>JAOXJM010000005.1:10913637-10947028 GCA_026413425.1 Tringa solitaria | reverse complement strand
CAGGGGGGTTGGACTGGATGATCTCCAGAGGTCCCTTCCAACCCCATATCATTCTTTGATTCTGTGACCCGATGACCAGGGCTGCTTGGATTCCTGTCAGCTCTCAAGTTTGCTTTGAGTCTCCCACGCAAAACCAGCAAGGAAATGTAATTATCTCAGAAACAGTAGTTTCTGCAAGAAAATTCCCCCCTCACAAAGGGTGCAATGGATGCTGAGACTGTAGAAGGTGTTGGGGGTCAGGAGGGCTGAGGTCCCTGGGGCTCTGGTTGCGGGGTCCCCCTGGCAGCTGGGGAGCCTGGGACTGAAGGGCTGGAGCTGAGCCTGCAGTGGAGGCACACGTCCTCCCTGCGAGCACATCGCCAGCATCTCGTGAAAATACAAATCACTTCACTTAGAAGCTGCCTATTAGGTGGTTTCTGGGGACCTGCCAAGATAAAAGGAAAATGGGAAAAATGTGTCTAAATATTGTTAGCCGAGATGGGGTTGGAGCGAGTGCTGGAGGCAGGGGGGTAGCCTCTGCTGGGGATCACTGGCTGGGAAAGAGAGGTCCCCTTTCCCTCCCAGTGCTGCCTCCCCCTCGCAGGCTGCTGGGGGGAGCTGCTGGGGGTGCCAGGGCTGATTTCCTTGCTGCCCCACTCGCTCCAGGTGTGGGTCACCCACACACCCCCAATCTGTCTCAGCCCGGCCCCGCAGCAGGACGTCCCACGGCAGAGGTGGATGGAGGCACTGAGACCCCCGACGGAGACGTGCAGGGCTGTATTTGTGCTGCGGGATCCTGGCCGTGACGGGTGCGGTGGCACCCACTGACCACCGCTCTGCTTTGCCTTCCAGCACAGCTACAGGGAGGTGGGCATCCTGCTGCTCTACCTGGCTGTGGGGGTCTCCGTCTTCTCCGGCGTGGCCTACACGGCTGAGAAGGAGGAAGACGTTGGCTTTGACACCATCCCGGCGTGCTGGTGGTGGGGCACGGTCAGCATGACCACCGTGGGCTATGGCGACGTGGTGCCTGTCACGGTGGCAGGCAAGCTGGCCGCCTCGGGCTGCATCCTGGGGGGCATCCTTGTCGTGGCGCTGCCCATCACCATCATCTTCAACAAGTTCTCCCACTTCTACCGCAAGCAGAAGGCGCTGGAGGCGGCCGTGAGGAACAGCGGGAAGAAAGACCCCGAGGAGGTGGAGAGCATCTCCAGCCGCGACCGGGACTCGGAGGCTCTGAGCGAGACCTCCCTGGGCAGAGGCAGCCCCGACCGCCGCGGTCTGACCCCCGGTGCCCACCCCACACCCTGACCCCACCGTGCCGTGGCACCGGGGCACGCACGGGACCCGCTTGCTCACCGCGAGTATGGTACGGCTGTGGCACCGGGACACGGCGGAGGAGCCAGGCTCTCCCCACCTGGCACCGCGCCTGGCATCATCCCTGCCCTGCCAAGGACGGGAGGGGTTGGAGGAGATGCCCAAGCAGGTGCCAGCTGCTTCCAGCCCCTGGGAGCGCCGCGGCTGGGTCCACCTGGACGTGCTTCAGCCTTCGCCTGGCGATGGCCCTGCTCCCCCGTGGCTGCAGACGGAGGCTGCGGCGCTGGACGAACCCCTGCCAGAAAGGGAGTGAGGAAAAAAGAAATACAGGTGACCCCCGATCAGGCACTGCCACGGCTGCATGGAGGGGGATTTGCCTCTGCCCTGAGCTTCAGTGTTCTCCAGGGTGAGCTTAAGTTGCCTGAGGGTGATGCAGCCCCCAACCAGGCTGGTTGCCCTCGCGGGTCCTGTGCCAGGTCAGCATCAACTCCAGCCCCAACCTTGTCCTACTCCCAGCTGGAAACAGCCTCAAAAGGCTCAGCTACCCCACTGGCCGTGGGGGAAAATGGGATGGAAACGAGTCTGCATGGGAGGACACGTGGTGTCCAGCCCAGATTGAGCCCCACTGTCCCCAGCCCCTGCAGTGGGACTGGTTGGACCTCACCTTCCTTCCATTGCAGGTGGGGTTTAACCACTCTCCTGCACTGCCACCACCAGGACCCCCAGGGATGTGGGGCTGGGGTTGTGCTGGGATCGTGGCACAGCTGGGAGCACTGGGGGACACTCGCAGGGAATGACAGGGCAAAAGGGACCCCGTCCTCCAAGGCAGGAGCAGCCAGAGGGGATGAGGCTGGGGGAACTGAGGGGCCACCCCCAGTAGGGGTCTCCCCGACAAGCCCTTTGCTCCATGGGGCTCCCAAGCCGCGGGGGCATTTATTTTGGAGGAGCCGCTGGTTGGCACCCACCCGGGGCAGGGAGGAGGCAGAGACCCTGCAAAGGGCTGTGAGGGAGCAGACATGGGGAGTACCCTCCTGGGCATGGACTCTCTGCCACTGCTGTGTGCTCATGATTTCCACTGCGGGAAGAGCTGCCAGGGAGCCCCGGGGCTGCAACAGCCCGTGATGGGATGGAGGAGATGACCAAAGCCACCTGGGTTGGGTACATGCCCCAGCCCCCCTCGCCACAACCCCCAGTCCAGCTTCGCTCTGCTGCCTCCTCTCTCCTTGCCTTGGGGCCAGGCAGGGGCAGGAGGGGGGTCACATTGCCCCGGGTATCACCAATGTCCCCACAGGGAGCCGAGCTCCCCGGGTGCCAATGCACTCACCTTCCCTCTGCAGGGGGGGAGCACCCCCCGTGTCCATGGGAGAGCCAGGGCAGGGGGGACCTTGCTCTGCTCCTCGTCACCGCAGCCTCCGAGCACCTCACAGCCGGGCACTGTGCCCGTCTGGCACTCCCACCCGGATCCCCGACCGGCTTAGCACGTGTGGGGCTGTTCCCAGCACAGCATTAATTCCCCATGGAGTTTTTCCTTGACTCCCAGTTCTCTGTTTGGAAACCGTGCAGCATCTTTGTGCACAGAGGAATGCACCCAGCCATGCCCGTTCCGAGCAGGAGAAACGTGCCCCCTGCAGTCACCTCATCGGCTCAAAAATAGGTTGAGGGCAGGAGGATGGCCCCAGGCACCTGAAGGGTGGTTGTTCTGGTTGTCTTGGCTGGCTTTCGGTTGTCTCAGCTGGCTTTTGGCACAGCTGCAGTTGCCGGTGCTGGCTCTGCCCGTAGCGACCTGCTGATCATGGGGAAGAAAAGACAAACCAACGCCAGTGCCATTGGTTCAGCCTTTCTGAACCCCACTGGGATTTGGGCAGGGGTCCCCAGGGAACGGGGGTGTGGGATGGGAGGGTGCTCAAGCTCCTGGCATCATTGAGTCTTCCAGTATGGATGGTCTGTGGTCCCCTCTGCGCTCCTTCCGACTGCGAGCAGGGACCGGCGAGCTCCATCCTCCGCTCCCGCCAGCTCCTGCTGCACTGTTACTTGAATAAAGGAAGGAGTTTCCCCTTCTCTCCATAAGTATTCCAGTAGCAAAGTATATTAAAATGTGAAGACTGAATTACATGTATTAATTAAAGAGCATTATGCAAATAACGGAAAGAGCATGTAAATTAATTTTCTATCTATGCATGGGATGCATACTGTATATTTTATTAAAGACCTCAGTGACCTGCTTTGGAGGCTGGTTTTCTGTGTGGCGGCAGCTCGGGGTGCCTGTGCTGGTACAGCTCATCAGCCCAGCCGGGGACAGGGCAGTGGGTGGGTGCCAGGCTGCTCCCGGTGCCACTGCAGGGTCCCCAGAGCCAGCTCCAGCACCGTCTCAGAGATAGTCCTCACCCCATCCCTGCCCCCATGGGGGGTGACAGCTATTCCTCGTGCCTGGACCACTGGTGTCACCCTGGCATCTTGGATAACCCAGCTCCCAGGAGGCCCAAAGGAACACGTGCCCCCCGGGGTGTGAGGGAATGGGTGGGAGCTGGAGGGCTCCAGGACAAGCCGCACAGGCGTCGAGGGAGGGAAGCACGGAGCGGCTTTCGGGAGTGGATTACAAATAGCATTGAAAACGCAGGATGATTCCCAAAGCAAAGAGCTTGCTCCATCCCAGCGTGGTTCGTTCCCTCCATCCCTTTCCTTCCACACCCGTGAAATCTGGGAAGCAGGCAGGGAGGAGGAGGAATGTGCCGAAAGGCACACGCGATCGGCAGCACCGAGGGACAGGAGAGCTGAGCCGTCGGCGCTAAAAAACCCCAGCGCCGGGAGCCGAGGAGCAGCCGAGCACCAGCCGGTCCTTAACTCCCCTAAAGCTACTCTTGGTTTAAGAAACCAACGTCAAGCCCAGGCTTGTGGGCCATGATTTGGACTAAAGGTAGAAAAGGCTCCACTTTGAAAGAAAATATAGTTTAGGGCGCAAGTGTTAATGGCTTAACTGGGTTAAAGAACGCTTTGCCAGCAGAAGGCTGGAGGATGTGCGTGCACATTCCCTGATGGCTTCCCAGCCGTTTCCCTCGCAGCCGTGGCCGTTCCGAGGGCAGGGGAGCAGGGCTCGGGATGAGGAGGGGATACCCCACGCTGCAGCTCCGGAGACCCGAGAGGAGCTGGTCCATCACACCGATGTTCATCCCCCCTTCATCCCTGCTGCTTTCCTTAGCTCTGAGTGCTAAAGCCAGGAGGACCGAAGCCCACCCAGACAAATTCAGGCCACCTTGCACAGGCCAGCAGCTGCTTAGACACCGCAGCTGTGACTCCATCCCCCCTCCTGGCATGGAGAACCTCCCCTTGGCTTCAGTGGCCCTAATCACATCCAGCCTCCCCTGCTTTCCTTGCTGCAAAGGCAAAGCTCAAACCGGCTTTCGGCCAGCAAACTGCCTGTGATAGGGACCGTGGTCATCAGCAGATGAGAGCTATTACTAATTAAGCTACGTTATCACAGGTTGCCCCTGGCCAACGCTGCTTGTCGTCTTAGAAAAGTACAGTAGCCCCTTTGGAGGCTTAGAAGAGCAGCGCCCAGCACCAGGCTCCCCGAGGAAATACCTTTGCACCTGCAGAGGGTTTCAAGCCCCCAGGCAGAAGCTGAGCCCACGAGGAGCAGCATCCCCAGCCAAACCCAGCCCCAATTTTCTCTCCAGGGAGGAGGTATCCCCCCAGCACATCCCGCTAGGACAAGGTGGGGACAGGCTGCTCTTCGGGAACTGGTTCTCCCATGTTTTAGGGGTGCAGTTTGTGCTCTGATGCTGCCTGGGCTTTATCCTCCTTTACCCTGAGGGCAACATAAAAGGCTGAGCTCGTTCCCGATGCTGCAAGTGGCCTCTCTGATGCTCTGGGATGAGGGGGGTGTCTCCAGGCTGCTTGTCTGCAGGGGAAGACTTACTGCTGCTCTCCCTGCGTCAAGTGCATTCCTCTGCTAGATGTGATGGGAGGGAAGGATTAAAAATAGAGTTTAATCTTTATTCCTTTGAGAGTTTATCCATTAAAAAAAAAAAAAAATCTGCATGCTGCTAATCTTTCCAAGGCCAATACTCCCCCAATTTGGGGGTTAAAAACAAGGCAGGACCCCCCCCCCCGTGAGCCCCCCCTGCCGCGCTGCGACCGGCGGCTGCCCTCGGAGCGGGGCTGGTGTGCGAGAGCTCCAGGGTTGGGGAAAGCCATGAAAGACGTTTTTTCTTTTTTTAGCCTCCTGCTCTGCTCAGACATCAGGGTTTGCACGGCTCTGAGTAACTGCACCGGGAGAGTCCTCCCACCGGCGCGAAGGCAGATCCAGCCCAGCCCGAGCTCTGCGGAGCGGGGAAGAGCCGGGTGCGGGAAGGTGCCGGGTCCCGGGAGTGGGTGGTCACAGCCCACGCTCGCTCCACCAGACACTTGTGTGCAGCCAGGGGCTGCCAGGACCCCTCTGACTTACTATTTCTGAGGCAAGTAGGAAATTCACGTCCTTTGGCTAATCCCTAATCAGTTTTCCTGAGTGGCTGCGTTTTCATTTGGTACAGTGGGTAAATCAATTAAACACTTTCTCAGGTTATTTCTAAAAAACTGCTCTCCCCACTCACAAAATGATTGATGAAAGAGTGACTCTTTTGCCTCCGGGGAATGGTGATTAAGGAGTGACCTTATTAAGCTCCTTCACGCAGCTGCGAATCAGACAACTCTGCTCCAAGGAGACAAAGCAGACGTCATTATTTCTCTTTAAAACTTCTTTGCCAACTTCCAGATCCATGACGCCCCTGAGCGTGGTCTGTGCACTTATGGGAAAACCAGGGGATTTCACAGGGCTCAACCTGTAGAAGGAAAGGCCCCTTGCCAGCAGCGTTCCCGGGATCCCTCCTGCCCGTAGGCTCCTACAGCTCCGCTGACCTCAGCTCAGGGAGCGCAAATCAGAGCTGGCTGCTTGAGTAGGTGTTAAATCAGCATTACCCGTAATTCCTGTATTTGCTAAACTACGTATGGAGACCAGTAAAGACACACAGTGCTCTAAATCAATTCTTTTTTTTTTTTTAAACAAAATTAAAACACTTTCTCCTGGTAGTAAGAAATCCCTAAGGTCTGTATATACTCTTGGGTTTACTCTAGCCTTTATCTGAACCACTGCTATCAACTTAGTTGTGAGACACATGTGAACTCAAGGCTTTCGTTCTAATCATTTGAGATAGCCAAAGGAGTAGCCTTGAAGAGGTGGAATTAAGTTCATCAAATTTGCCTGGACAGGTCTCACAACTTCAGGCGTGCAGGGAAGCACCGCACCAGCGATGCCTGCCCACAGCCAGACCTCCAAGCTGGTCAGAGCGCAGAGGGGGAAACCCTGTCCCTCTTTTGTTTCAAGATCTTCCCCTCTACGGTCAACGAGCGATGGTCCAAAGCTCGGGAGCAGCTGGGGGCTGAGGAAAGGCTCATCCATCCCCTTTGGTTGTGCAGAGACAGGTCTGCGAGAGGCTGCTCTGCTGCTGTAGCCACCCTGGATGGGATTCAGGGACTCTGGGCTCCCTCCGCTCTATTGATTTTAACAGCGACAGTCCAGAGGGGAGCGGAACAGGCTGTGCTTCGTAGATGGAATTGGATTGTTTTAAAGTTTTTAAACAAGTTGGCTGTCTTCCTGGGCTCTTAAATTAAAGGGCAATTAAGTCACTTTCGGTCTGGAAAGAGCTGATGGGTGTTTCCTGGTTTGACTCTTTAAAATTTTGCCAGAGTGATTAATGCAATGAAAAATTGTCAGCTCTCAAGTCAGGGCTGTCAGCCAACACTCAAAGCATTTATCTAAGCACATGCTCAGGCTCTTCTGGCCTGTGGACAGGAGGAAATGGGACAAAATGAGGGTGTAGGAAAGAGTAGCTGGACATAAGGGACACTGGCAGAGCAACACCTCTACCTTAGTCCTGATAACCACCATGAGAGGAGAAAAACTGCTGGTTCTGTGGCTTCATAGGAAGTTGACTTTTCCCCTCGGTGGGGAAAAACCTGGTTAAACATCAGCCCCAGCTCAGGGCTGCCTGTCAGGTGTCGGTTCTGTTAAGTTATACGCAATTAATTGTGCAGCAGGGGCCCTGCTCCCAGCATGAAGCCCCCCTGGAGTGGCTGCGGTGCTGCTGGGGCACTGGGAGGACAACCCTCCCTTGGGGGTAGGGCTCCCTGATATCCCAGTAATGTTGCTGAGAATATGGGAGAGCTCCAGGCTTTCCCAGTTACTAGAAATGCCCGTGGTCCCTTTGATTTCCACGCTCCTTCCTAACATTTAAAAGCTCAAATCTATTTTGTTTCTTCCGGGATCGCTAACCAGAACCGAGTCCTGAATGAATTCTGTCTCCGCTTCGGTTAGTCATCCCTGCAGGACAGATTTAGTAACCGCTCGGGGAAACCACGTAGAAGCCAACAGTTCACTGTTGGAAGGCAGCACCCACTCACTGTCAGCTTCATCTTTTTCCGAGCTAGAAAGCTGGAAGCGCAGCAAGTCAGCCAGAAGGAGGAGAGAGAGCCTCTACCCTCACCTCCGGGGTAGGAAAAGGGGATAAATTGATACAAACCTGGTCCCAAACCCGACTGCAGGCTCCGGAAAGTGGCTGCAGTGTGAAGTGAGAGCAGAGACAGCAAGTAG
Source organism: Tringa solitaria (assembly GCA_026413425.1). Taxonomy (NCBI): domain Eukaryota; kingdom Metazoa; phylum Chordata; class Aves; order Charadriiformes; family Scolopacidae; genus Tringa; species Tringa solitaria. Next base: position 10,939,110 of record JAOXJM010000005.1, on the reverse strand, counting down.
CTACAGCAGAGCACACCCTCCCCATCTGCCAGAGCGAACCTCCTGGGGGATCACAGCGCCAGGAAGGGCTCCCGGCGCTCCTCCACGCGGGGAAACAGCCTGAACATCCATCGCTCATCCTTCGGAACCGCCACGGAGCCGGCAGCACACGGACCTGACCCCGAACTGAAGCAAATCTCTCCTTGAGGTACAAAATTTAGTAACATTTTAAGGCTAAAGAACTGCCTGTCCAAAACAAAAATAAATTAAATAAAAATGCATATCTGACATGTTTAAACTTGACCTGATAAACCAGAGGATTTTAATGTATAAATACGAGTCACAAAGCCAACGCTTTCAAGTAAGGACAGTTTATTTGCCCCTTTGAACAAATAAGGCAAGATATTTGAGAAAGATCAAACAAAGTCTCCTGTATCAAACTCAGAGGAATGCAATAAAAGTTACTATTTCAGACATATACAAACTAATGACCCAACACTTATATACAAACAGCCAGATCTTACAAAATAGCATTTCAAGTCAGCACTTTATGCCAGTGTTGCTAATTTCTTTGTTACAAAAAAAAGTTAAAGCTACAAACTTCACATTTTTAAGTCTCACATGACTGACATCATCAGTATCTCTGGGTTTTACAAGCAAAGATAATGGTCTGTGTCCAGAACGCTTTCAGCAATGCAGGTGGACCCAAGGAGCACATAAATGCAGCTTGACAATTAAGCAAGCTTTTTGCTTAAAAACCTCATTGGAACATCTTTCCCTTACGGTACGAGCCTTGTTCTTAGCCTGGAGGTCTCTCAAAGTGAGCAGGTACTACGCTCCCAAACACTCTACAAAGGGACCAAAAAGGGAATTATTTTCTCTAACAGATTGAAAATCAGTGAAGGAGAAAATAATTCCTCTGCATTAGAGCTCCAAGCGCAAGAAACATCATCAAGTCTCAGCCACCGCAAGCATTTAAGAAAGGTTCAAAGACAGTTAAGCCATTGGACCAGTTGTACTTATTTTGGTTCATTTGCTGTATTTTAAGACAATCACATCAGCAAAGCAGAGTATTTCAAGAGCGCTTACATTCAGTTACAGCAGTCACAGGTTGCATATTCTGTAAATAGACACCACCCTGTGGTGTTTCACCTAAAACTTGGGTTTTCTAATGCCCTCCGATCACTAGAAAGTTACCTACACAGTGCAGAGGTAAAACTACTCCCAGCAGAATCTGCTTGATCCACGCCGCCTGCGAGCAGTGCCCCAGTTACCCTGTCCCGTGCCCACACCTCTGTGGGGCCAGAGCCCCCCGAGTGACAAACCCAAGAGCAGCCCTCGACCAGAGCACTCCCTCCTAAGCCGTGGGAGTTTCTGTGATGGGAAGGTCACTCATGAATATTGCTCACAATAAACGCCTGTTTAGGGCAAAAGGCATCACACGGATTTCAGAGGAGCGCTGCACGAGCCCTGATGTTCACACAGCACTTCACCAGACCTCATTAGAGAGAGCCCGGGCTAAGGGATTTTAGTCCATTAACAGCAACAAAGCTTTTAATTACTTGGTTTTCCTAATTCAAAACTTTTCCCAATACTTGAGGCTGTCAAACGGCTGGTTATCCCAGGATGTACCTTGGCTCCCCACCTCCCCTTTCCCTTCGGGGAGCCGGTTTGCTGAGCTCTGAACAGCCGTGCTCGCACTGCGCGTCAAACCGATACCAACCGATGCAACCAGATCTGCAGAGGAGGTAAAAATGGCTTGGTTCCTTTCACAGCAACGGAGTTTACCTGTTAACAGTGGCCAAGAGTCTGCTCCGAGGGGAAAAAAAAAAAAAGAGGAGCCTACAGAGGCGTGAAATGAACACTTCACCCCTCCAGCAGCATTTGATTCAGGAGACACTGCTATTTAGTTAATTATCTAGGTGAGGTACCAAGGCCTGTTTCAGAAGAACGACTGGAAGCTGTGCCCTCTATCGGAGCAAAACAAATTGGTAGAAATACTTGCTCTGTCCAGATATTTCATCATATGCCACATAAACCTAAAACTACGTAATTCTGCTGTCACAGCCCGTGGGGCAGAGGCATCACTTGGTCTCTGCCCTGCAAACCAGGCTCACTTCTTCACTGCTGCTGTTTCACTCTCCACTCCACCGGTGTGAGTTCATTGCACCATCCTCACAGCGATTGTACACGCTGGGGCGTTTCCGTTGATTGAGCTATACCAGGCAGAAACGGCAGGGAAATGTAAAGAAAAAACACAAGAGTTTTCAGAGGAACGGGAAGAGGCTGAATCTCTTCCAGCAGGACATCAAGTAATTGTCTTCTCATTCAGACCACCTCCGCCTTCACTCCACCACCATCAATGCACATCTTTGCTAATTCAACAAAGTCTTTACTTTCAGTTCAACTTTTCTGATGTGCGAAACCTCGCAGAAATGTGAAGGATTGTGAAATTAGGTTTTTATTCAAGCATCTAAAGATGTAAATCTGAAATGAAGCCCAGGAAGTATTTCACAAACTGTGGAGATTTAAAGTCCTCTCAGACAGAGCAGAAGTATATAATTCCTGAGAGAGGTTCACACAACTTCCACCCATTTGAATACTGTTTCCTGTTCCTGAACTCCACTGTGAGCAGGGTCCCCCTGAAGGACATTTCCAGACAGACAGACAGACAAATGAAGGGGGATTGGCTTGTTGATTGGCTTTCGGTTTTAAGTCGGTGTGGATTTTAAATTGCAGAATGTAATATCTGATGGAGGCACAACATGCTTTATCTACTTCTGTTAATTCATAAAGTACACAAAAAGAGGACAAAACTGAGGTCTTGAAGAAACCACACTTGCTTAAAGCACACAGTGTAAGGCATGGGGCTTATTACAGGCTTTTTAAAAAATGAGATCTAAGTATCTTTTAAAAGGCTGGAACAGTTTGCACATGTTCTCAACTGCTCTTTTCAGTGACCTAAAACTTATCAGTACCTTAACAGTAGAAGGATATAGTTAACAGCTTGAAATTGTGTCTGTGCATTAACAAAGAAAAACAAAAACAAAACCAAAAACCACAAAAGATGCAGCCGTTAAATACCAAATCCGTATTAACTTAAAACAAAATGGACTCCTGGAAGTTCAGTTGAAAAGAGAGTGAGCCAACTTTCATTAGCCTATTCCTATCTGTTCCTCTGATTTAAAAACAATCCCCCTAAAACCAGTAACAAAACTCCTTCGGAATAACGTTTTAAATATACAGCTAACATTAAAACATACCATCAGGATGTTGCACTTAGTGGCATTCCTGAGTTCACAAAGGTGCTATGGAAAAATAAATGAGCAGAAGTATTGCCCTCTATCTTGCTAGCGTATTTCAATAGAAATCAATATGTTTAGTAGTCATAAAAGCGAGGAGCTGATTGTTTGAGGATGGAAGAATATTCTACCAGTGGCTCAGAAGTTCTGCTGCCGCCGCTTCTTGGCTTCGATGGCATCAAGGATGGGCTGCCTCTTTGACTGGTATTTCTGGCGGATTTCTTCAATCTCCTGCTCCATCATGGGGTCCAGGGCTGAGAGCCTCCTCTGGAGTTCATCGACACTCCACGTCTTCAGCTAGCAGGGGGACAAAAAAAACCAAAACAAACAAAACCAGACATCAGCATCAGTCTGTACAGCCACCATCCACACACCTACAGGGATTCTGCTGCCCGTCCCACGGTCACAACACGTCTTCCAGCAGGAGAAGGTGGCAGAGTTCTGCTCCAGAATGCTGCTCTCAGAGAGGCTGGCATGAGCCTCAGGATACTGGGCTGCTTTTGCTCGTTTTACAGATAGATTACATGCTCTGTTTAGTGACAGCGCGAGTGCCTAAAATGTATAAAACAACCAGTGAAATGTTTCCCCCGTTGAGTTGTTTTCCCAACGCTTCATTTTGCAGGCTCAGAACAGAAATACTGTATTGAGATGGAACAGAAGTGAAGTTCTCCCCCCCTCCCCTTTCCCTGCAACTAAACCTCCTTCTGCCAAGTGACAAAAGGAGACAGAAGGGAAGAGAAAAAAGAAATCATTTAACAAAAGTTGCATTTGGGAAAAAAAAAAAAAAAAAAGCATTTATGTGCAGTCAGGCTGAACCTCAGCCATAGTGAGGAATTCAGGCTCCTCGAAGCTAGAAATCCCAGAACACAGGCTCCAGGTCACTTTGGGTCAGCCTCACACTGATAAAATATGCAAGTACAATTTGTATTTCACTGTACACGTGAAGATGTCAGGCAAGTCTGGACAAGCTTTCCTTCACCGAATTCCCTGTCTGCCTGCCCTTTGGTTAATTGGCTGCCTTGTGCGTGCCAGTTTGCTCAGTGCTGGCACAGGAAAGTTTTATTCTGCGATTAGAGATGCCAAGAGTGGCCTGGGATAGTCTAGACTGACCAGAGCTACACCCTTTACATATTATTATAGTATTATAACCTGGGGAACAGACAGGATTTTGGGATAATATTTAAAAACACAGACACTGGAAGTGCTTCAAATATCCACATAAGCATCTGTCCTTTTCCCACCCAAGACCAAGTGAACCCCAGAAACACCATTTCAGAGCCACTGCAGAGGATGGGAATGACTGTCCTCACCACCTGCTGTGGATACTAAGAACATGCAAAATAATTTGGTTGTTTTTTTTTTTTTTTGTGAACAAAGAAGTGTCAATTTTTAGACTTTCAACAAATGTCATAATTAAGTGACTTATCCTTACTGCAGTTAAATGCAAGCGATGCTGCTGTCTTGGTTTAGCTGTTAATTAGTCAGCTATTGTGGTTATTCTTCAAGGCATTTCTGAACCAAAACACACAGTGAAACGCTCACTGACTATTATAAAGCAACAATTGAATTTTTTACTGGCTGTTTGATGGCAGTTGTATAGTTTGCATCAGTCCTTAAATACTACAATACGGAAATCCTGATCCTTCTTCCTGTGGTGAAAGAGATACCAGTCCCCAAACCACAAAGTCATCTGCTAGTCATTTCTCACAAGGTCTTTTGAAATTCTTCATCATATTCTGCTAAAGATACTTCCTAGTTGCAGCTACAGGATCACGAATCCACTTTAATAATCCAGGCACACCCGAAACAAAACCTTTCTTGCAAGGGTATGCAGTCTTTCGGCCTCTCCAATCAGGCAACTGTTCATTAGAAAGACAAAGCACTTCCTCCACAAAGATATACATTATTTATACACATTAATGCAACTTCACCAGACAGCAGTTTAAGTTGATGCATGGCACCGGTTGCCTTTTCACACTAATTTATTATGGAGCAGGTAATTATTCAACATTCCCCTTCCTCACAGTCCAGGGAATTGAATAGTCAAATAAAAATGTAAAAAAGAAAAAAAACCACATTAATTCAAGCACTGAACACATATACTAAGCAGCTGCATCAGAGCAAAGGGCTGTCAGCTCTCCCAGAGCACCCAGTGCTAGACTGCTGAAAGAGAGTTTTGGAACAGGTCTAAAATACCTCGCTCGTGGCTTAAGCCAATTATTAGATGTCAGAAATTGTCCTAGGGCTGTAATGCTCCATGGATGCCCCCTCAGCCTCCGTCAGCATCCTCCTCAAGTGCTGGGGGCTGCTTACAGCCAGAAACAAATCGCCAGAGCTGGCGGACCAGAGGGCAGAGCAGATTTAGAGCCACGGGCTCTCGAGGCCCTGAAAACGGGGCGGTGAGAGATAAAAATTATCCTAATAATGTTCTCGAACAGGATCTTGCATCCGTGGGTACCGACACGCAAAGCCTTTCTGCTCACTGTATGCGACTGCTTGCCAAGGGACGCGATGGCTGTGACAATTCCCGGGACTGCGTGTTTGTCAGGACAGATGGCTAACAGTATGGAAGTGCAGCGGAGTCTGGAGTGGGCAAAAAGCCTACAGAGAGATATTAATACGAACAAACCGGGACGTGGGTTACCTGCGCAGAGGCGTGAGGCAGAACAAAGTAGCTGCTGGAGGAGACTGATCAGGGGTTAACCGCAACGGGGACGGTGGGAGAAGGGAGAGAGGCAAGTCCACGCCGTGCAAAAATCTAACAGCAGAGAGACACAGCCCATACGCAACGCTTGTGTTGATGAGGATGAGCTAATTGCAGAGTTTTCAGCTGGAATAACATCAGTGTGGCTGTGAATGCCACGCTGCTCCTAAAAGAGGCAGAGAAGCCAAAGGGCAACACTAGTAAAAGGTCCCGAATGTGACTGCTCACCAAAGATGAAGTGACAAGGGACTGACAGGTGCTAATTACTAACGAGCGCCCACGCAGTGGCAGGACACCAAGCCCTCTGCTCCCACTGTGCTTTGGCCCCCACGACACCACCAGCCCGTGACCTGGGCTGGGCTATTACCCAGCTTGTCCTTCACTCGCACCTTTAAAACAAAAAAAAAAATTTAAAAAAAAGAATGTTTAAAATGTGATGGCCTCCATTTCACTTTGCTGCGTGGCATTTCATGGTGAGCCAATACCAGAGACAGACTTTCTCCCAGAAATTAAGTTTTTAAACTCTGGCATATTTGTCTCTGCAGCGGTAGGCTCCTGGGACACTGACATTATTCTCTTAGAGAAACGCCAGAAGCAAAATAAGAAAAGAAGGACAAGGACAGAGCATCTCATGACAGACGGTTACTCAGGGTAAATCTCGGTGCTGAAGAGCTGCAATTAGAGCGGGTTTTAGCCAGGGGCTCAGTCCCATTCTGCTCCTCACTTCTCCTCAGCAATCCTTCTGTTGGAAGAAGTCATAAGTGTCTTTGTAAAAGCCATCTATTTTTGTCCACAGCAATCAAATAGCTAAGACAAACTTTTAAAGGAAAGAATCTCATTTCAAATGTAAAGACGGACATAAAATACTTGTTCTAAGGTTGGTCAAATACATCTATCAACAGGGAGAGGCAGCCGTGCAGCAAAACTGTTTAAGCAAGGTTTTATGTGCAGGAAGCTAATTTTTAACCATTTGATTAACAGCTGTGTTTTTACTCCAGGTTTTGAGACCAATCTTAACTCCCTAAGAATGCCCAACTGAAGATGAATGCCAGAGGTGCAAACGTTCCCATGAAAGCCCACAGCCACAGTGCTGTTCGCTCTCCTCGGGCTGCAGACACCCCCGGCAGCAACATCTTGTTCAAATGCGCTGATGATTTCTACTCTGTAATTCAGGAGGACATAGATAATTACATCCTTCAGAAGGACACAACCTACGGCCTTTCCATGCATACGTAGTGACAGTGGACAAATCAGGAACAGACCATTTGATATACAATTTCTTCCTGAAGGAGAAGATTCGTAGGCTGTTCATGCCATCCCTTTGCCAGCACTTCAGACAGACTCGTGGATAACTATTCTGCTGAACAACGTGCACCTCAGCAAACTGCTTCTGAGTTACCGTCCTTTCAAATCAGCTTTTTAAAAATAGGGGAAAAAAAAAACCAAACCTACCACTCGCATTTGTTACAGTCAGGTAAAGTGTCACTGCAACATGATATTCTACTGAATGTAAATGAATCTAAGCAGCAAAAGGAGAATAAATAAAGGCTCACTGCAGACACAGCCACAGGTTCCATACTCAAGGGCACCGTGGTCTGAAATTTATACCTATGCAGTTCTGTCCTGAGCAAGAGGCGGTCTGAAAACCCGCCACAGTATTTTTAAGCAGACCATGCCAGATTTACGCTTCACAGGAGATCTACTGTAAAACACAAAGCCTAGAGAGTTACCCCAGCTCCTTCCCTGTCCCCAAGAAAAAACAAAAAACTCACAGTGAGAACTTTTTGAATTAGAATCTGATGCAAAGGATTCATCACGGTTCTCTTGGTAGCTACAGTCCTTACGCTGAAGAGCGCCCGTGCCTGGTTTTCCTACAGCAGGGGCTGTATCTTGACCAGTTTGGGACCTCACATGCTCCTCTGGTCCCTCAATGGCCCTTCAGCAGCACGAGGTCACCACTGACTCTGCACTGCCAACATAAATACCGTGTCGTCCAGGAATCCCCAAGTCGCTTCAGCTATCATTCTTATTTGCTCTTCTACCAAAAACACTGCCGGCAAAAACCTCTTGCCGCACGAATTACGAGCATCAAATAGAAACGAGCTGTTTCCCAGCAGCTTTCGCACATTTCTCCCCAACGAGCAGAGCACTAACTCACCAGCTGCACAGGAATCAACACATATTATCCTGGGGCAAGCGAAAAACCATGTTCCTCCTGCAACTTTCTTTTTACTTGCTGACACTGAATCTGATCCCTGGATTTAGCACAAAGCCTTTTCTTTGCGTTTTTGCGATGTTTCATGCTGTCTGGGCTTTGTTTTTAAATGCTGTCTTAGAAGTCCTGAAACTCGTGCCAAATGTGAACTCTCCATCTCCAGGGAGGGGCTGCAGGTCTTCTACCATCATCTTTTAAACGCACAGATGGATCCTGACTTCTGGAACAAAATTGGAATATATATGATATTGGGAAGATCGGGTTATTTTCCCCGGTGAAAGTATTTGTTCTGCAGGAGGATATTTTCAAGTCTTGATACCACAGCAAATCCTACAAATAAAATTAGGAAGTTGTTCTCTGCTTCTTTAGCCCTCTAGTCATAACCCTCTGCCTTCTAATACCCCTCATACCCTCTAATTTCTCCCAGTTTGAACTTCCACATGCTCATGGAGAGTATTTTCTGAATATCTCCCCCCACCTTTACCACCGATGGCTTTTTAGAGAGGAAACACCCGGCTGCAGCAAATGCTCTGCCTTTAACCCAAATATTCCAGGTGGCATTTACTGCTCAACATAACTTGATGGCAAACTTTTAAGTTTTAAATAGCCTTTAGAAAAACTGGCTTCAGCAATTATCACTTCATAAGGGGCAGTGGGAGTTTGAAGACTAAAATACAGAAGTAATAAAATTGCAGCTTCCCACGCTACACAGGGAAATAAATTCTTAGTGGAAAAGATATGAGCTAGATAGGAACTAAAGAAAAAAAAACAGATTAATTGTCTATTTAGCACAGCTTTTATTGTTATATCTTCCTTTTCTGCCTAGTTTTATACTGCAATCTAACAGTTCTTGACTGCATGCCCAGAAATCAAAGCCCCTCCAAAGAAACTCAAAACATCTTGAGCCACAGCAATAGGGAGCACAACTCATTACCTGTGTGTATTTAGACAGGTAAAATCGAAACAGGGCTTGAAAAGGGGTTTTCTCCAAACCAAGTTATCCAAGCTACGCTAATCATTAAATGCAAAATAGAAACTCGCTGCTAGAGATAATGAAAAATATTATCACTGTAATACAGTAGCAACAGGCTACTTTGGAAAAACAAAATGGAAAAGAAAATAACCAACCAGGGCCACAATTGCATGGAAGCACAGCTGAGCCCCTCACAGGAGATTGCCGATTATTACATTCCCCACCAGAACTGGCTGCGTATTAGAGAAAGAAAATTCCTACAAATAGTCTATTAAGTGTTCAGATGTCCTTTGGGAAGGGAGGCTCTTCACAGAAGGGACTAATTAAACTCTTGCTTCGTTTGACCTTGGCTACCAGCAAGGCTATCAAGATGCTTCCCTTCCGATAAAGCCAAGGGCACCCTCGTGGTACCTCTCCAGCATCCTGCAGACCCGTTTGATGCATATCCACACCTCAACTTCTGAACTTCTCTTCTCTCACCTCCTCAAGCAGGGTTTTATTTTTGGAAGGCAATCACCCATTGGATGCCACTTGCTGCAACTATTTGTAGCAACCACCCCTGAGCGCAATTCAGGCTGCGGCGTGCGAGAGTGCATGGGTGCTACAGACCGCGAGCCGGGGAGAGGTGTCAGAACTCAGGGATTCATGAATGTGAGCTCTGACAAGCGTAAGAACCGAGATTATTCTGGAATTAGCCCTTCTCTAACTTGAAAGACTGGTTAAACACAGTATCAATTAAATGCTCGTATCAAATATGCTGGGAGGGAACAGATCACTGAATAGTACTATGCACTTTTTTTAAACCAGCAAAAAAAGCATTCAATTTCTCTGGCCAAAATTAAATGCAGAGGGTGATTTCTCATGCTAAGCAGTGCTCCAGACTTTAGGTCTTGAAAACGACGATATAAATTGGTGTTGGAATAGCATGCCATTTTTTTTCCTTACCATTTTTCCTGAAATGCTGGCTCAGTACCACTTGGCATACTTTCAATCACTGATCTAAAAATTAAGTGCCTTGTTCTCATTTATGTTTCTAGCATAAGGAGGCCTCAATGTAATGTATGAGCAGGCATTAACTATTTATTCACTGTAAGTTGTCCAATGCAAGGGACACAAGAACCTAAGAACACAAGAACTTACCGCCCACTTGTCATCGTGATTGTCAGGTCCCTACAACTTCACAAATCTGTCAAGGAGCCACGCTACAGAGGGGCTACAGTAAATCAGAACAAACCCCAGTGCCTCCACAAACATTAATTATCTTGATTTTCCCTCCCTTTTAGCCATAGCACGTCAGTGAAGTTTCTTGCTGTTATGAAAGCGGTGGATGAAATGCACTCACTGTGGGATTTCATGCAAGATTAAAAATACAGATATTAATCTTTCAAAGGATTTGAAAAATAAGTCTCAGCAGCACAAGCTTCTGCTTTTAATGCATCTTAATTATTTAGGCAATGTGCTAGCAAAACACATCATGGGCTGCAGCATCCAGCACAAGTCAAAACAGCACTGCGGCTGGAGCTTCCCACAGAAAGAGAACAGGATCTATCATCCATGCACATCTGGAGACAGCTGTTTCAGGCCACCTCAGCTGGACAGCAGATGACTTCCCACAGAGAAGTAACTCCCAAGTTTCAACTAGAATAGCATCTGCTCTAGAGGCCAAGACAACCTAAGGCGGTGCAAGTCTGGCAGCTGAAACAGTTAAGTGAGAACAATCTCAGCATGGCTTTTTGTGGAGGACAGACAGACACTAACACCCACTCAGCATCTGATCTCCAGGCAAACTGGAAAAAGTATTTTAATAGAGTTATATCAGAGGAGACCCAGGCCTTCTCAGATGATGTGTCTGTGCAGCTCTACCTTACTTTCACAAACGTGGAATTTTCTGGCTACTGAAAGTGAGACATCTTACTGCCACAGAGCCAGTGAGGACCTGAGTTATTTTCAATGTAGTTTCTATTTCTACGTGCGTGACACCAGGCCATTGTGTCTGTGCTATTCCCACAGAGTGACTGGAAGGCAACGTGCACCATTCCGCTCCCTGCCAGACACACTGTGAAGACCACGTCTAAACTGAAAACTTCCCTCTGCCCTGCATCCACAGGAAGAACTGCTGCCAGGACCTCTCTCCTCACCTTGGCACCTTCCTAGCTTAGCAAGGCTTCCCTCAGCCTGCCACACCATGACGGCCCGACGGACTTGTTGGGAAGCTGCCCCTCCGCTGGTGGCACCAAGTACCACTTCACTGATGGAACCTCACCCACCAGTGGCTGCTGAGGCAGACAAGGGAAGAAGCCCAAGCTTCATCAATACCAGCTTTCTGGCTATTGGATGGCAGCAGCGGAACGCTGTACCATGGATTCAAGCTGAACCCAGACTCAGTTCAGTCTGAATGACCACTCTACCATACCCTGGGGCCAGCCAGCCCAGGCAGCCCCCCACCCTTCCCAGACCAGCTCACCTCCAGGCTGGGGGGTTCTGCTGTGCCCTGGCCTGAGCCAGGTAATAGCCAAGAGGTGCTCGCTGGAAGTTACTCACACGTTTTCCCAGTCACCCCCACTCCTCAGCTGATATATCCTGTCCTGATACTTGATTTTCTGATTCCAGGGCATCTAAAGCATTTATATGCGAGAGGAAGTATATGTGTATCATAGAATATGTGTATCAAAGAATCACCTTTCAGATCAAGTCCAACCATCAATCTATAACCCTGACCAAAACCACATCTCTAAGCACTATGTCTACCCATCCTTTAGATATCTCCATATGCTTTAGACACACAACTGCTCCTTCGCCAGCTAAGAGGTGTCTTTGCCTTCTCACCCTCCCCACAGTTTGGAAGTTTTCCTGTTTCTCAAAAGCCTGTAAGAGCCAGGGGGGAGCTTTGCTGTCGGCAAGATGTCAGAAAATTCCCAATACTGAAACTGATTTCAGAGGATTAGAGCAAACGTAGAGATCTCCCTGGCCACCCCAGACCCGACTGCGCAGAGCAGTCACCCAGGGAGCAGAGAAGACAGCACCACCACAGGAACACCACAGCCTGCATCAACGCCACCATCCCCGGGATGCTCTTAGCCAAGAGTTGGGACTTTATCAATCCTCACTGTAACCCCTAAAAGGCTCAACAAACTTTTGGTGTTACAGCCAGCACATCCGTATAACCTCTACATACTATTATTACCCTCTGCATTGTACAGGAATTATATTAAGGAAGAAAACCCATCCAAAGCTCTACTCAATGATATCAGCGGTCATAAAATAAGACTTTTTTAAAAAGACCGATGCATTTTAATCTTCTGAGTTCCAAGATTAAATTTCCTTTTTTAGCCTTAGTATCAATTATGAGTATGAATAACCTTATCCACTTCCAAAAATCATCCCAAGTACCATACCCACTTAATCGAAACAAAGGAAATGACAAATTGTGTCAGTGGTATTTTGCAGCACTGAACTTCAAGAAGTCCAAGCCTTAAAATCCTTTAGAGACTTAGAAAGTGGCTGACTAATCCTGCAACCACAAAGGCAACTTATCTCACTGGGTATTTTTCAGTAACTGAATTAGAAACCAAGCTAAAAGGTCAGCCTGTCTGGACAAGGAAAAAAAAAAAAAAAAAAAGCAGCAGCATCACTTGCTTATAAAAAACACTTGCTGAGATTTGATTAAAGAAAAACACAGCAGAGGTTGTTGGGGTTTTTTTTTTCCTTCTCTAAGTGATTATGCTTTTAATTTTCTTAAGTAAGAGTACCAAAATACCTCCGGACATGCTAAAATAAATCATGTCATTGGGCTCTGAAGATCTGGCTTGCTGCACAAATCAACTGTAAAGTACACAGCTGACCAACATGGTGATGAGTTTTTTTTCTTTCTTTTTTAAGAAAAGCAATCTGTCAGAAAACGCTTATTCCTTTAAACAGAGCAGAATTTTCTACAAATCTGAGTGGTTTAAGTTCTGCTTGGAAGGGTACGTGAGTCTGTAATGGAGCTTCTTTCCAATCCGACATACCCTTTCCTCCCCTCTACATTGCTCTTAAGGGCTCTACTCGCTCAAGGATTAACAACAGATTTATTTATTCAGGATCACTTATCCTGAATAAAGCAGAAGAATAAGAAGAATACCTGAAGTAAGAGCGATTCCTTCATACAATCTTGCTCAGAGTACTAGTACCACGAAACACAAATGTAACTGAAGTGGTAACCAATTAGTTAACAATAAATCAGTATGCGAATACAGTCTCCGTTAATAATGTGGAGTGAGAAGCTTCCTACTGGTGTATTAACATCATTAACTTATCTGAAAACTTCACACTCTTAAATCTGCAATGCACAATGAAGGCTTAAGACACACAGTTTTCAGTTTCAAAGGCTTAAGGCTGTATCATCCACAGTAAGGAGCCATTATGGTTCTAAACAACTTTGGCCTATCTATCTTAACGCTTAAGAGTATTATCCTTTATTCAACAATGTTTTTAATTTGAGTTTTGGTTTCCCAATTTATTTCTGACTCCAGAAGAGCTGCTGACAGGGGTGTGTTTACAGGGGGATCACACCAGTTCCCTGCCTCTTGTACCCAACAGTGAGGTTCATCACAAACCCCGTCTCCAGCGCTGCTCTGCCTCCCCTCCTTCACTCAGGGAAAGGAAGAAATACCCCCAATTTGACAGCAAGAAAGACAGGAGAGAGAATCCCAAGCTTTCTGAGGAAAGACTGAACTAGAGATTTCCAGGGCATTTTGAAAACTGAATAGCTGCATGACCACGGGAGAAGCTGCTGTCTTTAAAGCCAGGGGCCTATGTTTAATATCACAGAGACAAATTTTTCTGGGGACAGTCCCCCAGTGAACGATCTCCATAAAATCCACATCACATGAACCTGTGTGTCTCACCATGCAAGGTTTTCCCAAGCGTTCGTTATTACTTGGGCATCTATTTATAATGATCCTGCATAACGGCAAGACACAAACCAAGAAGTACTTAATTTCTGAAGAATATTCCTTTCAGACTATATCAGTCTTTATGTATTGAGCTACTCTTTCTCCCTCTTTTTTGTTACTTCCAAATAACACTGGCAATAAGAAGCTTTGAGATTTTCCTGCTGGTCTTATAGTAAAGCAAGAAGAGGGTACACAAAGGCAAACGCACCAGGTCCAGAAATCAGAGTTGAGGCAACTTTGCTCCTCCAAAGTACTTCATTTCAGGCACTTGCCTGGATGAGCCCCTGCCCACTGGAAAGTAACCACAGAGGCTTGATGGAGACTTTATCCCCAGGCCTTTCCCTTATGGTCCAGAGACTCCATCATCCAAGAGGCAACACAGAGCAGTTCCATTAGGTTCCTTACGCAAAGAGTCCCCAAAAGGAACCCATTTTGCTGCAGATGAAAAAAACCTGGACAAGCTTGTCTTTTTAAGCTACACTACCCTTTACAAACATTTGTACTGACAGATGAGTTGCAAGAAGATTTTAGAAGCATTTCAAATAAATCTCGTTTGAGCAGCAGTGTTCTTTCTTTAAGGTAGATGCTGTGCCAAGAACACACCCAGCCTTGAAAAGAGATCTCAAGGCGTAACAAAGCTCAAACAGGTTTTCTAAAGAATTTGGTATGCTCAGAGATTTTTCCAACGTCACACCTTCAATTATTAATTCTTCTTCCCTTTCTCCCAAAGCAAAAATGCACGTTGCAGCCTGACCTTAAACACACAGCAGCAGCAGAACAAATCCCATGATCAAAGAGCCTGGCTGAAGTTCTGTTGGTTACTCAGCTCATCCACAAAACTTTCAGTCAACGTCTCAGCTGATTAAATGCTACAGCAGCAAATGGGCCTCAAAGATAGTCCAGGATGTTGAATTTACAAGTCTGAATACTCTCATAGAAAGTTGACTTCAGGTTGCATTACTTCAGTCTCCATTAAGGGCTATGACCTAAGCAATTCAACACAAACAACAGCAAGTCATTTTACTTCCCACTCACCGCAAGTTTCATTTAAAAGCCTTATGTCACAGAAGGCCTGCTATAATCAGAAATATAGCAAAAATGAAAATTTGACAGCAAGTTGTGGCAGTAAGTGCTTCGCAATCAATGTCAGTATGCGCCGAAGTGAAAGCAGGCGGTGAACAATGACCCCGTTACCAAATGTAAGACAGCAGGAATCTATCCTCTTCCGCATCAGACTGAAGAGTCAAACCACCGAACCACCTTTCTCCAATTTCAAATATCACTAACAAATCTTAAAACCAAATGTGGTATCTTCTGGGTTGGGTTGTTTGGTGGTGGGTTTTTTTTTTTTGGTTGTCGTTATAATAGGAATTTAGAACGGTTTATAAAACCTCCATACATTGAGCTTGCTGTAAATCACAGTGGTGGCTTGAAGCAGCCATGAATTCGATGAGGTTTGCAGTAAGGTTTAGAGCATCTTCCTTATGCAAATGTTACAGATGATTCAAGACCACTTAAACAATAAAAGAGATAAAGAGATCCTGGACTTATTTTTAAAATGACTGTATGTTTGATTACAGCGTGACAAAATGAACCATTTTTCCTTAATAAAGATGTCACTAGTTAAAAGTATTTGCTGGGAAGAACACCCCAAATATGCTGTAAAGGTAATGCTGAGAAGAAACACAAACAATTAGCAGAGCTTTAAAAATTCTTGGCAGATGGTTGAAGGAAGAAAAAAAAAAAAGGAAATCCATTTAAGGGACTTCAATGTTATGAATCAAGGCAGGTGACATTTAAAACCAATGAATAAAACATCACAAAATCCTGTGTCTTTATAAATCATACTTCACACTGGAAATTACAGGTAGGCACTATACTTTAAGATCTCTCTCAATTAGCAAGAGATACTATGAGGTTTGGAAATTAATAGTTATCTATTCCAGGCTGTCTTCTGTTGTTAGAAAAATATTCTTTTAGTAGAGTCTGGTTTTTTCCCCCAAAAAAATTATGGTCTGATTGCTCTCCCACTGAACAAAGGCTTTAGTTTAGATTCAGCAGAGCACAAACAGGTTTACTTGTTTCCCAAGCAGGAATTAGCCCCAGCTTCACAGGACCTAGACAGGGTGATCTATTAGCCATCCCAGATCTGGCTATCTCTCTCAAACTGATGAATGCCCCAGCATGTAAGTTGACTTTACGATCAAAGTAAGACTATTGGAAGAAATCAGTGCCTGAGAAGTAATTTTTATTCCAGCCACCACTGGGAAAAAACGAGTTGATGATAGATGAAGGGAAGAAACTTTTGGACAGAGAAATCCCTGAAGATTCACTCAAAGTGCTTGGTTTAGTCTTGGAAAAAATGTTATTGAAAAAAACTCTCCTTTAACCAAACTTTTTTTTTTTTCTTCTATGCAAAACTATACATATTCAAATGAATATCTGAACAGTCAATCTTATTCATCACACAAGGGTCAGAGTAACTTGCTCTCTTAGAAAAACAAGACTGTATTGCAAGTTTCCTAATAATTCAGTAGAAGTCTCAAGATTATTTGGTTCTCAAATAACCCCATTTAAATGATGTGTAAATGTGCATACTCTAATATAGCTTTTTTTGCTCCTTTCCAAGTGGATAGACTTCCTGGAGTCTTAGTAACCAGCTCAGATTATTCACTTGAATAATTTGGATGGGGAAAAGGAAGAATAGGAAGATTAGTGTAGAGGCTGAACCTGACACCTTTACCAAGCTGCTTAGAAGACCGAAGTCAAAAGAAGATAAAGCACAAGGGATCAGAGTGGAGTCAGGAAATTCTATAAAATGATAAACTATAAAAAGCCACACAACAGCAGCTTATGCATATAATACAAGTACTTTTCTTCTAGCTTCTGCTCCAACCATGCATCCTCAGTACGCTGCCTTCTTCCTACTGCTAGAAAAGACCCAAAGCCCAGTTCCAATTATTTAGCCTGTCATCATTTTCAAAGCCTGCAACTGAACAGAAAATACTCCCAAGTTTTGAATCGATCTAACTTTCAGAAGGACAGACAAAAGACAGTAAAGCTATAGAGCATCAATATTAGATTGCTAATAAATGCTACCCAAATGAATGTTCAAGAGAAACCAAAGACATTGAATGTTCCAGGTACCGGTAGACAACAAGCTGTTCACAAGACAAATGACACCTTCACAGACAGAATACAATAAACTAGAGACTCTGGTCATTGTAAAGCAGAACGTGTTTACTGTTATTGATAAGCAATAAATCACTTGCCCTCTAACAGTTCCTCCCTATAAATCACTCCCAATGAGAGAAACAGATGGTTCCAGTATGCAGCTAGGAAAAGAAATATACTGTGCTGAGAGATCTCCATTTTTAACAGCAGTCGTTGTAGGGTGGCGTAGGGGAAGCCGCAGGGTGATGTGAGAGACGTGACACCATGAGATTCCAGCTGCAGCTTGTGCAGATTCATGGCTGGGCTGAGCAGCAGAGAGAGCTGCAGCATCCATCCTTCCTTCCTTCCTTCCTTCCTTCCATCCATCCATCCCTCCCTCACCGCACCACCCCGGGCTGGAGGGCATCTCGCAGCCATCCATCCTGGCTGCCATGCCCACCACCCACACCACACCTCACATGCCTAAGTAGATGCTGATCTGCAGGTGGTATCAGGCTGGTGTCCACCACCAGACTCAAAAATACAATAGGATCCTAATGTGATCTGACTTACTTTGAAAGAATTGAGCTTTCTATAAACTTTTCAGTCAGAGCTTCAACCTCCTCCTATCACACCAATACCCAATTTCTCTAACGAGAAGGAAAAGGATTCACATTCATGATTTCACCGCAAAACAGCAGCCATTTGTCCAACTGAACAAGCTGAAGACACCATCAGACTAACACACTTCCCTTTCCTGCTGGTTAAGATACCAGAAGTTATTTTACTTATTTATTATAATTACTTTGTTCCCAATGTAGTGTTTCAAACTACTAAGTAAAAGCATAGAAATGAGAATGTTAATAAAAACCAGTATATCCCAGATGAGAGCAGCATAATGAAACACTGTCTCAGTAAACAGAAAATTATATTTTTCTTTACTACTTCAAGAAAAGGAATTGCTAAGAGAAAGGCTCACTTTCATTTATGTTATACTTGTTTAAAAGAAAGATCTAAGCAGTAGCTGTTAAAAGCTCTGGGCTAGAAGCAGCTTACAGAGAGAGACACACAAAATATCATGGTTTCCCAGCAAGTAAGTAGAAATGGACATACAGTTATTCACAGTTATTTAAAGGAGGCTGCAGCTGCAATACGAACTCTTGCATGGCAGATAATTCAAGAACTCCAAAAGACATGAATATACTTTTAGAAACTGGACTTTATTAAAATTTAAGTGATTTCTTGATGTTTTGCTTCAACAGTTTGCTATTGCTTTGTCTCTTTCCTGAACAAATTGCAATCGCAAGTGTGAAATACGTCTCTGGTGCTCACTCCTTTGTCCCACTGGCTCGCTGAAGCATCCAGCTCCCACAGCCTCTGGCTCCAAGGAGCCCCTGGCAGGACCCCCCGTAAGGCAGAGGAACCAAAACCAAAGACCACAGCAAGGGGTCTACAACCACTTTTGAAACAAAGATACTTCCTTTCAAAACGTTGGAATTTTACGGAGCACAATCCATGGAGAAGTCTGTTATGGACAGCAAGCTGTGGCCCAAGCACTCTGGAAGCAGCAGGCTAGACAAGTGGTCACTGGAAAGAGATCAGTAGCTGTGGGATCAAACCCAGCCCTTCCCGTAACTCAGCAAAGTCCCTTCTCTGCCCATCTCTCTCTAGCAGATGGTGAGGTGGAGACAAGAACTGATGCTCACACACGAGGTCTCCGACTGTGCAGCCCTGACAAAAGTGGCAGCTGATCAGCACCTTCATTCTTCCCCCTAATTAGACACAATTAACACCTCCTGCTCATCCTCCCTTCTTTTGCCCTGCAAAAATTGTAGAAGCAACAGTTCTGCTGCTTGTAGGACAGTCTTCCCCAGCAGCAGAGAAACAGATGACACTGCACCGAAAAGTGATAAAGTCTGTTTTGGAGCTAGGGGAAATCACACCAATCTCTCCTGTCCAACGAAATCCCCGTCAGCAGCCAACAAGACGCTTCTCCAAGGGAGCTAAAAAGATGAGGTAGCACAGAGACCAGCAACTCCCAACACAGAGACACAGAACCCAAAACGTAGGTTTGCTCACAGCAGACTGAAGCGTGGTGAACCTGCAAATAAAACCTGCATCATGGTGAACCTTTGACAACAGCCTCTGACAACAGCCACCTTCTCCTCCTTCCACAAACCTTGACACTTTCAAAGATGCATGTTAATTTTACTTTTGTAAAGAAAAAAGTCCTGCTCCAAAGTTTTTCTGCTTCAATGAGAGATCCTGCTAAGGCAGATCCTCTTCATTAAGCCAAGGAGAGAGGAGGACAGACTCAAACTACTGGCAGTTGGTAACTGTAGGAATAGGAAAGGTCTGATTCACCAAGACTTAGCAGATGCGAACAAGTCAAGGTCTTCCCAAAAGGAGCAGGATACTTCTTAGGAAAGAGACATAGACCTTATTTCCGAAGGTCAGCTTCCTTCCAGAGCTGCAGCAGCAGGATGGAGAGAAATGACTGCTGATGGCTGCAGATCCCCACCGAGGTCCTGCAGGTGAACGGCAACCCCTTCCTTCAAACGCTCAGCTATCACCTGCTGTTCTCCCAGTGAAGCACAGATAACAAGAGCAGCTAAAGACAACATAAAAGTGTCTGTACCAATTAAGCTCTTGACAGGCTGCCTTACACAAGCCAGGGACGGTCAGCAGATAGAGAGGTGCTGGAAGCAAAAAAGCCTTGGAGCAAGCGGCTCCAGCTCCAGCCGCAGAAAGACTTGATGTTCTGCAGCGCTCTTTCTCTAGTGCCTGTTAAAGGTTCAGGTCCTATTTGACTCCACATCGAAAACAAGCCCCTAGGATACTTAATTAGCATAGATTCACTGATATATGAAAAATCATAAATTAGAGTTACGGCAAAACCTATGCTCAATACCACAAGTATTAAAAAAACAGGAGGTGCATCACAATGGCAAAATTCAAGATTGACGGGGCTCTACCGCTGCTCATTTTCACCGGAGAAACCACACTCATGAAATAAAAATGAAAAGATTTCAGTCTTGTAATAGCTACCATAAGCCATGAATGCCTGGAACCTGCTAATTTGCTAACAAAATAAGCTTTCAATAAAATGCTTAGAGATATAATACACAAGATTCATGACTGGATGATCCACAAATACATGGTACAATAGGTTTGACAAGACTAAAGGCCTTTCAAGCAGGGCCAGAATAAAAACCAAAGTGATCCCACTTTTGCCACAGGTGATATTAGAATAGTGACCTGCTTAGAGGAGCTTAAAAGGCGTTTAAAATAGGAATAAGCAAAGAGTTTGTTGTGTCTAAGGGCAGGAAACACTGCACAACTAGTTTGGCCGTATGTTACAGTGCTACTGAAAGATTAAAGTGAAAAAATGTATGACATTGTCTAAACAAATCTTCTAGCATTATTAATTTAAGTCTGTGTAACAGTACGCGACTAATGTTCACTGGCAAAATTAAATTCAACTACAAAAATTTTGAGATCTGATTATGGCAATTAGGAATCCTACATACAATGCAGCCTGCCCATTAACAGCCCACCCCTGCAGCATTTTCCTATCAAGAGTTTGTTATATTCTTCCTGAAAGCAAGATTTTTTTTTCCCCATAGTTAGTACTTCCCCTCCCACTCCCCCATGTTAAATAAATCATAATGTTCTTGAAAACATTTTTTGTAATCAAGCAGGGATTAAGTCTTTAGAGATCCTTGTTCAAACATGAGTGGAGATAAACATTAGCATTATCGTGCATTGACTAATCAGTTAATAGTAACTTCTACCTCAGAAATCCAAGGCTGGAAATCCACTGGATTTACACCAACTCAGACCACAACCAGGAATAGGCAGAGCATCACACTGGGGAGGAATGGAGTTCATCACCTTTTAGAAGAGGATCTCTGGGTTTTCAGCTCTGCAGTGGTTGAGGTTGACTCCATCTAGCCCTTATCTAACATGACATGGCCATTGTGATATAAATAGTGTCTTACTCGCCTGCTTTGCCTGCTTCCGAGGAACAATGTTAGTCCAGAAAAGGTCAAATGGTTTTGCCACAGGGAAAAAGGGCAAAAATCATTTGTAATTTAATATTGCCCTTTGTTTTTTTTTTCTTAGACAAGAGAAGACTCCAGGTGCTAGTCACACAGGAGGGAGAGGAATACAGAAGACAAGGCATATTTACCTAGTCTGCAGTAGCACAAAGCAATAATATTTCAATCATTTCTGAAGGCCCAGGAGGAACTAGTATTCACCCAGCATCTCGCTGATCTCATCTTTACTTGGAATCCTTCAAACTCTACAGGCAACGTCTGCTCAAACCTGCCTACTTTGACAATGCAGAAATAAGTCATAGCTGCAGGCAAGTCTGGGACAGATGTACTTGATGCACCCACTAGCGAATGCTTACTGCATTGATGCTTTCAATTAATAAACATGACTTTTACCGATAGCAAGCCAAATTGATCTATTTTCAGCAAAACAGGAAAAACACCCAGTTTTAAATCTCTGAACACATTACACAACCTGAGGTTGCTCCTACTAATGCTCAGATAAGCGTTATACAAATACCCACATGTATTTCTTAAGGTTGCTATCAAGCATTTTCCTCATCCTACAGAAAAGAAAGTAGCTCTGCTACAGAATTTGCATGCGAGACAGGCTGGTACATTCATACACAGCTGAACTAGAGAAATACACACAGCCGGGAAGCGAAATTTCTACAAATTACTACATGAAGGTGACCCAAAGTCGGATTTATTGCTAGCTTTTATCGTTTGCTTTTATTGCTTCCAGCACACTGGTAATCTATGCACAGGGTGATACTTCAGTACTAATGGAAATCAGTAAACAAGGTCGCAGGCGTGTCAAACAGTTGCTTTGCACATTCTAAAAATATTTGTAGGTCCTGTTTGCTAGAAAGGCACCAACCTTTCCTTGTGTCATCCGCGCTCACCGGGTGCAGCCTGCACCTACAGCTCGCGGTGCGCAGGGTGGAACACATCCTACTCACTGGAAATAAGGGTAATTGCTAAACTTGTTATCCACAAAATTAGAAAGTAAAATAATTACAGCAAATTTCCCCTTGGGCTATTTTGTGCAGACTAGAAAAGACTTCTAAGATACTCCAAACCAGCCCATCTTTCCTGGGAAACACCACACACTGAAAAATAATTGTTTATCATTAAATTAAGTAACAGCACGTAAGGTGAATGAGGTAAACAGAGTATCTGACTCAACTGGAATCGTGTTTGGCCCAGACCCTGTGATACACAGGCAGCTTGCAGGTTATTTCTGCAAAACATGTTTATGCAGTGGCTTTAAGCCTCCGGGCTAAAGATAAGGTAGTGCAAAGGGCTACGAGAGAGAAGGCAGCAGGTCCCCTCCGCTCGCCATCCTTTTCGGTCTAAATAAGAGAATCTGAGACACAGCAGCAAAGACAACAAAAGACAACAGCAGTAGCCTACACAATCTACGCAAAGAGAATGAAAGGCTCCAGCTATTATTCCAGCCTTAAAGAAAAGCATCTCCTGGAGTCGTGACTGGCAGAGGGATTTTGCTTTCCATGCTGCTTTGTGAAGGTGGAGTGGATCTCAGCAGCTCCGGAATGCGGCGTGACAACCCAAACCCTGGGCAGCAGGAACAGACACGGTGAGGGTGCGCAGCGCACTCAGAGCAAAAAGTGCTTGCAGTGAAATATCATTGAAAGGAAACGCAGCGTTCAGCAGAGCAGGCATCTTCCCGCATTTTGAACTCAAACCAGAAAATTTCCACCCTCACAAAAAAAAAAAATTAAATCCAGTTTACGAGTAACAGATCTTTCTTTGGGCTTCTGAAAAGTTCCTGAAAATTCTGAGCACATGAACCTTAGTTAGAAGGACTGAAATTGAGGATTTGAAAGAGAAACAAAGACAAGCTCGATATTTATATAATAAAACAAAACCTAGTGCCAAAGCTTGAGAAAAACAAGGAAATTCAGTGGTTCTAACACTGCTTTTTGTCAAACACAGTATATTCAGGATCTGCATTTTCCAACTGCCATCTGGAATTCTATTTTTTTTTTTTATTTTAAACGCATAATGGGGAAGTAAAGCAAGATCACTTGTACCTTCATGTCCTCAGGTTTTTTTGTTCTTTTGTTTGCTTTTAAACAAGGACAGTATACAGATAATGACTGGTTACGATTACCGAGAAATACCTAAAGAAAATGAGTTTTTCAAAATGCGCCATCCAAATGCATTAGCAATTAGAATCTCCTCAAGTTTCCATTAGTCTGTCAAAACAAGAAATGATCTTATAGCAGCTCTGACTAAAACTCTTAAAGATTGTCACATTGATTGAATTTCAAAGTATAGACTTACAAATTCGTAGTCTCCATCCTGTGGTACTTTCCAATCAGATGAATTTTTTGTCTGGCCAGACACATTCTTCCCAAAGCTATTGATTTGATTCTCCTTCTCCTTCTGCTCAAAATATTCAAGGAATGATGGTTTGGCTGGCTGCATCGTTTCATCCCTCCCTGGAAATATTAAAAATAGAAAAAAAATAGTTGTTTTGAAAAAATATATTTTCGGTTATACTCCTTTACATCAGACCCAAAAGCGATTTTATTTTTTTAGCACACGCTAAATCACATAGTATTGCTAAAGCACTATTTCTTTCAGCAGCTTTTCAGACATAAAACTGATTGTACAGCAAGAAAATCGGAGAAGGGGAGCTCAGAGCCCACCAGACAAGAGACTATAACATAATGCTGCAGGCCTTGGCCTCTGGACCTGCAGCCTGTCCATCAGAGCTCACTACCAGGCAACCGAGCTTCATCCACCAAGTGCGAGAATTAAACTGCAAACAACTTGAGAGGTTGTTTTTTTTCATCCCAGCCAGGTTGTATGCACTGCAAAACACTCAACATTCCCAAACTAAACAGCATTGTTTTACAAGCAGAAACTCATCTCTGTAGTTAGGAAAGGAACAGTGCTAAAGCGAGGCCTTCAAAGACCATGTCTACCGCATAAATATCACATAACTCGTCTTGGGTAGAAGTAGACAAATTCCATGTTTTTTGGGTAGAAAGGATTAATTTGGTTTGCAGAGCTTCGTTTTCTCTTTTTATAAACAGTAAGTTTTCGAGTTTACTGATCTAGTTTTCTTTTTGTAAATTAATTCCTTGAAACATACTTTCTGAGTGGATTACTCGAATAAGCCAGAGATAGAGACAAGCCATTTAGTTCTAGATTGCACTTAAGAAACAGGCAAAGGTACACGGCAGGGGGTTGGAACTCAATCTTTAAGGTCCCCTCCAATCTGAATCATTCTATGATACAAAGAGAGACAGAGGAGTCAAAATAATCCCCTAAATATGAATACTTTGATTTTTAAGAGCAGGTCTCATAAGCCTCCCAAGTACCATTCTCAATAACAAAGAGCTCACCCCTACTGATGGGAGAAGAAAGGATATAGCCAAGAGCACATAGCTTTAGCACAACTAGATTTACATTATTCTCATTTGTCTAAATAATTTTCTAGAATGAGAAGTTAACAGAAAAGGAAGATGCTGAACAAGCACAAGAAGAATTAAGAACAAGAAGTTCATAAAACTACATTCTCATCAGGTGGCCAGGTGTGTTGGGAAGTTGGTGGGATCAGGGATACGAGCACCAATGTACCCCTTCTTCCTTTAGTCATTGCACCATCCCAATCCCTGTTGTGATTTAAGCACCATAACATACAGATAAATCTAGTGATTCATTCAGCAAACAGGTTTCCATCCCTGAAGGAAGAAATGCAGGGTCAGAATTTCCCAGAACAAAGCAGATCTCCAGGGCTGCCTGGAGAGCGGAGGTGGGCTCTGGCCAGTGAAAGCAGCTTCAGCTGCAGGACCATGACCGCGCAATAGGGGAGGAAGCGACGAAAAGGGAGAGGAGGAAAATAAGGATTACTAACAAAGACCACGTAAAAGCCAATACAGGCAGAAACCACAAAATTTAACTTCACAACCAGTCAAGACCAAAAGGCCTTCCCTGTCTCCAAGGGAAGATTTCTTTACTGGTGCCACCAGTAAAGCATCACATGCTGCCTGGGCTCCTCACCCTTAAATCTGGCCTGTCCTGTGAATTATGGCGCAGCCAACACCTCGTCAAGAGTCTCAACCCAAAGGAAGAGGAAGGTTCATGCAGCAAATGTGCTTTACCAGGGCTGCATACCCC
>JAOXJM010000005.1:10890189-10913537 GCA_026413425.1 Tringa solitaria | reverse complement strand
GGGTTGATTCCCCCCCCCCCCCCCAGGTCAGGCACAATCACAGCGAGAGGCTACGGGCAGCTTAAGGCCACCAGGCTCTTGGTGACAAAACCCCTCACAAAAACCTGCGAGCGTAATGGAAATGAGCACTGTAACAACACCTAGCAAAATGGGTTTGTTCCAATAAAATACTGTTCTCTAGAAGCTGGAGTATGTTATTCATACTTGAAACATATGTTTTTGTCAATGCAGAAATCATCATTTTCAGAAAGCAGGATCAGGACTAGATTTAACAGAAAACTGCATCAGAACAGCCTAATTCTGGACAGTGGAAATAAGTTCACTGTCCAACGCCACACATTTGAAATAAATATAATCTGTCAGGCAGGCGATCAACCCAAAGTTTAGAGCTTCAGACAAGCACAGAGGGGACGGAGGAGTCCCTTGATGGGTTTGTGGGGTCTGTGCAATGCAGAGCCAGGCTATCGCAGGACAGTCTCACTGGGGACATTCAGCAGCGCCTTCCCCTTGAAAAAATATTAGCTACTGTGGAAACCCATTAAGATTTAATCACAGAATATTATTCTTCCACATAAAATTGCCATCCAGTCATCCAGAACTTCCCTGGCAGACTCTGCCTGATCCTCAGACAAGTGTATGAATTCCTTGGTCAGCTACGAGATACTTGAGGAAGTTATTTGTCTACAGACGTGTTAAATACAGAACAAATTTCCGCAAAGTATGAGAAATCTTGGCAGGATATTTGGGTTGTGATACTGAGGGATGGGTGGTTCTACACAGCCTGAAATGTCACGATGCCTTTTGACAAAGCACTGCCTTGTGCTGCCTCTCCGGGGTCAGCTAAAAGCTCAAGCAGGAACCAAAGTGCTTACGCTTTTGCACTATGACAACTGGAGCAAAGACAAATTATTCTACCCCTGGCAGTAGTTCCCCCCCTTTTTAAAAACAAAAAAACAAAACAAACAAACAAAAACCTCATTGTACAGAATTAGATCGAGAAAGACACCTTCAGACAGGCTGCGTGAAGGTCAGTCAGGAAACACGTCCGCGAAGTGGAGAAGTGATTTGCTGTTGGGAATAATTACTGCAATACAATAGCAATCCAATTACTGCTAAGTGATAAAACATTTATTTAGACTGAGGTAAATACACCCTTTGTGTTCTGCTGCAGTCCAGCCTGTTTGGAGTGGGAGGTAAGTTGTTATGGCCAAGCACAGCAATGTTTAACACCACAAATTTTGCAGAAATAGAGGAATTCATGAGCACACAGGCTAACGCAAACGCAGCTTACTGATGGCCAGCCTTGGTTGCGGTGATTTAGGCTTCCCAGGAGAGAAAAAAAATAAGACCTAAATCAAGTTTGTATTGTATGATTTGAAAACAGTTGTTTGCAGCATGGGAGACTTGGAAAACAAGTGTTTTTCTCCAGTGACATGGCCTTATCTGGTTTTTTTTTTATTTATTTTTTTTTTTAAAGACTGCTCGCTCATACCAGAGCTTAATTCAGAGTGCTCCTTTCCCTATAACTTGTATTTTACCAAGAAATGCAATATTTGTAAACAACTAGTTACACCTACTGAACAACAACCTACTTTAGCATCACTGAATTGCCAAAAGGCATATCCAAACACAAGCTTCATTTAATAAAATTATTTAATAAAACTTCTGCTTTATGCAGAGATGAAGCAGACAGAAGAAAGAAGCACGTGAAGTGGTGGTGGTAGCTTATAATCCTGAAGAGTACAACTGGATTTTTAGCCCCATCAGTCCGAGTGATGGAAAAGCTGGGGGTGCTGCAGGGGAAGGTTGCAAGGACACCGAAGGGCTACCTGCCATGGGTGGGGAGGGCAGGGGGTTTCTCCAGCCTGGGGAGGGCAGGAGGGGCTCTAGCTGTGTTCTTCCACCCCAAAAGGCCACCAGAGCCCCGCTCTCCCCAGCGAGAGGCTGAACTGCAGCAGGGGCACCACAGCTGCACGCAGGGAAAAATGTTTTCCCAAGAGGGATGGTTGTGCAAGGGAGAAGGGCTGGAGCGGCCACGCACTGGGCTGGATTTGACACTGTACTTGGTCCCATCCATGGCACAGGGAACCAGCCTGATGGCCTCCAGCCTTCCCTGCCAAGCCACTCTGAATGTAGTGAGACCCTGGCCCAGGTTGCCCAGAGAAGCTGTGGCTGCTCCATCCCTGGAGGGGTTCAAAGCCAGGTTGGATGGGGCTTGGAGCAACCTGGTCTGGTGGGAGGTGTCCCTGCCCAGGGCATCTTTATTTAAAGAGGGTTTGGGTTTTGTTTAAACTGCTTAAAATAGAGATTGCTAACTGGCAAACAAATACTGGAAGAAAAGATAAATTGAAAAACAGGCGAAATACAGATCCAAGAGGTCTGCAGTGTGAGTGGCCGCTATGATCTCAGTAGGGGTGCGGATGCAGCAAGACCGACAGAAACATTCCGGAGACAGAGAGACGTTACACCAAATCAATTATCATCCCAGCACGACTGGATTTCTTTTCGTCAATCTTGGCACTTAACAGCAGTGTCATCTTTCCAAAGACGATCTGCTATTAATTCAACATAAGAATCACCCCACTATATCTTTAGGATTTTGATAACGGGCGGCTGAAGACAAAAATCGATCACTGCTATTTGCAGGAGCTGCTGAAAGATGACACTGCACCGAACGTGTCTGTGCCAAAAAGCATTTAACTTCCTAGTTTTATAGGGTTAGACAAAAATATGAACATTTGACAGAAAGTGAGATCACAAGTGTGGCAGAGAAGAGAAGGTCACCCTGCGGTGACAAGAAAGGCTTCTCCACGCATTTATTTTGGAACCTAAGGAGTTGCTTGTAAGGATGAGCCGTGAGAACTCCCCAGAGCCATTACCAGCCTACCATTCAGATATGCAGTCATCTTTTTAGGAGCTGTATTAATTACACAAATGGAACAGCACGGCTCTGCTGGAGCAGGGCCAACTGACTGCAGGTTTGGGCTAGCTGTGCAGAGCCCCAGGCACTGGGCACCCAGCCTGCCGGGGGGTGAAGAGCAGAAGCCCTCCATGGAAAACTCACGAGTGCTGCCCGGTATAAAGTCACCTTTCGAAAAGCATAAGAACATCAGTAACGTTTTGTGTGAGAACAGAGAAAAATGCGAAACCGGTGGGTACGAAGGTAGAGAATGCTGTAAACTGTGATGAACAGCCATCCCCCTAGATTTCGATTTTTAAAGGAGTTTACTGCCTTAGTAATAGCCTTAATCTTTCAGCGCTGGAAAATCATGAGTCCAGCTGCATGGGCTACCATGGAAATTGGGACAGTCCTCACCGAAAGAGCCCAGAAAAGCCAAAAGACAACAGAGTGAGTCAGGGCACTGCAAGAGGGCAGTGGGGCAACATCAGGAACAGCCGGTGGCCTTGGTGGACTGGATCCTCTCCTCTGCCTGGATACAGCAAGGACAGCTTTTAAGGAAAAACTTAAACAACAGTGTGCTCTCTCCCAAAAAATGTCACCGGTCTGAAGAGTTGAGGGAATGGAAGAGGTCAGTCTTAGTGGCTGACTGCAGCACACAGACCTCTTCACATCAAGCAAAAGGTGACAAAGAAGGTGTGGAGAGCCTTCAAGCTCTCAAGTATTTCCATGTGATGCCGCAGAGAAAGCAGAACGATCAAGAAGAAATAGCACAGTCAATTAAGCCAGCAAGAGATTTACTTTTTTTTCCAGCAGTAAAGAATACCTGTGAAACCATATCACTCAGCATCATCTAGTCCCAGAAATCAAAGCACTCATTTTGTTGATTTTGTCAAATTAGCTCTCACAATTGAGAATTTTCAGAAGCTCATGAGCTTCAAAGGATGCCTTCAAAAGGAAAGTGGGATTCACAAAGTCCTTCTATCTATCTGAGCAAGCTTGCTGAGTAATGAAACTAGAATTTCTGCTTGTCTCTAAAATTATTCTTCTTTGCCCAAACTTAACAGCAGAAGAATCCCTGTTTTGTTATTCTTTCCTCTTGAAAGAGATTGCTATTATCTACCCTGGGTGAATATTCTAGAGTCACAAACCTTGTCATGAGATAGACTAAGGTAACTTCAGGAACACATTTTGTGTGCTCTTTACTCAAGTCCATTAGTACTTAAAACACCTATTCTTGAAGCCACAGTGAAACATTTCCTCCCTTATATCACAAAAATCAAGAGCTAGAGCAGGGGCTGGGAACCATCAGGATATCATGCTACAAATTCATCTACGAAGAAGGTAACATAAATCAACAGTAACGAAGTGATCAGCTGCTAAATTAGCAGGATCAAACTAAAACGTGATACCTGGTACACGTGGATGTATTTATCAAGATGACACAAGTCTGCACACTTCAGAAAGACAACTGCCCTCAGCTCTGAAGAATACTCGTGTTTGTGAGAATGGGGAGTCAGGAGTAACAAAGCTAAACATTTTGAAGTCGATTTGTGCTAGGAAAGTGTCACAAATGCCCCGCACGAGGCCCAGGAAGATGTGTCCCTATGAGCAGGAGCTCAAATCAGCTCTGCAGAGACACAGTAAAGAACACTCACCTTAACTTTAAAGAAAGCAGAGCTATTGCTGCCTTTAGTCAGACATAACACCAGAAAGGATCCCCTGGGGGACAAAGCACAGCCTCCTGCTCTGCTGTACAAGATAATATACTCCCTTTCACAGAGGGATCAAGATCCATTGCAAAGCATTTGGTTTGCTTTGTCTTTGCTGTTGACAGACTCACTGTTCTCCTGAAGTTATGAACCCTCTCACTTCCAGTCCTGAGTTTATGGGCAGCCAGCATATATGTGCTTGTCCTAGAGCAAGCCTCAGCTCTTCGGCCCTCAAACCATCCTTCTCTACAGCATTCACCTTCCCTCCTTGCCCTTTAATTATATTAAAAAAAAAAAAAAAAAAAAAAGAGTTCTCATATCCAATGACATCTTTCATTTCAATGGCCCAAACGAGCACAGCCCTTTCACTGGCTGAGTCCCCAGCAGCCTGGGTGAGCTACTGTCTGTTTTGGAGTGAATTATGTACCTTTAAGGCTGAAAACGCTCACATTTAGGATGCACAAAACAGTGCCTGATGATTATGTGCAAGCAACACTTCATTAATATTAAATTTCAAATGCAATTGCAGTTCTATTCACTGCAGGCTATTTTTTAGATATCACAGATGAACTTTAGCAGCTGGACAGCATAATTTGTACAGTATGAACAGGACTGAGTCGTTTTATGCAGCAGAGCAGAGAGATACCAATTTATTCAACCAGAGCAAAAAGTGCTCCATCATTAATGAATTCACCCCATGGCAACACAAGCTGAGATTTCCTCACATTAAAAGCAGACCACATAACACTTCATATCTATTGAAGCTTATGAGGACAAGCCTTTCCATAATTATGGCCTATCTCAAACTAAATCAAAGCAGAACATGCCTGACAGGTCCTGATATTAAGAAGGAGCTCCTAAATGACCATTAAAACTAAAATAAAAAAAATCAATGCTAGGAATCCTAACTAATCTCTTTTAGTGAATATAAAACATCAAAGCCATCAAAGGAAGAGTAGCAACACTCGTCCAAAGCTGTGGTGTGTATAATTTAAGACTCACTCTGAACGAGGAGGAAATCCTCACAGTAATGAAAGCTTTTTAAGACCAGGTTACCTCCTTTTAGATCTCTTTCACGTAAAAACTCAGAAAAGATTATAAATATAGAGCAGCTTTCTTCCTCCATCACAAATTTTCAGTGATCACCTACATCTTTCATGTCATTAGCTCGAATTGCTAATTTAGTCCAGCAACTACAGTACAGGACAGAGGCTGGGAGATGTGAAGGTGCATCAGGAAAAGAGCGGACATTTCATGCTCTGCATCCTCTGGCTCAGGTCCTGATGAATCTTAATGAGAAACAACTTCATCAACAGGGCTGGGATTCTTCAGGTCCAGCACCCCATGGGCAACAGCTCAGGCTCCCCGAGTGGCACGTACCCAGCTCAGCATTTCCTAACACCCTTCCTGTTCATAACCCAGAAACTCATCTGTCATATTCACATCCCAAAACCTCATTATCTAGAGAGAACAGAAAACAACAAATCAATGAACTTCTTTTTTTCCTGAAGCTTGAAAATCTGCTGGTAAAAATGAATTTGGTTTAAAACTTCTGCAAGTAAGGAATTTAAGAGTTTATAGAGTTTTCCTCCCTTCTGCTCCGGAGGAAAGCTTTATCCATGACTTATTTTGATCCAGTAGGAAGTGAGTTTATTCTTAGAAGAGACAGGTAGGCTACAGTTTGCCTGTACGTGCAAACATATGCATGTGTATGGGATAGAGATATACTTTGTAAGTGATTTTTTACTACTCTGTCACTCGTTTGAGTGTCCAGAAACATGTTTTCTCCTGTATGCTATTCAGGACTCTGTTAGTCATACCTCCCATCTTCCTCAAGACAATGCTTCTGTCCAGAAAAAAAAAATAATCCCCCTACTTTCTATCCCCCACCATCAAAAATGCAAGGGTGAATAGTAATAAAATGTAATAAAATTTAGGAATAGCAAAAATAGCTGTGTGTTAAACACATACATCTTTCTCCAGTTTCAGTGTCTCTGAAAATATAAGTATTAACAGATGATGAACTTTGCCTTAGCATTAAAGCTTTGCCAAACATTTGGGACAACCAAAGGTGGACAATCATCCAGCACAGACCCCAGACTTGACTTTTGTTCATGCTTCAGTCTGCAAAGAACCAGTATTTCGATTGCTAAGACACCACAAAGAAGTCTAGTAGCTCACCACTATTCCAACAGAAAACAACAAAACCTACAGCAAAACCGACAGCATCTACAGTTCCCATCACTCAAGAATATTGTCTGCATTTCTGCACAACTTGATATTTTTAAACAAGCTGTGCTGCCCGTTGTTTATGCCAAGTTTGCCAGCGAGGCTGCTATTAAGATAAAAGTCAAAAAGTAACACAGCTGGAAGACTTATCTGTGAAGATTTATATTCTCTACATCTCAAGAGTGGCAGTATAATGCTTCTTACAGTCCGAGAAGAATTTAATCAATGTAGGTGTTTCTATAAACAGTGTGTTATTTAAATGCATAACGCTAAGAGTGTTTTATGGTCTGGTTATGCCTAAATGGACCAATTTATTTTAAACACAGAAATGCACCACTGGACATTAATAACACTAAGCTGTGGGAAACAGCTCTGAAGAGCTATTGTCTGCGCAGAAAGACAGAGGCAAAATACAGCCGGTATCTTTGACATACATGTGATG
The DNA here is from genome assembly GCA_026413425.1 of Tringa solitaria. Classification (NCBI taxonomy): domain Eukaryota; kingdom Metazoa; phylum Chordata; class Aves; order Charadriiformes; family Scolopacidae; genus Tringa; species Tringa solitaria. The sequence continues at coordinate 10,906,255 of JAOXJM010000005.1, read as the reverse complement.
TAAACCCTGACAAACTGGAGCTATTCTCTCCAGTACCTGCATTAGTGGTTTGCATCTGCATTTTTTGGACAATTATTGATATTCCAGCACCTATAGCTAGCTCAGCTACATACCAGTAATGCTTTATTCAATTATAATATTAATGCAATCACATAAACCTTCTGCCATCCGCATTCGTTCTGCTGCCCATATTACAGCTTTTACACTCATTGCTTTACATGAAAAATTACAGGTTAATTAGCAGAGACAAAAAGTTTCCTGAGTCTTGGCAGTAACACTTCTTTGGTTTAGGTTTCAGTGTCACCCGCTGGATGTCTCACAAAGCCACCAAGTCTAACAAGCTTACACTGAATCATTTTTCTAATAGGAAATTGCAAAGTTTGCATCACAGCTCGTTTAATTTGCTAATGAAACCCAATCTCCCCTCAAAAGGGGAAATATCTTTTCAAAAGGACACAAATGGGCTTAGCAGCATGGGTATGGTAAAAGCACAACAAAACCCAAACCACCCCAACTTTATTACAAGAATTAAGCCCAGAATTTTTCATTTTAAACACTGACAAACTATTAGGAATTTTTACCTACATATTACATTATCAAGGCAGAGGCAACCGCGCTATTAGAGCTTCTGGTCCACCCCTGCAGCAGATGCTTTCCTGAATGTGTGCCACATTAACAAAAACCCCACACTCACAATTCTTCCAGCCTCTCCAGACCCCTCATTCACCTCCACCCAGAGACGAGACAGCCCGACTCACGCTGCTGTTGGCAGTTCTCCATCCTCCAGTGTCATTTTATTTGGTCCTCAAACAAGCAAGAGGCACTTTAACATAGAAAATAAGACAGATTATAGCACTAGACAAACTAGATCCTGTTTCACTTGGATCCGATCGTATTGCAACGTCCAAGGAAGACAATATGTTTATCTGCTTTATTATTTATAAATTATGTTCCACTCTTTAAATCGAAGAGACAAGCTCATGCCAAGTTTCCACTATCTAAAGACCTACAGCAAATAAAGCAGAAAAAGAAAAAAAAAAGAGTAAAAAATGCCGTGCTATTTACTAGCACTATATATTCTCTCATAGGAAAATTAAAAAAGATGATTTCAGACATATACACAGTACAAAAGTTATTCTGGCTCTCAAGCACAATGGAAATGTCTGTTATTACAAATGATTGTTCATCTATAGTTCTTCAGCCTCTTCCAAAGTTTTCCTGGAATAGTTTAACTGCAATCCATAAGTAATCTGTTAGCAATCGATTTATAAGTAAAATGTGTCGCTGAGTAATTTAGTATCTGCGGTTTCAGGCAATCACTTGAGTGCTTTCAAAATGCATAACAGAATGTCAGAGTGACATTTTTAATGTCGCCTGGATATTTATATTGAGTGCCCAGAAAAAAAGCCAAGCAAATGAAAGAATTTCAGCAAACAGAATTACAGCTCAATTGACTACTAAACAAAACTTCCCCTACAATCTAAAATACTAGAATTTAAGAACGTTTTTCCTCTGAGTTTGAAAAGTTATGAATTGATTTAAGCAAGAGTCACTTTCAAGGCTATTGGGAGCTGCTTGCTAGAAATTTCGAAGACAATCCTATCTACAGAGTTATGTTTCAATGTCCTACAAACACTTTTTACCCTAAAAAGAAATAAAACCAAGCCAAAAACTGGCAAAGACACAGATTTACTTTTTTAAATTAGGAGGAAGGGCTAGATCACTAGCACAGGAGCCTGCAGTTAAAAAGCCCCAGACACGCAGGAAAGCTAAATTTTCCTACTAATGCCATGCAAGAAAAAAAACTCATCAGAACTTTTTATTGACCTAAAACTGGTTTTACTGCGAGCCATAAGTTGCCAAGTGAAATATAGACTTCTTTAAAACTATGAATAAATGAAGTTTCTTTAAACTCAGTGGTTTTCAAGGATTATTATATCTATGTTTAAGATTACAACAAGAACTTGCTCCAGAGAGTTCTGCAGCAGGCTGCTGACCTTCACAATTAAATTAATTTAACTGCCTGTTAGAAGAATATAAATATGGAAATGGCAAGGGGTGAAGGAAAAGGTAAGTTTTGGTCTGGAAGAACCATTTTCATTGACATCAGATTTCTTGGAATCAAGGTTCAAGTTATTCAACCTGCAGCACTGAGCGCAGCTGGGTTTTGCTGGACACTGCTGGGCGAATCCCACCAAGAGGGACGCAGCTCCAGTGCCCAGGAGCACCCAGGGGCTCCAACGCTTCCTCCAGACGGCAGAGCAGCTCACACACTTTGGCCACACATCAGCTTGGAGTGCTGTCACACAGCAGCAGAACAGTGGGTTTAAGGAGTCTGAAGCCTAAGCGGGGTTAAAAGCAAAAACTCAACTTTCTAGTCTTAGATCTAGAGCTCTAGGAGCTTGTTCTGGAGCTCCCTCTCGAGGTTAGATACTACACTGTGTTAAAGACACTGCAACAGCCTCATAACCAATTCCACTCCAAACGACAGCATGTCCTTGCAAAAGAGATACCATCTCCTCAAACCTCTGTACACTAGAGAAATAGATGCTTTCAAGCTGCAATCTTAAAAAGATGGTGGGAAGATATGGACATGTTAAACACAGGAAGATAAACTGAAGAGGCACTTTACATACACACCTTTGGGAGCAGGAGCAGCAGCACCACAGACACTAAAACCTCTGTTATGGTGAATCATGAAATGGAACAGGCACACTGATGATGAGAAACTAACAGTGTTGTCTATTTGTAAAGAAACAGCAACTTCACCTGATTTAAGGCCATTAACACGTCCCACTCTTTGGCTGACCTCTTAAGCTACTCTAAGCATCCCTCTATCTCCTTGCTAGAGATACCTTATCCACAAAACCCCATGGCATTGCTCCATCATCACTGACGCCACAAGCTGCTACACAGGCTGACACCTCTGGATTTTTATGTGCTGAATCAGCATTTGCCAGAGTTTGCAAAACTCTTTGAACAGGTTCTCCTAAAATTTCACTCTCAAAACCAGCATCCTTCCACAAGCTCTAGAGGGCCCTCACATGGAAAAAGCTTTCAACATGGAAATTCCTGGGGAGAATTTTCTCCTCTCCCACAATAGCGAAAGGTTCAAAATCAGATGGCCAAGGAAGTCTTTGGAAAGAGAGACAGAGCCAAAAGAACAAGCCTTGCCTATGATGGCCATATTTTACCACTGCTGAGCCCTCACTCAGCACTTTCCTCAGTCCTTGAGCAAACATCCGTGCTGGCCAGGCTGAGTCATCTCCGACTGCCTCTGCCTCAATACTGTCAGACTACCCAAATCAGGGGGAATGGACTTCTGTGAGAATCCATCATTGAGAAAACATTCATTTTCTTTTAGTCATACTTTTCCAGGAAGGCTCTCCCTGCGGTCTCTTCAATCAAAAAAGCATTTTTAACCCTTTTCCAGGACAAGCTGTGAGCTCTTCCACAGACTGTCAGGGATCAAAGCCACATCATTCTAAATCTTACATCCTATAAGAAGGCTTTTAGTTTCAATAAGCTTTTCTATTTGAGCGTAGAACAGATTTCAACTTGAACGTCTCAGAACAACAACACACAGTTTATTCAGTTTTCCTTAGTGAATAGAGCAGCACTAAAGGAACACCAAGCCTGAAGAGATGCTAGCTCTTCCTACTGTGCCTTGCTGGAAGCATGCAGGGTATTTCTCATTTCATAGATGTAGCCCTTGATTTGATGCATCAGTTCTGAAACAGACTTGTGTTTTCAGATACCAGCTTACAGCCAGATCACCTTCTAAAGCTGCACGTGCATTTTACTAACCCTTTGCTAGAGTCTCCCTCCACAATGCTCTGTGAAAAAGGCAAAACTGACAAAGAAGAATCAACAAAAAACCCCATACTAGCTAGAATCATCTTATTTGATCAGCACAGAAACTTGCAGAAACTGTGCACAGCTATACCAAGTGCAAGACTAAAAAGAACGGCTTGAAACTTGGACCTAGAAAGGGTCTCTCTTCTCTGCTGCCAGAGAGCACTGACCTAAGAGTTTTAGCTCCCTCCAACCAAAAGACATCACAGTAAGCTACCAAAAAAATCAAAGCAGGTTGAGAACACATATCATCGCCCACAGTAGGTCCTAAGTAATTTTCTAGAAGTTAAAGATGTTTTCTTACTTTTCATGGTGCCCTCCTCCTCTTCCTCTTCTGTGTTTATCACCATTGTACCCAGCTGGGATTCCAAGGTGCCGTCGTGTTCTATCATCGTGTTGGCTCCATCACTCATTGTGTTGACAGCTCTTATGGTACCAGTTTCATCTCCACTCGCCCTCACCATGGTACCTGAATCGGTTTCATCTTCTTCCTATACAAAGATGCCATAAATACATTTTTACCGATGGTGGTGAGGTCCCATGAAGAGTGTCTGTATTCAAGGACACTGGCAAGTCTCACTAATTCAGAGATTTTTTACAAATACACACAGAAGCCATCGACATTTTATACACTTAATTCTCTCCCTGCCATCTCCAAGCAGGTAATGAAAAGTCTTCAGACTTTTCTGTCAGCTTGATAAATAAGAGAACAAATAAGTAATCAGCAAAAGCTTCTCAATGCTAATTGTATCTCACTTCTGGTGACCTGTCTGTAAGAGTAAAATACAATAGTCAGCCAATTATTATTGTTTGTATTTATGTTGCTAGTTTTAAGTTGACCTCAACCCCCTACAGTTCACTGGAGGAGTCATTAGTTACTACAGAATCATAGAATTGTCGAGGTTGGAAGGGACCTTTAAGATCATCTAGTCCAACCATCAACCTAACTCTGATAAAAACCATCACTAAACCATGTCCCTCAGCACCACAGGTCTAAGCCTGAAGCACATGTGGCACGCTAAAGAAAAAATGATCACCTATTTTTTAGGACTTTGTCTTTAATATTTAGGTAGTTTTACTTGCTGTAAACCTCAGAAGCACTGAAGAAAAAAAGAACTGAATTTGAAAATCTTTAAAGGAATTAAATAATCAAAGTCTAGGCATTGCTTTCAGATGAAAATTACTTCTTTTCTTAACAGGTACCAATATCATAGAAGTTTGAATTATTGTTGTAAAGGCTTAAGAGACTGACTGCAGGAAAACACAGGTTCCTGAAACAAATTCTGGTAGGGTAACTTCCTGGCCAGAGGTAGTAGCTTCATTAGGTGGTGTGTGCTTCATCAAGTATACATCATGACTGCAATTTCATGAAGAACAAGGTCAAAATTTTCACAATCTATTTAATTTTTTGGAAATGTGGACCAGGTATTGAACTACAGCAACAGGAGTCCCTCCCCAGGTTTACAGCAGAGTTCTAAGCACCTCACCTTGGATGAGATGCTCACGTTTTGTTATAAGGACGAAGTTCACAGTTCTTTACGTGCGACCATGGGCTTACTGATCTGTGTTAGTGCTAGAGGGAACACACAAGTCTTGCACATCAAACTGCAATTCTCCATCTCAATGTCACTGAAAGAAAGAAGGACACCCCTCCACATCCTGATGTTTCATTCATTTTATCTGTTCTGCCAAGGGTGTCAATGTAATTTACTTCCCAGCCTCAAAACCAATGGCAAGAGGAGAAAAACACATGTGATGTTAATAGAGGAAAAGTAATTTTATGTGGAGATGAGTGGGTGAGAGGAAGTAATAAATTTGTTAGCTACGCATCATTTAATAAAGGACTAGAGCAGAAATTTCCACAACACTTGGGAAGTGCTTGGGAGCACTTTCCTGCTGGCAGGCAGAGAGCAGAGAAGATTCAGGGAAACACACACACCGACAGAAACCACTCAGCTCCACTACATAGACACCATCTCTCAGCAGCCTGACTCCAGATCCGTCAGAAACGAAGGAGAGAGGGCAGGGACAACACTCGTAGAGTCAACATCATGGCAACATGACTGATAAAGTTACTTCCACATGGAACAAATAGGCACTCCTAAACTGGAAAACCAGACAAACAATGTCTTCAGCATAGATACCGTGGACCATGCTATTCAAGTCTAGCCTCTGAGAAGGTCTCTGGCATACAATGCCTTTTGTTGCCTGTTTCATTTATTCAGCTTGAAGCAGGCAGGCTCAAAAAGCAGCTTTCAACATGCTTTCTATATTCACATGCTGGAACCACTGAAACAAGGAGCCCAAACTTAAATTCACAGCAATCCCCTGAACACTTGCCATGCCCTCACCTCAGGCTTCTGTCGGTTGCTCTTGTGTAGTAGAAAGTTTCTATAAGGGGGGTTCTAAAGCACAACAACAGTAAAACAACACAACATACTCATATCATAGTGCATCACACATTATATTATTATTTTATACAAGGAGAACAGTCTAAGAACTGAATCTACAATGAAAAACTCTCATTACTGCATAAATAATATCCAACTGGTAAAAACGTATCAAGTGTTTTGCTTACAGAATCACAGAATCACCTAGGTTGGAAGGGAACTTTTAAGATCATCTAGTCCAACCAACTTTACTTTGCAGGCTTTTTCAACCACAAGTCTCTAACTACACTCTAAGCTAAGCAGCAAGCCATCCACACTGGCTATCCCACTCAAATATAAACACTGAGCAGAGGCCAAGCCTCAGATTAAGCAGTCATACTGTAGAAAACTCAAGAACTACGTCAAATCCATAGGCAATTGGACAAAATATTGCAAAACCAAAACCCAAAGCAGCTAAGCCTTGTGAAAGGAGCAAGAGTTTGGACTTTGTACACTGTTGCTATTAAATACTCACTGAATTTTCTTCATCATCTTGATCTAGCTCACGCTGTTGTGCCTCTTGACGTTTCAGCTTGATATCCATTGCTTCATTAATCAAGTCTCGCAGGATTGACACTCCTTTGGCACTTTTCACAAATGGATGCTAAGAAGTATTTTAAAAACAAATAATCACCACATCTGAACCAAGATATAACAGTAAAATGCTGTTACTATGGCCTACTTCCAATGAAAATTAAGATTTAACTCCCTATGTTACTAAAATAAAAGCCCAGTATTTCTGTTTGACCCAGGAGGGAGATCTCCCACCCTCCAAACATGCTCCAGAGGCACTAGTGCTGTGAGACCTTGGGCTCATTCCCCTCCCACAACTCTACTTATTTCTCTCCCTCACAGCTTAGCTGTCAAGAACCAATTACACAGATCACCGCCACGCCTAGACCAAAGCAAATCACTTTCATTTAGCCTCCCTTTTTTAGTGTTTTAGGAGGCAGTTTCTTGGCAGTGCTGGTGAGAATTTGAAAGTAAAAAAATTTCAAAAGCCAAACAGACAAACAAACAAAACTGACCCAGAGAAGACAAAGACAGGAAGCTGAAGTTAGACTGGTTCTTAGAGAAGAACTGAAAAGCTGAAGTTGATCTCTTAAAAAGAGCTATTAAAAAGTAAAATCTGTAGCGAGCGGGACTGGCAAGAAATGAAACCAACATCTCAAGAGACAGGCAGCACTGCCTTTTCCAACAAGCCTTCTCTAGAGCTTAGGTTCCTGTAAGAAAAGGCAGACCTGCAGCAGCTGCGTGGCCGTGGCTCGCTGCTCGGGGCTCTTGACGAGACACTGCTTTACAAAGTCCGTGAAACTGTCTGACCAGAGCTCTGGTTTCCGGAATGTTGGAGGTGGATTGGTAGGAATCATGAAGATTGCCTGAAAAAAGAAAAGAAAAATATTCTAGATTTCAGTTTAAAGCTTTCTAACAATACAACACAGATACACACAAACTTATGCTGGTACTAAAGGAGGACAGATATTTCATAAGTTTGCTGCTTCTGAAGAGTTTGTGGCAATGTTAGACACAAGTGTGCTCAGAGGGATCAAGCAGCCAGAAATCAGACTTTTCTCACTAAGTATTTACACTTCTGAGCCATTATATGCCCCAAAAGGTGTGAATCTGCTGGTTTTAAGTCTTAAAAATTTGTGCTTACATTAAAAAAAAATAAAAATGTTTTGGATAATACAGTTGAAAATGCATTTCTTCACACCCAACACAGGGAGCTTCAGCAATGTCTTAACAGAAGATCGTGATTTTCCTGCCCATGCAGATTCTTCTCAAAGACCTGTTTTTTCATTTAATCACCAGTACAAAGAACTGACAGAAAATAAATCATTTACTCCAAATTAAAAGCAAGATGGCACGTTGCTATGTTATTCAGCCAGCTGTAACAGCAAATCCTTTCCATAAAGCAATACATTTCCAAAGGCCACAGTCCTTACCCTCATAGGATGAATATCTGCATACGGTGGTTTGCCTTCAGCCATTTCTATTGCAGTGATTCCCAGGGACCAGATGTCTGCAACGCAATTATACCCAATTTCTTGAATCACTTCTGGAGCCATCCAAAATGGGGTCCCTATAACTGTGTTCCGCTTCGCCATGGTGTCCTGAGAAGAGGAGCAGGATAAAGATCCAGACAATGGTAACTATATTAGCCACAAACATTCATTAATGAATTATCACCCTAATTATCTTTTATCTGCACACATGCACATTATTAGATTCAACCAGACTGGGATATGGAAGGCTGCAAAGAGGAACTGCAATGCGCTTACAGAAGTTACAAATATCCTGAAAAAAACAGCAAGTGTTATTGCAACCCGTTACTCAGGTACAGCAGCTTCCACAGAAGAAGCTCTGCTCTAATGTGTTGCTGCTTCAGGATCTCATTATGTTGATGTAAAGTGCTAACAACCAGTTTAGAACAATTTCTCAAAGTCTTCACAAGCACACCACTCTCGCATACAGGTTAAAAAGATAAACTGAAGCGTACACAACCATCTTGGGTTTACTTACTGTGAGCTGTCCTGCCACTCCAAAATCTGCAAGTTTAGCATGTCCCTCTGTATTTAGCAATATATTTCCAGCTTTGATGTCCCTGTGTATTTTCCTCATAAAATGCAGGTATTCTAGTCCTTTCAGCGTTGATTGCACTATTGTAGCAATTTCCTCTTCTGTGAGCTAAGGAAAAGGAGAGTTACTGCCAACCTCCCAGTTGCTGAGATGTAACACTATTGTGTTTCAGTCTAAGTTTTCCTGAGATTCGCTAATTACCATTTAATTGCCTTCACTAAAGGTTGCCATACTAATGGGAAATCAGAGACTTACAGTATTATGTAGTACAATTAGATTACAACCAGCACATATATACACATGTACCATATTTCATATACCAAACCCCCTTCTCAACTATTAACTCCTATCCTGCAATAACCAAAGTAAGGAAAAGTAGAAGCTGTTACTTGAAATCAGCCTGGGTTTTCAGAACAGTCAACAACCCAAAATCTGCTCCACCGACTACATTATCCAGGTAACAAAAACTCAAGCAATATAATCAGTTTTCCTATTTTCAGAGGACCTGGATCTCAAGCCACGGCCGATGGTTGTGTCAGGCACTGAACACCAGGAGAATTATGCCCAAACTATTCCACTTCCTTGAGCGGCTGGACACCCATACTTCCCATTATGCATTCAAAGGAGAAACGACGTACGGTTTTATTTCGTAATCGAATAATATCAGACACGGATCCAGCGCCGCAGTATTCCATGACTATCCACAGGTCGGTGTTTTTAAAGTAGCTGCCGTAATACTTCACCACATGAGGACTACGAAATGTGAAAAAAGAAGAAGAAAACAAAGGGTCAAATACCAGTACCCAACATAACTGAGTAACCAAAATACACTGCAGAGTCCCTACGTATGTTTTAGAGACTCAGAGTTGAAGGGGCACTGGAACCCTGATCAAAAGCACTCCAAAACAATCTGAACTCACCCAGGGCTACTGCAGTCCTACCAAGCCCCTGCCCCACAGCGCTGCTCATCTGACCTGCTGGTAAGTCAGTTCAGAGCTAAACTCTCTGAAAATAAATCCTACAGAAATAAGGAGCAACCAGCCTTCAACCTGGTTTAGCTCCCTGAACAGCATTACAAGGTCAGTGCTGTGGCAAGCAAGAAGGCAGGACATGGGAACGAAAACCAGACCACGGCAGTCCCTGGTAAAGCTGCCACGCGGCATTTGCAACCAAATCATAACACTAAATAAGGTCCAAAGTTTGCTGGAAAACAGCTCTAATCTTCATTAAAAGGAATGTACCCCCACTACCACATGCACCTACTTGTTTCTACAATTTAGTTGAGGATGTATTTTAGGAATGCAGCACAACCTAAGACTGTCTCTCACATCTGGCTGCCCAAAAAGCAAACCACCTCGTAAAGTACATTGGGCAGAATATGGATCTGTCCTCTGGAAAGGTAAAGCAGCAAAGTAACAGAAAGACCGCTCCTGATCTTATGGGAACAGAGCAAATGAACAAAAGTGTGCTTAATCTGTTCTCTGCTGAATATTTTCTAATGGAAGACTGTAAAACTAGCAAGTCAGTCACACCGCAGAATGTGCCTTAATGCTTGCACAGAAAATGAGATGCTCCAGTGATCAACTCCCTCTGCTGTTCATAGCTGTAAGCTCTCATTTTAGGCCTTAAAATGTTAATATTTAATTTCTTTTAAGAAGGAGACACATAATAATGCTTTCCAAGTTATGCAGTAGGATTTTTTCACAAGCAAATTCTTTTAAAGTGACCTTTTGTTGTCTGCCACCCAGTCACCTTCATTTAAAGATAGTAAGAGTGAAGCGCAATAGAGTAAGTGACTGGGACCTTAGTTTTATATTGCTAATGTAACTTATTTTAAGTGGTTTTCCATGCCTGAGGTCGAAAGTAGTGTTTCTTAAGGCTAGGTGCCTAATACCAGGTAAATTAGAGTATTTTGAACTTTCAGCCCAGGACACACTTGGAGAAGGGGTCTTCTGCACCCATGAGCTCTTCATTAGCGAAGTTAGTACAACGTCTAACAACAAGAAGGAACATGCAAAGACAACCCAGAGGGCCAACCCCCAGCCACAGAGCTGCCAGAGAGTTATTCTGGGGATGCTCAGATCAGCAGAGAGCTTGTACTGCAGGCAGAAAAAGGCCAGGAAGGACAACTCTTGCCACCCAAGCAGATGACAGCACGTCGCTTACGCACATGCAAGAGCAGTCATGCAGCAGCGGCTCTCATCCACGTGGCCCTTAAAAACCAAACAAAAATCCCTCTTCTAGCAGTTTTCTATGTCCATATCAAAACTCGATGAGAAGTCACCACCCCTTTGGGCGCGGGAGATGCCGCTGCAGCGCACAATCAAGTTACCGCCGTCCAACAAGCGACGGCACGTGGGGGGAACGGCGGGCGCTGCTCACACGCTTGGCTCGTTGCTGGCAGCAAGTGCAAGGTTATTCCACTCAGCATAACGCTCTCTCGGTGGAAGCTAAATTCGTATCATCTTACCTTTGCCTGGGTTAACACTACCCAAACGCTCAGTTAACATGACCCAGTTGATATGAGGTAACTTGATGGTACAAGTCCAGCCTTTTAAAAAACATTTAAGGCAACATCGTGGCTTTTATTTGATTAAATGCCAGAGCACAGACAATACTTTTCTTTGCATCCCGATAACGGGGTTTGCTCTATACATTTACCTGTCACATTGCTGCATTATGGAGATTTCCTTTATAATCTCTTGCAGGTCAGATTCCACAGGAACTTGTTTAATTGCAACAACTTGACCCGTTTCTTTATGAATGGCTTTGAACACACTGCCATAGGAACTACGAAACAAAATATTAAACAAACGCTGAATACAGTAACATTTTAAAAATGCAAATATTATGGTTTTGCTTTTTGCAAGTGCAGACATCAGGTAAAAGTTAACTACCCTGCTAAAAATGTTTTATATTTTAATGTAAATAATCAGTCCACTAGCTTCTAAACACTATTATAATACAAATAAATCACAGCACACTGAGACAATCAGAAATAAGCCAACCACCATTACACTGCTCTGAGCTTTGGAAGGGCCCTTTACACAAATCCAAATACAGTTCTCCCTTTTTGCAGCAACAGTACCAGCAGAGCATCAGTAAGAAATACAGCTCTGGTCAGAGAGGTTTGCTAATTCTTGTCAGATATTATCTGTCTTATTTCCAACTTATTTACTTGATGCAGCCAGGCAGATTTACAGCTCAGCTTTTTCAAATGAACTGCTTAAGAAGGCAAACATGTCACTCACTGAGCACTCCCATGCTGCTCTGCCCTACCAAGTGGCACGATGGAACACAAGTTCATTTCCACCACACTGATCTTCCACAAGAGGTACCAGGCATGAACTACAAAACCTCTTGAGTTCCCACAGAGCCCTATTGAGTGCAGGCTGGCATTTTTCAAGTGTGTTGACTCCCTGCTGCTGAGCTGTAAGCTACTGTTTGGATTAAGTTATCTTACTCTTGGGAAACAAAGTCTTTATTCTTTTAGTAACCAAACACTGTCACTATGTCAGTACCTACCTTTGCAGTAACAGGATCACGACAGAAGTGAAAAAAATCAGAACACATCCCCATTACATAGATTTGTTCTTAGTGAAATGTACATTGGGCACATTGGAATAGAACACATACCCTTCTCCAAGCTTCTCCAATACATCAAATACTTCTTCAGGTTGTTTGGTTAAACTGTCTTCATCTAACTTCTTCAGCTGCCTGCAAGTGTAAGAATAGAGAAATTATGACATTTAATTTTATGTCAGTTTGGGCTTTGTTGAGACAGAAGAATAAAAAGCACCACTTAAATGTACACAAGGCTTAGCATAAAGTAAATTGATTATCGAGTTAGTTTATTTCAGCCAACCCAGAGACCAAATATTATTAGCATCCAACAGCAAAAGAGGACTGGGAACTACAGATAAGGGAATTTGATCAGGTACACAAATCTACAGTTCCTCTTGGTAGAAACACATCTCAGAATCTCTAGGCTGGTGGTCAAATACCAACATAGCACCGCAGGGTCTCAGAGCTATTGGACACATCTGCTAAAAGGCAATATCTTGAATGGAAGAATAAATACTAAGGTCACGCAAAAGGGAACATCATCTTCCATGATGCCTGAGAGCACGTGTGGAATGCAGTTGTTGGGAGGGAGGAAGGAGGCAATACTGATCTTGCCTAGACATTTTTAACACCAGAAGTTCAGACTTTAACTTTTAGGGCCTGGGCATACACTAGGATAATTCCATAAAGAAGAAAAAAAACCCACCCCAAAACCGATAACCTGACTCTTTCAGGATCTTAATACTGCTTAGCCCAACCCCCTTTTTAACACATTGCTAACACGGTATGTACTGTGATCTTTTGCTTCACCCCCCTTGCCCCCTGTACAACTTTCAGGGAGGTTCTGTGCGCAACGCAACGAGATCAACCACATTTGTTTCAGTCCACTGCTACCACACTGGAGAGCAGCTCACCGAGAAACCTCCTGAAATAGCTAAAGACTACATAAGAAAAAAAAAAGTTCTGAAAACAAAGCATTTTACTGTCAAACAAACACTATCAAACCGCCCACAAGCAAATGCTCTTTCATTTTCACAGAAACTAAAAAATAAAAATAAATCCGAAACAACAAAACCCACAAAAACCACCCAAACAAAAAACCTCCAAATTCCCTAAACTGGCTCACGCAAGTTTTTGAAACCCAGAAACCTGTAGTCTTGGAGTTTTCAGAACTTACTGGTCTCACAGCGAGCAGCGCTTAAAACGAAACGTGCGCAGCCGCGTACAACTGCAAATTACTACTGAAAGTGCTTACTGCTGCTGTTAAAGATCCCGGCTCCAGGATGGACATACTAATTTTGATACTAAACATGTATTTTTTTTTTCCCCTCCAATTTCCTTAGAGTGAGAAATCGCTCATTGATCCCCAGCTACTATGCACAAAAGCTGTAGAGGAGAAGCAGCTCAGGCGTGGAGTACGTACAATAGCTTCCTGAAGCAGAGGAAATATCATAAAGAAGCAGACTCAGGAAGTGGTGAAATACTGAAAGTAGTCACTAGCTTCCCTGTAAAGATAAGTGTTAAACAACAGAATGTCACTTGTCCTTGTGAAAACAGGGAGGTGTGGGAAGAGGAGAAAAGGGGAAAAAAACCACGTATCAGTGATCACACAAGCTGCCATTTCCACGGAGCCCAAAAAGTGACGATGCAAGAGGCAGATCCTTCTTGCTGAAGTTGAGAGCTAAGTGCTAATTAAAAGAAAAAAAAAAAAAAAAGGCAGCTTTTCACATTGCTTTTTCACACCCAAACACAATAACCAGACAACTACTGCACTTGCATCAAACTCCCTCATTTCTGCTGTAGCCCAGGAGCGCAATCCCTCTGCCCTGTCCTGTTTGCCCAGCACAGTCGCTGCTGCCAAAAGCACCCTCTGCCTTTTTACTGTATGTTCATCCAACAGGGATGTAACAGCAACACAAACCCCATCTCACCCGAGTTATTATTCGCATTTAATCGGAATCACCTTCCAGGCATAAGCAATTGTAGAATAAATACAGAAGGGTTTGGTTTGTTGGGGTTTTTTTTGTTTTGGTTCGGTTTTTTTTTTTTTTTTAAGTAGAAGATACGTTGCTGGGTGTTGATTAACGCAAAAAAGGCCGTGTCGCTGAAGCCCAGAGCCAGCAGTTTCCTTTGGGCAGCCCAAAGGCCCCAGCTGCAAACGAGCGATAGCGCTCCCACCGCTCCATTCAAACCCCCGCCGCCCCGCTCCGCCCCGCCGCTCGGAGACCGCTGGATCACGGCTTCGCTCGGAGGTGGCCCCGAAGCCCCCGGCCGAGCCCAGCTGGCCCCCCGCCGCCGTGCCCGGGCCAGGAAAGCAGGCTGTTCCGGGAGAGCGAGGGTCACCAGCCTGCACGGAACTTATCCAAAGGAAAGAATAAGCTCCCGGGAGCTCTGTCACCACCGGGACGCGCCTCCCGCCTCTCCTCCCCAGGCTCCGATATTTCAATTTAAGCCGTTTTTCCACCACCGGAGCTGGGCGCTGTCACCGCACGGCGCTGCCCGGATTCGCCCCGCTACGAAGCGATCGCCGCCACCGGCCCCAGCCCTCCGCCAGCCGCTGCGGGGCGGCGTGTGCCAGTCGGGCCCCGGAGAGGCGGCGGGGCAGGAGCTGAGAGCGGCCGGCAACCTCCCGCTCCCCCTCGGCTACCCCGCTCCCGCCGCCTCAGGTCCCGCACCGGCACCCCTCAGGCCCGGGGCGCGCCGGAGAGAGGAAGGCCGCAGCACACACACAGAGGCGGACCGGACAGCAGCACCCCCGGTCCCCATAGAGGATGCGCGCGCGCGCGCACACGCACTCACACACGCCCACGCCCCCTCCCCCGCTCACCGGCGCGGGTTCCGCAACTGCACCGTCTCCATAGCGCTGCGAGGCGGCGGTCGGTGAGTCGGTCTCCCCCCTCACTCCTCCATGACAGCCCGCCGCACCGCGCCGGCACTTCCGCCCGCCGCCGGAAGCCAGCGGGGAGCGCCCTCCCTGCGCGAGGGGGGCGTAGCCTACCCAAACCCCGCCCCACCTCCCCGCCGGCGGGACGGGACGGGCCTGTATGGACCCTGTACTTGGAAGTCGATGGAGGGGGCGTGGTCTGCATAAACCCCGCCCCCTGTTCCGGTGTGGGGGCGTGGTCTCCTTCGGTCCCGCCCCGGCGCGGCCATGGCGGCGTCGCCGGGTTCCCTACGTCGGGCCGGCAACGAGGAGTTCCGTCGGGGGCAGTACGGGGCGGCCGCTGAGCTCTACACCCGCGCCTTGGCGCTGCTGGAGGCCGCAGGTACGGCGTGTCCCCCGGCCGGGGCGGGGCGGGCGGCGGGAGGACCCTGGGGTGAACCTCTCTCCCGCTTGTGTCCCGGTGCAGGGGAGGCCGCCGCCGAGGAGCGCAGCGTGCTGCTGGCCAACCGCGCCGCCTGCCGCCTCAAGGACGGCGCCTGCCGCCTCTGCGTCGCCGACTGCAGCGAGTGAGTGGCGGTGGGACCGGGGGTAGCGGGGCCGGGAACTGGCGGGACCGGGGGGCGAGGTGTGTGTGTGGGGGCCCTCGTTCCCCCACCGTTAGGGTCTGGCGGGAGGCGCGGTAGGGACGGTGACAGCCCCGGAGCAACGGGGCAACCCCGTGGCCGAGCTCCGCGGTGCTGCCCGGGGGGGGGGG
>JAOXJM010000005.1:10869048-10889981 GCA_026413425.1 Tringa solitaria | reverse complement strand
GTGGGTCACGCTGGAGGGCTCGGGGGTACGGCAGGTTGGTAGCCATGGCTGTGGGTCATGCTGGAGGGCTTGGGGGTACAGCAGGTTGGTAGCCATGGCTGTGGGTCACACTGGAGGGCTTGGGGGTATGGCAGGTTGGTAGCCATGGCTGTGGGTCACACTGGAGGGCTCAGAGATATGGCAGGTTGGTAGCCATGGCTGTGGGTCACGCTGGAGGGCTCAGAGATATGGCAGGTTGGTAGCCATGGCTGTGGGTCACGCTGGAGGGCTCGGGGGTACGGCAGGTTGGTAGCCATGGCTGTGGGCCCTGTCCTGTGGCAGGAGTGAGCGGGGTCCCGAGCACAAGGATGAGGTGACCGAGGATGCTTCATGCAAGGCCTGGCCATGCTCCCTGTTCCTGCTTTGCTCAGTGCCTGTTTTGAACTGAATAAAGATCACAGCTTCCAGCGCCCTATCCAGCAAGCCTCCCTGTGCTGCCTGGGTTTACAGGCTGCTTCAGTCCTTTTCTCTTCCTGGAGCTCTCTGCTTCACTTCATCACTTGCCAGGCTGAGGAGGGACCCGCACGTCCCTTCTCTCTCGAGCACCAACAGTCCCAGCCCTTGTCCTGTGGTGTTTTTAGCCTTACAGACACAAAGAAGCTTCTTTCATTAGTGTCCTGTCTGTAGAAGGAGCTTAATTTAGGCTCATCTAAAGGGGTCAAGGGAGAGTGGCTGTCCCGATACGTGAGCCAGGTTAAAAAGTGACCCTACTGGCCACCCCATGGCCCGCCCAGGCAACAGACGGGGTGACTGCCAGCCGTCTCTTCCAGGATGACTAAAGCCCTGCTGGAAAAGGATGGTGTGAACTGGCGCCAGAAGCTCCCGCCAATCCCCACGGTCCCTGTTTCTGCCCAGACGAGGTGGAGCGTTCCTTCTGCTGGAGCCCCCGGGGCAAACCCTCCTCCTGCGACTGTTCCTCAGGGAGAACCAGGTGAGAGCGAGCCCTGGGGCTGGGCACGGAGCCCCGTGGCTCAGAAGGGTGATGGAGGAGGCAGCCGCCCCACCTGCTTGGCATGTCTGCAGCTGGGGCTGAGGCCGGGAGAAACCCAGGCCTGGTTCTGCCGTAGCCTTTTTGGTTGATTCTGGCTCCTTTGATGTCTCTGTGTCTCGCCTCTGGTAGGGAGATATTTGCTTTCCAAGAGGCTGCGCTGATCTTGTCACTTTTATGGCGTTCTGTGTTCTTTTATGCTGTTTCCAGACCAGACTGCTGCTGGCACGGAGAGAGCTCGAGCTCTGAAGGAAGAAGGAAATGAACTTGTAAAGAAAGGAAACCATAAAAAAGCAGTGGAGAAGTACAGTGAGAGTTTACAGCTCAACCAGGAATGTGCGACTTACACCAACAGGTACTACTTGCCTCTTTGACCAAGTCCTTTATAAAAGCCGCTGTGGTGCTCCTGGCAGAGCTGTCTAATGTTTGCTCCCAAACAAATGAATAAACAAAAACACCCACACGTTTGCCCCAAGTGCAGTCCTCCCCATAGTTTGTATAACGTTCTTTAATCAATTACTGCAAAAACTCTTGGAGACACCTTTTACTGGTTGTCTGCCAGGACTGTGGTATTTTGAGTAGTGTCTGTTGCCCCATGAACCACAAAATCAGAGCGTATTCTGGACTGGTGTAGCTAGGCATGTACATCCTGGGAGTGCAGGTCATTAGCTTTAGAGCAGGTTGCTCTAAAAATCCTCCTTTTTTCAGTCTGAAAAACTGTTTTCTTTTTTCCACTGTTATAACTTAAAAAAAACCCCTTGAGCTCAAGAAATAAGATTACATTCCATATGAGGATAAAGACCGGTTTTGGAGTCCAGCTTTGTTCTGCGCAGGGCTTGGCTGAGATCTGCTGGAGTAACAGATGCTGCTTTTAGCCAAGGGTCTCTAACCAGGTGTCTGTTGCAGAGCTCTCTGTTACCTGACCTTGAAGCAATACAAGGAGGCAGTGCAGGACTGCACAGAAGCTCTGAGGTTAGATCCTAAAAACGTTAAGGCGCTCTACAGACGTGCTCAAGCACTTAAAGAACTGAAGGTAAGTCAGGAGTTTTTGAACAGTTATAAGCCAGGATGAGAAGCTTGTTCATGCATGATCAGGGCAAGAGATGCCCTTCAGAACTCATTTTTGTGCTAGACGGCATCTGCCACTGGATAGCTGGGATTGGGGGGGATTTTCTTTCACGTGGCTATTTGCTGGTTGGATCTCATGAGTTTTCTCAGGTCCTGTTTCTGGAGGTGCTGGCAGCAGCTCTAAGTTGCACTGAGCTTTTTGTGTCTGGTGAGAGATTCTCTAGGCAGGACCGGGAGACTTAATGCACTGGTGTTGGACTCAGAACCCACTTGAGTTATGAAATTGTCTTCGCCCTAGTTGAAGCATGTTTTAGAACAGCTACATTGATGACAGTGCTTCAACAATTATACAGAGGGAGTCATAGGCTTAGCTGTGTTGCAGGGTAGTAATTCTGCAATAAGACCCTTAGATTGTAGTTTCAATGTCATAACACTTAAAAAAATACATCCTTCTTCTAGGATTACAAATCAAGCATTGCTGATATCAAGAGCTTGTTGAAAACTGAACCAAAGAACACAGCTGCACTGAGATTACTGCAAGAACTGAACAGAGCCTAGAGTAACCAAGCAACAAGAAAAGCCTTGTTTTTCACTGCAGAAGAAAGCTTTTTTCCCTTCTGATGTTGTTACAGGGACCACTCTTAATGCAGGATCGGTGTTGAGATTTATCTTCCACTGCAGCTGAGATGTAACAGGTTCTGTGCCAGCACAGTCAATGTTAAGACACACAATCTATATCAAACTCCACTATCTGGCTCTAAGATGATTCAAAGATTTAATGCCTCTCCCCGAGAGGCATCTAGGTTAACTTCCCTGGTTGAAGTCAACTCACCTATAACTCTTGGCCTCAAGGACTCTCCCCATGTTGGCTAAGATGTGTGTGAAGAGGCTCTTCTCTTCCTGAAGAGCTACAAGCAGAGAGTTTTTTCAGTCCTTATTCAGGTGACGGTTTTGCTGCATTTGTGCTGCTATTACTTAAGTTGCTGCAGGAACTGCTGCAGTTGCCCCAGCACCACATACTCTTCTTGTAACAAGAGACACAGTTACCTGCACAGGGCTGGGCTTGTTCCCTCTCCCCTTGACACCTGCTGGCCCTGGGCTGAGTTTCTGCTGCTTCGTGTGTCTGGGCAGATGTTTGCAATAGCAGCTTTATTTTTAATTTTTCTGCACATTTAAGAAAACAGCAGCAAGTTGAACCTGCCTTGTCACACTGTGCACTACTTCTTTGAGATTCTGGGTGCTTGGGAATTTTACAATTGTTTTTTTTTTGTGGTTTTGTTTATTTTTTAAAAAACAAAACAAAACTTTAGCTCCTCTGTGCCTTTTGGAACAGTTGCTATGGGGTGTTGCAGGGTGGAAGATAGGCAGTAACATCCCAGCTGAGGTCTGGCTTATTACTTCAATGCATGTTTATACTTTTTGCTCTTCTCCTTATCTGGTAGTGGTGGCACTGACTTAAAATGTTAGGTAAAGAGACATTTGGAGTTATGCTATGAACTGTTAAAACCAGTTCTCATTAAAGCCATGTTTATTTTCACTTTAAAGCTGTGTTTTTTCCGTGATGGATGGTAGATAGGGGAAGTGGAACACTTTAACCACTTTACTTCATGCTGTCCCCCCTTTTGTCAGAGGGCTTCAAGCACTGCTGGACAATGCCTTGCTTTGGAAGCCATCTGTCAGCTGGTGACAATACATCAGAGTCTGTAACCGTGGCTGAGCCTGGCACACTGTGCATGGGTAGGGTGCTTTAACTGGTAAATCAAGATGCTGGACAACCCTAGACATCCTTACAGGCCAGGAAGCAGAAGCTGGCCCATAAGCCAGGGTTCACACATCTCTGTTTCCCAGACTTCTCCCAGCAGTTGGTGTTTCAGGCAGGTACCCCGCTGAACTGAATTTAGAAAGCAATCCCTCTAATGCCATTAAAGACAAAGACTTCTTGCCTTCGCCTGACATTAAGTAGCTTTTTGTAGGTCCCAGGGCTGTAGTCCATCAGCTACAACGGACCAGGACGGGGAACAACTCATCCCTGAGGGGCACAAATTGCTGCACTCACTCCACTCCCACTTCTAAGGCCACAGCTCCATCAATCCTACGGGCAGCGCTGCCCCAGCTCCTGGCGAGCCAGTAGGATGGATTTCAGGGGGGGAAAGTACAGTACACAAGATAAGCAGAGGAAGGTCACAGGATACAGGAGGGATACTGGCTTCTCTGAGTTAACAGCAAAGCTCTTCAAAGGATAGCTCTTATCTGGAGTGGCAGATACCTGCCCTGTTCAACCACAGTTCATTGAAACACCTCTAAGCAGCAGCATTCACCATCTCCTTCCCCTCTCAGTGTGGTTTTGTACCTTATCTCCAAGACTTTCCCCAGCAATACCACCAGGTAGGCAAAGATCAAGCACGGCAACAAGACACACTAACCCAAGGGTCATCTCAGCTGCCACCTCCCCTGCTGCTGTCCCTGCAGGACGCTGCCCAAGCAGTGCTGTCCCTGTGGGCAGCCAGGGAGCGCTTGTCAGAGGCACAGCTTCACACAACCCTTTCAAGAGCCACAGCAACTATTCCAGACTCCCATTTGCATTGCTGCTCCTGCCTCAGTTCCCTAAAGCCTCAGGCTGCCCCAAGGAGTTCAGCCAGGGAGGTGCTCTGAAAGCTTTCCAGTATCCTCCAGTGTACATGGGGATGCAGCTCTGTGGGAAAGTAACGGAAGACTGGCGAGGAGGACTGTAAATACTCACATATGGGGTGCTGGAAAACACATCTGTCACGCTAATTGTTGCTTGGTTTTGTGTGCTTGACGAGTAAAACATCTGCACTTGGATAACATAGTCTGGGGATGGACTCAGGGCACCTTATCAAACACACCTGAGATTCCTGCCCTGCTGTTGACAAGGTCAAAGCACAGCAGAAAACTCTGCCGGCCAGAATCCTTGAAATACAGGCCCAAACAGCAAGTGGGAGCTCTCACTCCCTTGTTAACAAGGGCTCTCTTGCTAATAAGGACTTTCACTCCACAGTGCCCGCGGCCCCTGCTTGCCTGCCTCTGCCTGGGTGCTGCTTCAGAGGTTCCCCAATCCATGAGGTATTGAGATTAAATTTGTTCTTTGCCCTTAATCCATGGTTTTGTGGTTGTTCCTGCGTCCTGCCTGCATCGGCTCACACAAGCTCCAACCTCACCTTTTCTTTAAAAACCTTGGTCTTTGTTCACGTCCTTTCTTGGGCTTTGCTGATGTCCCTGTGTTCCTTGGCCCCACTCTGAATTCCCTGTAGCTTTACGGCTGTCTTCTCAAGCCAGGACATTTGGCATTGCAGGTGGTGTCACAGACACAGCTAAACTTGCCTGTCTTTTAAGCCAACTTGCCTTGAACTTGCAACCTGAATAAAGGCTGCAGACAAGCTAGCCAACAGCCAAATGCAAGTTTACCCATGCAGGTCTATTCCAGCTCCTTATATGCATTACACTCATGCAAATACACACTTTTTTTTCTCTAGAAACAAAGCATAAAATCCTCCACTTAGTTACACTTTGGGAGAAATAATATACAGGACCTTCATTTAATTTTTTTAAGTGGGTTAAAGTCCTTTATAAGTGTCTCACTTGAGAAGGAGATATCTAAGTAGTGCACAGCTGAGGCATCATCCACTATAAGGAAAAGAAATATCTAAGGAGATCGGAGGAAAAATTGGCCAAAAAAAAAAAAAAAAAAAAAGGCAAGAAAAAGGAATGATGAAGAGCCCCAGCAGAGCAGAACAGACACCACGCAGGAGCAAATGTGTGAGTGATTCTGTTAAAATGCTGGAAGGCAAACAGGAGGTAGGAGGGGTGACTCAGCAGCGAGAGCATGATACAGCACGAAGGAAGGATGAGCCGGCAGCACACAGGTTGGACAGAGAAAAGTTAAGTGGTGCTGATGGAGGTGGGCTCCTGTCAGCCCAAGGAACCAGTCAAGTAAGGTCAATACTTTGCCAGACCCAAAGAGCCTCTAGGAACTGAAATTCCTTTCCTAAATAGGAAGAGCAGAACATCAAGGCCAGGATGACGATAGCAACGTGCTCTGGGAGAGGCCCAGGGAGCAAAACACAGAAATAATGGGTCCCAGCTACTCCTGAGAGTGTGCCAGTGGGATGCACTGTGGTTATGAACATTTTCAGATCCATCAGTGACTGCTTGAAAGCCCTGGTCAGGAACACACACTGGAAAAACAGCTTTTGATTTACAGCTGCTCCACCCATAATACCTCAAAAGCTGTGTCTCACACACCACAGACACACACAGCGTGGTGACCAGAAGAAGACACTCAGCACCAGTACTCCTGTAGGCATACACGGTCCATTACAAAAGGAGAACCACAGGAAGATGATGACTTTCAAAAAAGGAATTTAAAAAAGGCTAGCTGGAAAGGACAGAATCTAAGTAGATGGTGTGAAATTTGCTTAAAGCCATCTGCCTAGAGAGTCAGAAAGGATCAGGAGAGCCTGTGGGATAGTAATTTGTTGATTTAATTCTGTATGTCCCTTTCTGTCAGCTCTTGGGACTGCCGCCTCACCAGCATCCCAAGCTTCAAACACTAATTACAGCAGCCCAACCTGAGTCCATCCCTCCACCTGCATGAAACAGAGGAAAAGTATTTGCTGCCTTTCTGCAAAGGGAACCAACCCATGCTTTGGGGGTGGAAGCATCAGCTTTTTATTAGTGTGAGCTACAGGAACAAATAAAACTACAGAACCCAATAAATTCACTAAAAGTGATGATTCATCAGCACTTGTCATTTCCTGGGCAACTGAACCAGGCTGGGTTCCACACTACATTTCAGAAGATCTTTCCAATAGCCAGAAGAGAATTAACATGGGGATTTTTTTTTTACAGGTGGAGGAGGAAGCAATTCTGCAAGGTTTACAATACACAAGAAAAAAGAGAAAGGGGCATTGAAGACAAACCAGGGTCACTGTACAGGCACTATTCCAGAAGCATGGTGGGGTTGCTGCTGCTGTTCTTCAAAGGCAATGTTCACAGGGCTCACTCTCAGTCCCAAGGTCTACAAAAAAAAAACAACCCACCCAAAGAACCCACATACACATTTTTCAGCTGCTAAAGGAACAACTTCATCCAGAGAAGAATTCACCTGAACTTGGATTAACACAGTTGCCTTGTGACCACAAGTCAAGAAAATGTTATCTTCAAAGGGGTGTGTGAGAGTCTGAATTGCTTGTTAGTGGGTCTGTCCCCACCTCAGCAGTGGGGCCAGCCCTCCTGATCAAGTCCACACAGAATCACCAACATTTTATAGGGCATCTACTGACACAGTTCTGAAGAAAACACCGGGAGACCCCAAGAAAGATTGTGGCAGTCCCCACTAGACCTACAGAAAAGCAAGGTCCTTCCCTATCTTCCCTTCTGGTTGCACAGTCCTTGCCTTTGCGAACATAGGAAAAAAACCTACCAAAAACTGCATCTCTGCAGCACCGCTAAATCTGGGAAGTGGAGGATGAGGTTTAAGAAGTGAAATATTACAGTCTGAGATACTCACATTGCTCATCGAGCCATACGTGGTCAGGACCAGAAACCCAATCCCCAGTTTGAGATTCCCAGAGACCCCAAGCCCACCACACGCACCCCGACACCCGCACCTACCCGGAGTCACTGCAGGAAGGCGGCGGCGCTGCTCTTGTGCGAGGTCTCAGTAGCCTGGTGTGCCTGGAGAACAGCAACCGCTTCCTCCATCTTAGGACAGAGAGCACAAGAGGGGGGAGAAGTCGAGTTGCTGCAACGTAGGAGAGCACTGCACAAGAAATGCAATGTCCCAGGTCCCCACCTCCACACAGACCCACTTCCAAGATGTAAGGAACTGAATATTAATTATGAAATCCAAATCTGCTGCTTCTGCAGGAGGCTGATCAGCCCAAAGACCTCTTCTGGCTCTTCCCTAGGGAAGTGCTGGGGCACCTCTCCTTTTCTATAGGAGTCAGAACTTGCCAGAGAGAAATCAGACTTTTCCATAGGTGGAGCTGCCTAACACCACCCAGCAGAGCCCAGGCTCCTTCAAAAAAAACATCGGTGAAAGGGTGAAAGTGAGTCCTGTCCCAGAGGAGCAACAAGGAGATGCAGTCAATTCACTGCAAAAATTTGTTTTCATGGGAACCAAAGCTAAATATTCCCTGGGATTAAGGAGGAAACTGAAGAAATGCTGCAGAGAGGCAGTGTTTATCTGCCTTCTATTCTCAGAAAAAAAAATAATAAATAATCTCCTTATCTCCTTCCAGGGAGCAACATCCACCCTGCTTTTCCCCTCTCAAACCCAGCCACCTCCAAACCACCCTTGGAGCTTGGCCCCTGCTGTGGGGGAGCTGCTGTGGGCTTCTCCTTTTGCCAAAGGTAGGCAGACCTTCAGGCACTGGGTGAGGTGGCATCAACCCGGGGCCCTTTCTGCACATTCTTTCACTTTAAAAAAAAAAAAAAAATCCTTCCTTGGCCCATCTTCTGGGCCACAATCACCTTTCCTTGCAGTGGCCAGTCATTAGCCCTTTGGGATGCCATTTGGGCATCTCCTACCTTGGAGCGCAGGGAGTCGGGGGACTCCAGGAGCAGCAGCAGCTCGGAGTTGTCTATCTCCAGCAGCATCCCAGTGATCTTGCCGGCCAGCGAGGGATGCAGCGCGTGGATCAGAGGGTAGAGGCGCTCACCTGCTCCAAACCCCAGCCAGGACACCAGAACTATGTAAGACCTCCCACATTTCAAACCCAGTGCAAGCCCTCCTGCCCTCCCAACTGAGAAGGGACACAAGGGTGGTGATGGAAAAAGCACTGCTCACAAGGAAACCTACTCCAGCACATCACACCAATAGCTTTTGCAGGCAAAATGCTCCCAGTCCCATACAGCTGGGAAAACTAGCCCTACCTATGGGTCATGCTTACCAGGAAGGAAAGCCATACCAAGAAAGCAGCATGGAGAAGGAAAGCCACCTTTGACTGGCCAGGAACAACGTTAATTGCCCTCCTCCTGCCATTCCATCCTCCAGCACACAAAGTACTTCACTGCCAGATTTCCCACCACAGTTTAGCCCAGGTGCCTTGGCCCTGTGCATATGCCCTGCCAAATTGGTCTGCTCCCAGGCTCTATCTTGGGCTGACCCTATCCCCTGTGGCCACCAAACACCCAAGAGCAGCGATGCAGGATGGCTCAGAGTTCAGGGGAATCACCAATGCCGTGGTAGGATGGAGCTGCCTCTCCTGCAGAGCTTCACCAAACTCACTGCCAGGCAGCTAACGTAGGCAGGGACATGTTCTGCTGCTTCCATACCCTTCCAACCCAGCCCAGATTATTTTCTGTTAAAGCAGCATAATATCAGAGCAATCCCAGGATGGCTCACAGCTTCTCCTAGCAGCTTAGTTATCCCTGGTGTCTACAAGTCCCTGTGTCCTGGCATGCATGTACAGCCCCACAGCTGGACCTGCTCCAGCAGAGGAGCCCTGACACCCACCTATCATTTGCTTCTGCTCCTGAGGAGGGGCTGCTGCAAGCATGGATGCTGTCAGCGGCTCCTGGCCCTGGATGTGCAGAGGAGGTTCTCCCACCTGGAGAAGAAAAGCAAACACAGAGAAGAGCAGCAATCAGAAATGCTGGAAGTGATGCGTGAGCTGCCTGGCGTACAGAAACAGTGCTGGTCCCCAAACCCAGTGGGGCATCTCACCCTTCCGAGATGCAGACCCCAGCATTGACTACTCGTAACCAAACGCTGGCTTCCAAGAAAACCAGAGACAGACATCGCAGATGCGTGGCTACTGGATCCCTAGCCCCAGTTACCCCAGCAGCCCCTGGGAAAGGTCCCCATAGCCCCAGTCAAACAGAGCCATGGGGCTGCCTGGGGCCATCAGCCACACCAACCCAGAGCAGGACCAGGACTGATGCACGGTGAGGTGGCCACACTGAAGACCAAAGAGTGCTGTTTACCTGTGGAGGCACCACCGGTGGTATGTGCCCCATGGGCTGGACGTTCCTGACGGTCGAGGAGTACTTGTACTGCGGGGCACCCCGTGGCAGGGTGGGCGAGGAGGGTACCCGAGCACTGACCGTCTGCGTCCCAATGTTGGCTGCAATGGGGACAGGAACATTTCTAAGGAGGAGCCCCTTAAACACAGACCTGCACCGGGGAGGCTGGAGCAAGAAGGGCAGCGTGGTCAACCAGAGGGCCTGAAAAATGCCCCCACGGGCTCAAAGCAGCCCCCAGGCCAAAGGCAGCTTCCCCAGGACAGGCAGGGCACTGCAAGTGCCCCCAGCCCACCCAGCCCCTCTTCTGCAGGGAGGTAAGGGCAGAGGAAGGAGAGGTCAAGGGCACGAGTAGAAGGGACAAACCAAAGATAGCCTTCCTGGTCCCCTTAGTCATTTCAGTGATAAGACACTCAACACCAAAGACCACCTTGGTCTAAACCACATGGAGCCATAAGGGTTGTAGATAGACACTGCCCCACCAGACAGTCCCACATTTTGGAGGACCTCAGAACTTCACCCACTCACCAGGTGGGCAGCTTCCACCCTGGGTTACTTCTGCTGCTCCTCAAAGCCCATCCATGGAGGAGACTCAGAGGGGGCTACACTGCAAACCCTGGCAAGCATCCTCCTCTTCCCCACTCACACAAAAGGCGTGATAGGACATCCTCTCGGGATGAGGAATTTTCTAGATACCACATGCGGGACAGTAGCTTGGTCATCACCCCACCAGCCATGCAGGAGCATGGCTGTGTTGTGCCAGCAAGGTAGAGGGGACACCCCAGGACACAGGGACAGCCCCAGCACAGCCAGGCACTGGGGATGCCAGTGAGGTCTGGTTCTTGGACTCCAAACACCTCTAACATAAGTGTGTTTTACTAGAGTCTTGGCCTTAGCAGTGGTTCTACCAGAGACTGTAAGAACCTCAGCTTCTACCCAAGAAGTCCTTCGCTAACCTTCAACTCAGCCTAAGCACTAAGCCTAGGGTGCTGTGGCTGCATCATCATCTTTAATGAACGCATTCAAGGAGCAGCAGCCAACAAGACCTATCTGCATATCAGAGACCTGTCCCATTATCTGAAAGACCACAACCTTCCCCAAAAGTTACACACTTATTTACTACAGACACTGCTCCAGTCCCATCACACCCAAGGGCACCATCCAGACTTCTCCATGAGTAATTCCACAAATCGATCCATCTTCAGAGGCAGACCCAAGCATGCAGCAAGCACCCTTGCCAACACCCAGCCACCACGGCAATGTCCCAGCTGGGTCCTTCCCCCACTCACCCACTCTCTGGTTCTGGGGGGGCACATGGGGCACCTGGGTGGAGGCCTGTCTCATGGTGCTGATGTTGGACAGCAGGCGCCGTGGCGGCGCGGCAGCCCTCAGGATGGGGGTAGTGGCAGGATACACTGCTGTAGAGATGAAGCACAATGAATAAAGCTTCTTGGTAGCAAAGGCATGGAAGGAGATGTGCATGGGGTAGTGAACACAGCTGGGGAAAGCTCAGGAGCACCTCACCTCTGGGGTCAAGCCCAATGGCTCATACACCAGTGCCCATCACCGTGACCCCTGCACCAAACCCCCACATGCTTCTCCAGGTGATGCCCCCCCGTGGTTACATGCTTCGTGCTCCTTTTAGAGACTCTCAGTCTATAGCCAAGTCCAGCTCGCACCAAGAGCCCCCAGGGGGAGGCAGGAGGACTCACGGGGAGGCCGGGAGGGCTGCGCACTCCAGCGAGTGGCAGGACGGACTGGGACAACTGGGCTGGGGCTGTAGAAGGTAGTTCTGGTTTGTGGCTAAGAAAGGAGAACACATTATCTGAGATGACATAGGAGATGAGCTGAGCCAGGTGTAACACAGAGCATCTCAGTGGCTGCCGTGCAGAGCCAGGCGAGCCAAAACCATGCTCTGTAGCATGCCAGAGGGCTTTAAAGGTAAACCCCCAGTCCTGCTGCCTGTGTGTCCTCCAGCAGCTCCACCCATCTCCTCCCCACCAGCTTCTGCACCTCTGTAAACCTTCTCCCTCCCTTCCTTTCATCAGGGGATGACTCCTCCATGTTCACACCCTCCCACCAAACTCCTCCTTGGTTCCCTCCTCTGAGGAGCAGTTGGTGGCTACTAAACCCCCAGCCCATTGCCTGTAACACCCACACCCCACCAGCGTTTTGGCAAGCCCTGCCGCTTATGCGGAAGCCTGGCACTGGTCCTACACCAACATATGCTCTGGTCCCCACACCAACTGGAGATACATGAGGTCCTCTGCCCCACTGCCACCCCCTTCCTCCAAGCCCAGGGCAAACCGGGGTCCCCATGAGAGGCTGCCATTCAGGAATGGGGACTCACCTGGGGGATGGGGGGTAGGAAGTACCCCGGGGGGGGCTGGAAGGAGCCCAGGAGAGGGCCAGGCAGGGCCCTCATGGTGGCTAATCTCTGCATGTACTGGTTGGTGAGGATTGCTTTCCGCTCCTCTTTCCTTTGAGCGAGCGCGACATAGAGAGGCTTGGTGCTGACGATCCGCCCGTTCATTTCTGTCACGGCCTTGGTAGCCTCTTCTGGGGAGGAAAAACATACAAACCCAAACCCTTTGCTGTGGCCACCCTCTGTCATCACCTAAAATTGGATTAGAACAAGACAGCTAAGTCCACAGATCGCTGCAGCACCTGCAAAGCACAGCACGGCAGGGGGGAGCGCGTGGGACCCACAGGCACCCCACTGCAGCCCCCACACCCAGGGTGGAATGGACAGGGATGTGCCCATGGGGCTCCATGGAGAGGTTTCTCCAGGAAAGGGAGGATTTGCTCGCACAAAACCAGTAGGTTTGGGAAATAAAAGTGGCAGAGTCTGGGCAAGCCCAAGACCTGTGATCTTCCAGGGGTCTGTGCCCCGGCCCCATGGGCCAGCAAGGCTCTGATACTTAATGCCACAGGAGCCAGCAAGGGTTGGGGATCAGTGGGACACCGTGCCCTGCTTGAGGGCCAGGCAGCATCTGTCCCCAGCAGCTGGCAGGTTACAGGTGTCTGACCTTAAAGCCAGACCATCCCTCTGCACAGCCTGCAAGAGAAGCTTGGCACCAGTCCTGGTGGCAGGACTGACCCTTCTCATGGTTGTTTTTTTTTTGTTTGTTTTTTGTTTTTGTTTTGTTTGTTTTGTTTTTTCCAAAAGGCAAAACACCAGCCTGTCAGGCAGGCAGATCCTGCTCTCCCCAGATAGAGGTGGCTTTTGGGTCATTTCTATTTGTATCAGTGTCACATTGGACCTGAACTGCAGAGCAGCTGTGCAATATTCAGAATGGTGTGGCTTTAAGGTCCCATACCCCAGACCTCACTGGCTCTGGGGTAAGGAGCTACAAAATATTTGCTGAATCAATAAGCTCCTCAGGACAGTGTGGGGGACAAGTGGCACATCCTTCAGACTTGGCTTGAAACACAAAGCCACCAGCAGGGAACCATAACTCAACAGGATGATAGTCCTGATCCATTTCCAAGGGCTGACCCCGGGAGCCCCAGTGACAGCCCTGGTCCCTCACCTTGGCGCTGGTGATGGTGCCATAGGGAGAGAACTCCTTCCTCAGCCTCTCGTCATCTATCCCATCATCCAGGTTCTTCACATACAGGTTGACTCCCTGCAAACAGGCAAAAAGAAGCAGCTTGGCCCCCGGGCTCCCAACATTTACAGCACCTTTTCAAGATGAAAGTGTTCTTCACCAGCAGCTCAGCTGGAGGGCGAGACATCCCACAAGCACATCCTCTCCAGAGCTACCAGGGGACCAGTGGTGTGGAGAGGAGCCAGGACCATATGTGTGCTCCACTTGTAGGTGAGATACCCAGAGTGAAGAGGGCACTGAGACCATCACTATGAAGCTGCTCCAAGACCTCAGGAAGTCACCTCATTTCCAGGCTAATATTTTAATCTCTGGAAAAGAGCAGACCTGCTTGTTCACCTGCCAGCATCATCCTGAGTTTAGATCTCTCTCCTCTTTCCTGGTACTGCTTCCCAGGATGTTACCAGGCTGTGACTGAACCCCTGTGTGGGCCTTTTTTAATTGCAGAAGGGACCCAGGACACTGATCTGCTCCAGAGAGCAGAGCTCTGTCCCCATGCAGAGGATGTTCCTGGATGCCCATGGGGTTTTGTCCCCGGTGCAGATGGTCAGGATGGAGCATCCCGCTCACCCCTTACCTGGTACCTGCTCACTCGCTCCTGCTTGATCTGCTCAAATTTCCGTTTCAGCTCGCTCTGGCGCTCCAGCCGCTTCTGGGCTCGGCCCACGTACACCATCCGCCCATTGATCTCCTTCCCGTTCATGTCGGCCACCGCCTGCCGGTGGAGGGAAGGGCTCTGAGTGCTGGGGGAAGCCGACGGCCACAGCTCTACTCTTCACCCACCACCCCAGGCCAGCCCCACTGTGAGCAGAGACCCCCCTGGGCGAGGGCAGCAGCTCTGCTCCCCTTTGCCAGGTCCTGCCCATCCAGGCAAGATGAAAGCCAGTGAGGTCCCCCCCAAGGTGGGAACATCAGGAGGTGAGAAGCTCGGGGCTGAGACAGCAGAAGGGCAGTGAGGAGCCTCTTGCCTTCTGGGCTTCTTCATGCTTCTCAAAGTTGACAAACCCAAAGCCCTTCGAACGGCCAGTGTTGTCCATCATGACTTTGACACTTAGCGTCTTCCCTGCAAGAGAAAAGGAAAGTATCCCTCTGAAGAAGGGTGCCCACCCAGGGGGTGCCGCTGACACATGGCACTGTGCTCGGGAACCACCATGAGAAGCCAGTCCAGCAGGGAGACCGGACAGCTGTGACAGCACAGAAAAGCCAGACAGGGGGACAGAGAGCAGGATCCCCACCATGAGGCAGGACCAGGAGGCTGCATGTGTCAGTGAGTGTGATCCCTCCCACCCTGGATGCTGCTGTCATCACTGTTGGCTTTTTGGTTTCTCCAGCCAGGGCACCGAGTTCCTGTGGCCAGAATTTCTCATCTCCTTTATATATGAACACATATATTGTGTTTGTATGAAGGGTATTCACAAATTACTCAAGCAAACACTGGCCAAGCATGGACAGTATTGTCCATGGGTTGGCACAACAACAAGTTCTGTGGCAAAAGGCATCCCCCAGTAACAGACTGAACTGGAAAAGCCACTTGTGCTTTAATATCAGACTCAGCATCTCTTATTCCCAGGGATCCTATAACCAGATGTGCTGGTTTCAAAACAATTTTAAAAACTGACAACAAAAACCTCCCCTCTTGTTCCCCGAGAAAGTAAAAAAAAAATTTCCTTTTTTTTTTTTCTCCAAGACAGCACCTACTAGAAGGTATCTTCCATCATTGCAGGAAAGTGCATGGGATGCCCTGACAATTTAAGCCACTGTGGTCCTTTTATGACGTGGTGTTTAAGTCAGATCCCATTGAGAGAAGGGGCTCGGTATTTCCATCAAGCACAGCTTTCTGTGCAGTTGCTCTAGTTTATCGGACATGAGGATATTTTGCTTCAAGAACTCTACTCACCAAACTTGGAGAATATTTCCCGCAGTCTGTCGTCATCCATGTCATCCCCAAAGTTTTTGATGTAGACGTTGGTGAACTCCACCGTCCGAGCCCCAAACTCTGCCTCGCGCTCTTTGCGGGATTTGAAATGGCCAACAAACCTGCAGGAAGCAGGGAAAGGGACATGAAACCCTCCACGTCCTTTGCAGAGGGAAGATGGACACAAGCACATCTGCCTCAGTACAGGCCAAGAGAGACCCCATCACCTCAGGCCATGCTTTGCTTACCCATAAACCCACCATGCGTTTCACATCCAGCAACTTGGTGATCCTAGAATCATGGAATGATTAGAGTTGGAAGAGACCTTAAAGACCATCTCTCATTCCAACCCCCCTGCCCTGGGCAGGGACACCTCCCACCAGACCAGGTCGCTCAAAGCTCCATCCAAGCTGTCCTTGAACCCCTCCAGGGATGGGGCAGCCACAGCTTCTCTGGGCAACCTGGGCCCTCACCACCCTCACAGTAAAGAATTTCTCCCTAAGATCTAGTCTTAATCTCCCCTTGATATCCCATCAAGGGTTCCTTTATCTGGACCCCACTTGGCACTACTGAAAGAAGTAGAGTGGTAACACAGGGGGCAAAGTGGGGGTGTCAACTCAAGAGACCCCAAAAGACCCCCAAGGGATGCCACCAAGTGCCAGCTCTCTTCCTCCAAGGTACCCTGAAGCCCTCAGGCAGCCGCTTGCCTCTGTGGAGGCCGGGACGTAGAGAATAAGGTGATGCAATGCAAGCAGAGAGCTGAAGAACAACAAAACCTCTTCCTGCCCAGTTTATCTGATGCTGACAGCCGAGATCGAGGACCAGCCCTGTTCTGTGGGCGCTGGTTACGCCGCCTTAGCAACAAAGCACAGCCCGGGGTTGGACTCCTTCCCCAGTGCCAGGAACTGCTCCAAACCATTATCACACTTCCACCAGCATCAACCACGAGTGACTCACTGCCCCGGAGAGCAGCGGAACCACCATGCCCAGTAAGAATGGGTGGGAAGGGAGGAAAGAGAGAGCAGCAGGAGGTGGGAGCCCCAGCAGAGCAGGCGTTTTCTCCCGAGCGTGCACCGAGGCGAGGGAGGAGCAGAGTGAGGAGACACTCTTCTCTCCAGCACTTACACCTTCCGGTCGTTGAGCAACATCCCATTCATGGTCTCGATGGCCCGAGTTGCTGCCTCGTGAGTCTCAAAGTGAACAAAGCCATAGCCACGGGACCCGTTTTCATCACAAACCACCTACAAATGCAAAGCGAGGAGGAAAGGGGAAAGAACCCAACCCCAGACCAGACAGACATTGGTTTTCTCCACACCTGGACACGAGTAAGTTGCAGGAAAACCCACCCTCATTTTCCAGGGATGTTTGCCCTCCCTGACATCCCGCTCCCGCAGCAGCTGAGCTGTGTTTGGGTGTTGGCAGCAAGGGAGGGAGCTGGGAGAGCCAAGGACCAGACACCCAGTGCTTTATATGGTGCCCAAGAGCCTGCGGCTCACCAAGATGACCCAAGTGCCATCACTGAGCTGAGCTCAGGGAGGACAAGGCCCATCTGTGTGCAGGGACTGGGAGGCAGGGGGAAAGCCCCCATCCCCAGGGGAAACACAGCAGGGACTTTGGGCTTCAGAGCAGGTGGGATTTTAAAGGAAATTTTGTAGGAAACGAAACAAGGAAGTGAGTTTCAGCTGGCAGGAGCACGCTGCCCAGAACACGGGGCAGCTCTGCAGCCAGCCCTTTCCTGCAGGGCCCACGTACCTTGCACGACAGGATGTTTCCAAAGGCGGAGAACGTGTCGTAGAGGGCTTTGTTATCAATGGAGTCATCCAGGTTCTTAATGAAGACGTTTCCAACCCCCGACTTCCTGAGCCCGGGGTCCCGCTGGGACCACATGATGCGGATGGGGCGGCCTTTGATCACTTCGAAGTTCATGGTGTCCAGGGCTCGCTCAGCTGGTGAAGAAGCGAAGACAGATGGAGAGGAGAGGGTAACAGAGATAGATCCCCCTCACATCCTACAGCAGCCGAGACAGGCACAGGAGCCAGGGATACTGTTGGACAGGAGCTCGTTAACCTAAACGAGACAGGCAGCACTGCCTCCCAGGGCAGCAGGGCCAGGCAGGGGCTGCTCTTCTCCCTTCCCTTCCAGCCACAACACTCATTTCTTTTATATTTCTTTTTTTTTTTCCCCTTTTTCCTCTCCAAAGCATGTCCAACTCCCACGGGATCATCCATTTCTCTGCAAGCTCCAGTTTGGCAGGTGCCCAACTCATTTACCCAGCAAGGATTTTGGTCTCCAGGGCAACTAACCCAACACCTTCCCCTCACCGCTGCCTCGCTCCAGCATGAAACTCCTGTCGGGTACCACTCCATGCAGAGCTGCATCACCACCATGCCTGCCAGGAGAGGGGCCTCACTTACCCGTGCTGCGAGCCAGCGGGCAGCTGGCTGCCCCAGGGAAGGGCAGAAGGGATTTTGGTGCCCTTCTCCATAAACTCATAGAGGAAGGAGACTCCTGCAAGACACCTTCCTCCCCGCTACAAGCCCAAAGCCCAGTCAGAGCAGAGATGGGAGTGGGATGGGTCACCATCTGAGAGCAGGTTGGGGTGAGTTACAGCCAAAACCCAACATTAGGCGTGTATTGCCCAAGCCCCAACAGCTGATGTATCTACTTAGAGACACTTTTCTACCACCTACCCTTCCTTCTCTCGCGCTGCCCCAAGCCCCCGTTGGGAGGCAGTTCCTCAGCGCTGTGTCACAGAGAGCTTACCGTCCACGGGCTGCTGGAAGTTTATGTAGGCATAGCCCAGCGATCGGCGGGTGGCAACGTCCCGACACACTCGGATGGACATGATGGGCCCAGCAGGTGAGAACTTCTCATAGAGCATGGCTTCGGTCACGTCCGGGTGAAGGTCTCCCACGTAGAGAGAGGCTAAGGGGTAGCCAGGGCCACTAGCGTTCATGGTCAACCACAAAGCTCAGCTGTGGAGGAAGAGATGAGCTGAGGCTGCAGGGCACAGGTTTTAGATCACTTGTAGCAGCCACAGACCCACGCTGGGACCATCCGCGCTGCAGCAGTGAGCGCCCTGCCCTTCCCACCAGCAGTGGTGGGACAGGAATACCCTGGGGATGCTGCAGTTCCCAGATTTTTCAGGGCTATTTCTATGTTGGTACAAAAGCCCAGCTGGGGCAATCTGCACATGTCAGAGCCCCCACAAACTTGTGGAGCGACCAGAGGGACACAACACATCACACATGCCAATTTGTTCCTTCCTACACTCAAACCCCAAGAGAAATGAGATGGAATTTAATTCCTCAGAAGGTAAACAGCCCTCCCCCACCTGAGACTTCCATTTTCATCCCTCCTAGATGGCTCCCTCCATCTGGCTGCTCAGCCAGAGCAAACCCAGGGAGAACAGGTTTGCTTTGGTGCAGCAGAGCTGCCCCGCCAGGGGAGCAGCTTCCCCCGAGCAGCCCCCCAGCTCTCACCACTGCAGCCAGTGCTCCCAGCGACCAGCTCCATCCCTAACAAGTCAAACACAGGTTTTTAGCCAACCCTTCCCAGAGCAACAAGCCCCAGCTTGCTGATGAGGCCCCCCCACCAAAGCAGGGAGGGGAAATTGATGCTCAGTCTCCCATTGCTTTCAGTTGGGTATAAAGTTGCGAGTGAAGATTTCAGTCACTGCTTGAGAAGGCCAAGGTACTGCTCAGGAAAATAGAAATGCAGCTTCTGCCCCAAAAGCTCATAAGCCCATCTTTGGGGCTCTTACCTCAGAGCTCAAAGTACCCGAGGCACTCATTAAGATACCCTACAGATGCCCAAAATAAATGCACACGCTTACGAGAGGTGCATTAAGCAATCCCTCAGTCAAAGGCAAGTCACCATCAAGGGCAAGACATGGGAGAGTTGTACATCAGCTCCATGAGACAGCCCTACCCCTCACACAGCCATAGACCAACCAAGACCATAGAATCGTTAAGGCTGGAAGGGACCTTATGATCGTTGAGCCCAACCGTTAGCCAAGATGCACCTCCCGAGGTTTCACAGCAAAAAACCCACAGGCTGAGAGAGCAAACCCAGCACTCCCCTACAGCCAGAGGGGGAAAGGGCCAGGAAAGAGAGTTAAGAAAGGACTAAGGAGGAGCAGTGAGCATAGACCAACCAAGACCATAGAATCATTACGGTTGGAAGGGACCTTAGTATCGTTGAGTCCAAATCCATCAACCAAGATGCACCTCCCAAGGTGTTAGAGCAAAAAACCCACAGGCTGAGAGAGCAAACCCAGCTAGAGGGAAGCACTGGAGGGGCAAAGAGCCAAGGAAGGAAGTTAAGAGAGGACCAAACAGGAGCAGTGAGCATAGACCAACCAAGACCATAGAATCGTTAAGGTTGGAAGGGACCTTACAATCGTTGAGTCCAAAACTATCAACGAAGATGCACCTCCCGAGGTGTTACAGCAAAAAAAACCCAGGCTGAGAGAGCAAACCCAGCTACAGAGAAGCACTGGAGGGGCAAAGAGCCAGGGAAGGGAGTTAAGAGAGGACCAAACAGGAGCAGTGAGCATAAACCAACCAAGACCATAGAATCATTAAGGTTGGAAAGGACCTTAAGATCATTGAGCCCAACCGTTAAGCAAGATGCATCTCCCAAGGTGTCCCAGCAAAAACCCACAGGCTGAGAGAGCAAACACAAGCACTCCCCTACAGCCAGAGGGGGAAAGAGCCAGGAAAGGGAGTTGAGAGAGGACCAAGCAGGGGTGGTGAGCATAGACCAACCAAGACCATAGAATTGTTAAGGTTGGAAGGAACCTTAAGATCGTTGAGTCCAACCATCAACTAAGATACACCTTACAAGGTGTTACAGCAAAAACCCCCAGGCTGAGAGCAAACCCAGCTGCAGGGAAGCACTGGAGGGGCAAAGAGCCAGGGAAGGGATTTAAGAGAAGACCGAGGGGGAGCAGCGAGGTCCCGGGACATATGGGGTCCCCGCATGGATGCGGTTCATCCCCATCCCCACCGACCCCCCAGCGGCACCGCCACCTCCGACCACCGACACCCCCCTCTCCGGGGGGAGAAGCCTCCCCCCCATCCCCCGCACTCACGCTCGAAGGCTCCGGAGGGCAGAGTAGCACCGCTCTCGGTTGCGGGAACCCACCGCTTCTTCTCCCCGCGGTCCCGGGGGCGGGACGGGACCTCCCCGCCCTCCACCAGCTGCGGCACCGGCCCGGCACCGCCCCGGGAGGGGCGGGCACCCCCCGACGGCCGGCCGGCCGTCGGGGGTGTGAGAAACTGGCTGGGAGTTGAAAAAAATATAAAGATTGGTTTTCTTTCTCCAG
>JAOXJM010000005.1:10852728-10868948 GCA_026413425.1 Tringa solitaria | reverse complement strand
GTTTAGTGATGGGTTTTGTCAGTGTTAGGTTGATGGTTGGACTCAATGATCTGAAGGGTCCCTTCCAACCTACACAATTCTGTGATTCGAAGGTTAACACAGCTCGGTACAAACCCCTCACTGTGAGGCACTCACACGCTCCCAAACTCCATGGCAAGCTCCCTCAATGCCCAGAAGAGCCCCACGGGACACAGAACCCAGCCTCTGCCATCACCTTCCACAGAATGATATGGGGTTGGAAGGGACCTCTGGAGATGATGACACCTTTGATGACACACAAGTGTTGTAAGGTCACCTTCCCCCACAGACCATGCCATTATGTGCTGGACATAACCTATGTGAGGGGTGATGGTTTGTCACTAAACAGTTTAAAATGCTGGATGAAGTAGCTCAGGAGCCTGGGGCGACAGGCAGGACAGTTCCACCAGCAGGTTCCCCAGCAGGGCTGTGTTTGTGGGGCTGAACCACCAGCACCTCCACGTTTCAGCCAGACCCATTCCTCACCTCTGCTTCCAGGCTTTTAAGCGGGGAAGCTAGTGCAGCAGGACAAGTGTCTCATGTTGACTTCAGCTGAAGAGATCTGCTGGATTTGACGAAAAAAAAAGGTGATTCTTCTGCTGCCATGGAGTCCCTGAACGCTGCTCAGGAGACTCTGAGGTTGTCCTGCACCAGCCTGTCCCGGGCAGCACACACCACCCACATGTTAAAGTAAAACCAACCCAAGCGTGGTTGCTCAGATCCACCCCATACTCTCAGAAGGGTCATCTGCAGCACAGATCAGGAGAAACCTTACCCAAAAACCCTTCTGGTGGTTTCCCACACTGAACCACCTCACCCAATGGCCAGATGAGCATCGGTGCCAGGAAGGAGAAGCCACAGCAGCAGCGATTACATCAGTTTAAACACACAGAGTACGCCCGGACTCTTGCTGTGGCTGGGCCAGCTGGAACGCCCTTTCCCCAAAAGATATAATTACTTGAAAAATTAAGATATTCCCTCAACTCATCACTGCTGCAGACCAGTCTCCTGGGCTCATCATTTCCCTAAAAAGAGACAGTAAGGATGGGAGATGTTATCTGAAAGAACTGAGGCAGGCCAAGTGCTCTATGAACAGGAGCACCTAGCAGGACCAGGGCCTTTTTCTTCTTGGAGCTCACCATGAGTCAGACTGGGAGTTAAGAGTGTATTGTAAAGTCATTTAAGAGCAGGTGTGTCTATAAAGGCTGAAGAAAATGGCAAAGTAGCAATAATTATAGACCTGACCAGAGAGGGTCACCATTTAAAGCCATGGCGTAGGACAAACCAGGGCTCCATCGGCAGCCAGCTCGATTTTGGTGTAAGACTTTTGCAGTGGTTGATCAAAAGAAGCCAAGACAATATCCACCGAGCACAGCTCCGTGTCACCTCACCACAAGAGCGTGAGGTTGGAGAACAGGACACTTGCTTGGCCCCAGCCAACCCCCTCCGTGCTTTCAGGCTGACTGGTACCAACCAGCCCGGCTACAGCCTCCCACCCGTTCGGGCACTTGATTTTCAGGGAGAGACCTCCACGTGAATGTGTATCTGCACTCCCAGTAGCATGTTTGCACTCCCAGTAGTGCTCCTGCACCACCAGAGGGGAAGAGTGGTGACCTGGAGCGCGGGCAGGCTGTAGCTCACCGGTGCAGGCGGGTATGCGGGTGACTGACAGCCAGGCAAAGAGCTAACCCCGCGTCCCCAAGGGTGCACTGAAAGGATTCCCCGAGGAAAAACCTTTAAGTGTAACCCACAGCCTTCTGTGCTCAGCCCCACAACACGCAGTGACTCACGGCAAGTTAAATAGATATTTATGGCCACGTTTCTTAGGTTCTGCTGTGACACGACACTGTAAGTGTGACCTCGACAGAAAGGAAAAGAAGCCACGTTCTCTACTACAAATCCAGGAGGGCGTGGGGGGAAGTCTCTCTGCAAAGGAATGAGTAATTAAGTATTAGTCCCATTTAGAAACTATGAACCAACTCACACAATCCAAGATCTGTGGCATTTAATAAAATGAAGCGGCGATTTTACTACCACAAGTGGTTTTTTTTGCCACGTGTACGGCAAAGATAACAGAGACCAACAACTGATAAAATTTTTTTTTATTATTCACTTTTGAATTCTTTTACACTTTCCTGATTATTTTGTGTAAGGTGAAACTAGAACTGTTTAAAAGACATACACAAATCTAGTACATCAATAACCAGGTATTTTCTTTTTTGCTATACTATTCTCACAACCACGTGTGTGCTAGGCAATATAACCGTCACAGAAGCAAACTTTAGGCAGAATACTGGTCAGTAAAAACAAAGCGAAAAGAGCTACCAGATATACAGACAGGCTCGGTTCCACATTCACTACTGCATTTATCAAGCGCCAAGTATTAACTGCACAATTTGTTCAGCTAGTAGGGGGGAGTTTTAAAATCAGTGCATGAAATTCTCCTCAGCAGACAGATGGACAGACAAACAGATGGTTTCTATACCTAAGTGGAATGTGAAGGCAGGGGATGATACCGCGGGACTGAGAGGTGACTATTCCTAATCTTTTCCACTGCATTATTCACGCCAACTCTTATTAGGTTTTATTTAATGGGACATGTTTGAAACATAACTAGGTGAGGACGTTTGGAGCTCAAATATCACAAGTTACAAGCGTTGCAAATGTGTAGGTCTGCATTCCAGTACAATAAATGGGAAATCCTGAATATTTGAGCCAGATCCTGATACTACCAAAAAAAAAAAGGCAAAAAAAAAAAAAGGCAGACAAGAGCTGAAGACTGCAAGAGCACTGGCAGTTCTCAAACATCCTAGAAAGAAACCTGTCCTCCAGCAGGCCCAGGTCTCACCCACCATCCTGACATCACCCGTAATCAAAGAAAGGATGATGCGTACGTGGGAGTCCAAAATTGCTTTAATGGAGTTTAAACAGGTGAAAGGGTCAAGGATGAACAGAGTCCAACGGGAGAAAAAACTGCTCTGAAGTGAACTTAAAGGTGGCTCAATGGGTCACTTAAGAAGTTTTCAGGATAAATTCAAAATGGGAATACCATGGAGATTTCGA
Source organism: Tringa solitaria (assembly GCA_026413425.1). NCBI lineage: Eukaryota > Metazoa > Chordata > Aves > Charadriiformes > Scolopacidae > Tringa > Tringa solitaria. The sequence goes on along the minus strand of JAOXJM010000005.1, from coordinate 10,865,867 downwards.
TTCACCTAAGAGGAAACTAATGCCAAAGTGGGAGATCACTTCATGGTATCATCCAAACTAATAAGGCCATTCAAAAAATTGAATCTTCTCCTATTGCAAGTCCATGGTAGTGAACCAAGAATCCTTACTACTGAAGAATAGCTAAGGTATAATTAGGTACGTTATTGCTGTGGGAAGGGGCTTAGTCATGCATGTTGTATGAGCATGAGAGCACTTTTAGAAGTCAAATCCCAGTTATCTGCCAGCGTAAAGAGTTTGGAAATCAAGCTGCTAATTCCCCCATCACCCTCCTCCCCCAAAACAAACCCCATCCCCAGAAAAGACAGGACTGACAAAGTGAGCTTTTGACTGAAAGCGGTGCCTCGGACTGAGTTGCAAATGTCTACAGAGTGTGCCCGTTCAACTAATCCATAGCAGTGTCACTAACTGGAATGCCGTACGTCGGATCGTTTTCCTTCCATGCCCCAGTGTCACAATAGAATCTCTATAACTTTCTGTACAACTTTACAACAGAATTGTACTTCGACTATTTTGGTGCCAAATTAAAACTCGCCAGAGTTACATAATCGATGTCTACTTTTCTACCAGTAAGAGTTTTGCAAAGTCAAATTGCAATCACAAAACCCATAATCACAGTGTTCAGTTAAAAATATAAACACGGTAATCATAACTGTAAATGTTCAGAATAGGAAAGTTCGGAATGCCATTATAATAACCGACCTCCGCTTTAAGTACACAAAACACCAACCAACCGTTTTTACCCCACAGACAGTTTTTTTTTTTGCTACGTTGAGGTTGTGAAAGTCGATGTACTATTCTTTTTGCTTGTCGCACAAAGGGATATATGTGTAGGATACAGGGTGACATTGAACATATAGTGAAGCGTGACAGCCATTAGTTCTCTCCCTCCCCAGCGTCCCCTTCATCTCCCTGGTTTTCCGACGTCCATAGCTGTAAGAAAATACAAACACGTGTTTATGCTGAAAGCACGCAGTTAATTACAATCGTCAAGAAGGGGAAGACAGCATAATTAGCAGTAGCTGTGCAATTTTCTCAGCTAAGAGCACTACAGAACTGAACTGAACAGTAAAGGTAAAGAATACTGAACTAGAAAACAGACGGGGGGGTTACAGAAAGCCAGCAGAAGTTTGCAAGCTCAACCCAACGACAAGGTGGCTGTGGAGAACAAACTGCACTTCCCCTAACAAAAAATGCTGAGTTTGTTACAGTGGTTAACAAGTGATCTCTGCTTTAAACAAGCAAGTCTGGCTGGTCTGGTTACAAAAAGCAGTGCAGTTGAGACATGCAGTTAATGCCTCAGAAAAGGCATTTAATGGCACCAAACCACCAAAGCCTTCAGCTGCTGGTTCCCCCCAGCGGAGTCCGGCAGCCTGAAGAATTAAGAGCGCACAGTGCTGTGGTTCACCCCGCGATACTTACAGTGAGGTTGTCCCTAAGCAGCTGCATGATCAGAGTGCTGTCTTTGTAGGACTCTTCATTCAGCGTGTCCAGCTCTGCTATCGCTTCATCAAACGCCTAAAAACACGCAAGACTTTCACACTCTGCTCTCTGCATTCACTCCTGCTTACACAGAGCTTACACATTTGCCACATCACTATTCAAATTCTGGGACAAAAGCTTCCCATATTTTTCTTTTCCACCAGGAGAAGAAACATAAACCAAAGGGAACACCAGAACACTAGAAAACCAGCAGGAAAACAGAAGTCTTCAGGGGAGCCAGATGAAAGCCCAGAACAGCTTTACTACTGTGCCAATACCAAGTAGTGAGGAGACAAGCGCGCTCTCTGTCATACTGAAGAATGATTCACACAGCTTGAAGTTGGGTGTAAGAACAACACTTAAAAGCAATACTTTCATTAAAAATGAAGGTCTCACTGGTCTAAATTGACAGGAAAAGACAAAGGTAGAATTAAGTTGAAGTATATATATATGTATTGTACATGAGTAAGTAGGCAAAAAAGATGGAAGACAGGGCTTTTCTGACAGTGGGGTTGGAAGTTTTGGATTTCTTGTAAAAACAGCATAGGAAATCACATGAGAGATTAATAAAACCATTATTCCCATCGATCTGTTACGCACGAAAACCCATGCTGCAAGTTTGAGAGACAAGAGCCATGAATAAGTGCTATTTCTTCATTCTGGTTTCAAACAGATGTAAGCATATTAACTAAAATAGCAGGAACAGCAGCAGCATTTTACACAGCAAAACATCGCTTCTGTTACAAAACATTATTGAAGTGCATATTTAGAACAAAAAGATTCACCTAATGCAATACTGTTCAAGTTACTACCAGGCAATTTTCACAGATGTAAAAAAGCTCTGTTTAGAAGGCTCTAATCCTATTTTAGGGAGAAGGAGGAAAAAAAAACCGGGAATTGCTATTTGTTTTGTACAACCCATCACACCAGCTCTTTTTAGAGAGGGAGGCACACACGCACGCAGATACACACAGGCATTTAGGGCTACAACCGTAGTCACAAAGACGACACTTCATGTATTTGCTAAGTGTTCAAATTCAAGCAAATATTTCACTTCAGAAGTGCTAAATTAATCCAAGTGTTTTCAAATTTGACACAAGCGAATTCTAAGAGAATTACATGGACATCAGAAGAGGCACTTTGTCTCCCCTTTCACTGGATCAGCTGCACTAGCAAATTAGCTCTTCTTAAAGCTAAGACAGTCTGGCCAATTTACCTGAAAATACATTATGATGACAACGGTTTGAAGATGATGGCATTTTTAAGGAATCTGATATGCAAAAGCATAATCATCTACAAAGTGCTGCTGCAACCATGTAATTATCTCCTGAGCATCCACAAAAAATGGTAATATGAAGAGTCTGCTTACCGTCTTTGCCAGATTACAGGCTTTTTCAGGAGAATTTAGTATCTCATAGTAGAAGACAGAGAAATTTAGAGCCAAACCGAGTCGAATGGGGTGTGTTGGCTGCATCTCTTTCTTGCTAATTTCAAATGCCTCCTGGTAAGCTTGCTGAGAGTTTGCTACCGTTGCTGCAAGAAGTAATTGCAATCTTATTAATACGCTGTACTTCATGGGGAATACTAATAGATTTTTGGGAAACTACTACATTCTTGGCCTAGACTACTGTGCCACTAGAAATTCATGCAGTTACATATGCACAGATGCTTCTTTGATGTTTTCAGATGTGAAAGCCTACCACTGGCTGAGCTATCAAGGCAGAAATATTTCTTCAGATAAAGCTTTGACACACATCAATTAAGCTCAACATTTTAAGAGAGACTTAAAATGAAATTTATTCAAAATAAATTCCAACCAATCTGAATACATACAAGCTCTACCTAAGTCAATCACAGTAGTGATTAAACACTCACTTCCAGCCTAGCTGAAGAAGTAGTAGTTCTGAATAATAAAACCAGAGAAAGCCATATGGTGAAGAGGAGGCATCTAAACTACCTACTTAAACTTGAGGAAACATTTAGCAGGTAGGTCATGAACTTTATATTTCACTCTGGGGTTTCAGAGGACAGACAATACTCGTTTCCTGGCTACTGGTTAACAGTTTGATGCCATTCTGGACCTTATTAAGTTTGCAAGACATGGACTACATCAGACACTCACCAGGAATTCAGGTAAAATTCAGCATTACTTTAACATTTCTGGATTAATCAGCTAAGGACCAGTAACCCAATATCCCATATCTACATGCAGAAAGCTTGCAAACAGTGAAGATTTGTGAGCTAAATTCAGAGTTCAAACAAGAGATGACAGGAACAAAGTGTTTTCCATGAGAAAAAAACCCACATTCTCCAGGAAAAGGATTTTACACTGTCAAATATGCTTGAGAATCAGTCACTGAGGCTGGGGGCCACAAGCAGAATTGGACGGGTTTGATGAATGTCTGTCAATTGCTTCTATAATTTCAGTGAAATCTTTCTCTAGAAATGATTTGCACTGCACCTGTCTTCAATACTACAGAGCAGTAGTGAAAAGAAATAAATACTTAAGGTTATGGAAAAAAGAATGCAAGTATTTTTTATACTTTATTCTGCTCAGCCCTCAGCAGAATGAGAGACTTCATCTCTACTTACTTTGCTTATTGTCCCCAGATGCCACCTCTGAGAGGTATCTGTAGTAATCGCCTTTCATTTTCAAATAGAAGACCTTGCTTTCTGGCTGCGTGGCATTGACAATAAGGTATTTATCCAGGAGTTCCTGAGAAAGGAAACATCAGGTTTTTTTTTCCAAATCATAAAAATAATGTCTGAAACAGAGCCTTCGTTACAATGGTAAGCATGAACTGTTAAAACACGTTAACAATGACTTATACTAACACTCACGCGTTAATCACTTTGCCTGTTGTCGTCTGAAGTCAGAAAAGGAAAGAGAAACTATCTGCAACCTAATCCCTGGAAAGCAGAAAACTCGCTATGTTGAGGCTATCCACAACTCCCTCCGGCAGAATCTAATGGCTATCAGGGCTGAAGACTGCAAAGATTTTCCTTGAAATAAACTGATGCAAATCTACATCCACAACGAAGTTAATGAAAAGCAGCAGCCTGGCATTAGCACAAGTCTGGTCACTTTTGCTGCCACAACTTGAGTTCTATACAGAGCAGTGAAATTAACCACAACAAACTGATTCTATCTGTGACTCCAGCTGAAAAGGACAATCAGCGAAGGTCCATCCAGAAAGAGATGGAAAGACTGACAGCAACGGCTCCTGACTGATCTTCAGCAAACTGAATGGCAATAAAAAATCCCTCTCGTTTAAGTGAAAGAAATAGCAAAATCAGTTTGGGGGAAGAAGTACACATCTTTCCCATCTAAAAAAAAAAAAAAAAAGTGTACTAAACAAGACTCAGGATGTCAGCATTTATTAATGAAACAATTTAAGTGGTAGGCCTTTTAGCAGGACTCATGCCAGTCCCCCAGATTGAAATTAATTTTCATGGTGACCCCTAGCCAGCAATTAGGGGTCTTCAACATTGCCTTGTTTGCTTCTTTCTGTTAAAATAAATAAATTCTCTTTTATAACAAATTCCCTAAGAAACAAAAGACATGACTTAGGAGCTAGAGCTGGACCCAAGTATGTGGCTACACAAAGTTATTCCCCTGCTAAGGTGCTGCAGCGTCTACAGCACTAGTAAGACTCCTTAAGCCTCCCTGAAGAACGCTGCAGAACTAACTACTGGTATTTTTGCTGTTGGATTATTACCAGAACATCATTGCAGATATCCTGCAATTCAGCCTCAATTTTCTCACGATATTCTCTTCCCATCTGCTGTTTCTTCTCATTCCTCTCTGTTTTCTGTTCAATGCTGGAAATTACACGCCAGGAGGAGCGACGGGCACCAACCACGTTCTTGTAGGCAACCGAGAGTAGATTCCTTTCTTCGTTGGACAGTTCGTGTCCCTGCTCAGTGACAGCCTTCATAGCAGCAGCCATGTCATCGTAACGCTCGGCCTGCTCAGCCAGTTTGGCTTTCTGTACCAACTCACTTTTATCCATGGCTCTCCTGCAATTAGCGGGGGGATAAAAATAGAGAAAAACATTTCTTGATTGCCCGCACTGTGGAAGTTAGTGTTGAAGGGTGAAGCAAAACTCACAGTCACTAATAAGTAAGAAATCTATCAACTCTAATCAAGTAATAGGAAGGGTTTATTTTTAAAAATGTATTTGACCTTTTGCCAAATGTGTATAATTTCTGTGTATATGATTAATCACAATCCTGAAGGTATGTAAGCATTATTCTTCAAAATGCAGAAAAATTCATATTGGCATTAAGGACAGCACGTCAGTATGTTCCTTAGGTAAATCTCTCCCCTGTCCCACACTGGCCACAGCCCAGCCTGGGAGACACTGCGTGTTCTAACTCAGAAACCACCACTTTGGGTTGGGTTTTTTTTTGTGTTTTTGGTGGTTTTTTTTTCATTTGTTTCCCCCCGACACTATTATACAACAGCAGCTGCTCAGGAGCACAGAAGCCCTGGACATCTCCAACAGCCACTGAAGATTTTTTTCACGCTACAGGTTATGTTTCTATGGAAAGTACATTTATGCCGTTCTGCCAGAAAACTGGGGGTTTTTATACCTGCATCAACGTACATATAACAGACAATTCTACACAGCTAGGATGGCTGCAGTCTCAGGTTTTCAAAATCTTCTAAAGAACACTGACATTCACAAAACCCAAATGAGATGTGGCTCACGTGATGGTCACTACTGCTAAACTAATTGCTTATATGGAAACAACTTGTTTATCATTTCTGATAATGCAGTTTAGGAACTGAAGCCAAGAAAAACACATCACACGAGCACAAGGCCCCTGAAGAGCTTCAGCAAGAAAAATGAAGTTAGTAAGGAATGTGCCAGCGTGGCAGCTTGAGTGTTGCTTACTTCTACAAGACAACGCTAACGTACAGTTAACTCAGCCATTGAGCTACCAGCCTTATACTCAACCACCAAGGGCCAGGGTTAACAGGGGAACTTACACAAGTTTCTTTGTCTTTATTAAAGTAAGTGGACCTCGGTACCTCACAAACTCCCAGATGCTCCAAATTTACCAGTAAAATTTCTCCAGGTGAGTAGGTTCACTTTTGGATAAGGCCAGAACTGTTATTCTTGTCAGTACCAAGCAATAATGTTCCTCTCCTACACCCTAAATCCCATTCAGGACCCTCACTGTCCAGATAAGGAGTTTTCAGGCTGAGACCTAACAGCCTAAAACTAACTTTTAAAAGAACCATAAAAAGCAAACCAGAACAGTAAATTCACAACTGTCTTTCAAGGCTTCTGTTCATTACACAGACATCCTACAGCCCTATCAGAAAGAACAAAGAGGCTGAGAGTCATTGCTGTAGCTTTTCCCCTGCCTTTCCCTTGTGAAGCTCCCAGTTGGACAGGCTTCTGAAGGAGAACATCTCGCACACACTGCTCAGTTGTACATTAATCCAAATACCACCTACCACACTATTATACAGGGAAACCAGACCTGTACTTAATCCTCAACCAGGACAAGATGCAGACCCAAATTCCCATCATGTAGGAGCAGTTTCAGAGTTTCCTACTGCCAAGGATGGAGCCCTAACTACAAAATTAGTTTGAGATGAGCATATTCAGTCCCTCCAGCTGAAGATACTCCACATCAGCAAAAATAACTAAAAAAAAAAAAAATAAAAAAATCCATCATGATATCAAGCCAAACACTGTCATTTCACATGAAAGCTCTTGAAGTAAACCCAGCAACCAAATGTCCTACCTGCTATGTCTTTTCAAGTCACACTCGCTCCTGCTTGTGTTTGATCCTTTGCAGATCTAGCCTAATGCATTCATCCACGTAAGGCACTTAAATAAGGATATGTAACGCTAAACCCAGCCTCCTGGAAAGAGATCTCTTGCAGATTTGTAAGTAAAGTTGGGCTGCAGTTTAGTTCCATCTCAAATATTGCCATAAACCAGTGGATTCTGGCACCTATTAAAAGGTGACACACAGACTTCGGATGGAAGCCCTCAACAAGACAGACTGACTGTGGGTAGTTGTGTGACAAGTTCCTGTAAGGCATGAATAATTTGGCTCTCTCTTCCCCAAGAGGCTTTTACTATGGGGGATATGCTATATTATCATTGGCTTTGGCAGACTTATGAAAAGGATAGCTCCTCAGGACGGAACAGGGTAAGTGGAATTTGTGATGTGTATTTTTTTCTCCCTACTCTGAAGCATATCTCAGTACCAAGGCACAACAAGTTTCAGGAAATCATCACACCCTTTACCACTGAGAAAACCCATCCCACTTTTCCCTGTCAAGTCTATCAAACCTCGTAAACCATTCCTTTAACTCAGCAATAAATTTAGACCATGAGCTTAACACAGGAAGTAATTTGTGAGTGCCATTTCTCTACCCACTCACTAAAATCTGAACGTGAACAAAGTACACCTGAAGAATGCTTTTAAAGTTACAAGAGCCAACTTTCAATAACAGGGCATGTAAACAAAACAGTTTCTGAGCAGTTCTAGTTTCCTCACAGTCTGCACAGCTTCTAGAAGCATTTCTACTGCGACCCTCTTATCTTCTCCTCCTCTTCTTGTGGAATGTGACTATTATGTAGGAAAAGCTTGTTTGTTGACGTCCAGAGGCAAGTTGCTCCAACAGAATTTACATTTTGCTGTTGAAAGGTCAGTTTTATCTTTGATCTGCACTTTGCCAATAGCGGTCTAATTTGTAGACAAGTAATCCCTGCAGAATTATGTTTACAAACAATATAGAGTTTAGTTAAGAGATGGTGCAGAGTTTGTTTTATCAGGCTCACTGACATATTTATCTTTAGATGCAAGTCAGTTCACAGCAGTCAATGGGTTCATATAAGGACACACGAAGGAAATCACAGAGGGAACTGCAAGGGCATAAAGACCTAGTGGACAGAAGAGATCCAGAAACCAGTTTAATGTATCAACTATACAGGCGAAATACCAGCACAAATGATTAGAATGTTGTTTCTCACCAAACAACTTTCCTCAGTAATGTAACTAATTTATGCACATTGTAAATATAACTCAAAATGATTACTTAAGATGAAGTTCCTCTGAACTTCACTGGCTTAGTTTTGACATAAAAATTCACCATACAGGAGCATGAGTTGTGTAGTTGAGTTAATTCATCTTAATATCTGTATTGTTAGTAGGTTTGCTATGAAACACAAAGTATTATTCAATAACATGGATTTACCAGAACTTGAATGCAATAAGAAAAATCATTGCCCGCACCAAAACATCTGCAATGGACAGGAAGCCTACCATTATTTCGTTCACAGGGTGATGCGTAAAGGAACACTTAAAATCCTTACTGGATTCTCCATTGCTTACCTTGTTAGAAGCTTGGAGAGAGCTTTGCAGAGCTATGCTGGCTTGAGCTCCAAAAGAGGGAAGTGTTTGCCAGAAGGAAAAAAGATACAAGGAAAGGAGTGATGTTTGAAAAGGCAAAGAAGCAACTATCAGTTATAACTGGTCCCTCCCATCGAGGAGACAGATGAAAGCCACACTCTAACAATGGATCAGTGTGCCACAGGCTCAAACAAGCAAAGCCTACGGCTAAAAATACTCCTAGGCCACAAACAGAAGCCATCTAACAAAGGTTACCTGCAGCTGGGAGCAACACACACAGAGGTGACAAACGGGAGGCCGACAGGAACGAGCTATTCTAGCACTAACGAAGCCATGCCGTGTCGGCAAGGGGGAAAGAGGGAAGATGGAAAAAGGAGGGGAGACGTGCAGATCACAGCCATGGAGGAGTCCTGACAGTTGCCCGTTCTAAGGAGAAGATTCTCGTATCACATGCGTTAATACATTTCAAATTCTTAAGATTCTGCCTTCTTAAGAATCTGCCAAATCACAACTTAGTAGCCCTGCAAAAAGAAGTGGCTGGCCACTATTTACAGTAAGGAATGCTAACCACTAGCCAGCTGCTGCAGCCAATAGTACCCAACCACCAGAAATTTGAATCACCCTAAATCCCACACTCAAAACATAATTTTTTATTATTTTTTCTCTACCTCCCATACAGCCTAAGTTCTTTCAATCTCCCTTACAAATGTTGAATAGGGCATACAAAGGTAGTAGAAGTTACAAGTGCTTACATCCTGCCCCCAGAAAAGCTCTATGCCTGGGCAAACAGGACTCTGAAACATATTACAAAGCATCAGAGGTAGAGAATCAAGGGTCACAACCTGTAAAACATCTTAGTTTGTAGCTGCCTTGCTACTCTTAGTGGAAGATGCAGTAACAAAGGGATGGTGCAACCACCCTGGGAACAGCACCTGAAGTCTGCGTGGCCATAGTTCTTTCAAGAGTGGATAGACACAAAATTGGAGATTTACACCTCAGCCACAGCTGAGGAGCAAAACATGCAGGTAAGGGGCTTCAGGAGACTGGAGGAGCTGGAGCACTACCTCTTACTGCTCAGCAGTTACTACATGTGCTCCGTAGCCTTTATTGTTTCCAGCCTCCATGAGCTGTTTAGGACAAAGCCAAAACAGATCAGGAGTAACTGCCTTTAAAGTCTGCAGAAATCAAACAAAAACTGACACTGAAAAAAATCTGGCTTATATAACATATTGAACTGACAAGACAATACCAATAAGCCTACGTTGGCCTGAAGTCTGCTGCTCTCCATGACCTGTTCTTCTGATGCTAATTAAGTCATTGATTTTTGTGTACTGTTTTTTCTCTTTATAGAAAGCATTAGAATCTATCAGACAAACACTTCCACTTTGTAAAAAAAAACCAAAAAACAAAAACTGGTGAGAAAGCAGTGTGGTTACTGGTTTGATGTGCTGGTCCCTAATGAGTCAAGTAGAGATGCAGGTTAACAGACCTGCCTGTTAAACCATGAGAAATGAATGTGAAACCAGACTGGGTGAAATGGGATGCAATCAGACTTCTCAGTCACAGAATCTGTGAGACCATTCAAATTGCAACAGGAAAAGCAGCAGACTGGTACAGACTTTGTAGTTCAATCTTCCAACAGTCTGTGAACACACCTTATCTGATTTCTGGACGGGCAATTCATTCTGAAATTAAACATTCACATGAGGTAAGTGGTATTTCAAATTATAGTTCTATAATTACAGAGTAGGAGCTTTGGAGATACTATTTCTAAAACAAATGGAAAATCCTTCTCCAAAATTCAGGTTCACACACACTGACACAACAATGTGCATGATGTTGATGGCATTCACTGTCAAACAGACATCGCTCCCAATAGATATTCCTTATAGGAAAGGAATCAACTCTCTTTAAATGGAGCGTGAGGAACCCTCCTTGCTTTATTGTAGTATTAGGCATTTTTCTTCATTAGTTGTGTTTCTCTATTTTGGTTCACTCAGAGTCTACCATGTATTGATAAATAACTGATAAGAAAATGAATGTGTCTGGTGAGATCTGAACAGTGACATCTCCTACAACTGTCAAGAGCAAGTACAGTAAAATATACTGCAAACATGATGAGGGAAGAAGGAAAATGACTTCACAGGTGTGATATTCTTGCTGACTTTGTACAGCACATAACTTTAGCCTCCTCTGCACCTACTGAGTAACCGTATGCCCTGGCCTTCAGCTCAAATCTTTATACAAATGTTCAGATAAAATTAACATTCTATAAGGCCATGCCTAAATGTGCTCTGGCCATTTTCTGTCATCATTACCTATTGCCTCCTAAAACTGATCAACATAATTTTTGAATAAAACGACATTAACCGTTTTTTAATCTCAATAGACAATTACAAAATTTCTATGACAAGTACCAATAGCGTGTAGGGACACTGACATTGTATGGACAACTTAAATTCAGTGATAGTAGTAGCCTTGTTCTGAATATCATTTAAGGGAGGGCCCGGAGGCTGAGAAGCGCTGCAGGTGGAGACAAGCACAGTTCCAAAGTACAATATACTTACACAGTAACACCTTTTTGTTTCAACTAGCAGAATTGGTTTTGGCTAGAGTCCAGGTGGAAATAGTGAGTTATCCCAAAAAATCTTCCCCCTCTCCGCCAGGCATAAAGTTCATGCCAAACTCATGTATTCATATCACAGGTAAATCATTTTTGTTAATAATAACCTGAGAGTATTTATATTACAGGGTGGGGCAAAAAGTGTGGCCATATAAAAGACACACTACTATAACGCCTAGTCTTACTGGGATGTATTCGGATACGGATTAGAGCGCTTGCTTTTTACCTCATTATTCAAATCATTATTTACTTAACTCCTCCTCATCTGAGTTTATTCACTCGCAGCACAAAAAGCTGCATCCTGGCAAAGGCCTGCTTAGGGAAAAAAGAAAAAAAAAAAGACTCAACATCAAAATAGCAGAGATCAGAACATGCGGTACTGACATAATGAGGTTGAGAAAACTGCACTAGGCCCATCTGTGCAACGAGTCTATCACTTTATTGGTACCAATTTAATACACAAAATATTATACAAGGTATATTTTTGCAGTCCTTTAATATGAAAGGTGAAAAAGGCATAAGCATTCTTTCTTGTTGCCTTTTCTCATCCAGTTTATGTCTCATTATTATTTTAAAATAAAAGCAAGCTCTTCCTTTCATAAATAAGTATTAAAATTTCTGAGCTGTCCGGCAGCAGTGAACGTGTAAAGACAAAAATATTCCTCCAGCCACTGAAGTTACAAAACCTTACAAATGTTCTCAAGCTCTCTGACATTTTTATGCAGGAATTTAGCTTTTATGGTGCTGGATGATGTGCAATTTGTTTTCCTGCCACCAGAAAACTTATCTTAACTATGAACAAAGAAATATAGCTGAAAGCAACTGATTTATATTGTGATCTTTGCATCAGATGCCTTTTTGCTCCCATATGCTAACACTGGGACTGCTCACCACTGGCATTTGATCATCCCAATCAATACCTGATTATACATACCTCAAATAAAACCTATGGTTGTTAGTTTGGGGTTACTGCCCAGCCTTCTTGTGGACTGGGGCTGGCTTGAAGCAACCTTCCTTCCCTCTGGAGTCCTCCCTAAACACATCTCTATTCCCAAATGGACACAAATGACCAAAACTGGAAAATAACAATAAAATCATGTTGTCTCTTTTCTTCAGTGCTCACGGCATCGCTGTGATCGCCTCCGGTCCTAGGTGAGCAGGCTCTCGGACCGAGCGGCACACAAACGGCCCGGCGTTTCGGCCCCCGCACAGCGTTCCCGGTGCGGGGAAGCCGGGGGGTCGCCCCAAGCCACCTCCCGAGGCGGGGTGCCGAGGGCCTGGGGACCGGGCGGGCTGTGACCGGCACCGGCCCTGCCCCGTGGCGGGGCTCGCCTCCCTCTCCTCCCCGGCGGCCGGGCCGGGGAGCCCTTCACGGTACAGGTGTGCGCGGCCTCGCCCCCGGGGGGAGCCCGTGACTCACCCCGGGCGGGGCAGGGCCGGAGGAGGAGGCGGCGCCGCCCGCCCGGGCTCCGCAGCGGCAGCCGAGGGAGGGTCACACCGTTACTCGGAGCGGGGAGGAGGGAGGCAGGCAGCCCCCACGGCCTCCGACGCCCCTCCCCGCCGCGGGGCTGCGCCGGCCCGGGAGGAGGGGAGGGATGGGAGATGTAACCTTGAGATGTAACCTTCAACGCGG
>JAOXJM010000005.1:10815114-10832208 GCA_026413425.1 Tringa solitaria | reverse complement strand
TAGTTCCCTCAGCCTCTCCTCATAAGACTTGTGCTCCAGACCCCTCACCAGCCTTTGTTGCTCTTCTCCAGACCCCCTCCAGCACCTCGATTGCTGACAGAGGGAATTAATTTGATGTTTTCTTGTGGCCACACTCTTCTGTCAGCCATAACTTAATCCCGTCATGTGGAGCAGTGGCTCCGCGAGGATGGAGCTGCTGGATGAGGCTCCCCATTGGGAAATGTCCCCGGCGAGGCCGCGGGCAGGCTCTCCATCAGGACACAGCAGGCTCGGGGCTAACTCCCATGTACCCGGCGCTGTTTCCCCACAGGGTTGTGTCACCTCGCACACCTCGCTGACACCCCCAGCACCTTGTGCTCTCCCAGGAGGGAAAACCGCCTGTGCCCACCGCTGTGCCCTCTGGCCTTCCCACACAACTCCTGCCACAGCTCGCACCTTGCACAAGCCCCAGCTCGGCAGCAGACAAGGAAAAAGCCAGGGCTGTTTCCTCCAGCAGCTCTGCCCGGGCAGCACCGTCCCCACCGCGGGGCTGCTGCCCCCTCCCCGAGCCACCAGCTCCTTCCCCAGTGACCCTGGCTCACTCCCACTGCGGCTGCTGCCGTTCTGGGTGATTAATTCAGTGTGAGTAATTTTGGAGCAGATGATCTCATTCACGTGGTTCCTGCTATTTCTCAGGCAGAGCGGAGGGATGGGGGAAAGGGAGAGGAGAGGAGAGGAGAGGAGAGGAGAGGAGAGGAGAGGAGAGGAACACGATGTCCATGAGAGCTGTCCCTCCCTGCATCCTCAGGAAGGCCGGCGCCAGCTTGCAGACCACTTAGTGCTACAGGCAGAGCAGAAGGGAATTTGCTGGAGAATTGGTTTCTCTCAACAGTGGGCAATTTAATCATTTAGGCTGGGAAGGGCTCAATTATGGCTTTGCAACAAGGCCAGTGTACGGGGCAGCAAGCAGCTGCTGTGGCCAAGGAGAAGCCCGGCTCGCTGAGCTCCTGGGTGGCTGGGGAAGGTCCCTGAGGTAGGATGTGGCACTGGATGGATGAACCATCAGGGACTGCCAAGCTCTGTCCCTGCCAGGGGTTGCAGGGACCTGCTGTGGTCCCCTCTTCGTGCCAATGGGAAACCCCAGTGGATTTAGCACCCTCCGACTGCCTGCAGAGTCGGAGCCATTAAAGAAATCTGTGAGCCCGTGTTTGGAGGGATGGGACCTGCATGGAGGTGGCCATCCCGTTGTGGGTGATGAGACGACTCCCCAGCACTGCCCTGTCCCAGGCTGCACCACGAGGAAACTGGAGTGAACCCTATGAAATGAGATGAGATTAGCAAAGCAGCTGAATTATTCTAAGCTAATAAAGTACCTGGTCCAGATGGCTCCCACCATGAATACTATTAAAGAGAAAAACTCAGAGTAAATTAGGAGATTTGAGGCTAAGGCTTTTAATTCATGTGCAGAAGCTGCTCTGTGGGGTGGGGAGCAGCCCCCTGCTCCCTGCCTGCCTCCAGGGGCAGAGATTTGGTGCTTCCTCCCAGCCCTGGAGACACGAGTATGTGCTCTGTCTCACCCGATTTCTGCTCTCTTTCCCTTGGAAGCCCGTGCTGGCCGCTCTTGTTGCCTACTGGTACCACCAGGCTCGGAGCCATGGAGGTATTTTCCTGTCACACGTGTGCCCACGCAGACTCCAGCTGCTTGGGGTCTGTTTGCAGAATTATTTCCCATCCACGAGAGTGGCCTGAGCCCCCCGACGCCCCCGTGCTGACCCCTTCCCACCGTCTGATGGGAGCCCAGGCTGAGACTCCCTACTAAAGGAGAAGGCAACATGACTTTGCTCCTGAATTGTGGTGCTTGAAATAAGCCCTGAGAGGCAATGACTCCTGCTCTGTGCCTGCCTTGGGAAGGGCTGAGCTGCATCCCCGGGGGGCAGAGGGGCTCAGCGGGGGGGGCTGCAGTAAGGGCTGGCTGCAAAGGGCAGCGGGCTGGGTACCATTTATCCCTCCCTCGCCCTGGGAAAGGGATGCCAGAGGCAGTCAGAGAGACACGGGTGCCGAGCAGGGGCAGACACAGCCCTGAGCTGAGCTGGAGGGAGCGTGGCGCTGCCAACCCGGGTGCAGAGCGCCTGGCACACCCCTGCCATGCGGAGGAGAGTGACAGCTCGCGACAGAGCAGAGCAGGCAGGACCCAGCGGGGGCTTAGAGGCACGGAATCTCCCACCCACCCTGGTGTTTGACGGAGGATGGACATCTAAAGCACATCGTTATCCCAACAGGGCAAGGGAGAAACGATGGCAGGGAGAAAAGAGCTGGTTTTGCTCTGTCCGTAGTGGCTGGGGTGATAGATGGCTGGTGCGTTTAGTTTTTTAATTATCCTGATGAGATGTATAAGCCTGTTATTTGTTCTAATTAATGTGAAGGAAGCTGCCATGGTGCCAGAAAATGGTGAGAGAAGGGGAGCGGGGAGGGGGGGAGATGCGGACATTTGGAATTGAAGCATCCTATTAATATCCCCGCTGTCGTATGAAAGGTCATTAATGAACCGAAGAAAAATGAAATGATCGGGGAGGGAAACAGGAGAACCAAATCCCTCTCTCTGCCTCCTGCCGTCCACATTGCCATCAGGACACCTTCCAAGCCCTGCTGAAGCCCTGCTACCCCTTGTCCCTTTCTCTGCTGTCTTTAAGCTGCCAAGGGGGGAACCAGGCTCCCGTTAGTGCTGGACAGGGTGGGAGGGTTTCAGGGAAGATGAGAGCTGGTTCCTCTCCACACTGACATGAGGCTGCTCAAAATGGCTCCCATCTGCTGACATCCAGAACTTCATCTCCTGCCTTTGCCCCAGGACCTCACCTGTACACAGCCCTGAACCCACCGTGCCCAGTCGGGCAGCCAAGGGTGGAAATGCCCTGCTAAAGGCAGCAAAACCCCAGCCCGGGAGGCAAAGGTGCTGCAACAGGCAGTAAAACCTCACTCGGTTTATTCATCTCATTTTTTCTGCTCTTTTGGAGGTTAACGTGACCAGTGTGTGTTCCCAGCCCTGCGCTGAAGCTGTGCTTGCCCAGGAATTGATTTGCCACGCTTGAGATGGAAGAAAACAAAGATTAAATTTAAGCTATTTGTTCAGTATCTCAGTTACGCAATTGGACATTGTAGATTAGGGAAGGTGACCTCCTGTAGCACAGGGGGGGATTTACTGACATGTTCGAGCAAATATTACACTTCCTGGGATCCAGCACAGCTCAGGACTGAGGAGAAAGGGCTGTGCTGCCTCCCTGCATGGGTGCCTAAGCTCTGGTGATCTCTGTCTTCCCCCAGAGCCTCAGACTGCAGGACCCAGGATCTCCAAGGCAGGGTCCAGCCTTGCTTCCTCCAGCAAGGAGGAAAGGGGGAAAAGGAAAGAAAGATGAATAGGAGGGGAAGGAGGGGAAGGAGGCAATGAGCGTTTGCAGGATCTGCAGCATCTGCTAAGCCTGACCATCTCCAGGAGATGGAGAGTTTTGTTCTGGTCACCATCTCCCACACTCCTGGTTCCTCAGAGCTTCATGGTGTTGGTGGAGCCAAGGCTTCGGGCTCTCACTTGCTGCAGGGAGGCTCCCGGGGCCAGGGCCAGTCCCAAGGGCTGGGGCAAGTAGAGGGGAGGATGCAACACCAGAGACCATGGGAAGGTTCATTCACTCAGGAGGCCATTCATGGACCAGCAATTGAAAATTTAAACCTGTGTGCTTAAAAAGAAGAAAAGAAGGGAAAGAAGCCAGGGCCGAGGACGGGTGTTTGCATCGCAAACTGTCACCATCTCTGTTTGTGAAAAGGCTTTTGACTGACAGCAAAGTTTGTCAGAGGCATCTGACGTCAGAGCTCTGCGCAGCGAGGTGTCGGAGTGACAGCTTGCCAACAGCAACAGCAGCATCAGCCGCCTCTGGGTAGCTCTGAGCTCTCCTCCTCCTCCTCCTCCTTCTCCTCCTCCTCCTCCTTGCTGGGGTTTCAGAGCAGAAGAGCAGGCTGCCCCAGCACCGACCTGCCCATGAAACCCCTGGGAGGAGGAGGAGAGGAAAGATGCTTTCTTACTTACTGGATGCCACAGGGCTATGGTGCTGCTGTACCTCCGTGATGGAGACATCCTGGCAGAGAGAGAGCGAGGTGCCCGGAGCCACCTCCCTCTCCCTCAGCCCTGACCCCCCTTGCCAGCAGCTCGGCCGGGGCTGCAGGAGGGCAGGGGATCGATGGAGGGGAGCGGGGCTGCTCACAGGTGGGGTACAGCAGAGCAAGACTCCAGCCCAGCACCTCCCAGGTGCTGTGCAAACACCTCCAAACCTCCACTGGGGATTCTTCCTAACAAAGTGCTCCACGGCCCCTTCCCTGGCTTCTTCCTGAAAATTCATGAACGTGCTAAGTGCCAGACCGTGAAGCCAAGCACCTCCTGGGCCTTCCCCCTCTCCTTGATGGCTTTTGTGCCACCTCCAATGCGACCTGGACGAAGCAAGGGCTCTGCCTGAAGCAAACCAGGCAAATCAGCAGGAACTAAACCAGTTATCGAACGCTTTGACACTGAAACAGCAGCTCTGGCAGGGGCAGGGCAAGGTCAGGGCAGAGCTGAGGACAGAGGAGGCTGGGGCAAAGGCAGCACGAATGGCTCATGTTTGCTCTCTTGATGTGAGATCTTGCAAATGGAAATGATTCGCCAGGAGAGCATCTGTTCCTCAGGCAGGGGCCGTACCACTGCAGGCACCCTCCAGAAGCATCGCTGGCCCTGTGTGCAAATAAATAAATCAATGAAAGCAGTGGCTGCAGCGAAGGATTTGGCTGCCTGGGCTTGGAAACACCTGAGCCATCCGGGATAATCGCCCTGTGGCTGTGGAGCGATGGGTTTTCTGAGTCCTGAGAGACCTGCTTGCCGCCGAAGTGGTTTAGTCCATCTGTTTAATGCTGTGCTAGCTGGGAAACTGTTCCTCTCCTTTGGCTTTACATGATGAATTGAAATGATGAAAGATTATCCTTTGTTTATCTCTCTTTGTTCCAGTGACCTCCTTCGCTGGCTCTCCTCTCACCTCTGCTCAGGTGCTGCCGGAGCGAGGGCAGAGGGAGCAGGAGATGGGATCATTCCCAGCCCCAAACATCAGACTGTTCATCTTTCCTCCAAGTCATCCCATCCCCAGCTGAAACCCTGCCTCCGTCCAGCTCACGGCTCCTCCAAAACACTGAGAGGAGTCTGGCGCTCCTGGGACTAGAAAGGAGCATGAGAAATATGTACTAGCTGGAATGAAAGAGGTGGGGAGAAGGACCTACCTCCCCATCTCACCCCTTCCCTTCATCTCCTGACTCTACTCTCCTCCATTTCCATGGAGGGAGCTTGGGTCTGCTCTCTTGCTTGCACAGAAAGGTCTGTGCCTGCTCAGGGCTGGGGCTGTGGAGGCATCACCTCCTGTTGAGGGCCAGAGGTATGTCCTAGGGTGGAGGGACACATGGATGTTCTACCCTGGCTTGGCTGGGGCAAAGTCTGGTGGGACTGAGCCAGGCTGGACACTGGATGAGAGGAGCTGGGCTTGGAACTGGCTGTGACACCCTGTGTGGGTGCTCCCTGGAGTGGGTGTCACTCCAGCACCCCGAGCCCTGGCACTATGGGCACCCAAATGTCCCCAGGGTGAGGCTGCTTCTGTGGCTCTTCTCAGAGGGTTTCCTCTGTTTTCCCTGTGTCCAACAGAACGGTCTCTAGAGGAGGAAGTTGCCAGCTCAGCTTGATTTGCGGTTTAGATAATTTCCTTTAGAAAAAAATCCTTGGGCCAAAACTCTCTGAAGAGGGTCAAATATTTTCTCTCTGGAATTTGGCGTGGGTTGCTGCTCTGTCCATGCAGTGTGTGATGCTGTTAAATGTCTGAAGCCAGCCAGGTCCCCTACCCTAAATCAATAGGAGCAGTGACCCCAAGCTCCAAAACCCCCTGTGAGCAGCTCCCATTTCATTTGGGTGTTTCTGAGAGCTGGAGCCCCAATTCCTCTCTGTTCCCTGACGACACGGACCCACGGCTTGGGCACCAGGTTTCCATGCAAATGAAACCATGGAGGAAATGGAGCTGTTACAAAAACAAGTTGAATCTCACTGAGGAAACTTTGCAGCAGGAGCCCAGCTCAGCACAAGAGCCAGAATAAAGCAATGAAGTGACAGGATGGATTTATCTGTAATTTGATTAGAGCTGGGGTGGGAAATCTGCAGAAGGTCACAGTGACACTAAACAAGTGCCTTGTATTAAACCCAGCACAAGTTTTCATGTCTCAGTAAAAGGGCTGGAGCATCTATAACTAGTAGCAGGTTATTTTTGGCATCCCAACCTATTTTGTAGCTCCCAGGAGGACAAAACTGCTTCTCTTTGACTTTGCAAAGCCTGGATTTCTTTTTGTGTCTGCAGGATGCTGGGATCTGCATTTAAATTCTTCTGCCGCCGCCTGTCTCAACAAAAACTCACAGGTCCAGGCTATTACTCTTCTTGCTTGCTTTGCACAGAGCAAAGAGCCTGCAACCTAGATGGGGGCTGCGTTCTTCAAGCTGATGTTCAAAATAATAATGCAAAAGTGTGGCACAGCCCTAAAAAGCCTAAATTCTGAACAGACGCAGCGGTCCAAGGAGTCACTCTGTTAATCCCTTTCTTACAGGTCACTGGGCCAGAGACATTTGGTTGAGGTCACTTGGCATGTCAGTAGCAGAGGGTGGTAGCAGAGCCAGGCCACCGGTGCTGTCCATGGACCGTGGTTTTCACCAGACAAGTTTCCTCCACTTCTTTCTCCCTTCTTCCCAGCGTGTCCCTTCCTGAGCCCCGGCTGCACCCACACCGTGTTCCCACACTTCCTCAGGCTGTTTGTCAGATGGGTGCCAGATCTCCAGTTCGGCAACACACTGTGTGACATCTGGTCTTGCCTTCCCCCCCCCCCCCCAACTGCTTCTCCCAAACGGAGAGAGCCAGAAAAATATTTAAGCCAGCCTAGACGGACCCAGCGAAATCAAAGTACTTCACAAAATTGACTGCGTTTCACTGAAATTTTGTTTTGAAATGAAACAAACAAACAAAAAGATTTGGCAGCATCAAAACATCTAGTTTCAGCGTTTTCAGGAGAAAGAAAACCTTCCTGTTCTATTCTGAAAAGGCCTTTCACTGCAGAGATTGTTTCAGAATATAGCTAAATCAAGCAGAAAGCAAATTAAAAAATCAAAGTCTTTTGGAGACGGATCCAGTTTCCAGATTTTGCTGTGATTGGCAGCCAAGGGGGGCAGTGTCACTCTGGGCATCCCACCCGGCACTGCTTGCCTCCAGATCCTCGTGTCTGCACCGGGGGGACAGCAGAAGGGTGGGGGGGTGAACAGAGGTAGCTAAAACCTAAGGAAAACAGGCAAAATCAGGGAAACCCCGCTATCTGTGAGGAGATGCTCCTCCTCTCATCAAGGACCAACCTGCAGAATAAAGCTGGGCACTGAAGAGGGACAAAGAGACCTTGTGCTGTGACAAGAGCAGATGTCTTAGAGGTGTCAGTCAATCCCTGCCTCTGTCTCCTGCATGAGGAAGAACCTGGCAGGTTCTTTCAGCCCGTCAATGCCCGTAAAAGTCACGACCCGTACCCAGGGACAGGACGTGCACTGCCCATGCCAGGGACAACAGGGCTGAGTGCCACAGCACCCCGGCAATGGGAGCAAACCCCCCAGGGCTGGGGTACAGCTCCCAGGCTGCGCAGGTTTCTGCTGCAAAAGCCATTATATGAGTTTTCTGGGAATTCAGGGCCCTGCGCTTAAGCCCAGGCTTCAATTACCCAAACATCTCACGTCTTCATATGTTAGCATTTCACATTTCCTTCAAACACGTGGATGTCTAAGGCCACTCTCACTCTTGCTGGCATTATGGAAAGTGGCTTTGTTAGGGAGCAGAGCCCCTGGCACGGGGGAGATGGGCAGATGCCAGCAGAGCCATCAGCTGGGGACTGAGGGAAGTGTGTATGGGGGGAGCACCTTCTCCAAAATCCCTCCAGGGCTCCAGCAGCAGTGTATTTAGCCTTGAAAAGCAAAAATAAGCAACTGCTCCAGTAAGTGATCTGCCCCAGGGCAGCAGTGCATCTGCTGGAGAAAAAGCCCTTCTGTGCTCGAGCTAAAAGCGGAGAAGTTGGTGGTGCAGGGGTGTTGCATGGGAACCAGGGCGCCGTCAGTGATTTCCTGGGGTTCAGTGGCACATGGTGCATCTCTGCCAGAACCAACACGTGAGATCATGACACATACAAGTTTTTTTAGGCAATTTGTTCATGAAAGAAATGAGAGTGGATTCAAGCCACTGGATCCCCACAGTGAGCTGCTACGAATGCTGAGGAGCACGTCACCAGGACACGGAAGACCTTGGGCAGACGCTGCTGGATAAACAAAATTCCTGCCTCCTGTAGTGATGTGAATTCTAGAACAAGCAGGAGGGAGAGAAACAAACATGGTGTTTGCAACACTAATAAAACCCTAAAACTCAGCCTCCGGGATGGGGACTCTACTGTCCACTCCACCCACACGGGACCCAAAGAAGAGCTGGTACGTTCTGTGGTGATGCATAATGAGGGGTGAACACCTCCTTCCCACATTTCCACATCCCCCACAATTTTATTGTAATAAACTAAAAGCGATTCCTGGACCTTGTAAGACAAGATAGTTATCTCTACCGCCAGCCAGCAGCAGATTTATTGACCTGTAAGATGCATTCAAACCATATTTTCTTTCATATGACAAGTGTCCTATTTTATTGAAGCAGCTTTTCAGCAGCCCTGATTCACTGCTGCAACTCCATTTTCTCAAAAGCAAACGGAGGATGTTTTCCACCACAGTCAAGGAAATTGAACGCAGTACCTTTGTGAGACGGGGAACATCAAGCCTTTAATGCTAAGAATTGAAGTAAAAAAGGGCAGGTTTTCAGGCAATAATGCTAAAGGCTTTAATAGTTGAACTTGAAAGTGAGGGAGTCTTTTTGGCAGAAAAGCAAAAAAATATGGCAAACTGTTTTTTGCAGTATTTTCACTGAGTATTTGAACGAGTGGGCCTAATATTTTGAAGGTTGGAAGCAATTTGGATGAACTTGAAAAATTCTCCTTGGCAAAAAGTGTGAAACCCAGTCTGAAATGCATTTAGTGATGTTGACAACGACGCCCTCAAAAAGATTGACAAAGGGGAATGGTTTGATGAATTTGCAAATGTTAAAAAACAAGTTGAAATTAAATGTGAAGAGGGGAATAAAAATAAGACTGGTGAGATAAGAAATGGAGTGAAATATTCAAGTGCTTGGTGTGAAATATAGTCTCAGTAAAAGCATGAAAACATTATCTGGGGTTTTATTGGTACTACCAGAACCAATGTATCTTTATAGACAATGATAAGAAATATAATAGCTCTGGAACTACTAAAGCAATCAATGTGAAATTTCCAAGATACACTTGCGGGGAATTTTATAATATGCTTCTTTCATTTTAAACTTTCAGAGGATATATATTCTCCCCCGTACAAAATAAATCCCTTACATTTCCTCCTATAGTTTTCTATACTTGGAGAATGAAGAGAGGAGTTACAGCACCTGAAAGAGCAGTCTGGTGCTGGCATGTATCGATAAGGCGTTTTGAAAGGTAGAACACGTTATTTTTGGTTCTGGGATGGGTTATGTCAGAAGACAGAAGAGAGTCGTGAAGCTAAATGTGAGGCTGCTGGGGAAGACTCCAGCAGGGTATGGAGATCTCTGTTTATTTTCAAGTTGATGCAATGTTTTAGGGTATTATGGTACGACTTGTGTTCTCACTGGGTTGATCATAACTGGTCTTGCCTTCGGTTTGTAGCTACACAGTTTGAGTCACAGCTTCAGATTATTTGTCTTGTATATTCTCCTATAAACAATCTGTTGGGGGCTCCTTATGTAACCTGATTCCTCTCGAGTTCAGTAAAAAATGCTGCATCCTGAAAAATGTGCATAAAGTATAACAAATTTAGCCCCTTTGGTAACCGCAGACAAGTGAATCTTCCTCTCCTTTTGGAACACGGTTATCGCGGTCTGGAGGAAGGAGGGAGGGAAAATGCAAAGCAAAACAAGAAAAAGGGTAAAAGCCTTTGTGGCAGTACTGTAAAAATAGAAATGAATTTTACCAAACTGTTGCTGGCAGTTGAGGTGAAGAAAGAGCTTTTTTCCCTTTCCCCATTGGCTTCTAGAATCTTGCCTTGTGCTGCAGGACACGAAAGCCCTCTTTGGCTGAGACCAGCCTCAGCACAGGCGCAGGCACAAGACGGCAACGCGTCTGAAGCATCCTCAAGTGCTTGCAGTGATTTCTCCCTCCAAGACCCAGTTTTGCTGTATCACCTCTCATTCTATAAATCTGTCAATGTCTATCCAAGCCCGGAGCAAATCCATTTGCTACAAGTACTAAAGCCCATCTGTAGGAAGCCACGCACGGGGTTATTTCCATCCTCTTCTTATTACAGGCTCAGCAGACTCATTTATAACAGATATTTCACAAACCCGTCGCCTCCCAGGCTGAGAGCGTGTGCGCAAGCGGATGGTAGTCCAAAAGCCAACAGGCTGCCCAGGTAAGTGGTTGAGTACCCATCCCTGGAGGTATTTAAAGGACATGTAGATGCGGCACTTAGGGACATGGTTTAATGGTGGACTTGGTGGCGTTGGGGGGTTTTGGCCTCCTGACTTGGGGCTGAGCTACCCAAGCTCTGTGAAGCTGCCTCGCTGCCTTGGGGCTGCCCAGGGTGTGGGGTGGTCCCCACTGCAGGATGCTTTCAGGGGGGCTGGGGGGTGTTCTGCACCAAGGGCTGCCACCCTCCAGCACATGGGGGCAGCTGACACATCCAGCCTGAGCTTAGATTCACATTTTCAAACTCGGAAGCTAATATCGGAAAGCTGAGATGTCTGTTTTCTGTATTCCTTCCAGGAAATGGCCTGGTCGCACAGGCAGCAGAACTTCCCAGTCTTGGCACTGAATATTGACGTTACAACGGTATTTAAACATTTACCCTCCTTTCACACACACAGAGACATGAGCTCGAGTGCGTGCACGGGGGAATCAGGTGGAGTCACAGTCCAGGAGAAGTCCAGGAGAGAAGTAAGACTGAATCTTTCTAAACACGACCTGGGACGGGTGCCATAATATTGCTATGTAATTTGGCTGGATAGCTCTGAGCCATCTTAATTTTCCAGCCATCATTACTTTACTGGTTATCATTCGTACATTTCTATATGCTAGTTTGCTTGGAGGAAACTGTTGGAAATTTACAGCTAGAGTGGATGAGTCTATATTTTTGGAATTGGAGCTAAATTACCCACCAGTCGAAGCATTATTGTGTTTTACAATAATTGCTGATTAAAATTCAAATACACTAAATTCCACCTGTCACTCCCAGCATCGCCCCCGCTTGTGACAATGCCAATGCCACGAGCGGGTATGAATGAAAGGACTGAAGGAAGCTGTTTGTCTGCACGATTCCACGCTTTCATTCAGCCACTGCCTGTGAACTCCCTCTCCCTCAGGATATTTTCCACAAAATGTCTCCTCTACAGGATGCCCTGTAGAATGAAGACACCATGGTTCAGGTTTTCAGAAGCAGCCTCTTTGTTTTCACACCCATGTGGGACGGACACCCACCCGCCTGAGCTGCAGCCCTCCATCATTTGTGACTGCTCAACCTGCTGCTTTAATACAGAGACACTTATGGCCATTGACCAAGTGTCCAGGTGGGCTTTTCTCTTCTGACGCTGTTTAGAGGAACTCAATGGGCTGCTCATGTACATGCCCTCCTACTTAGCATCTCATTTTTGCTCCTGGCCATAGGATGTGCCCCAAATCCATTCCTCCAGCTCTCCTGAACTTGCCTGTGGCTGCAAAACTTCTTTTGACTGGTTAAATTCCCCAGTTCTTTCCTTCTCCTCTTGTGCCTCCTCCAGTTCAGCATTTTTGGCCTCCTTCTTGCTTTTGCTCTTCCATCCTCTTTTTTCCCAGGTCTCTCAAGTTTTTCCTCACTATGCCTGGCATTTCCCAGCCTGGAGAGCTGGGGAACAGCACAGCCCCTGGTGAGGTGCTTGTTTATGATAAATCAGGGAAGGGAATAAGCAAGTACCTACTCTTAACAGCACTTTCTACATGCAGGTGTTTCCTCTTCCCTTTATCTTGTGGCTGAATATTGCAACAGACAGCATGTGTCTGCAAATTACCACATCAGTCTGGGTCCCTATTTTAGTCATCAAAAAAGAATCAGCCTGATTTAACATCCATTTACCCATCCTGGCTGTCTGAACTGAAAAAAAAACCAAAAAACAACCAAACCCCCAACATTTGGAAAGGCACAGTGAAGCAGAAGACGGTCTGCTGAGTTATACCCCATGGCAGTGCCCAACCCGTTCCCACACTCCTGCTCCCAGGGCT
Source organism: Tringa solitaria (assembly GCA_026413425.1). Classification (NCBI taxonomy): domain Eukaryota; kingdom Metazoa; phylum Chordata; class Aves; order Charadriiformes; family Scolopacidae; genus Tringa; species Tringa solitaria. Next base: position 10,819,815 of record JAOXJM010000005.1, on the reverse strand, counting down.
GGCAGCCACCGAATGGGCTAAACCTGTCCAGATTGACAAGCCAACAGTGAAAAAAAGAATGTAGAATGTGCTGTGAAGCCTCGAGTTCTCTTAACCCTGGGGAAAAGGCTGGCTAGACTAATGTGAGATGAAGCAGGGCTCACAAGGGACCCAAGGCTAACGGCTCAGCATCTCATTACTCATCCCCTCGGCTCTGTCTCACTGGTGGTTTAGCCCCTCTGTGGGCTCGTTTTTGGTAGCTAAAGAGGGAGAGAGAAATGCGACTGTAAGACAACAGGGTATTAGGAGAGAAAGGTGGAAGAACAGCAAGACTGAAAAAAAATCTGCTCCTACGTGGGGTTTTGGGTTTAAACAAGCGCAGTGTATTTTGCGCGACACGGTGCACACAGCGTAGTGTGGCTCTTTCAGGCAGCACTTGCTGTGCCACAGCAGGACATGTGTGTGGCTGGGCTATCAACAGACCAGAGCACCCCTGGCTTGCCTGGATCCCAACCAACAAAGGATGCTGTAAAAGCCTGTCTGGCTTACAGTGTAATTTTGCTAAGGTTAGAATATACGAGTGCTTGTATTAGTGAAAAGCAGAAGGCAGTCTTGAGATTAAGGCAGGAAATCTGCATTCAGTTCCTAGCTCCAACAGAGACTTTCCTTATGTGGTCTTGGGCAAGACAAGTAAAACTCCCATGCTTTGTATCCTGAGCTTGTATAAGAAAAATTATGCTGCCTTCTGTTCTTTGTCTTGACTGCTTAGACAATGATCACCCGGGGAAGAGAAAGGCTTTCACTCTGTATTTGTACTGTGCCTGGCTCTTCAGGGCATCAGTCTGCAATATTCCCTCAACACAAATAACAAGAAATAAAAATAAGTTAAAATGCGCGTTGTTATACAAGTGTACAACAAACAAGCCCAGTGAACTTGTAGCACTGGGTGCAGTTGGGCATGGGAGTCCGTATCTCTCAGCATCATCCCACATTGATGCGATGCCACAAGACCAGAGGTGGAACTGCCAGGCCGTTCTGCAGGGTTTATTCACTGGTTATGTGAACAAACACATATATCCATGCTCAGCATGTCCCACCTCCCGCCCTCCAGCCTACCCAGAAAGACCAAAGGGAACTTGAATCAGGTAAGGGAATCAATTTGAGCCCCGGAATGATCAGGTTTGCATTTGCGTTTGGGAGCTGGAGAACATTGCGTACCATGAACCACCCAGCTCCAGCATCAGCTTTGCCCTGGGGAAGGAAGGGGTGGCATGAGACCGGGAGGAGCTCAGCTCCCCTCACCCGAAGGGATGCTGTATTTACTCTGAGCAGAGTTACACATGAGATGTGTTCTCACTAGCAGGGTTTGCTTCTCTGCTGCATTTGAGCTCCCAGCACGTGGACTTTTTTTGAGCAAGCGGTGGGCAGGTAGGGCAGAGAGAGCAACACACACAACCCGGGGAGTTGGGGTTTATTTCCAAACAGGCATACACAGAACCGTAGGGGAGTGCAAGAGGGAGAAGGCAGCATATCCTCTCACTGCCGTGTATAAAAACTAACTTCCTAAGACTCAAGGCAAAAATATAAACTACGTGACTAGTGGGAAGAGAAAGAGCCAGCAGGAAAAATCTATCAGAGCTTTCCATGGTTCAATCAGTCAGAGCCTGCTTCACTGGGGAAACAATCAATTAACCACTTCCACTAGAGCAGCCACAGACGCGCTGTTCCGGAGGTAGTAAATCTTTCAGTTTATTTGTTCTCGGTTGCACTTTCAGCTTATTTACAACATCACAGGAATCTTCCTCCTTGCTTATCCTCAATTCTCTAAGTTTCTCCCAAGGATCTTTCTGCCCATGATGATCACTGAAGAAGAACACTTAGGGACTAATGGTTTCCAGCTTCACGGTAAATCCTTATTTCCCTTAAACAGGCAGCCAAAACAAACTGTTTCCTCCAGGCATCTGGAGGACATTACGCCTTTAACTGTCCATCTGATTTCCAGCTGTCAATGCATTTTGTCTCACCTTAAGGCAGATGTTTTTGGTTTAGGATGTTCTGGCCCAACCAGCAATCAAGGAGCCCTGCAGTACATTAATTTGTTCAGTCCCTGTCCTGAGGAGCAAAATGTAGCAGGCAAATGAGAGGCAGATGACACCAAAGGCAAGGGATGATGCTGAGAGTGCTCAGCCCAAGCCCCTCTGTAGTAGAAGGCTGCAGGAAGGGACTCGAGTGCAGCTGGTCCCATGGGTACGGTAAAGAGACACTGGTACCTCTGCCATCACTATGCTTTCAAGATGTAGTGAAACAAGAGATGTTTAGATGACCCCAGCATAAAGCTGGGATTAAATTTCTATTCCCCATTTATATTTTTCCTCACATGCTTTAAATGAACGGAAAGCAGCTCTCAGCACTTCTAGGTAGGTCCTGTGCCTGGGAACCTGGAAGCAGATCTTGATTTACAGATGCCTTTTGCTCCTCCGATCAAATGTGCTGCCAGGACTGGTAGACGGGAGCTGTTGTGACAGCTTTAATGCACTTGGATTTGTCCCTGTAGCTTCTGCTAATGCCTTGATTGGTGCTACTGAAATCTCTTCCTAAATGTATGGTAATACATTTCTCACTGATGTCCCTGCTTTTCAAAACTCAGACCTGGAGTCATCATTGTCTGTAATAAGTTCATTCTGTTCCTTCCGCTTTACTGCCCACTCAGCCTAGCTTTGATGAAGGAATTCATGTAATTTACTAACTCCAGAGCAAATTTTGATTAGTTTTTGAATTAAAAAACATATTTTCTATTGGGAAGCTCTGCAAACTCAGCTTGTTATCTGATATTTGAATGACTTCTGCTGTTCTGGATGCATCCCCAGTAATGAAGACTCTGGATGTCATGGCTGGGAGTGCACTAATAGGCCTTAATTGCCCCAGTGAGCCTCATCTAAGGCTCACATGCATCCCCTCTGCCAGGGACTCCATTTAACCTCCAACCCTGAGGGTCTGCAGCTTTTGCCTGGGTGATGCTGTAGGTGAATCTATCTCAGACCTGTTCCTGAACTGGTGTGTGGGTTTCCGTGGCTGACCTTGGAGCTGGTGTGTTGATGGGACCTATTGCCATCACCACCCTGCTCTGCTTCTCGTGGTGTAGGACTGTGTCTGCCCATGCTCTGGGCATGACAGAGGCTGCTCCTCATCCCCTTCGCCGGAGCTGCCCTGCTCTCGCTGCTTCTTGGTGCTCCAGCCAAAAACACACTACAGCTCTGCTAGGATTTTCAGTAGATGGAAAACTCATAATGGATTGATTTATTAATTGTTTAAAGGAGTACAGGTAATATTATGGGATATAATTCTTATGTGGCTTACTGTGCATGGAGATAAAAACAAAAGCAGTATTTGTAAGTATGAGGTCTCTAGCTTTGGAGCTCATGTGAGGTTGAGCCAAATGACTTACGCCAGGATGCCCAGTGTCATCTTCTAGTTGTCTCCAGCTGGGCTCCAGCACCGGAGGAGAAAAACACTTTTCTACTTCAGGCTGTTGTTTTTTCCTTATGGAGATGTTAGGCTTTAATCTGCATTTTTGGAACAGCACAAGCAGGCCTGTCATTCCATGAGTTTGGTGGGATGGCACTTGGTTATTGTGATGGGTGAACCGACCAAGTGCATGAGGAACATCTTCCTTTGTGCCCTGAGGGGACAGCATCCTTGCTGGGGAGACAGAGTTGCTCTCAGAAAACATGCTGTGTCTCATCTCATCCCTGGTTTTGTTGCACCGAATAAATAAGGATATGCTGGGTTTCCTTCCCCAAAGCGGGAATGGGTGACACTGCGATGTCTGTGCCAGACAGCACCTGGGGACAACTGGTACTTTCAAGCCAGCAATTCTCCATCAGGCTTGTCGGAAACGAAATACAAGAGGCTAGCCTTTGGGGAGGATCCAAAACTCGCTGTCTTCGCAGAGCACCCCAAGTTCCCACCAGCACCTGTCCTGCTGCAGAACTGGCTTAAATACTGAGACAGAGCAGGCTTTCCAATTTAATTTAAACCTCCAATCGATCACCAAGGAAAACCTCTTGGTTTATATGCTTCCTGCCTGGGAGCTTGTGTACTTCCAAACAGTGGATTTGGAGTTTTTTGGTGCCTGAAGAGAAGTACCTGGGGAGAGGACTGTTGTGCTGGTGGGTGGTGGTAGCCATGACCCTTGGGATGAGGGTGGAGGAAAGGGGAGGAAGGTTAACACATGGAATTAAGTGCTATGGTGACCTGGATGGGAACAGCCTCCTCTGGGGAGACCAAGGGCCTTCAGATGTGGGCAATGGCTGAAACATCCCCTTGGAAGTGGGAGGGATGGATCTGCCCTCCGGCCTCCACCAGCACCTGAGGAACCCGCTGCCCCCCAAGATGGCTGACCGTGGGGCCGGGGAGGGGGCGGACAACTCCTTAAATTACACCGGTATCGCTTATCTCTCGCCCCCGTTTTGGAAGAAACCTCCTGAAAGTCTCAAGGTGATTTGGGGGGGGGTGTCACACACAAAGCCGGCGGCCGTGTGAGGAGCCGTGCGGGGCGAGGGGAGGCCGGTCCCGGTGGCCCCCCCTCAGGAAGATGGCGGCGGGGGCGAGCAGCCCCCCACTCTCTCTCCGTTCCCCCCGGCTCCACCGCCGGTGCCCGCCGAGGCCCGTCCCTCCCCGGCGGGCGGTGCTGGCGGCCGTGAGGCGGGGCGGCGGGGCGGG
>JAOXJM010000005.1:10797555-10814681 GCA_026413425.1 Tringa solitaria | reverse complement strand
GGGTTCCCCAAAGCTGGGGACGGACCCGGGGGTGTCGGTGGGGCCGGTTTCCAGTGTGTGTCCGTGGGTGCTGTGGGAGCCCAGGGGGGCGGTGTGGGCAGGAGCCGGGTGGGTTTGTGGCGTGTCAGCCGTGGGTTTGGGGTGTCGGGGGCCCCAGCGGCCGGGGTGATGAGGGGTTTGTGCAGGGGAGCTTGAAGAGATTCAAAAGGGGGGATTTGTTCATGGCGATGGAAGGCGCTCCCGCTCCTCGTCAATAGCCAGCCCGGGGTGGGCGCAGATGGAGTCTGAGGTGGCTGTCGTCCTCTCCTGTCCAGCTGGGAGAAGGCGTCCATTCAGCTGGACCTGGTCTCTAGCCTGCTGCTGATTTACACACCAAACTCTCTGGTTAATTGTCCTGAGGGGTCATTAGCTCCATGCTGCCCTCAGAGAGGGGAATAAAAGGGGCTCCGTTTAAACAAGGGTGAAGTACATCACTAAACACACACAAAACCCTTTCAGAATGGCTGCAGTGATTTTCCCCCTCTTCTTAAAGATCCTTCTGGCCTCAAAGAGTTGGCAGTTGTCATAACATAAGACCAAGCTTCACGAAGAGGGCCACTGGTAAGGAAAAGTAGGAAAGAAATGGGTTTGATCGGGAGAGGAAGGGCGCCGGGTGCTGGAGAAGGTGCTGGGAGCAGAGGGCAGCTCGGCAGCTGCGTGGGCAGGGAGGAGGACGGACGGGGGAGCGGATGGAGAGCCGTGTATCAGCACTTTGTCCCTTCCCGGCCCTTCACTTATAATGGAGGGACGTTTTTCACAGTCCACCCTGTACCAGAGGACGAACCTGTAAGTGGATCTTCCGAGGGGCTAACAATGAAAGTTGGTAACTACGGCCTGTGTTAACACTGGCTGTCATGGTTGCATCCTTCAAAATGCCGGCGTGCTCCTTTGTCTAGCGGCTCATCCCCGAGATGTGCCGATGCCAGCTGGAATACACAGGCAGATCAGCCCGCTAGCTGCTACACCTGTAACGCTGTTGTTTTTAAAGGAATTGACGTAAGAATAAATTCATCATCTGGGTGATTAACCTAGGATTGTCATCAGCATTGTGCAGGGGTGTCAGGCAGATTATATCCTCCAATGGATGGTTGGGTTTGGGTTTTTTTTTGTTTGGTTTTTTTTTTTTTAGATTTTGTTCTCAAAATTTTGCTGATGATTTATTTGCGCTTCACGTTTGGTTTGGATGCTGGGGAGCGTACAAGACAATAACGGGAGCTTTGGGAAGTCTCGGCGCTGTTGCTTCAGAAATGATTGATAGCGAGACATGCTCGAGTACGAGAACCCGACACAATGCCTTGAGCAGCGTTTCATTCCCTGGTGTCCGACCCCTCTTGCTCTGAGCAGGGTGACGCTTTTACTGAATGCATCCTCTTCCAGTGCTTAGAAAAATGGTTTTGTGCTAAATTTTATTTCTTTCCGCTTACTGAATGCTCATGCATGAATGTTAATAGGCTGCTCTTAATACAACACAAGTACTTGTCTTTGAATTAAACAAATCTGCAATTAAGACCTCATTCTCCAGCAGTTTATTAGTGGCTCTCGCCTGCCTGAGTTAGTCTCGTTAGTAAAGCTGCTTGGGGTAACATTCAGTTCGGTGGGGACATTGCAGTATTGCTCCTGGGTTTTGTGCCCAGGAGTGTGTATTCAGACGTGTCTGAGGAAACAGCAAGAAAGACTGTGTGCTGCTTTGTATTTCTTTTTTTTTGCGTTAAAACTACAAGCATATAATTTTCTCAAGAAAATGAATGTCATGAAAGAGAAATGATAAAAGAAATGCTGAAATCGCGCCAGATAAGGTTCTGTATTATTCATATCCATGTATGCTTCTGAAACTGAGAGAGATTCTGACCAGTTTTGGTTGCAGTGTGATTTCTGTCAAAAAAATAGATCTTGATAGCTCATTCAGGGAGATGAATACTGCACTTGGCAAGATGTTCTCCATAGGAGATGGCAGGGAAAAAAACATTGATCCCATGAGCATTGACAAAGTAAACAATCTTATTTCAAACAGACACATCATCCATTTTGTCTGAAGCGGTGAACCACATCTTTAAGAGAACAGTCATCCTACGGAAAAAGGAAAGAAGCTGATAAATGGGCAAGCTTTACGATTTTCCTAATTGTCGTTTTCCTCTGAAAAGGGAAAATGGCCTTGTGGAAGCTCAAATCTCCATATGAGAAAAATTCTTGAGGTGTTTCATTTAGGCTACTATGGGTGGGCCAGATTAAAGGAGTGTGAAAGGGAATTTGCAGGAGTGCCTGTGCTGAGAGCCATGGCGATGTGGAAACGTAGCTAGCCACTTTTGGCTGGTGCTAGTGATACCTCTGGGTTCCAGTATTTCCCACTTCAGTTCTGGAAAAATGTCTTATTTCTTACTTATAGAATATTTCATTTTCTGCTTTGGCCTTTTTGTTCTTCTTTACTGTTCACCTTCTGGACATTAGGCAAGAAGACTCTTCGCATCTTCCACAACTCTTCTGCCTGCCACACCACCGGAGGTGTCCGCACCCAGTTCTCGTCCATGAAGTGGATGCAGATGGTGCCCACTTACATCTTGGTGTGCAGAAGCAGCAGACTGGCGTAGGCAGGGTAGCGACGGGACTTGGAGCAAGAAACTGGATCTCAGTTCTGAGTGCTTCCAGAGCTAATCATCCCCTAGTTATGGGGTGGCTGAGTTTCAGATGCGTCCTCTGGCAAATAATGCCACGTGCCTGTCCCTCCAAAGAGGTGGATGTGGACTTGCGTTCCTGTGTTGAAATACCTTTTTCGTTCCTCAGCTGCGTGTACAAAGAGGGTGCTCTGTGCAAACACGGAGCTCTGCTCACCAGTGAGTTGCAGCGGGGCTTTGAAATAACAGAAATTACTGTTTGCACTCAATAGTGTAAGGACTCCAGGTTAATAACTCTTTTGATCTCAGCGTGGTAATCTTGCTGTCCTTCCTGCTGGCCACGTGCTGCTATCTTTGCTCCATTGAGGTCCCCAGCGATGTCAGGGATGTTAAGGATTTTGAAATTGTGGTTATCATCATCATAATTGTTGGTTTAACTTATGCAAACGTCAGCCCTGAGCTCTGATAATTTTTCAGTTATGGAGTAGTAGACTAAAAAGAGGTAAAAGACAATCGTGCACTGTTTGTGGGCACGCTTCTAGAAAGATGAACCTTAAACCAGTGCCTGTTTCTAACTGTGAACACAAATCTTAGCTGTCCTGAGGATCTGCCGTAGGCTTGGCCTTGGCTGGACTCGGCCGTTGGGCATGCTGGTATTCATGTGGTGACACGTCGGAAGGGACCAAACTGCCAAGTGGCAAGTGTGTGTGGGTCATTAATGGGGTGTTGGGGATCCACGATGGCTGTGGGGACCTGCTCTGTGAGTCCTGGGTGCAGTTTGCAATTAAAACCACAGGATCACAGAACGTGGGTACGTGAAATCCACCTTTGACTGACAGTGGCCTTAGCGCAGCCTTGCCCAGTCCAGGATCAGGGACGTCCTTAAGGTTAATGGGGATGTGTTTGCTGGCGTGGAGGAGAACCAGCTCACTCCATGCATGGAGTTTGGAAAATTTGCAAAAGCAGAACAAAAAGTGACGTTTTGGTAGAGAGCAGCAGCAACTGACTTGGAGCTGCACAAGCAAAACCCAGCGAGCTTTGGGCAAAAGAGAGGAGGTGGTTCTAGTAATCAGGACAGTCAGTGCAATGGTGCACCTGCTGGGATACCAAAAATCACTGGGGAGGGTGGGATTTCCTTAAGCCACTGTGCCTAAATGGCAGGATCCAGGAGCACTCTCAAGCCTGGGTGCGTGCTCCAGCTGTGCTACGGCCAAAGTGGGTGAGATGCAGGCATGCTCCAGTTCCTTTCTGTGTCATCCTATGTCCTGGTTTCCTCGGGAAGGACACCCTCTTGCACTGGCAGAAGGCATCTGAGGTTTGCCCTGAGAGGGATGCAGACTTGGGTGTTTGGGAGACTGTGGCCGTGGGTCATGCTGCAGAATGCAGCTGCCCTGAAGTTCAGGTACAACTTGAGCATCTGCAGAAGGGTTAGAGCGTGTTCCTTACAGGGATCCTATACCCATGCAAGCATGGAGGGCAGGGAGGCTTTGATCAGGAAGCAGGGGAAGGTACCAAATAGCTGCGAGGGACGTGTAAGGGTCCCATGGGTCAGGACTCCAGCACAGGGACTGTCCATCTTGGCAGACCTCTGCCCTGGCTGCGAGATGGCAGGGTGGAATTGCGTCTCAGCCACCTGGAACCAAGTGTCTGGCAGAGAGAAAATGGTTTCCAAAGTCAAAATGTCTCCTAGATACTGACAGTAAGCCTTCCTTGTGTCAGCTGCTCTTTCAGAAAAGAGTTGAATTAGAGATAAAATTCAGCCTAGGCTGCTGCTCTCACACACTATCGAGTCCTGGCAGATGCACTGTGTTACGATCAATTGCTTTGAAGAGAAGTTATGTGAAATATTAATTTAATGGATTGATGAAAACATTGGGATGGAAGACTGTGCTGTGAACGTGCAGTTTAGTTTAGAATACTCTTTTTTCTGGGTTTTATCTCTTGAACTTCTCTATAATTTTAAACATTAAACTTCTCTATAATTTTGAACATTAAAGCGTCACAAAGTTATTAAATAGAGAGAGCCCCTACGTGTGTTTTCATGTTGCCATGGATATTTCTCAATTGCAGTGCTGTATTGAATTGGGGTACATACAATTTTTAAAGAAAATGATGATTCAAGTCTTTTTAACTAGTCCATTTGGAGATTTTTAAAAAGTGTATGTATCAAGTGTGTTAAGTCCTTTTGGTGTTTAGTCTCTTTTTAGCTTCATCCAAAGTTACCTTTAAAGTTTTGTAAGCCTTTAACCAGTTTTGTTAGTTATTTGGTAGGTAACCACGTTCACATGGCAAAGATACAGCGGACAAGGGAAAATGCTTCACACAGCTGGAATGTTAACAGTTTTTCCTGTTAATCTTTTACAAATTAAATGATAGTTCATCCCTGTAACCCTGCGAAGGCACAAACTCGAGGGCTCATCTACATTACCCCAGGGATGCTGCAGGACAAATCTGAATCAGTCTTGGAATATACAAGTACACAGAGAGTTTGCCTGTTGCCTAATCCCTGCTGTGCACTTCACTAGCTCTCCTGGCTGGTGCAGGAGGCAGCTAAAGCCATGGCTTTTCCCTCTTCTTGCACAGTCAGGGGTGTATCCTTGGCCATAGGTTATCCTAGAGATCAGAAAAATGCCTTTCCCTGCTGGGCATGTTGTGGCTCTAAGTAAGCAGGTGTTTGTTTTATAAATGGATTAAAATTGAGAACAATTTTAGGAGGGCTGCTGTCAAATCAGTCTTTCATCAGAGGAAGTGGTATGAAATGGACCGATAGCCTGAAAGAAGATGTTGTGGGTAATATCTGCAGGGGTTGGTGATCTCACACCTGGTCATGAGTTAATCCAGATCATAAATGCAACGACTGCCTCTTACACAGCAGATGTGCCTCATTGGTGCAGAGCTGAGCAAGCCATGCTGTTCTTTACATCCCCTGGGCACCAAAGGCAGCTTTCCGCTCTCTGGATCTGTCACCTGCATATGTCATTGGTAGACTGCAATTGCAGAGGGTGGCTTTTGTCTTCTCCTGTGGCCACGTGAGACCAGGTGAGAGCAGGAGCCCTTTGAACAAGTCAGCACTTAGGAACAAGAGACAAATGTCCTCATTTGTTTTGCTCTTGGTGATGTGGCCACCTGCGAAATCCATAGTCCTCGGCCAAGTTCATGCTGTGCTCGTGGAAACGCACCGCAAAGTGGCAGTCTCTGTCCCAAAGAGCTTACATTCTGTGGCAAAACCCACCAGATGGGTACAGTGAGACAGATGGGAGAGCGCAGGGGGAGGATGACGTGGTATCGGTCAGTGCTCAGTGTGGCAGGCAGCCTTCCCGGGCCACCAGCTGCCACCCGCTCCCCTCTCCCGCTGGGCACCTCGACAGAGCCTCCAGCACGCCCCAACCTGGAATGTCCACCTGGTGCTGGATGTAGGCTGAGGAGTTGTTGGAAGTGATTTAGGATGGGGGAGAAGAGAGGTAGCAGCTAGCCGGGGGATCTCAAGCACTGTGCCACCAAGGGCTGTGTGGACACTTCCTTGGTGGTCATTGGGTGTGGATTTACTGGGGAGAGGGAGCATGGATGAGGTCGTGGGCCTCCTTATGGTGGCACGATGGTGTCCCCTGAGCGCTGCTGATTGCAGCCCACACTTGCAGTCATAGGGAAGCACAGTATTGTTTCCTTCCCTTGAAGGGGACCAAATCTGGCCTGACGTGTGTTAGAGGTGTTTGGAGGATGTTACCTTCCATCCATGCGTACAGGAGCTGTAGAGGGCTGGTTATACGTGGCCCCTGCCAGCCACAGGGGAAGGATAGCTCTTTCTCTTACTTTGCTGTCAATTTACTTCCAAATAGAGGAGGCTGTCCCTGGAAAGCTTTCTGTCTAGGAGAGACTGTTTCCTTACTGCTGCTATTTCATGTGAAATTAATTCTAATGCAACATTTATTAATTCAAAAGCACTCTGTTCTCCAGGCTAAAAAAATTATCTTTACTCTGTCAGATTCCTACATCAGGACAAGTTGTGAAATGCTGTAACTACTTCGCTTCAGCATTTCTGTTTGGCAGAATGTGCGTATCTGCTTTGTGTAGGGAAGAATTAAGTTTGATTGAAGTAGTTGTTTTGAGGAATAATTTATCTCTGCAATTATTTTCTGAAGTACTATCTGCTCGCATTTGAGTGACTTCAGTTAAGATTAGAAATGTGAAGATTTTAATTTAGGCAATGGTCTGCAAGTTGCTAATTTGTTTTAGTGAGGCAGTGAGACCTGGCTCTCACAGGCTCCTCAGCCCTGCCATCATCTCCTCTCTTCCCCACAAACGTCTGTCGGCAAGCACCCTTAGCATATTTGAATAAGGATTTCTGGTCCTCTGCGGAACTGCTCAATGCAATTTGAATATCCATCTATTCAAGAGATGTTCCTTTGAGGTTTGGCTTTATTTTCTGGGAGAGGGCGTGAAAACCATGATCTACTGTATGAGAACATGTGTCGTGATGGAGATGCTGCAACACAAATGGTGCCTCAGTAGGTGCTGTGGTTTAAATCATCTGCTGATGACATGCACAAATTAGGCGCGCTCTGATTTTGCTGTCAAACCCTGCTTGCCTTGGGATCTGCATTTAAGTTACATCTTTGGCTTTGCTTTTGGGAAACGGCATGTATATAAAGGCTGGGAAGCCCAGGTAGAGCCTGACTTCACACAGGAGAACAGCAAAGCTTGGCAGCCCTGTCTTACAACCAGATCCAGCCGCAGTTAAATCACCGTGGCAGGTAATTGTTCAGCTTTGTGCTGTTGGAGCATTACATCACCTTGTATCACTGTCTCACTTCTGTCACTGTAATACACAAAGAACTCGTACAGCCCTGCAGAAGCCAGCCTAAAGTGTTTGAGTGGCCAACAATTTGGAGAGTACATTATGTACGGAGGTAAATGTCTCATTTTTCTCAAAACTGTTTTATGGGTAAAAGGAATTCATGCTAATGTCTGCGAGTCCTTATTCTTAGAAATGTGGAGGCAGAAGGGGTCCTGAGGAGTCACTTGTGTCTGCTCCCCAAGTAACTAACCTAGTCCTAATTAGCAGGACAGTTTACCCTCAAATTTTGCTTAAATCTGCATGTAAATTAAGCAAATACTATTGTCTTGCTCCCAGCAGCATGGGAAACAATTGACCGCTGCTGTCTTCAGAGCAACTCTCCACATTGCAGAGCGGTTCTTCCCTACGTTGATAATCCCAAGCCAGGAAATGACTGTAATCATGACCCTCGCTGCCTGGCATCCCAGCCCTTCCTTTTGATTTTTGGCCCAAAGAAGCCTGAATGAATTCTTTGCATACAGCTTGGAAAACAAGCACCGTGTTGGCCTTGTTGCCAGACTTGGGATCTTGCAGGAGGAGCGGTGTGGACAGGGCTCAGGCTCCTGGGAGGGAGGAATAACCATCTCCCACGATGTGTGCAATGTTCCTATAAATATACACGGTGCTTTGCAGGAGTGTCCCCACTCCTGACTCACATTTGGGGTATGATCCGTGCCACTTTCCAGATCATTCTATGCAGAACTGCTGCTGTGGCTGCTCATTCCCTTGCTGCCATTCGTGCATTTCATTTTTTCAGCGTTTTGAAGTTACTGCTTTTCATATGTGCCTTTATTGATTTTCCTTGTATTGATTTGGAGGGGTGAGCTGTTTTATCCCCTCGGTATCACCTTGAATTCTGTGTCTATTGTTTAGCAAGACCCGTGCTGCTGGGATGTTTGTAGGATTGGGAGGTGGGCTAAATGCTCTTGATAAGGTGCTTTTTCCACCAGGCTCCAGAAATACTACATTGTTATGTGGATGATTTTGGCAGCTGGAGGAGATCCTGTGTAACTGAGGATCCGTGGGTGAAGGTTGGAAACCTTGGAAAACTTTGCTTTTGGTGCATCTGGAGTGGCCTGTTTTTTCAGGCACCTTCTCATCTCCTCATTTTGCAATGATGTTCAAGAGACCGTTGAAGGGTCATTCACAGTTAGTAACTAGAGTAAAGATAATTGTGGTTAATGGTACTTCACATTGGTGACAGATCTGCTCTAAGAGGTTATAGTGTCCCTCCTGTGATTGTGTCCCTCTCTGGAGCTGACCATCCTCCTCGGTGCAGCAGCTCAGGCGTTGGTGGGGTCAGACCCGTGGGATGACCCACCTTGGCAAGGAAACGGCAGTGTCACCAACAGGCAGGTGTGTGGGACAGGTGTCACCAACATTGGGTGTGTGGGCACAGCCTGCCCCTTGCCCGGCTCCATGGGCAGTATGGATAAGGCTGACGTTTCCCAGTGGTGACAGCTTCCCAGTGGTGTGGGACTCTTGCCAGCTGCCCACCAGCAGTATGTGTATTTACAGTTAGCAGGGAATGTATCCTGCCACGTGGATGGAAAATGTTAACTGTGTTGCAGCCAAGATGTCTAAGAAGATTAAGACTTTTTTTTTTTTTGTTGAAAATCCAGCTCCCCGTTTAGCACTTCTCAGCATCCTGGAACAATTGTGTGGGTGGGTGATTTTTTTCTCTTTTATTTTTACTATTTACCTTTCCTTTCTTGTACTTGATGTGTGACATCACAGCAGTAGTGAAAAGTTAGGAAAATTTGATTCAAGGTTTTAAGGTTGCTGCTTTATATCCACATTTGGGGTTTAATCAGATTGTCAGGAAAATAAATGAAAAGGCTTTTCCTTTTTCTGATGCCCATTAGACTTCCAGGTTCACTTCTGGATGGTGGTATCGTGACAAATCAGACCCGGTAGCTTTCTCTGTCCCTTGTGTTTAGTTCATGCTGCCGTCCCTCTGGCTGAAGCCCTGCTGCCTGCCATGAAATCTCACCAGTGACCTGTGGGATAAGAGCAATTGCTCTACAGCAGTTCTTCAGCCTTTATCATAAGTTTAATTAAAAATACTATAAAGTTGGATAGTGGTCCAGACTAACTTTTGAGGCTTGACGGTATTCTGCTTCCCCCCAGGTGCTCCCAAACCAGAAGGAATTGCAGGAATTGCTGTCACAACCTGTGTCACTGTCACATGGTTTTACATTTCAATAGTGATTTTGGTGCATTTGTCAAAAAAACCCCATTTTTTTGTGGGTTGATCCCCATACATCTGCCTTCGTGAATCATGTCACATGTTGCATCCCTTCCAGATGTGGAATTTTTGTTTCAGTGTAAGTAGACAGGAAAAGGTCAGGTAGTATTCCTTGATGTGTCTTCAGATAAAACCAAGCTTTCTGCAATGAACATAGTTTCGACAGCAGTCTGTGCTCGTTTTAAATATTAAATATGCAAAATTGGGCGTTTTCAAAAACGCCTGGGAGTTTTGGTCTCTAGTATTTGTTGAAAGTGAATGGGATTTGGGGCAGTGCCTGCTTTCAGAAGCTCAGAAATTCACCCTGGGAACGTGGGGCTGAGACTGGTGCTCTCATCCTGCAGAGGCAGCTTGAGCGGAGGAGCAGACTCTGCCTTGGGTTCGCCGATTCAAGCAAGTTGATGAAGGAACGTTGGAGAGGCTGGTCTGGAAAGCAGGGCAAGCAACGCCGAAAGCAGGCACGCAGGGCCAGTGCTCAGCCTGGCAGACAGTGCATATTAAATCAGGGTGATTTATGGAACTGGTTCTGTTAAAAGCTTCCTCGTGCACTTTAGAAAGCGGAGCTGCCAGATTGGTCAAAATCCAATAGCCAGACAGTTTGAATTGGCTGCCGGCTGCAGTAATAACCGTGGCGAATCTCTAACAGCCGTTTCATGCAGGCTTTGCAGGCTGCCACATCGTTGCTGCTTCGCAGAAAACAGACAGTGTCAAAATGTTACGCGGTATGAGGACATTTCCATGGTAACGTTAGCATCCCATGACACCCGTTCTTGTACTGCGGTGTCAGTGCATGCTGTCGTCGTTACACATTCTTCCTCCATCTGGGGCCTTTAGGTACCGATCATATGGATTTCTTCAGTGAAGGCTCGTAGTTATGGGGCTGAGGGTGGAAGAGGTGCTCTCTCTTAAATTAGGCAGGTATTCCTGCTTTCAGCATAGCAACTCTCGCATAATTCAGCTTAAAAGCACCTCTTTCTGCTTTCTGCTGTGCTACTTTTTAGCAGCTTTTTCTCTCTGATCAGACAGCTGACTGCAACAGCTGCTTTCTACCTGGCATCAGAGGCCCCTGCACTCCTCTATCTCACAGCTCTTTGTCAGGCAGCTCCAAGGTCACTCAATTCGTGAAGATGCTCCAGTCTTGTCTGAGGTCCCATCCTTTCAGCTTGGAGAATGGTTCACGCTGATGTCCATATGCAGCCCCTCAACGCCCTGCTCCCTCCTCCGCTGCCTTAGCACGAGCCATCAGCTGCTCCGGGGACTGCTGGCCGTGGGGCTGGTTTTGGATGACAGCCTGAGGTCTTTGGGTGCAGTCTCATCTGAGGCTATCTCTGGTTTCATTTGTGTCTTGATCAATGGTTTCAGCCTGTAGATATTTCAATATTTTACACTGCAGTAATAATGTCCCACTAGGATTCTCAGTATTCCTTCTGTATTTTTTCTCCCTTCTCTTGCTGTATTTCCTCTAGGTGTATTTTTTTTTCTCTTTTCTTTCTGTATTTCCACTAAGTGGTGTTTTCCAAAATCAGCATCATGGTTATTTTTTTTCACTATGCAGGCAACGTATGTTTATTGGCTCCTTTCCATTGACACAGAGAAAGCTGTTCTCAATATTTTATTGATAAGCTGGAGCGTTGGCAGGCAATAATAAAGGTAAAGATGTTTTCTGTGAGGCAGCCCATGGCCTTTCCTCCACTGCACATTTTTCACTTCTGTCTTGTACTTTTTAAGAGCAGGAGACAGATCTTGGTTTAGTTACTGTGCGTGTGTAGGTTCTGAAAATTGCTTGGGTAAAGAGGCAGTCATTTAACTAACAATTTGCCTACCCAATGTGCATAAGTGATGGATGTGCAAACTAGATATGTGGGTGCACATCAAGACTATTTCTCACACAGCCATGCTGCAGCATAAAAGGTCACGTATGATAAAACTCAGGCTTGTGATTTTAACCTCTGGTCTGAAGTATTTCACTTGAAGAGACTGAGAGAATAAGTGGGAGACTTGAGAAAGTGCAGGTTGGGAGTAGGGGAGGGAGCAGAACTTGTCTTTTGATCATATCTATTCCTCAGAACCCACTTCTGGACTTTTTCTCAACAATAATTCTTAGCTCTCCCATTCTGCCCAGGACTGTGCTTTGAGCCGTGCCAGAGTCCCAAGTTATCTTTCTATAAACTTGTTTTTCATCTGTTTCCGCTGAATTCCTGGCTTCTGCCTAGTAACAGAGTAGGTCTGTTGTTGTGACCTGTCTTGCTCTGTGTCTGCAGAAACACTCTTAGAGATCCTGGACAGGAGGTGGCTAATTGTGTCCCAAACTCAGTTTTTCTCAAGACCCAACCCAGGCCAAATGCCTCCAAACCTGGCATCATGTCGGCCCTATTTCACTAGTTTTCTATTTCTGTCTCAGTACTGCCTGGTTTACCTACTAGAGAGCTCTATGAAATATTGCATGGTCGGTTGAGGCAAAATTTGGCTCGCTGCTCTAGGAATAATACCAGGCAAATTATCCACAGTCCATTTTAGTTGGTGAATTTGACTCTCTGTTTTCACAGTCTGTTCACTGCAGCCATCTGCTGCAGAGAGACAGCAAGCTTGTGGGACAGATTGACTGTGAAAATCAGGAAGTCTTATTTCGGGCCGTAATTTCATTTAATTTCCTGAAATCTAGAAAACTGCTTATTCCCTTAAACACCTTTCCCCTAGAGCCCTAAGAATGGGTTTCCAAAGATGGCCCGTACAGGGTAGTAACTGCATGAAAAATGTTGGGGAGGGAAGTGAATCCTGAAGGTGTGACAACATGACGACCTGAAAATGTTTCACGGATCAAAATGTTCATTAATAATTTCCAAGGCGTCTGTCAGTTTTGCTAAGGTTGTGCTTTTATGTATGGGTTGACCAATACAAAAGTGTTCTGCAGGTGTCAGTCGCGCAGATTAAAGCAGTATTTGGCCTCTGATATGCAGTAAGTGGTTTGAAAACTGGATTTTGCCTGCTCTAACTACTAAACTAATGCTAAACTACTATGTCAGGAAAGATTCTCAGCCTTTTATTTCAGTTTGTAAAGGGGGGGGCGACGGGGGAAGCTTAACATCTTGATATGAGTACATCTTACAAGGTTTAGACATTGTAAAAGATTTAGTGACCTGCTCCCTGAAGCTCTTACAGTCATCAGATTTGAGAGGAAATTGCAGTCAAAAGTGAACATTTTAAAACTTGCTGATCTAAGTGGTCTAATAGTCGAGCTGTTTTTTCCCTTGATATTCCTGTGCTTATCTCTTCAGACCTGCAGGTGCTCAGTCCACTAAGGCTGCAATGCAGAAAAGGGGAAAGAGCTGCAAAACTAGGACAGACTTGGATTATATTTAACAATGTTCTATTTTGACTTGACAACCAGCTATCGAACACCTACAGGTTTGCAACTGTGATTCACTCGGAAGCTGACATAACCAGTGTCACGTTGTATTAATAGCTACAGAATTGTAACTGCTTTTAGCAATGAGATTCATTAACAGCCCCTACAAACACATTGACAATCGCTTGAAAACCTGAAAATATTAGGTGTATGTAAAAATGGATTATGCCATAAAGGAACCTCCCTGGGCTGCCAAATGTGTTTACAACAAGTTGTTGTGAGTGTTATGCATAATGATTCCTCTTCATCCCTTCTAGTAGGTCTTACTGATAGCAAAAGGTGTTTGAGGACTGATCCACACTCTAAATTAATTAGAAGCTCCTGCTCTAATGGAGTTACGTGATGTGAGTGTTTTTGGGAGTTATTGTGTCCACAGCATTTTTCTTGGCAAGTGGAAGCTGGCCAACCAATTCCTGCATAGGACTGATGATGTTTTGGGAGGCCCTTGGTCCTTCACTTGTTTCAGTTGAATATTTGGCTTCAGCAGGACATGTTGCTGTGACAAACCGTGCCTAGACAGTGCTCTCCAGGCTGTACTAAGTGTGCTGAGTTCAGCTTCCCTTTGAGCTTTGCCTGCTTTCCTCAGTGGGGGCTGGCAGCCACCTCCAAGGAGGTTGGTGTGGAGGAGGTGGAAGTGTTCATTGCTTCCTACCATGTTCTTTGAAGAAACTGAATTAGTAACTAACGATGGTGGCATATAACTGGTCCTCACCAGCCTCCCTTAACTGTCCTCTGGGGTGAATGAGTCAGTTACTCTTCCAGGCTCTTCGTAAAGTCATCCCTGCGTTACATATGTGAGGTTTGAAGGTTTGCATCACCGGCGAGATAGGTCAAGACATTGTTGTACAAGTGAAATGAAAACTGAGATTCAAGAGAAGGACGTGTTCAGGATGGCGTTGAGTTTTGTAGTCAGACTTGTTGCCAGGAGTAAATCTGCGGACGGGTACTTTTGCGCTGAGATCTCTAATGCTGTGGGTACCTCTGGGAGCTGGTCCCTTGCTCCTGACAGCAGGCAGTCATCCGTGTCCCTCCGTTCCTTCTTTGCCTTCTTATATACATCACACTGCCTCTTCGCTTCCTTTTGGCCATGAATAATTCAACTGTGTTTTAAGTTTTCAGGTGATGTCTGCTCTGTCTCATTCATCTGTCACCCGCTTTTTGGCGTCTGTCATTTGGATGTGACTTTACTTTTGCTGACCTGCAACTCTTGGGCTGGCCTCGTGTGCTGACTTCTGGAGACAGTCTCCTGAGACCAGCAGGAATGATGGCTCAGGACGCAGCAAAATTGCAAATCACAGTCCTTTGAAAACAGTCCGGCAAGGGAGCAAAATGCCTTATTTTGAGAAGATGGAAATATCCTACATAATTTTTCCCCTTTTTCGTTGTTCTTTTCTACAGGGTTAGAAACTTTGGTTTCAAGTACACCACCGAATAGTCCTTCACCCTTCCTGCCCTAGAGTTATCAGTAGATGTCCAGATAATTAAGTACAGTTGATCCCCTTTCAGCAATGTTGTTTATATTTTAAACGTCGCAGTAGGAAACGATTCGTTGGGCATATAACACAGCAAGTGATCAAACCACCTCTGCGTTGGAACAGCCTATGACAGTGCAGGAGTGTAATTAGTAAGACACATAGAATGGGATTGAAAAAAGATGTGAAAATAAGCAGAAGGATTTGAAAAGGATTAGGAGAGTAAATGACAAACCAGTAGTTAAATGGTGCATGATTAATGACTGTAGAAGTAAAAGGTTGACTAAATATTGTGACTCTGTAATGGTTGCCCCGAAGTAATAGAAAATAGTTTGTTCTGAAGACACCAGAAAGTGGATTTATATCGACATATGTGCTGACTCCAAGTTTAGACCTGTTTCTTAGACTTGGCTTAGGTCAAGGTGAGCATCCCCTGAGATACTTTCCTGATTGCCTTGATGACCTGAGATTCTTCTTAATATAAATGATCGGCATCAAAATACTGGGTACCCCACTGAAAAGCCACAAGATAGTTTATTCCCCTTCTGAGCCTTGGTACAGGTGGGAGTATCAGAGCTGTCTGGAGTCACAGAGATTCGGTGGCTCTTTGACATTAAAGGAAATTATATCTGTACTGGGACTGCTATTCTTAGTTCTATAAAACCGGGTTGTATATGCAAAAAGAATCCAAAGACGATGCTGTGCTTAGAGGAGTAAGCAGGAGTTGCTCTTGGTAACGTGGAGTTCTGGGCATCACTTCTTGTGTAATACTGGCTTTGTCATGTCTTTTGTATAATGCCCGATCTGGGACTGGTTTTTATCTCTGGTTTCTTATCCCTGCATCTTAAATTCTAATTTTCAAGGAGGTACTGAGCTTCTCCATGTGTTTAGTAAATATACTGTTGAGGACTTTGAGCAAACCCTGAAGTTTCTCTTTTCTGTAGTATCTGGGTCTCTCTGCTGATTGAGGATCAGCGTGTGCATGTTCCCTAGCCGTGCTTCCCCTTCAGCCTGAGCCTACAGCCCTTCTCAGATCTGCTCTCTTGTGTCTTAGAAGAAACAAAGTAGGATATTAATGCATTTTAAAGTTAAGACTTGTCTCAAACAGATAAAAGCCAACAGAATTGTAATTGCCATCCTAATATTGAGATACTTTGACCAAAGATCTGTGGTTGACATAATTTTTCCATTGGGAGCATTGAAGCAGAACTTTAGGATTGGGGAATTTTGAATTCAGCCAAGTGCTTGGTTTTGGCTGTCGGGAAGAACTTTTGCTGTTAATATTGCAGCATGAAGCCCCTGTGAAATCATTCTGTAACCTTTGATAGGTGTTGTGTGTTGATGTGTATGCTTCCAGCAGGGCAGGGAACTGTGGAGAGCATCTGCTGCCTGTTCCTCGCTGGAAAGGACGCAGCCGACAGTGGAGGAAGCAATTTATCTGTTTTTCTTCCCCCCTTTTTTTTTTTTAAAAACAAAATCTTGTTACTGTCAAAAGTAACATTTTTCCTATTACTGCTTATTTATGACGACAGAGTCGGGTATAAGTAATGGTATGTAGTTACAAGTTTCTTGTTTCTTCAGCAAGAGCACGGTCAGTTGCTGTTTCCCTGCAGGGTGAGTAATTCCTGACCAGGTTCTTGGAGGCTTTTATGTTGTATTGGAAGAGAAAAGAAAAACTTTTTCAAATAGGTGAGTCTGACTGTAAAAATCACAGGAACTGGAATAATGTGTGAGTGGGAAGGGGACAAATTTAGGACTCTAAACTGGTTTTGACTCATTTTTGGAAGTCTGCATTTCAATTGGTGCTCCTCCCCACCTTCCAAGGAGTATTGCAGGCATAGCTGAACTAATTAGACCTCTCCTTCCTAGACACCCCCACCGGCTCTCTGCCGGCTCCTGTCATCATCCACAGGGTTTGGATGTGGAGGCTGCAGTCTGGGCGATAGCTGGAGCATCGCTCAACGCTGTCCTGGCTCTTGCTGCTTCTGTCAGTAAGAAGGTGAAACAGGCGTTTCCTTTGGCGGGGGCACTAATTCAGATCTCTTTTCTGTCCATGGGTGCTCGTTTTCATGAGTCTTTGGGAATGTGCTGCCTCTGAAACCTGACCTTTCTGTCCAGTTCAAATGTTCGGAAGTTGTGAAGAGGAGAGGCATGTCTTCTTTCCAGAGGCAGCTGTGTTGAAAAGGTTCTCTCTCCTCTGTGGAGAGGGCAACTACAGAATCACAGAATCTCCATGGTTGGAAGGGACCTCTGAGATTGAGAACAACCACACTTAAAAAAACCCAAAAAAACAAAAACAAAAAAAAAAACCCACCACACACCCACACAAAAAAGCACCCACCAACCAAACCCCACAACAAAAACACCAACACACATAACACCCCACCACATCACACCCCACCACAAACCAATAATCTTGGGCGCTAGACCATGCCCTGAAGAGCGATGTCTACACGTTTCTTGAATACCTCCAGGGATGGTGACTCCACCACCTCCCTGGGCAGGCTGTTCCAGTGCC
>JAOXJM010000005.1:10755344-10797455 GCA_026413425.1 Tringa solitaria | reverse complement strand
TCAGCCTCTCCTCATAGGACTTGTTCTCCAGACCCCTCACCAGCTTGGTGGCTCTGTCCTGGACACGCTCCAGCAGCTCAATGTTCTTCCTGTAGTGAGGGGCCCAACTACTGCTCCTGGGCTCTGTGCTTAGAACGAGGGTTGGATTATCAAAGGTATTTAGACACCTAAAGAGCCCCCAGAGCTTTAAAAAGTGCTTCATGAGCTAATTCCCACCGACCTGGTATCTGTTCACGTTGTCAAAAGGCTGAACGTCTTTAAGAGTTTGGCCTTTAACCTCGAGCTATGCGAGGCTGAGGGATGCCCTTCTGTGTGCAGGTGGCCAGCGCACACCATCCTGTGGGGCAGGAGGGACAGAGGCAGATGGAGCCCCCCTCGCTCACCGCCGTGGGAGTCCCACACTCTCCTGGAGGCTGTGGGCCTCGGGGAGCTCCAGACCTTTCACGGAGTCGGAGGCTTGGAGTGCAAAGTGTAAATAATCTGAAGCTGCGGTAAATAATTAGTTCTCAATAAAATGTCTGCAGTGACTTTCATCTTGTCAGTGAAGTCATCATTAGAGGTGTGTACTAGGAATGTGTTAATCTTCAAAGATAAAACCATCTATATAAACTCTATCAGTATGAAACGTATTCTGTCGCTGTGGGACAAATGACTATATGAGAAATGGATTTGTATTATACACGGCTTTATAACTGGGATCTTTGTCTGTAGCTCTGTGTTTGTTGGGCACAAATACAGAAGAAAAAGATTTTATTTAATGCAACTGCTGTTTTATTTATAACGCTTTGAATAGGAAAATCTTTCCATTGTAGTGCAACAGTCTGTGCAGGGTGCTTTTGATTTTAGCAGGTAGCATTAAGAAGAGTTCAGTTCTTTCCTGGGTACGTGTGCCCGTGCGGCATTGCAATGGGAGTTAATGGGAATAGCCAGAATACATCCCAGGGACTAGATCTTCTATAAGAAATTTCAGCTGACCCTTACATATGGCTAGTTGTATACATTGAGTTTGGATAGAAAAGAGATCAGTAAATGGGTTACTGTCATCTGTCCATCATCTGCTGGGCATCAGAGGTTAATCAGCGAGCGATGTCCAGAAGACCAGCGAGAGTCCTCCAGTCAGACTTGTGAATTGTTACCAGTTTTACCTTATCGTGTCCTGGCTTACCTACAGAGGAGGTCACACGGTGTTAGAGCTGGGCTTAATGAAGAGATGAGGTGGTGTCTCCTCTTTGAGGTCTCTGCTGGACTAGCAGCGTACAGCGTGACAGTAAAGGCGTTTTGAGGGAAATCAGGCTCTGTGTTCAGTAGCTCCCAGCTTATGGAGTTCAGTCTCTGAGCACAAAATTGCTTTGAGTTCAATAATTTATCTCCCTCCAACTGCTTTATTGTCGTTTGATTTATTAATGAGTTGGCTCGGACATCTGTCCCAATGTTTTATCACAGCAAAGGGAAAGCAAGGGTTGTGCTAAGCACAGATTGCAAACGGGAGCACGTGGTGTGTGACCAGTACCCCATTGCCCTGCAGCTGGTCCCGCAGGGACAGCAGGGTTTGACAGGGCATGCAAGAGCTGGAGCTCCTAAACTCTGACCATGCTTTGTCCATCAGTATCCCTTCCCAAGGCTCCTCATCTCTCTGTGTCTCTCTTGCTGTAGAAGAACTTCAGATCGTGCTTCCTTTTTTTCAGAAGTGGATTGTGATGGTTAATTAGATAATGTTTGTAGAGCGGCATATAAAACCTGCCAAGGGTTACTGTCCTCACTGGTATTATTAGAGCTGGAGGAAGGCTGCCAGAAGGTATTGATTGCTTGGTAAAAATAAACCCCTCAAACTTCTTTGGTCTTTATTCATTATAGCTTTTTATCTTTGCATCCTGCAAACATTTCAGAGGGTGGATTTGTTTGCCAGAAGATCAAAACAAAATGTTGACAACTACTGGTGCCAATTTGTAGCCTCCTGTGTGGGCGACATCAGAGTAATTTGTGCAGTGCTCTGGAAAGTCTTTCTAGGCTTTAAATCCACTTGGATCCTGGAACTATTGTGTTGAGCAAAGCATCCAAGTGCCCAGGTTGGGGTGGCACATTGAGTACGGACTAGATGATCTCCAGAGGTCCCTTCCAACCCCATATCATTCTGTCATTTTGAGAAAATCTCTCTGTGGCTTGTGAAACTGTATTGTTTATAGAAGCTTGTATATACCTCCTAAAGTTGACATTTTGATTTGTTTAGTGAAGTTTGTTCATTAGTTGAGTAAAAGCAGAGTCTTGCAATCTATAGTGGGTGCTGTTGAGAGAACCGTGGCTGACTGGTGGGAAGGGCTTGCTGCCTTCTGTGTTTTCTAGTTCATCTCACAGTGATGGTTTACAGCTTCTCTTATACCTCACTGTGGAAAACAAAATGTCACACTTTGAATTCATTAAGCAGCTGTGCAAAGGAGGGG
This sequence comes from Tringa solitaria, assembly GCA_026413425.1. Lineage (NCBI taxonomy): Eukaryota > Metazoa > Chordata > Aves > Charadriiformes > Scolopacidae > Tringa > Tringa solitaria. Next base: position 10,795,017 of record JAOXJM010000005.1, on the reverse strand, counting down.
GGACTGGTGAAAGGGAAAGCTGTTTTACACAACAGTAAAATACAGGGGGAAAAGTCACATATCTGTAGCAGAAAACACATCAAGAAGACAAACATTGTGTAGCATTGAGAAGGGCCAAGTCATGCTTGGTGAAGTGAACTTTTTAAGGAGAATGGATACAGCAGGGGGATGCTTGGAGCAGGAATATGGCTTACAGGTTACCAGAGGGATGTACTACTCATTCATGGATCCAGAGGACTAAAATTTAGTTGTCACTTCAAAATCAAGTGCGGTCTTATGGTTTCTCTGAATGAAATGCGCAGTGAGAGCGGAAACAAAACATAACGTCTTTCTCGAAATTAGGGCAAGGACAAAGCACAGACCTCCAAACATCTGCACGTGTTACGACCTAGAAATTGCTTCAGTGGGGAGACTGAAGCCGGGCTTCGGGGGAGACTGCAAAGTGCTTTCTGTGCATGTGTCAGACTCGCAAATGGATTCACTTTGGTTATCGCAAGTCCCCTTCATGTTCATTTCCAGCCATTAAGCTTCTTCGAATGAACAATTGGGTAAATATGAGTTTTTAAGCAAATATTGATGGCTGCTCTTGGAGCCATCCAGCATTCGAAGACCAACCTGTCACGGAGCAAAGGGCACATCTTGTCAAAGCCACCCATTAGTGCTTGAAGGTCCTGTGCTGGCCCAACGTGCCAACCTGCTTGCTCGGTGCACTGACCGATGTTATTCTTTGGTAGTCTGGAACAAGTACCAGCTTCTTTTGTTTTAGAACTCCGGGCAATTTGTGAGCAAAGAAAGGGCAAGATCTATCAGCAGATGCTCCCTCACTCACTCTCCCAGTTCTAGTTCCTCCTCAGATTTCTTCTGGAAGTACCATGTGAGCAAGTCTTCCAGCTGCCTGCTGCATAAAGTATGGGTGAAAAAGGTTTAAAAAAAAAAAATAAATAAAAAAAGGAAATGATGGAATTAACGTGTAGCTGTGCAGGTATGTTGCTGGTGAAAGGGAGGAATGGGCCAATGTTGAAAAATGGCAAAGAGGTTTCTCATATTGAATTGTGTCATAACCCATCAGTAACTTAGAGACAGAAGAAGAGCTGTGGGACATGAGGCAGTAAAGACCTGACAGTAGAATTTAACATTTTTCCAATGGAGCTGTTTATATGTAGTTGCCCATTTGAGGAGACCACTGAATATAGATTTTAATGCTGGTGCTGCTAGACAAGTTCTCAAGTGGGCATTGTGGCATCGTCCCTGATGGTCCACGTATACGCGGAGTTAGACATGAGCATGTTGAGTGAGAGTGGAGGAACAGATGCTCTATAGGTGGAGAGGGCCTGCCCTGGTGGGCTGGGCAGAGAGAGAGCAGGGAGATGACACAGGGCATCGAGTAAACCTATTGCACAAGCTAGAGAGGAGAGAAACTTGGAAGGAGCTCAGGAAGTGAATGGGATCCTACTACAGCCTGAGGACTGTGATCTCGCTTCTCTGTGTTGTGGCAAAATGGAAGGAGTAAGAGGTTTTTGTGTCTGTGAAAGTGTCTGGAGAAAGTCAGGGAGATGGTAAGAAAGTCCGACACCGTGGAGCAAACCCATGAGGGAGACGAGTGCTGGGACAAGGCATCAGCCTGACCTCCTGATCACCAGCAGTATGGGTTTACCACCATCCCCATGTAATGCACAGCTAAATGGGAGATGGTGAAACCTGAAAGCAGAAGGATGGCTTCTTCCTAAAGAGCCCCACTTCTGCCAGCCGTGATTTTGGCCTATTTAATATTAGAGTACTCACCTCATAACCCTGCGAGTAGGAGCTGCCCAGATTTATTGGAATGCATCTTCAGGATGCTGGCCCAGCTTCCACTGACTCCTGGCTTGGGGACTTCTGCTCCTGACTCTTTTTTCCTCATTAATTTTGTCCCGTTGGTTTTTGAGTCCTTGTCCGTGTCCAGCAGGACCAAAAAGTCCTGCAGCAAGAAGATACCCGCTCCTTGGCAGGGAGCAGTGTCTGTTGCCCCCCTCGCCTCATTAGTATGTCTTCTTAATTGGTGGCATGATGAGTTCTTGGCTGTGGGTTGCCACAGAGCTGTGGTGGGGCAGACCCTAATTTTAGCACATTATGCTGGTTTAATGATAGTAATAGAAAGTCAATTTATAGGCAAGAACAAATTGCCTTTTTATATGGGGAGGAGAATAATTCATCCCGTGTTACATTATTAAATTTGTAATCTTCATTTCTAATGCTTTTCAAAAGTGAATATTAACAGAATCTAAAATACAGATCTTAAATTTATGAGCTGCATTTTTTCCCCAAACTCCTCAAGTTCTATAATTTGTCTTTAAAGGTGAACTTCAGCAAGGTTTTTTTTTTTTTTTTAAACTTAATAAATTAAAATCCCTTACTCACTACCTATCTCAGGACAAACTTAAAGGCTCCAAAGATACTTATGTTTTAAATAGCAATAATGGATATCTATTTCCGTCTTTGCTGAGTGGCAAGTTCTGAGTTCAGGCTTATTCCCTAATGATAAAAGATACCAGAGAGAAAAAAATTGACACATTTTCCTATGCCATTTGCTAGCGAGGAGGCTGTTGTGATGCTCTTTTTTGTTGCCAAGGAAACAGAGCCCTGAACTTGTGGCTCCGCAGGCAGGAGGAGGAGGAACGGACATTATTTCACTCCTGAGCTTGCTTTGTAATTTTGACTTGTGATTGGGGACTGTGAATGGGTTGGAACTGGGGGTGTCTCTCTAAAGTTTGCTTTCACAATTGTGTGTTCTATCTCCTTAGGTTTTTTTTTCCATGTTGAAATCAATGTGAAGGCTGCAGCCTGATGGCACAGGGTAGGTGGCTGTAGGCGCGTGGGTCACTGGTGCTGTTACTGAACGTAGCAGAGTGAAACAGAGCAGTTGGTGATGGAAGGGGACTGTGCTACATCTGAAATGGACTCCTCTGACTTTGCCAGCACCATCTGAAGAAAACCCAAGGCCTCCTTATGTCAACCTGGTCTTTATATATGAGAATAGAAATGTAAAAGTTAACTGGAGGTGTAACAAGGAAGCAAGTTATGCAGATGTAGGTGCTTCATAAGCCAGGTTAATGCACAGTGTCCTCTTCTGACCTTGTTTCATTACTGTTGGTCAGCTGTTGCCTGCACATCTTATAAAGAGGTTCCCATCAAACTTATTTTTTTTCTGTTAGTTATGCTAAATCTATTGTTTCACTCCTAAATAAAGATAGATACTGCTCTGTAATGCATGTTTGATCTTTCTGAACTGGCAGTGTTGTCTGCAAGACTGATGCTGGCTGTATCACAAGTCCATACTTCTTTTTTATTTCTTCTTCATCTATTCTCTGTTCTGCTCTCAGGGGAGAGAGCGAGAGAGAGAAATCACCAAGGTGTTCTAAAGCGTTTTGCTCATCCCTGCTCCTTCTACAAAATGTGTTTAGAAATATTTGGCTCAAATAATGAGATTTTGGTCAACTTGCTGCCGAGTATGTGCCACAGGGTAGCCATGCTACAAACAGCCATCTGCTCCTCGTGAAGCTGGGCTGGTGTGAGACTGCTTGACACTATGAGTGATCAACACAAATTCCATTCGATACAATATTGAATGAACACCATAGTGTGCCTCTTCTTGATGAAGGACCAATTCTTCCTTCATCCAATGCTTAGTAATTGAGAAAACTAGATCTTGGTATTGTTCCTGAAACATATTAATCTGCTCCATTGATGGCATTTTTGTTTTTTTTTTCTTCAGACAGACATCATATTTTGGTTGGTTTCCCACGTTCTCCACTATCTTTCAGCAGAGATGAAGACATTATGTCTATTTTCCAGCTCTGGCCAAAGGGCTTTTTTTCCTCTATTGGAAGCTCAATACTCTGCTTAGAGAAATGCTGAACTGAATTTCCCCACGGACTTCAAATAATTTGGGGTGGTTTTATATCTGAGCCCTGCTTTTGTGCATGCAGAAGACATGTTGGAGAGTTGACCCCTCAGATGAGAGTCTGTGTGCATCTCTCAGAGTTTAGCCTGTGAAAGTTTTGCTTGAATGTGGGTCTATTTGGGGTTTGGAGTTTTTCTGGTTTGTTTGGTGTGTTTTGGTTTGGTTTTTTTTTTGTTAGGAGGCTGCTGGCTAAACTTCAGCGCCTCTGATTTTGGTATTAGATGGTGTTTTCCATGTTTAGTGGCTCAACTTCTCACCAGTTGAAGATATTTGATGTATGACTGGCCTGGCTGTTTGCTATGAGACAAAACCCAGTGTTTTGACCTCTTTGATTTCTTAGTCACCATGAATCACTTTAAATCGTAAGGTCCTGCTACTCCTGTCCTGCTTCTGGGCACCAAAGCCTGATGCTCTCTTCCAGCTGTGCAGAGCTGCCTCCAGCCAAATGATCACTGTCATGAAGGGCAGGGTGCCTTCGCTTCGTTCCACCCAAGCAGAACCAGCCACTTGGGCTGTATTGAAGTGATTCCAGATCATGCCAAGGGATCCGTGCAAGAGACCCGGTGTGAGTGCAGGGGATCCGTTTGGAAGGGCAGAGCTCTCTGTCATGGGTTGGAAGAGCCAGTGAGCACGTTGGGCTGCTGCTGTGCCAGATCCTCTCTCTGCCTGCCCTGGGCTCTTCCCCAGGCCTTTGGGAAACGCCACTGCCCTCTGTGCTCGACACTTCAGCATCACAGGGATGCTGCAAGCAATCTTCACACTGTTCTTTGTGCCACTTGGGGGGAAAAAAAAAGGTTCCCTTTAGTGCCCCTATGGTGGGATGTGGTAGTTGCCCAGCACAATGGGCGCTGCATGGCCATGGACTTGTCCAAGGGTGTCTCTGCCTGAGTCAAAGCAACGTATAGAATTAGAGAGGGGAAATGTGCTGCCTGGTTTCCTTCCCTTAGCACTGGCTGCAGGTATTACATGGAAGCACCTTTGGGGAAGGCTGACACAGATAGCTGTATCATCTGGTGAAATTGCCTGGAATTGGAAACTAAATGCCTGAAATTGTTTGACTTCTTTGGAAACCAGACCATCATCTCCCCCTCTCCGCTTCCGCAGCGGATCAAATAATTGCTTCCAAATGGACGCAAGTTATTAAGCAGCGTGTATAATTAAAGTCAACTCCTTGTGAATTTGATCATTCATTTCCTTAAGGAAAATATGATGAAGTAATTACAACCCAAGCTAAACACAAATCAAATGCTATTCTAAGCGTGATTCTGCACCATGATTCTAGTTTATGAATGACTCCAGGGTTCTGTGGCTTCATGCCTGTTAAAGAAATGTGGCTGTGTTTTTAATTGTGTTTATAACAAATGAACAAAAGGTTGCATGACTCATTCGCTGTGCCAAGGCCGTTGCTCCCTCTCTCTGTTCACACACACGTGGCCTTGACAAAGCTGCTCGCTCCAAAAAGAGCATCAGTGGGACAGAAGAAAAGGGAAATACCTTGTTAATAAATCTGCTCTTTCCCCTTGAATTTTGTCTGTACCAAACCTAAACTTTACCTGCGAATTTGAGGGAGGGATTATTTCTTCACTACTTAAGCCAGAGCCTTGTTGTCACCCTTTCCCCTCTCTCCGTCATTCCTATGTGGCACGTACTTCCCAGTTTCAACCAAATTTGGTAGAGAAGTGGAAGATATGCAGACTCTACAAATTCTGTGAAAAGATGGCTCTGGGTCAAGAGAAAGACTAAACCAGTGCCCACAGGAGAAAATGTCTGATATATAAACTCTGCTGAGTTGAAGCAAAACCCTGGAGTTGAGCATTATAAATCCCCTGGGTGGAAAGGTGTGTGGGCTCCTCTGAGAAGTTTCAGTGGCTTCAGGAGGCTCATGACCCAAGTCCTCTTCTGCCGCGGGAAAACATAGCTTCTGAAGAGGCTGCTTAATCTTCCCAAGAGTTACAGAGTGAAGAGCAGGACATCAGGCCCTCCCAGGCGGCACCATTAGTGAGCAGGCAGGTCCAGTGGGCTCAGGAAGGGCAGAACAGCCTCATGCGAAGCTTCCTGGCTTAGCAACACGTTGGCAGATCCTTCATCTCATGCCATCCTTCTCTTACAGGGATGCTTTCTAGCTGCTTTATTTTTGTAAAGTCACCTCCTTTTTGTGATCCTCTTCTAAACTGAGAGGTTTTCTGCAGCTCAGGCTCATTCATATTTCAGGTCCTGGACTTAAGCGACATCCTCAGAGTTATTAATAGTGTGAGATTGACGGTAGAATTAGGAAAGAGTGCTCTGGTTCAACTCTCTTGTAATTAAGTAGAGATCCTGACCTGGCCTTCATAACTTATATTGGTCAGCTGGAGGACTTCCAGCCGCAAGGACACAGATCTGTTCCACCTCCGCTCCTCCTTGTGAAATAATAAGAAGAAAGCCCTGGGGTGGCCCTGGCACACAAACTAGTCACCCACCTCTCAGCTTTTCATGTTTTTCTAATGCCCAGATCTTCATAGTTGGCAAAGTTCAAGAGTTTTGAATGGAGAACACTTTGTCTTAAAGCCCTGCTGGTTGGTGGTGCTGTCTGACCTTTTCCCCAGCTTTCTAATAAATACTACGACGTAGTAGTTCAAACAAAATCAGTTAAAATCAGCAGTCCCATGCCTGTGCGTCCCTGCAGATGGGGCAGTGTTGGGGTTTCATTGCTCAGCTGCTGAAGAAATATTCCAGCAGGGAATTTTCTGTGTGCATATGGACATTTCATTTAATCAGACTCTTGCCTGCAAAGCATGGAAGATTGGGAGAAGAGAAGGGGGCAGTGTGACCCATTTTCTTATAAAAATAAAAATGCAGAAGCAGCCATCAGATGAAGCTATTTGGATCCTGCTGCTGCAAACAAAATAGAGACATGGAAAGAATTCTGAAGAGTTGGATCTAGCTGCAAAGTAGTTCTCATGAAACCCTCTGAAAGAAACGAATGTTTTTGTAGTGTTATGGTACTGTAACTTTTTTATGGTGAAAAGCTAAACAAATTTCTTATGGCAGTCAAAAATCTGCTTAAAAGTCATTGACAGTGGAATATATATGTTTACCTTTTGTCTCTTTTGTAAGTGAAGAGAAAAAAAAATCTCAAAAATGAATTTTCTTGGCCACATGTTGGTTGCAGAACATTTTCTTTAGACATTTTTAAATGAAAATTTTGGCCATTTAATTTTTTTAATATAGATGAATTATCAAAAAGGTCAAAATTAAAAATAGTACCATGGGAACTGAACTGTTTGCTTTTAACCTCAAAAGGAGCAGAAAAAATATATCACGCTTCCCTAGTTTAAAACATCAAAACGGATCTCAAGAAAATAGGAAGCAAAATCAATGGTTTACCAGTGCTCCACCCAACCCAGGAGAGGTGATAACATCTGACTGGGGGTGGAGACCTGCTTAAATGCAGACATGGAGCTGGATTTAAAATAAACTGCACCTCAGAGCAGCCAGGAGGAGAAAATGCTGCTTTGGAGTGGGTGAGGAGCTGGGGTCTGGGCTGGGTTGCAGGTTGTTAGGAAGTACAGACAAGGCTAAAAACCCCCGTGTGGGGTTTGGGGCTCCCCCTGCCCACACCGGTGGGGTGGGAGAGGAGGAAAGGGTGAAGGGCTCTTCTCCCAGGGCTCTCTTGCTGGGGTGAGGGGGAAGGACAGGCTGTGCAGGGCAACCTCGGGTCTGTGTTCTGTTTTTAGCTTTTATAGGAAGGAAGAGGAAGAAGATTTGCTTTGTCCTGCCTAAATTAAGCTCTTGTTATGCTTTACGAATAGGGCTGTGGCTTTATGAAGGCTTGCAGAGCTCCTGGGCTGTGCATAGCTACGTAATGAGCCCTCCTTCTGCGGGCCAGAGCAAGTTTTCTGGTGTGTGTCTTATGCTCAGTGGGTAAAGGAGCGAAAGACGGATTCTGTCAGGTGCCTACTTAATAAAAATAACCCTATGAGTGATTTTTGGTCCTCCTTTAATGGTGAAGAGGAAGGAAAAAAACTTATGGATTCAGGGGGAAGTCTGTTTGGTGTTCAGGCATCTGGGCACGGGTGCGACCACTGCCTGTCGGTGTGGGGGAGGAAAGGCAGGGTTGAACGCTGGGATGAGAGAAAGCTGCTTGTGCCGAAATGCTCTATCGTGTCCCAGGAGCAGCGGGATGTTCCTGTGGCTGCCTCACTGGTGGGAGTTTGGAGGAGGTGTCTTGCTGGCATCTCCATAGGCTGCCCATGCAGGTGAGGTGTCCCGGCCCCACTCAGCGTTCAGCTGGGGCTGTCACAGCAAGACAAATAGTTGCTAAAGAGCTGACTGACCTTTCCCAGCCCTGTGGATGTACTTAATCTGCATGGATTAAGAATTAACATGCTGATTTATATTTTTTTCCATCCCATGGAAGATTTTCTGCTTAATTTGGAAAGAAAGGGTGTGATTTTATTAGAGTCTGAATCTAGGACAAGGAGAATGAAGCAAACAGCTTGATTAGTGCCCCTGTTTATCCCCAGCCATTTTCCATCATTTCTGGTGGATCATTCAGGCTGTGATGATAGCCTGGCATGTTCTGGAGCACAGTACAAACTGCCTCTCTTTAGGTGCTCATAATTCACACTCCATTAGGATGTCGGTATAGGGAATACTTGGCAGGATGTCAGAGCTTGCTAGGCACGATGAGATTGAATTCGTCTTGTTAAACTGCATTCTGAAATGACAATCCAGTATTTATATATATATTTTTTTTTTCCTTAGCAGTAACATCTCCTTAGGAGAGCAGCATGGCTTGCTCCAAACACAGATATGGATGTAAAAGGGCTGCGATGCCCACCCTGCCAGCTGCTCTGCACAGAGTGTGCCAGGCTGTCACAGGTGTTGGATATTCTTGCAAGGCTGTGGGAAGACTTTTCTTTTTTTCTTCTTTCAAGCCGAACAATGGAATTTTTTATTCATCTCAGAATTGATTCATGGCACATGAATTTTAGCACATGTCTGTAGGGATTCAGCATCTGACTAAACAGAAAGAAATCTTTTATTTTTAAACCTTTTAGGAACGACGATGCAGTGACAAAGTTTGAAGCAGAGAAGCTAACATGTTGGCTCTTTTTCTCAGAGTATTTGAAAATAAGTAGGTAAAATGCTCAGCACTGCAGCAGAATCTCACGAGGTGCTGCGAATCCCACTGCTGCTTTTGCTGTGTACCCACAGACATGTTGAGGACTAGTTGTTGGACTTGGGGACCTTCTTCCTCATCTCAGCAGATGTTAATATCCAGATGGGTACTTGGTGTTTTCCTTGTTCATTTTCAGCCCCAAACTGCCTTGCAGTCTTTTTTTTTTCTTTTTTTTTTTTTTTTTTCTGGGGCAAGCCTTCATGGAGAAGAAAGGAAGAAGCAACTCTTTGTATTTGAGTGAAGTTTATGGATGTAGGAAACGAAAGGCTTGTAAGTCCTTGTTGGAGCCAAGGATAGAGTAGGCAAATTTGGTGTAAACCACTGCATAGCTCAGGGCATGTCTCCTCTGCAGGCAGGCAGGTCCTGTCCCACCCAGTCCCCTGGATGCTGCCTGCAGACACACTCTGCTGTCACAGATGTCCATCCCCCTCATCTCTGCTTCTACATGATCTACAACATGCTCTGAAGGGTATGTCGACTCTGTTAGATGGGTTTTTTTGCTCTGTTTCCCCACTGGGATTGTCAATTCTCCATCCTTCCTAAATGCTGGTTTGTAACTGGACCTCATTTTGGAGCAAAGCAGATATTTCACTTGCTGAGGAACCCAGGTGTGCTGCCAGAGACCAAAGTCTGCCCAGGTTGATACCCTGCAGCACGTATGGATGCAGATCGATGCAGACTGCTTGGCTTGCATAAGAAAAGCAATAGAAATGCAGTCTCTTCATTCAGGCTTGGACTAATCTTTCCTGGAAAATACACCACTCTCTCTTTTCCTCTTTTCCAGAGCTTTGCAGTAGGTGAAAAGAGGTGAAAGTAAGCGCCCAAGTGATTTCCCTTCCTGATTTTCCTCTTGCACCCCAGGGTGAAGTTTGGGAAGCAAAAAAAGCAAACCAGGCTGTTTTGCTGGCCCTTTGGTGTGTATGGGGTGGCCTGCATTGGTGCTGCCTGGCCATGTGCTTTGGGTACCAGCGTGTTCCGTGCTTGGGAGCAGTTGGTTAATTTAGGAGCAAAGCTGATTGAGTTGAAATTCGTCGATTCCTCATCTCAGGGTTAAATCAATATCAATTAATGCTAAAGTATGGGAGGGTCTGTAGCACATGTATCATGCTGGTTTCTTTTTGTGTTGGTAGCATCCAGCAAACTGTGCAAACATGGAGGAGAAAATTGAAACCAAGCTGGAAAAGAGAAGGAAGAAGGGAAGGTACCAAACACCTGGGTGGGGGAAAAGGAAACAGGAAGAGAGGAGGTAGTGAAAGGGGCATGCTCCATCCCTCAGAAGCATCAACTCAATAAACATCTATTGGATATGGAGTAATTCTGTGTAGTAGTAATAATTATAGAATCATGACCTTGTGATGAACTATTGCAGAACTTGCATAGATTTTTTTTCAAGACTTGATGTTCTTTGGGCAAGGAGAGACCGGTCAACAGCAGAGGAAGAGTTGTGCATTAGACTGACATAGAAGAGGATGTGAGAAACGGTGACTCTTTCCTTGAGGGAGAGTAGGGGACAATGCTGCTCTTTTATTTATTTATTTACTTCCCACACCCAAGATTAAAGCAAATACAATTCTTGGTGTCAGGCAGTTCTGCCACAGAGGCTGCATCCTTCTTGAGAAGAGCCACCTCTCCATGCAGTTGAGAGCTGGAACTATATTTAAGGAAGGGAAGTCTCCAAAGGATGCTCTGCTCTGCCTGGGTCCTGCACTGTCACCTTGCTCCTCTTCCTCCGTTACTGCGTCGTCTGGAAGAAACTTTCAGTTACTTGGTCTGATGTCACTCCCAGACAGAATTTGGGGAAACGTTATAATGAGATCCAATTAATAAGAACAAAATTATGGGAATATAATTAATACCAGTCAAGAAAGATTTAGGGAAAATGGGTCTTGTCAGATATTTTTTAGTAGAAGCAGGTATCTGGGTAAATGTGATAAGTATGTAAGGGTTTTGTCCTAGAACAACATGACCCTAAAAAATCTGATAGTGATAAATAGATAAGAAATTTACTTCACATCTCAAGGAAGAGCTTCAAAGGCAGGAAGCTCTTTTGAGGGCCTGGTGCAATCTAACTTTTTCATTTTATTTGGAGCAAGCATGATTTTAAACCTCAGTAAATTCACAGGTGATATGCACATTAGCAGGTTATTAAATGGTATTGAGAGTGGGCAAGTTATATAGAGCTGTCTGGACTTTTTGCTCTCTCCCTTCAAATAAAATGTGTTTTCTTATGTATTTCTTAATATAATGTTCTACAAGATGGTACCAGTAGGACAGGCAGGGACTGCACAGCATCCAGGCGAGGTGTGGTGTTGTACCAAGAGTTTACTGTGGTCTTGGGAGATGGAAGCAGAAGCAGGGAAGATGAGAGTACAAGCTGATTTTTACCTCTGTACGTGTTTTTGCACTAAAATGCAGTCTCCAGTTCTGCTGTGTGTGTTCTCCAAAGGGCATTTAAAACCTGGGGAGGTCATTAAAAAGATTCAAGGGTAGGAGAAAAAAATGCCGGAGCATGAGAAACATAAAGAGCTCAGTCTGTTTAACTTGTCAAAAGAGAGTGAGAGATGACTTGATTACGCTGCAGAAGTCTTTATAGTGAGAACACAAAGCAGCTCTCGTGGTGGAGAAGGGCATTAAAAAAACTGATGGCTGAAAGCTGAAACCAGACAAACTTAAGTCACATCTCTAAATGTCAGGTAGTAAAATCAAGTGCACAGGCAAATGGCAGATTCTTCATCTCTTGATATCTCCAAATCCGGAGTGGGGAGCTTTTTAGAAGATAATCTTTAGCCAAACATAAATTGCTTGGCTGGGCAGAAGGAAATCGAAGCGCCTGTCAACACAGAAAACTTGGCATAGTGTCTGCTGGTTCCTTCTGGTTTGTGGCATCTGTAGGGTGTTGGGTGTCTTCAGCCTTGGTATTTGGGCAAAAAATTCATTCTTCCCAAGGTCATTCTGAAGCAGAAGCTGCTTTTCAGCTGCATGTTGCACTGCAGGCTTGACCGGCTGCTTAACCTTTGGCGTTTCCTGCTTAATTGGAAAAGGTGCAGGGAATAAATCTGGGGACACTGCAGAAAATGTCAATACTGCTTTTACTTGTTCTAGATACTGCTAACAATGAAATTAAGATAAATGGTTTTGCCAGGCAACACCCTCATAGAGGCAAATCATCTACCTTCTGGATTTGTGAAGAGGTTGAAGCGCATGCTGTCAAGTAGGGGAGGAGGCACAGCCCTCATACGATGCTCCGCGCTGGCCAGAGGAGGTTGCTGGTAGGTGACTATGGCTTCTGAAATATTTTTGGTCTGCAGGCAAGCAGTGCAGATTTGTACGTATTTATTTCCTCTCCAGGTATGCTATTTTTGATCTGCCCTTCTCTCCCAACTCAAGGGATTTTTGTAGTGCGCAGACTGTGGGTAAAGTTTGACTAAAAGGTTTAAGTGAGCGATTTAGGAACCGATGTCCCATTTCTGATGGCATCACTGGTGCTTATGCCAGTGTCTTACCCTGTTTCAGTGTTGACTCTGGCCACAGTGGTTTGCAAGTTTGCCTTTTTGGCAAAAGAGTTTCCTCCCCTTCTGTTCAAGGGAAACTTTTGGCAAAAAGCGACTGGAGGAGGAAAAGGCTGGAGAAACCTTTCTCCAGAATAATGAGAGATGGTTTGTGAGATGCAGTTGCTGTGCATCTCTGGAAGAGGAAGGAGGAATGAAGGATTCTTGTCATCTGGTCCTGTCTTCTTGCTTTCTAGAGTTTCTCCTTTTTTACTTTTTTATTTTTAATAAGCATATCCTTGTGTTATAGCTGTAAAAGCAACCAGGAACACCAGAAAACCACTCGCTCATAGAGAGCCAGCAGCGCAAAGCAGTGCATGTGGTGGTGCAGCTGAACGTGCCCGGTGTCAGCTGAATCGTCCCCGGTACAGTGCTCTGGTACTGACTGTCTCCCACAGCGCTGCCTTTCCTTGTCTTTGGGCCCTTGCCCTTCTGCTTTATCCCATTAGCTCTGGATCAGGAGGGGGCTGATAGAAAGCAGGAGGCATCTTGGGTTGCTCTAAAGCCTTGCTCCGTCCCAAGCCTTCAGTTTGTTGCCAGATGTGGATGCATAGTCTTCTAGGTATGAATGTCTCCAGACGTGTCTCATTAGATTTGAGAAATAAGAGATTATTTTTTTAAAAAACAGATGTTGCATAGTTGGGCAATGGGGTATTTTTAATTTGTTTCCTACGTTTATGTCATTTACTGCTTTGCCTCTGGTCGCCTGCCAAGGCTCTGGTAAGGACTAAACTAAAAGGGGTGGAAGGATGAGTGTTTTGAGAGAGCAGACATGAAGGAGGGATGGACATTGATGGATGTAGATGACTAAAAGATTGTTTGGGGAGGTGAATGTGAGACAAATTAAATGGACCATCAAGTCTGCCTGCAAGGCTATGGGATGCTCTCTGAGAGGAACCTAAAACCCCATCAGAGGATCCAGTGAGCTGTAGGAGGCTTATAGAAGGTGCGTCAAAGGGAACAGTTCTGCAGTGGCTGGGAAAGTAGGTGAGGCTGTTTCATCAGGCTTTGTTTTATTGATGCCTATAATATTATTCTTGCCTGAAGGTTTGGATTTTGAAAGCACGTTAAAAATGTTTTACGTTTGTGTAACTTCCTGATTTATACAATGTGCTCCATGCATTGCTCTAGGCACACAAACAATCCACGCTGTAGTTAACATTAACCCAGAACATGCATATTCTATCCTCGTAGCCCATGGGGACACATATACACACGCTGCACCACATGTGGGGGCAGCAGCTGGTACAGAGCCCTGGGGCCAGCACGTTTACCCGGTTGGAAACCTCATGATACAGGAGGAAAAGGGACTTTATAGCTGTATTTATAGGAGAATTTTTGTCTTTGCATTTCAGTGTAGGTATAATTTGAGAAGTAGGATAGGAAGCATTTCTGATACCTTACTGATTTTTTTAAAAAGTGCCTGTTCACACCAAGATCTAAAGAAAAATATTTTAGGTCAAGCAGCTTGCTGCACAAATAGCAACATTCCATGTATTTTAGACAGGTTTTTACAGATATCCTCGTGTTTCCAAAGCAGTTGGGAGAGACTGATTTTCTTTAATATTTGGGCATCCAAGCTCTCTAGAATGAGTAGCTGGGTCACTTCTTCTCCAGGGGTGGTACTCAAAACACTCACGGGTTTCTGTGGGTCAGAGTTTTGTTTCCTGAATCCGGGTTAATGGACGGGCATCTTTAAAGGATTTAGATAATTCTGCTTTGTTCAGAAAACTTGTGGCGGATGTGTTTCAGGATGAGTGCTGTATGTGGGATGAAATCTGGAGCCTCCTAACACTAGCTAAAGCAATTAATAGTAATGGTATTCATTACATGTTCATTACATAAGATGGTTTGTTCTGGGAAACAGGCTGCTGGAGAGGGAGGCTGGAAATAGCAGCTCTTAATTTCAGAGGGCTGAGCCTCTGAAGACTGTACCCAGGAGGGACCAGAACCTACTTAATTCCCTTTGCGCTGTGGCTGAGGGCGGGTGTGAAGGGGAATAGTCCTCTCCAGGGTTTTCCACTGCTGGTGCCTTTCCAGGTGCCACCAGGGAACGTTTTGGCTGTGCCCAGCTATTCCCTTGTGGCCTGTCTGGGAGGGCTCCTGCCTTCACAGCACCTCTGGTGTTCCCCAGCCTTTTCCTCCCCTCTGCTCCCTTGATGCTCACCAGGAGCTGCAGTGCTTCGCTGCTCCGCACCATCTGAGGCAGCAACATTTTTAGGAATTAGCAACAGGATTTAGGAACCATTTCGAGGCATGGTCAGGCTGTACACCTCTGCTCTGCCTGTGGCTACTGCTCCTGTGCTCCCCAGCTGGGTACCTCCACATACAGCTTGTGTGCCTGTGTGCACCTGCACTTGATGCATAATTAATTGGTACAAACGGTTGCAGCAGGTAGGGTGGTGTGTATGGGTTGGGTTTCTGCTGGGCCCTGGCTTGCTGGAGCACTGGGTTTCTTCCAGAGATGACTGGGGGCTGCTGCTGAAGCAGGGCTGAGTAATGAAACACTCTGGGAGTGCAAAATATTGCCTGGCTGCCAGATGCCAGCCTGATCTGAAAGACCTTCTCTGCTTCTCCTTGATTCTGCCATGTCAAAAGGCTCTGGGAACAATAGCTGACTGTCTTTTCTCCCCTTCTGTTCCTAGATGGGGATGGTCGGAGACTGAAAGGAGCCATCCAAAGGAGCACAGAAACTGGGCTGGCTGTCGAAATGCCCAGCCGGACCGTCCGTCAGGCCAGCCATGAGTCCATTGAGGACAGCATGAACAGCTATGGATCAGAGGGAAAGTAAGTCATTGCAAGGGAGCTGGGTAATCATTTGTGGGATGCACTGTTCCTCTTATACCTATTAATTTTTATCCAGCGTGATAGATGATGTGTTTGTCTCACTTGCCTGTGCTGCCCATTCAATTAGAGTAGAACGGATCTCTCTGCCTGCATACCTGGCACATACTCTAGCTGTTTATATACTTTTTTAGTGTCCTCATTATTCTGAGCTGAAGCATTTACCCATTACTTTTAACTGCTTTGCCTTTAGAAGAATAATTCAGGGTGAATAGCTGAGTCTCATTACTGGTAATAAATTATAAGCTAGAAGTCTTTAATGTTGCACAATCGCTGTCCATCTTCCCTATTTCAAGATATCCTTTTGATTTGAGAAGGGAAAAAAAATGCCAAGGTGATGTAAAGGATGCAAGTAGAAAAATAGTCATTCTTACATCAAAATACATATTTCAAAGCCTGTGTATGCTTTTGGTAAGAAGCTTTCTTTTGTTTCATCTGAGTTACGGTAACCTGAAAGAATGTATTTTAGACATGGTTATAACATGCTTTGCTGTGCTTAGGCTTTATACCACAATGTAAAGCAGGGGGTCCTTAGGCCAGAATGTTGGGGGCTGACTTGTCTCCAAGTCTCATTTTTGTATTTCCATTATTTGAAGCCATATATGGAGATTATAATAATTTTATTAAGATGACCATTCATGGGAATCTTTAGGGGAAAAAAAAAGCAACCATTATTTAAAAAAAAGGGGCAATATAGACTATCAGATTGCGTGCTTCTAGCTATGAGGCCAAAATGTTTGTGTACCTAAACCATGCTCTGTTTAAGCCAAATACCACACTTGGCATCACTCTGTACACTCTGTAGTCCTGCGTGGTACTCCAAGTACACTGTACTGCTAAAATGCTGTGATAGTCCAAAGGCTCTCTCAATTAATGTGATTCTGGTGTTAAATAAGTAACAGGCTGTAAATTAAGAGAGACTTTCTTTAGCTTTAGAAGTAGGCTAATCCTGGAAAGGCATCATAGATCTGTGCTGAAGGTTGGAAATAGTAATGAGGCACAGGCTGCGATAGCAATCTTGTCACTCCCGAGCTGTGATGTACCTTATCTCCTCTGTGAGCGGCTGTCTCCGGGGAAATATTCCTGCTACACCAGCACGGTCCTGTGGCTTGGAGTTCTGCCTCCTCTACGAGATGCAGAGGATTAGTGATTAAGTTCAATCCCTTGGCAATGTGGGGCAAGAATCTGCTTTCGTGCCAAGCCGAATTCTTTCCTTTTTATATTTACATAGCTTACCCTCCCGGGAAGGGTATAATTCTCTGAAAGGTCTGTGTCCTGTCATTGCATACGCTGGGTGCTCTGATTTCGCTTTCCTGGAGAGAGAATATTTCTGCCAACAAAATATTGCACCCATACAAGTGCTGTTTTACCCTGCAGGCAGGCGGCATGTAGCTATCAGCTCAACAAAGAAAGAAAAATACTGTCTTACAATCCAAATGTCTTTATTAGAACAAGTCTAACGTTTTGGTATTCCAACCTCGAACGCTGCCAGGACATCCTCGCCAGCCCCTCTGCCAGGGTGGGATGGTTTCTCCTCTTGCTTCTCTGAAAAGAGTGATTAAGTGGTTCCTGGACACTTTGTTCCTAGGTGGGATAATTGATCTCCTCTGGAAAGCCGGTGGGAATTGCAGGTGGCTGGCTGAGCTGGAAGTGATAAGCAAACATGGTTGAGAGTACAAAGCGCTGAGAAGGCTCTATTCTCTTGAAACATGGTGGGAGGGCAGTTTCTTTGCTTTCTTTTCCTGCAATAAAGAAAGGAATTGTTTGGGGAATAGCTTTGAGGAACAGAAATGTATTCTCCTAAATCAGATTTCTCTTGACCTCTCTCGTTTGCTGGAGCTGTGTTCTCAGGGAGGCAAAATGAAGATTCATATGACTGTGTTAGCTGTGGCAAGTTGATTTTCTTTTTAATGCTGGGTTTCTGACTGATGCAGATACTGCTAGGTCAGAGACAGTTTTCACCAGTGACTGTCAAAAACCCAGTTTTCAGCAAGACCGGGTTGCCCTTAGTTCTTCCTACCCATCCATCTCTTCGGTGTGTTCACACAGGGAAGAAAATGGATTCAAAGCCTCATCTTCCAAGAGGATTTGTTTTCCCATTTCCCATGTGTTTTTATAATCCTTTTCAATTTAAGCACTAAAAGGACAACTTCCAAACGGGGCACGCTGAAACGATCAAAGATTTGGTGAAACTTTGCTGCAGAAGGTCTTAAAATACCTGCCTTCGGTCATAGAAACGCGCTTTCCAAGTGGTGCGGGTGGACTGCTCCCACGTTTGCCGTGACAAGCTGGCTGTGCCCAGCTAAGTGCTGGTGCAGAGCATCCCAGTCAAAGAATTTTCTGTAATGCATGAATTTGGGCAACGCTGCTCGTCCTGTGAATACCAGAGTGCGTGAAATCCGGAGTGTTTTTTTTTTTATGGAGAGGCTTATTAGGGAAGGATATACTTCTCGGGTATGCTGTGCCCTCCTTCAAGGAAATATTCCCTTTAGGGTTTCACCTGAAGATGAAGCGTACTGAAGGTTAGCTGCTCTAAGGGATGTGTCTCCTGGAATTTAAGCTCGAGCGCATGCCAGTAAGTGCTAACGATGTCAACACACCGCTCCATTTAATTTTTCGCCGTACAAAAAGTCCCCCGGCTGTATTACTCAGCTTTTATACTGCACAGCGGTTGTGCACCAGTGTAGGAAATTAATATCATAAACTCAATGTAAGACCTTCTAGAAGGAAAAAGGTGGTATTTATTCTAAACAAAGCTGTTTTCAGTCATTCACGCTCCCAGGTTTCACTTGTTGGCGCTCTCCCCACCCCGTGCAGGCACCAAGCCTGGTGCATCCAGGTGCTGTCGCCGGGGACCAGGGACACCATCTGTCACGCCTTCGCTATGTCTTCTGATTTGTTCTGCAGAACCAGCTGGCTCTTGGACTGTTCCTTACACTTTCTAGGACTTAACCTGTTATTATGGGATGATCTTTCACCTCGGGGTCTTGCTTTTTTCAATTTCCATAGATCTTAAGCCACACTGTTACCTTTTTGCTTTCTTCTCTGGGGCATCTTTATGGCGATAGCCTGCCTTCGGACAGGGTATGGAAGCGATGTGCTCTCTAACTTTGATGTCCTCCTCCTGTTGTCAGAGGACAGGTCTCCTGCTGACGGGTTGGTTGTGCTTTTGTACACACAAATGTTTCTATTCATAATCATCCAGACCAGTTTTAGTCCTGGTTACAAATCTCTACAGCAGCGAGTGTTTTCTTCTGTGTATGTACTTCAGAATCTGCAAAAGAGGACAGTTACTCGCTGTATCAGATGCCCACCAGGTAGTCTCAGGACACCAAGATTACTGCAAGGATAAAATTCTGAATAGAGGACTAACTCACAAACAAACCTCTGAGATACAACAGAGATCTCTGGCTCCATCCTGGCTCTTGCACAACCTACATCTTGTTTTGGCTGGGTTTTGCTGCAGCTGCACGAGACCATGTACAACATTCAGATTCTGGACTTATGTGTAACTTATTCCTGCCAACCACTTTTCTTTCTGAAAATGGAGCAGAAAGACAAAAATGGAGCTGGAACAAAAGACTGTTAGCTGCCATAGTCCCTAATAAGTGGTACTCGTCGGCTTTTTTATTCTTGCTGGCTACTGCTGAGATGATTAAGTTATGAAGAGCTAAGGTGATTTTTACCTTAGAAAAGCACAGCAGGTGATGACTCACAAAGATTTAGAGGATTGTTCTTGTACTGTCTGAGACGAGTCTGCCCGTCCAGTGAGGAAGCATCTTGTCATTAGCCATATCCTTTCTCTCTCCCCATCAAGTGGGCAGCACCAGCCTGAGCCCTGCCTGAGGCCACCGTTGTGACAAGGGCTGGAGGCAGAACGCAGCCTGGCAGTGGGCATCTCCTGCCTTTTGGCTTTGTTCTGTCTCGTGCCATTTTGCAGGCTATGGCTTGTACCAGTTCTCCCATCTGTCCCTACAGGGCTGGGCCAGTCCCAGGACTTAGGCTGGAGAATGTGCCTGCCCTTCTCGGCTTCGCCATGGAGCAGTAACTAAAAGAAGGCTGGAGAAAATACTGACCTGGCTTGTGACCAAATGGCCATGTGAAAACTCACTTTCCTTCACCAAAAATTATCCATCATCATTCAGGAGTTACCAAAAGACTTGATTCCTAAACACACCATTCAGGAGATTCATGTTGTAGCTCTTCACTGAGTGAAGAAGAAGAACTTCACTTCTGGTGTCCAAAGCCAGGGGACTTCTAGACTCTTGTGTAGCAAATTATCTTTAGGGGTCTCCTTTTATCCAAGTCCTTTAAAAGATGGAATGAATTGTGTTGTTGATACAGTTCAGCTGTAAGAAATCAAGGCCTTTTGAGATGGAAAGCGGGAAAGGCATGAAGATTGTTTCTGCAATGCACCAAGAAATTAGTCAGCCTGTTCAGCACCAGCACGTCCTTTTGTGCTGTTAAGCTTGACCTGCAGAGCTCGGAGAGGATGTGACCCTGAGGGCTGTAGTTACAGCAGTAAATACAGTGAATCCCACCTTCAGCAACCTCTTGGGAACAGGCAGAATTGCTCTCTGAAGGCAGGTAGTGATCTCTTATTCAGTGCATCTGAGATGACTTGTGATGGCCAAAAATGGAGTTAGTCTGGTAAGGGAATGGGGGAGGTCTTTGTACATAATTCACTGTATAGTTTTTATAGCTCCATTTAGGTGGCAGAATTCATACAGCAGAAGGAGTTGGATACACGAGCGGAGTACAGGGTGTTACAGCACATAAGACGGCACGTCACAGTGCTAAAAATGTTACGGAAAGCGGAGTGGCCGGGAGAGAAGCGGAGCCTGTTGAGAGGCAGAGACGGGGACGTTGCCTGTCAGAGGAGGGGTGTGGGGTTGGGTTGGGTTTGGATCCTGCGGGGACAAATGCTCATAGAAAACCCTTCCAGCCAAAGTGAAGGCTCCTGCAGCATTCACATGGACTCTGACGGAGTGAGGGGCTGTGTGCCCAGTCCACTGACAATGTACTCCGGTGCATATTGCATTAATAATTCCTCATGTGCACCATAAATATTTTAAAGATAGGGACAGTGGATGTTAAATTAACCAGTTCTGCCTTATTCCTTAGCTGATAGATGTCTATGTAGCTTTTGCGTGTAAGATGCGATTTAAAAGACCTTAACATGCAATATGGATGAGTGTGATTGTTACACAGTACATTACTGCTCCCTGAAATTGAGTTCTGATGGGGTTTTTTTTTACGCTCAAATAAGATAACTGTCAAATATGTGATCAGTCTCCGAGGAGACTCTCCTTTCTTCTGGATGAAGGAAGTATGCATTGCTGTCCCTGGTTTTTAAAAACAGAGCTGGAGAACTTAGGTACGCATTAGATGTAGAGTATAGCACATTTCTTAGTTCAGCTGTGCAAGTCAAACCATTCAGTTGCATGGCTGTGTTTAGGCAACTGGCTTATTGATTGCAACTTTGTGCGCTAAGAGGACAAAAAAAAAGCCTTTTAGAAAGTAGTTATGAGAACAGGACAATAATTTCTGAACCCTGGGCTCAAACACATCCCGTGTACGTGTAGGCACAGCGGAGCACCTCTGTAAGCGTGTTGCTTCTAAAGGCGTGAGCTGATGGCAAATAAGCAGTTGTGTGGATAGTGTGAATAAATCCATGAAAAGCACAAGACAAAATGTTATCTTCTGAAAATAGCTGTTGTCTAGGTGTGCCAGGGGGTGGCTGTCTTGAAGCACCACTATCCCACCTGGCTGAACCCACAGCAGAGCAGCTCTGCAGAAGTCAAGATGTGCAAGTGTAATAGAGAGGCAGTAATGGGGATTTGGTCCAACGGGGGGACACACACAGAGTCTTCTCAGAATGCCCCTCTTCTTGACAGAGCTCCTCAGCAAAAGGGGGTTGCACCCAGCCTGTGAAGGGAGCAGGCTATGAACACCTCGCTCTGCATTTCCAGTGTGTGGCCATTATGAGTTGGTACAATCCACACTGGTCACAAAGTCTTGTAAGACAGAATTAAAAAGTACTGTATCAACGACAAAAGAAAGGAAATAGGCTGGTCTGTTCTTCGAACTGATAACTCATGAGTGGTGCTGGGGACTAATGTGCAAAGAGTGGGGACTGGAAAGAGATTTGGAAGGAAAAAGTCTGCTTAAGCAAAGCACAGGAATAAATTCTCTAGGGAGGGATTTTAAGAACAGGTTAGACAAGCAGCTGTCAGGGATGATGTAAATAAAGCTGCTCTGGCCCTGGGACCTGGGTGTGGGGTGGATGACCCATGGAGATGCCTTCTTGCCATATTTCCTGCGAGTTTTGCAAGGTTTTGACAAGCTGATTCTGCAGACGCTTGCAGCAGCATAATGGTATACCTGGCATGCAGAGTCCCAGAAGCAATTTAAAAATAGATTTAGAAAAGAGGTCAGACGAACTCCGCATGGACAGGAAAAGAAATTAATGATACATTTTCCCTAAATGTGTCTGTGCTGTTACACGCTTTGCATGCTAATGGGCAGGCGGCGACGGGTGGGGGTGCAGGAGAAGACTGAGCAGAGCCACGAATGCGGTCTGAGAGGCATCGGCACGGGGGCTCTGATTCTTTTTTTTATGTCATTTTATAAGGAAACCAGCATTGTCCATGTAGGCATTCAAACCCTGATCAGTTTACAAGCCAGCTTTGAAAAGCCAGTTCTCCATTCGAATGTATCTGAGGAGAAATGACCTTGCCATGAAGGAACCGACTGCTTCATGCTTTACACGTGGGGAGGGAGGACACAGATCTTTGCAACGGGCAGGTTGGGAAATGCTGCTACCTTGAGAGAGCAGAGCAGCAAGCAGCTGGCAAAGAGCCTTTAAGCCACTCTTAAATTACACTACAGAGGACAGATTTCATATGCCCTGACCTACAGCGTGCAGCGCAGGAGCACAGTCTTCAGAGATTGCTGCACAGATTTGCTAAATAATCAGGATTATGAATGTTGTGTTTAAAAAGAAGAACATCTAGGCAATCTCAGCCCCAGTTTGAGCACACGGTTTTATTCTGCATATAAACGTGTAGCAAAAGAAATATTTATTTATTTATTTTTCTCTTAAATGCAATCACATTTTTCATGTAGTGGGAATGGTGATGAGGTCCACGTTCTGCGTGGGGATGCCTGGGGCTGGGCTATGAGCTCTGCTGGCCCTGTCACCTCGCAGCCTGGTGTCTGCGTGGTCTTGTCTCCCTCTCGCGGGTGTCCAGACGACTGCAACGGGAGCCGATGTCCCCTGCTGTCCCCAGGGGTGTCCCTGCTGCCCTGCCGCCACGCTAGCTGGCTGCTGTGCCAGGGACAGCTTGGGCTTAGAAATGGCTGTTTTATCCATGTGTCTGAAATGGGTTTTGCCGTTTGTGCTGAGCCTTGGCGTGGAAGTGGTAGCTGTGCAAATAAGGTTTGTGCAGGTTTCTGCTGATGCTTCTGCTCATGTAGAGGGCTCAGAGATCCCAGTATCCGGAGTGTCATCCCGCTGCTACGCCTGCTCTGCTTCCTTACCTACAGCCGAGAGCTGTGTTCGGTGGGTCCTTCAGCAAAATGTCCTTCATTTGTCCTTGGCACCCCGGAGGTGTCACTGACCTCCCTGTACTCTCTCTGTGCCTTCAGGTCAATAACAGAGTCACGTTCAACTTAAAACCAATTCCCTAGCAAACCCCCGTAATCTTTAACTTCATTAAAATCATTCTCATTCAGCTGTGGCAAAACAGAGCCCATGAATCATGATTAGTGCAAGCAGAGGGCCAGGGAAGAGATAATTAATTTCTCTTTCCTGTTCAAAAGGCTGCGCTGCCCTCTCTCAGTGGAGGATTTGTGCCCTTTAGACAAAAGGCTGGTGAGTGTCACCCGTTAATCTCCTCTTTGTCAGCCCCAGAGGGTCCTGCCGCAGCCCCGCTCCCAGAGCACTGCTGGTTATGAGTCGCTATTTCCAAATCAGCTGCAAAACGCTCCCACTTTATTCCTCCAGCTATTTTTAGCACTTCTTTTTAGATTGCAATTAAAAAAAAAAAAAAAGACATCTCGTATCGGTGATAACCAGGTTGTAGCGATTTCTTGCGGTTTCCCCCCTGAAGGGAGAGGAAGGGCTTTCCAGGGTTGCTCCAGCGCGTGTGAATCCCATCTGCTGGCTGTCACCCAAGGTGGAGCCGCCACCGTCACCTGCGGCGGATCCCTTCGGGAGCTCATCCAGCGTGTGGTGGCTCAGCTGGAGAGCCGGTGGCTGAATCAAGGGCAGGTGAGAAATGGCTGGGTTTCTTCAGAGGTCAGGCAGGAGAAGTCTGCTGAGCGTGCAGCATGCGGCAGAGTGGCTGGGGAGGGCCCTTGGGAGCACCAGGGCTGCATTTAAAGACCTGAAAGAAGTCACGGTGGTCCCTGGAGCTTTTTTCCTCCCTTCTTCGGTTGCAGGAAAAGCAAGTGAGTGAATGGGGAAGTTCTGTCCCACCAATCTCAGAATCACACCGTACACAGCCCCCTCGCCTCGGCATCCCAGATTCTCCCCGAGCACTTGACAGACAGAGCTCACTGAGCTGGATTTGAGCATCCTAAATTTAGCCAATGCAGCTAAATGGTTCCTGCTGGTTTTAATTCACATTCATACTGAGTTTCTGCAGTTTTATTTTCCCTTCCCCTCTCCTCTCAAGGGAGAAGCAATAGCTTTCTTGGAGGTAGCTTATGATTTTTCCAGATAGAAATTGTTTCCATTCCAGGGTTATTGGCAATACCCAAATATATGTCCAGGAATCGGTCAAAGCCAAGGAGCCTGATTTAGAGCTGCTGCTTCTAATGTCTAATAAAGCAGCATTGCAAAAGGTCAGCCTCTGTGCAATATAGCAGCCGGTCCCACCAGCTAATGGCATAATCTATTAAAGAATTTATTCCCTACATCTTCCCTTCCCGGTCAAATCTAACAAGAGCGGGGAACATTAACTGTCTAACCTAATACTGAGTTTCATATAGTGCTAGTAAACCTATTAACTGAGGCTGTTATCCAAACTGCCGGAGTCTTGACCTTGGCCTGTGTTTTCAAGTGGGCTTTTGCCGTTCCTCTCGA
This sequence comes from Tringa solitaria, assembly GCA_026413425.1. Taxonomy (NCBI): domain Eukaryota; kingdom Metazoa; phylum Chordata; class Aves; order Charadriiformes; family Scolopacidae; genus Tringa; species Tringa solitaria. The sequence continues at coordinate 10,770,430 of JAOXJM010000005.1, read as the reverse complement.
CATCTGCCTCGGTGCTACAAAGCAGCAGCAGCTTCATTTGAGAAGCAGCTCCATTGCTGTCCTTGGGATGGTCCATGGTGGTGTCCCTGCAGCAACGTCCTGCCCTCTCCCTCTAGTTTGCACTGAGGAGCATTCATCATTTCGAGGTCATCCTCAGCCCTCTGACTTCTCGATCTATATGGAGGTAACAGCAACGCTTGCTTTGGGGTAAACACCACCAGTTGTTGTTGATTCACCTGTAGCCCAACAGCTCTTGTTCTTGTGCTTTTCAACATGGTTCTTGACGCTCTCCTGCTATTTTGCTGGCACTGATGTAGGCTGCAGCATCAGCTGCTCCGTTATTGGGTGCTTTTATTTCTTCCAAAGCTGCCCCAGCTGCTGGGCAGAGCCTTTGGGAGCGGTGTTTGCCCAAAGGAGGGTGAGCTGGTGTGCGAGAGCACGGGTGGTTTCTCTCCACGCACGTACCGAGCACAGACAAATACTTGGCATCAGCCCTTGACGTGGTTCACTCCCCAGCAGGTAAGGGGAGGTGGTCCCCTATGGCAGGTTTTATGAATTATTTTGAGTATTCAGGGGCCAGAAGGGTGTCTCTTCTTTGCTGTCCTGCAGCGGGTGGAGTTTCTGTGGGTGTTTTCTCCCGGCTTTGTGTCCCCACTGCAGTGACGTGGCCGGACTTCACCCCAGAGAGGGATGTCTCCAAGACCCGGTTCTGAGTGTGCTGTGGGCTCTCTCAGTGCTGGGTTTGACTCAGTCCTGGGCTTCCCCTCTGCCGTCCCGGTCCGTGGCATCTTGGTAATGAGCCCGAGCATCTGTTTGGAGCAAACATTTCCCTGAACGGCTGTGGGTTGTCTTCCAGCTTGTTATTTACGTGCTCGTTCAGGTCACGTACTCCCCAGGGTAGGAGTGAGACCCAGGCTCGGCCCATTTATCTTCCATGAGTTGAGGAGAATAAAGAAAACATTTACCTTCTGGCTGCTAGTCCATTCATCTCCTGCTGAATCTTATGTCTTCCTCTGTCAGGTCTCCTTTTTTCTTGAACTATTTTGGGTTCTCTAAGCACTAGTTTTCATTGGGTTTTGACTCTCTATGGGCAGCTCAAAACGCCTGAGCCAGCAGTCTCCAGGAGTCTCGCTGGTCCTCGGGTGCACCAGGACTCACTTCTTCCCTCCTTATATGGGCAAATCATGAGCCTGATAAAGCCCTCCTGGCTCCGGGCTCCCCCTTTCCCTGCTTTCCCCATCACATGTCCCTGTCCCTGCAGATTTACCAGCCCTGGGGACGTCTCCGTGCAGTCTGTCCCCAGCAGCCTTGCTACACACCCAGCATCTCTCCCCTGCTCCCGTGCGTGGGACGCTGCTCCCCACAGGGCTCTGTCCCTTCGGGACCAGCAGATACAGGTGGGTGATGGGGCAGGAGCTGTGGACCCACAGGGTACCCCACGCTGCCTCTGCCCCCCAGGATGGACGGTGGCACTGCACTGAGGATGTGACGCTGAAAACAGAGAAAAATCTTAAGCCTTCTCTGTAAATAATGCCAATTACAAATCCTACTGTCCCTGTTGTATCTCAAAATATCACCTGGAGTGTCTGCGCAAACAGTGAATGCAGGGTGAAAAAACACCAAAGCAGGGAAAATCCACCCTGTGCAGGGCCTGTCTTCCAGAACGCCAAGGCTCCCTCCTCCATCATCCCTTTTCACAAAGGTGACATTTGTCAAGAGCTCAAGGGCAGGATTTTCCATGCTGGAGGCTCAGCAGCTCCCTGTGTAGCAGCAATAACCAGGTTTCTCGGAGAGCGGGGTCAGCACAGGGTGGGGGGTGCGGTGCTACATGGAAAAGTCTGGCCATTTAATTCAGTGCCCCCATCACAGTGGGCTGAGCCACCCCGTGAACCTGTCACGAGGACGGGTGTGCCAGTGACACGTCCTCTTCGGTCCCGTGCGTGGCAAGATGCTGAGGTGTGTGTGCTGCCTTCCTCGTTCCTCATAGGAATAAATAAATATTCCCGTGGGGCTGAGACCGGGTCTGCAAATAGCTAATAGCTGAAATCCCAACCTGAAATTAACACCCTTCTGGCTGAATAGGGTTTAAAAAAAAATTCTTTTTTAAAGACGTCTTTTAAATGTGACTGGCTTGCAGGGGGGAATCAATGAATCTTTGTGGCTGACTCAGGCTGCGTGAGAGCCTGCGGTCCCCAGCCCACCCTGCAGGCAGGGTTCCCTCTGCGGCTTCGTTTCTACTGAACACGCAGTCTCCTCGCGATGTTCCATTGTAAGAAATGAATTTGGGGCAGCAGGGAGCTGTGTCATGGTGTTGGTAATTGTCTCCTGCCAAGGACATTTGGAAGAGTGCAGGGAGGTTCCTAATTGTGCCTGACCTCGCTGTGCAGCAGCTTCCCTGGAGCAAAACCCAGCATGGTAGCGTGGGTACCCTGGCACAAAGCCCCTGACCTGTGTTTCAGCAGCTGTGTTTCGGTTTGGCAGATGCCTGCAGGACAAAAGTCGGTGTTGAATGGTGGCATCAAGCCTCCTCCTTAAACATTCGCAGCAAGCAGGGCAGCGAGGTTTCCCACAACCTGTGATAACAGCCGTGTAAATCAGGGTACAACTGGGTAAACTTTGATTTGTATCAGTGTACCACTGGATTTGACCCTTTTGAGTCGCTTCACCCGTGTCCAGTGGGTGACCAGCACCTGTAGCCGTGCCATAGACCAGCCTTAGGTGCCTGGTGAATAGATTTGGGGGCTTTGTCCCCATGTTTTGCTGCAGTGACTGTGGCAGACTCCTTGCTGGTGTTTCAGGATGTTGTCCCTTTAGCCTTGCACCAGTTTTCAGGTCCTCTTCATTATTGCTTCAGACCTGGTCATGGAAACAGGTATGAAAACTGCACAGTGGACGTGATGGGTGCTTCTGGTGTTGAGCAGTAAGGAGAGGGGTCTTCTTGTCAAGAACGAGATGCATCGCTCTGTGTGTGTGAAAGAAATAAGTCAGGAATTGAGTCCCAATGGGATTGATGCCAGCACCCCTCATCTCACTTTTAACTGCTGCTCTAGAGACATTATTCCCCCCCCAGAAATGAAGACTGGGAAGGGACAGCTACCAAGAGAGATCCTATAAGCTGTACTAGGAAGCTGCTTAGATTCTAATGCTATCTGGAATAGGTGACAGGCTGCATATGAGCCTGAGATGGCAGAGATTTTCATTACAGACAATTAGTTAGAGTTGAACAAGTGTTAACCAGCTGGTCACTGCAACCATTACTGATTTGGGGTTTGTTTTTTTTTTACAAGTAAAGGGATTTTCAATGGATTCTTTGTAACTAAACTGCCAGGAAATCAGGGAGTTTTGCAAGAGAAGGCTTCTGCAGATGTCATTCATTTCAACGATATATTAAATCTGGTTCTTTAGTTACTGGATTGCTTTAAAATGCAAATTAACCACTTGCCAAAATCAATTTCTCTTGCAGCTTGAATTTCAGTGGAGTCCATCTGGCATCTGCTGGGCAGTTTAGTGACTTCCTGGGGAGCATGGGCCCTGCACAATTTGTTGGGCGTCAGACCTTGGCCACCACCTCGATGGGTAAGGCATGCAAAGATGTTAGGTAGCTTTAATTTAATCTTGAACAGACTGCTCCTACAAGCCACCTAATAACGTGTCCAGCATCTGCTGCTCTACCACTCCTCCGCTCTGTTTCTCTGTTAAATCAAGCAAGCTTGGCTAAAAGGTTTTGCTGATTGCTGCCAATGCAGTGTTGGTAGGAGAGCACCAGCTTTATGCTTTCCTCTCTCGGATCCAAAAGGCACAGACAAAGTAAAACGCAGCTAAAATCCTCAAAATGCATCCTGTGCATCTTTGTGTTTTACTTGCTTTCTAAGGCCCACCAGGCTCTGTAAAGATTTTCTTATGGTCCACCATAATTGCATTTTCCAAAGTAGCCTGGAGCTCTAGGCACTCCGGTTTGGGAGAGGTGAGAGGGTGGCTGCCACTGAAGAGTGTGAGACTGAGTCACCCAAAGCCGTGTTAGAGGGGTGACATTAGAGATTGCTTTTGAAAATGTGGGCTTGAATCACTGCAGAGCTGCTCCAGAATAGCACAGGAGGAGATCAGGCACTCAGGGCCTGCAGTTTGTTGCAGCTCGTAGCAGGAATGACATGAGGATTGTTCTTTTTTATAATGTTCTAGTAGCCCACAGGTATAGCGTTTTGAAAGCCTTCTGTCTATTTTGACATTTTGGTTTAGGGGATGTGGAAATTGGCTTGCAAGAGCGCAATGGGCAGCTAGAAGTGGATATCATTCAGGCTCGAGGACTGACACCAAAACCCGGCTCCAAAACACTGCCAGGTAGTATGCTTTGACCTCCTAAAATAATTCACTGACCCCCAGCCTCCTGCGATGCTTGTGAATAGGAAAAAAAATTAATTCCGCTTGGCTTCTGCAGAACTAAGCAGTCTGGATGCGGTGTTCAAAATAAGGCTGGTTGAGCAAATCTTTTCACTGCTGTAAATGCCTTCTTTAGAAATACCTGAGACATGGCACTCTGTCTTTTCTAAAGTGAGCATGAAGTTTTTTTCATATTTGACCATATTTATTTTTTCCAGCTGCTTACATCAAAGCTTACCTGCTAGAGAATGGCGTGTGCATTGCGAAAAAGAAGACAAAAGTGGCTCGCAAATCATTAGATCCTTTGTACAATCAGGTGTTACTGTTTGCTGAGAGCCCACAGGGCAAAGTATTACAGGTAAGATGAGCAAGTCTCAGGTCTGCCCATCTCTCTCTTCCACCTTTGCTGGAAGATACTAGGTTTGGCAAGGGATCTGGATAATTAACATAGATGAGAAAAAGCCAGTGTTTTCATATTGAACCAAATGCACTCAATCTGAACGTAAAAAATGGAAAGGAAAACCTTTTTTTCATACTCAAACTGATTATTATATGACACTCTGTCAGGTAACGTTAGTGCCTAACAGGAAAAGGTTGATTTTTATTTTTTAAATTCTTTTTCCCCCACCCAGTGAAGAGACAGGTAGTACCTATAGATGCTAAGCAGTCTTGCAGTGTAGGTTGTCTTCTATGTTTATATCCATTCAGAGCACTCTGCTTGGGCCATCACCCAGTCACATATCCTACCTTTTTCTACCTCTTTTCTTTTACTGCCATGCATTTTCTGCCATGCTCATATGTTTCTGCACCTATGTTTCCAGAGCAAAGAGTGATTTGCATTGTTAATTCATACCCAAATCACTTCCATCCAATAAAGCCTGGCTACAATCCACTGGTAATACTGATGTAATTAATCCACGAGTTTCTGTTGCTTACCTCCACTGGCATATGAATTGCCAGCTGAGTTGATGATCCTTCTCATCGTTGAACTCTGCCTTGTTTACCTTGATTAGGAGCATTTTCCCCTGTTGCAACAAGAATGCACGTTTTTGACTGAAACAGGGTGGGACCTGGCTTGGTCTGCTCTTCCCTTGCATGGGTTTCTTACCTGCTGCCTTGCTGCCAGGAAAGGCACTTATTCCAAGAGAATAAAAGGAGGAGCTTGGCTCTTTGCCAGCCGCCGTGCCACCAAACCAACCTTCTGCAGTGGCTTGCTCCATCTCACGCTGACCTAGAGCGTTAATTTTTGTCTTTTAATTGGCATTCATTGTCTCTCCTACCTCGTTTTATAGAAAATTGTAATGTTCTGGTTATTTGGAGCCTAGGGAAAGAAGCTGCCAGGATTAGCCAGAGATCACTAGTGTCACCATCATAACCCATCGTCCTCATCCTCTCCTCTTCAGAACACGGACTCACTCTGGAGTCAGTCGTCACCTTTGTCTTGAGCCATGTAGGGCCACTTGGCCACCTGCAGACCTCCAGCATGCCTAAGCCCATGACCCTCACTACATCTGTTGTTCCACCCACTGGTCTCCATCATGTCGTAAGTGTGATTCAGCTTTCCCTGTTCGCCTGCCAGCTCTCTTTCATTAGACCTTCCTCTGCGTGTGCGAGCCGTTCTCGGCGGTCTGTTCTGCTTCCCCTGCATGCCACTCCATGTGTGTCCCTTGCGTCACAGCTCCCGCTTGCCAGCGCTCGGCTCCTGCCCTTTCTCCAGGTGAGTAGCCGTCCCTTGTCTCCATCTGCCCTGTGTCATCAGCTCCGAGTGCAGAACTGAAGACGAGCTCTTTTCCTCAGAATGTTGGCTCTTGGCCCAAGCTATTGCCCACCTATTTATTTTTTTTTTTGGTGTATTTTTCCAGATCAGGAGCCCTTCCTGCTCCTTTCCCACAGGCCACCTTTTGCTGTTTCCAAGGCCCGCTACGGTGCCAGGGCCAGGTTTTACCTGCAGGTGTTGGAGCTGCAGCTCCAGGGATGCTTTGTCCATGCACTGTCCCTGCCCAGCAGGTAGAACAGCAGAATGGTGTCTAATCCACATGTGCATTCACGTCTTTTCTGGGGGTGGGAGGGAAGTCTGATAACATCACGATTTGTAAAACTGTCCTTAAAAAAAAAAAGAAGTAAAAATCATCAGCCAGAGCTTCACGTGTCCGAATTGGTAGCATAAACCTTTCTGCTTTTCTTGAATTATAGTAAAGCCCTGGGAGGTTGGATGAATGGAAGGAAGGATTGATCAGATTTATGCTTCCCGATCACGTGTGGAAGTTGGAGGATTAACTGTGTTCCCCCTCTTGTTCCTAAGGTGATAGTGTGGGGAAACTATGGACGGATGGAACGCAAGCACTTCATGGGAGTCGCCAGAGTCCTCCTGGAAGAACTGGATTTGTCCACTTTAGCAATCGGCTGGTACAAGCTCTTCCCAACCTCCTCGATGGTGGATCCCACTACGGGCCCGCTCCTGCGTCAGTCCTCGCAGCTTTCCCTGGAGAGCACAGTGGGACCCTGCTGTGACAGGTCTTAGTGAGTGAGGAAGGGGGAACTGCTTTTGTTTTTTAAACATGCTGTCAAGGTTTTGTTTGCTGGAACTCTGACCTCAAGCGCAATGCATGTTCAATCAGTTCTTGTGGAGCTGGAAGAGGAGGATAAACCAGTGACCTTAGACAGAAGACGAGGGGGAGGGTGCTCTGCCCTCTCCGTCCGAGGAGGAGGTGCCGTGGGGCATGAGTCCTAGTTGTCAAATTAGACATACACCTCTTGTTTCACTTCTCTCGCTGTCATTCTTGGACCTTTGTTTCAGATCAGTATTAACCCTGGAAAGTTGCAGCATTTGAAAGAATTTGGGGGGAGTAAGGAAGGAATTTTTCTTGACTGTGCGTCTTAGAAATTTCTAATACGGATTCTTTCATGAGAAAGTACCTGAAAAATTCAGAGGCTGATATCTGACCTAAAAAGAGCTTGAGAGGGAGTGTTAGGATTTTATAAGGCCTTTCTTCTTGAAAGGCAGAAAAAGAAAGAAACCTGCAACTCTTTCTTTAGATTCAGTTCCCCATCGCTGAGTCACGTTAACTGTAACGGTGTCGTTGCTGTGTTTTCAATCTGTGCCAAATTACCAGCAAGTGTCTTTCCTGCATTACTTGTCTAACACTGCTGATGAAGCGTACTTGGTGGGAGAATGAGTAGCACCTACTTACACCAGACAGTTTGAACAGAGTTCGGGTTTAGCCAGCTAATTAACTGCAATTTTGCTCAGTAAATAAAAACCAAACAAAAACCCAACCACTAGAAGTGGGAGCTGAACACCAGACTTGCAGCTTGAGATATGTTTTCTATTGTCAGATACAACGTTCTGCAATTTACTGACTCCCTTCCTTGTCGCTGTGCATCCTTCAGTCACAGTGTCTTCTGTCCCCTGCTTTTCTTCCATCTCCTTTGTACTGGTACATATCTGCTGGAGATGCTGTCCTTCCCAGTGTGCTATGGACTGACCTGAAACAGGACTGTTTGATTCTGCCACGGGAGAGGAGATTGAGGTCTCTGGGGGTGCAGAAGAAAGAAACCTCAGTTTGTCATCTGAGGGGAAGGTGCTGGGGAGCGTGTCACCTTCCTGGTGAGGAGAAGGGTGCTTTAGGCAGTCCCGGTAGTCCACAAACATTGTCAAGTGTCCTGCAAGAGGAGATGCAATCCCGAAAGTTTGGAGAGGTGGTGGGTGAGAAATCTGAAGACGCAGTGGTCACAGCGTGTATATTTTGTTAATTAAAGCGCAACGCTAGTTGTAAATGAGTCGTGTAGATGGAGCCAGTAAAGCACATTCTCTGGGCTGCTGAGCTGCCGTGGCTGTTGGCAGCAGAGTCAGGTGCTGGAGTGAGTGCGCTAGGTCCTTCAGACAATTAAAAACATATTATCCAAAATCACAGAGAATCTCCAAAGATTTTCTGTTGATAAGACCTCTTTTGGCTAGGCTTTGTCTTAGTTCCTGATGAGGATTTGATGACTGCTGTCTCAGAAGAAGCTTTTGGAGTTGTTTTACTTCGTGATTTAAAAGTGAAGGTCCCATGTCACGTTTAGGAATGAGCAGATTCGTGACCTGTGGTAGAGGCATTCTGAACATTTATTTCTGCATGTGGACCTCAGCTTCGTTAGAATAAAAGCATGAGCGTTGAGTGGATGGTAAAAGCAGTTGCTTTTGGTCCTAGCTTGTCTATGGCATTTTAAATTATTTTGAGATAAATTACAGGATAGATGCAAAAATAATAGGCCTTACAGTAATCTCTGTAAAAAATTATATAATATAAAGGAGAGGGAAGGAGGATAAGGGACATAGAATGAATAGTTTTTTGAGTCTTCAGTGGCAAAAGCCTCAACATTTCAGAGAAATCTCTTAATTTCCTTGATCAAATATGTCTCTGGCCTCTCACTAATTATTTTTTCTAATCGTATTAGACAATTTCTATATATTAGCTGAAGAAGGTTTGTTGCATGCTGGTCAAACTATGTTGTGGCTCTCTCTTTTATTTTTATTTTTGAAAAAAAAAAAAAGCACATTTACTTGTAATTCAAGTCAGCATCTTTTCCTCTTGGTATGTAGTGAGTACTAGGCAATATTGTATAATATGTGTATGAACTAGAATAGATTAGGTAGATTTAGTGGTTTGTAGCACTGGATCTTTTAATAACTATGTCTTTCAAAGGACCGTGGGGAGCTCCGGGTACATCCCAGACCTGGCAGCTGAGTAACAGGGCTTCTGTCTTAAGTTCTGCTGAAACCTTTCTGTTGGTACTCAGTTTGGACATTATCTACCAGTAATAGCAAGTTAATCACGGGTTTCTGGGGCCAATAAGATGAATGCAGCATTTTTGCAGTCTTTAATGGGGTGCAGGAGACTATATAGGCCAAAAATATTTCCCCCAAAGCCTTTGTTTAAAGACTGTGCATTGAAAAGCTCGGTTCCTGTTTGCCTGGCAAATGTCTCTGTATCCTACCCCTCCAAAAGCTCTGCAAGCTCCATGATGATCACTTTCGTTACTTAACACTGAGGACTATCTTCTGTCTGTTTTTAATCACGCTAAAAGGTCACTGTCAGGGTAAAAAAAAAATAAATTACAGTTCTACTTGTGTTATTTTTGTTAACATCTCGCATTCTGAAATTTGGAGGCAGTTTTAACAGTCTGCTCCATCCTGTTTTCTTCTGCATTTTTCCCATGGTTGGTTGTAGTCCAGTGGTTCTCGCTTTTGTTTTCTACTCACTCCCAAGTCCTGTTTCTCCCCAGTAAGGGAACGCTGCAGCCCCTGGCTGCCAGGCACAGCAAAGTCAGGCGAGCTGGCGAGTGCGGGCCATCTTCCTTCCTAAAGCAGAGCCAGAGGAGCCCTGCTGAGAGCGCCTGCGGGGCGCAGAGCGAGGCCAGCAGAGTTGCAGGGGACCTGCAGTCCGAATTCCTGTGTCACTCGTGCCCGTGATTCCCGCACTGACCGTGGTTTGTTATAGTTAAAAAAGAACTCTTGCAGTTCTCCGTTAATTTAAAGGCTCCCAGTATAGCATCCAAGGCAAGTCGCAGGCTCGGAATAGCTTATTTTTATAAAGCCTAACCTTTTGAGGGTTTTTTCCCCCCCAAATTTGACTTGCCAGTTTCTGTCTAAGGTGATGTGATAGGACAGTTGGGGTTGCCAGTGTTGTCGTGTAAAAAGCAGCAGTTTTTTAGAGCCACGAGCAGCTGAAAACTGAACTTTGGTCCTCTTTGCAAGTCCCAGCTGAGTTTTTTTCCCGTGTCTGAGTCTAGCTCTTAGTTATAGTCAGGGAGGGGGAGAGAAGGAAGAGCAGGAGACTGAAAAAAGAAACAGGCTTCATCGTATTTTTGGTCTGTGAGCAATGCTGAGGGATGAGACTGAGGAGAGATAAACACCTGCCCAGCTCACGGTTGATTCTCTGTTCCTCCTGCATGAAATACTACATTTGAATGGTAACGGCAGGATTGCTTGCCAAAAAATCGGGAGAGCTGGTACCTAAGTGTTACCTGCATCACTATTACCGTGGAAAACAAAGACATGCTGATGCTGAGAGCAGAATGATCTTTCCCCAGTGGAATCCCCCGCACGCAGGGAGGGCAGAGCATGGGAACGGTGCCTCGCACGCTGCTGTGTCCTGTTCGTGGTCTGAGCAAAAAGCAGCCGTCACCGTGGTTAGTCCTGGTTTATTTGGGCAAAAAATGTGGTATTTTCCCAGTGTTGCTGTCCCTTTGCCCCAGCACAGCTGGGATGCCACAGAGCCAACACAAGGTCCTCGCTCCACATTTCAATCTGCGGGCCCTGGTCCCGCAGCTGCGTGGAGCATCCCTTTGGGGGGACCTGTGTGTCCACGGGCAGGGTAGGGGCTGGGTGGTTTTATTGTTCAGCCAAGTACATCTCCACTTCTTGGCCATGGATTGTTTCAAAGGACATTGCGGATTTATTTGCTTTGAATGAAAATAGATATTTAGTGTTTCTAGCTACCAGATCCTTTATCAATGTACTGTTCTAAATTCGCAGGTCTTCTGGAGTATGAATATCACAAGTTCCTGTAAAGGAGCTATTTTTAAGATGTTGAGGCAGTTAACAGAATCTCAACCTAAGCATGTTTAGTAACGTTTAGACAGCAAGACAACTTTTTTATGAAATTCATTTTAAGTTAGTTTATTACATGCTGTTGGTAATATTTTGAAACAGGAAAAATATTTTTCTTTAAAGACAAAATGCTGTATGTTTTTTAACTGATGACATAATTTAGTGTTTTCAAAAATGTTCGATGTTCTTGGTATGAAGTTTTCTCATTCTTTTGATTTCTATGTTCCTTGTTATATTTTAACAATTTTTTTTCCAAAAGAAAAGAGGCATATGTAAATAAACACCAGAAAAGAGTCCTATAAGAAATTCTGTTCAAACTGGCCATAAAATTATTAGTAAATATTTGTTCTCGTTCATTAACTCTCAGCTACTATTCAAGCCTTTGTTGAAAGAATTGATGTTGTATTTTCAAGATGAGAACTACTTAGCTAGTTTTGTCATAATCCTGTACTCTGTATAAAAATCTTTTTATAAAGAAAGTCTAATAGGCTAACAAGCAATAATATATTCCATTTGGTGTGCACAGATTGTGACTTGCAGGCTGTAGTACATATTGTTGATACAGTTTATAATTGTCTTTAATCTCAACGCCGTCACTTTTGAAAGCGATCCATATTAACTTTGGTTGTAAAAAAACGAAGACCAGGCCGTTGCCTTGTGAGATATATTCATCCTATAGACTTCTCTGTGAGTATATGTGCCCATCGACATGAAATCTCTCTTAGGTGAAGAATGAAACAGCTGTAGGTGACTTCATACTACAGAGGTAAAAAAAAAAAGTAGTTTCACTATAAACTTCATGACTGTTTCAATCTCCCTGTTTTTCTTAGGCTATCTAGTATTTGTAACTCGATGAGAACGGTTCCCACTGCCACTGTAGCCCTGATAAAGCAAAAAAAGCCTTTGCACTCTGGGGCCACACGAGTTCTGCCTGACAGCTGCCTATTTTCCTCAAGATACCAGGGGCAAGCTAAAGGGAGGGTGGGTTTTTTTTCAGAGCAGCAGATTGAGCTGCTCTTCTTTCAAGGCTTTGTGGGTTATTTTGTCCACTTCGAGGTGGTATTTGTCCATCGCGTTAGAAAATTCCACCCAAGGCAGAGAGATTGCGCCTTCGCAGAGGTTCACGGGGGGGCCTAACATGTAAAGCAGGAACAGGCTGTTCTGTGCCGTTCTTCAGAAGTTGGCTAACGCTGGGCTCATCTAAAGATTTTTCCAAAGTGGCAGGATCAGGATATTGGATTTTAAGTCAGCTCTGTCATTGATGCAGCGCATAAAATAAACCGGCTTCAAAACAGCATCCCAGTTCATTGCCTGTGGATTTCTCACAACGTTTCCCCAGAGGAAAAAATCTCCGTGTTGTTCTCGAGATTGCCAGTTCACTGGCCATGCAGGCAGCAGGTCGCTGACCCGGTGACACCGGGAGCCCCAACGAATGATGAAATAATTCACATTTTTTGGTGAAATGCTTGGAGGAGAAAAAGAGATGTGTAAATGCAAAGTGCCGTCAGTAGAGAAATCCAGGGCGTATTGAGACCTGGAACAAGCATCTAAAATGAATTTTTTTTCACTTGCAGCCACCAAATTTGAGCCAAAAAAGTTAGAAAAGAGGCTGATCAGTGAAAGCCTTTTCCCTTTTACCCCAGTGCAGGCCTGGCAAGGCGTGTGTGTTTGTGGATGTCCATAGGTGTGCATCTGTGCTAATGTCTACAGGCACGTGGCGAGCAGTAGTGCTTTGGAAAATGCCAGGTTCCTTTAGGAAAGGGAAATCCTTAGGGAGAGCCCCCTCTGAAGGGGCTGCCTCGTTGTACAGTCCGTGTCTCCTTCCCTTGTACGAGCCCCTTGCCCACCCAAGACCCCTCAGCCAAGTCTGTGGGACACTGGTGGAACCCAGCACGGCAGAGACCCCGAGCTGGGCTCCTGCCGCACCCTGCCTGGATCTGGTGGTCTGTAAACGTGGTAATTTCCCCCAGGGAGCATGCAAGTGATTAGGTATTCTCAAATCATGGCTAACGAGTCTTCAGCCTGCACTGCCAGACTCCCCTCTGCTCAGAGACCGACGTCCCGGTGGCCAAGCAGCCTCAGGTCCATCCCTGGCCCCAGCCGCTCACCCACCACAGCAGCATCAGGCTCCTTCCTGGGGAACCTCACGCTCTTCTCATGGTGTAGACACCCTTCTGCCCTCCTGTCCCTCTGGTAGCTGCTCTCATCCTGGTGGAGGAGAGGAACCGAGGAGCGTTTCCTGTAGCTTCTGGTTCTTTGCACTTTAGCGGCTGAAACGGAGGAGGAGCCAGCACCAGCCCTTTACAGAGCACCAGCAAACAGAGGCTACAACCTAATGATTTTCCCTTCGTGACTTTCCAGTAGCCAAAATGGCAACCAAAGCTGTGTTGTGAAACCCCGCTGCCGGTCAGCAGACAGCCTTTGCATTTACACTGCGCGCTGGGCACCTCGCGTGGGCTTCAGACCCCCTCGCCTGGGGAGGAGAGGGCTTAGTCTTGCCGAGAGGGCAGGTGGACAGCAGTGAGCTCTGCTCACTCAGCGGTGACAGGGGCAGAAGCCACCCCAGGGAAGAATCGAGGCACACCTTCTGCTGAAGCCATGCCCACAAGCTTCCCAGGAGCTCGGGATAGCTTGGGATAGCTGCCCCCCTGGGGCTCCACATCCCACTGACCACCAGCCTGGAACTTTAAATCCGGCAGCAGATTTTATTTTTTTTTTTCTTTGGGGCTGTTGCTCCTTACCCAGTGCTGCTCACTGCTCTCTGCTTTGGGGATTCCATCTCCTCGCCCTGGCGCTGATTTTGGCTTTGTTTGGAGCAAGGAAGAGCGAGGTTTGGAGAGTGAATCCAAGGCTCGTTCCCCCAGCCTCACCTGAGCTCTCCTTCCTCCTGCTCCCTGTGCCGGCTGGAAGGGGCATCCCCAGGATGCAGTGCCTCCCCCGCTCCCCCCCCCGCAGCACTGCCATGGCCTGCCACCCTCCTGGGATGCCAGTGTCCCTGTTTTGTGACAGCCCTGCATTCGGGCCACAGGAGGTCCTTCCTTTCCCATCCTTGGTAGGAGCTGGGTGTCTTCTACAGGGGAGCTGGCTCTGTGCCGGCCAGGGAGAAAGGGAGCTCCCAGCAAGCTTTCCTCCAGCTTCCCTCTGCTTTCCCTTGCGCTGCTCCCTACCTGGGTTCTCCCTTCCCTCTCAATACGAGGCCTTATTCCAACCCGAGGGGACCGAGCCCGCCCGCAGCATCTCCATCCCGCGGGGAGCCCCGGGGCGCTGCTGCAGAGCTGGCCTCTGCTCGGGGATGGAGCCACCACCTCCAGCCCATCCGCGCTCTCTCCTCCCCGGCGCCAGCGTCCCAGCGCTCTGCCTTGTACCCTGGACCCTGGCCACGGTGGGGACATCTCCTTTCACAGGGTTAAACCTTTTTACTTCACTAATTGCTCCAGGAAAACCCATAGCTTTGCAGGGGCACCACGCGGCTGCTGCCTCTCCTCTTGCCTTTCCGTAGGAGTTGGGGGGCGGCTGATCTGCTCTGGTTTTTTGGCCTCTGTAACCCTCTCCAAAACTTTTGGGAGGTTTTTTTTTAACGGCCTCCAGTGAGATGTGATCTCCGTGGAGCCGGAGGGAACACAGGCAATGGAGCCAGGCAGCCTGCTTGCCACCGTGGGCGAGTGGCTTGTGAGGTGCGTGGGCTGCCTTGGGTGGAAGGCGGGAGGCCGGCCCGGCAGCGCCGGAGGGACACCGGCCGCTGCTCTGTAATGGGGAGAGGATTCTGCTGTACTTTTTTCCTGTCTGTAGGTTTTATTCAGACAATATGTAACAATTGAGTGATTTACAATTCAGTGTTAAGCTAATGAAAACGTTGATAATGGTGATAATAAAACCTTTCTCTTTTTTTTTTTCCTACGGTGTGTTGGCGGGTTTTTGTGGAGTGTCTCTGCCTCTTATCTTCTTCCTACGATTTCAGCTGGGCCGTCCCTTCTCCCTGTGCCTGAAGGGAATGAGAGGAGTCCCCAGGAGCACCTGGGGAAGAAGAATGTTAAGCACCAATACAGGTTAGGTGTGGACCTGCTGGAGTCAAGTTCTGAAGAGAAAGATCTGGGGGTCCTGGTAGACAGCAAAA
>JAOXJM010000005.1:10724611-10735404 GCA_026413425.1 Tringa solitaria | reverse complement strand
CCTTTCAAGTAGTTGTAGAGAGTGATGAGGTCGCCCCTCAGTCTCCTCTTCCTCAGAGTAAACAGTCCCAGTTTCCCAGTTCCCACGTGCCATGAACTCTCTACTCGCCGCTGGGGGCTAACGCCTGGTACCTCTGTGGCCAGCACCTCTGTTTCAACTGGCCATCATTTGGCTGAACTCGAGGAGTTTCTGTGCCTCCTGCGGTACTCACTGCTCGCTCCCGCTCCCCCCGGCTCGCACACGGCAGCCTTTGCTTTGCTGGGTGCCTCCAGAAACACAAAGACCTTGGAAACATGACATGTTTAGTCTCTTTTTAGAAATGTGTGCAAAGTAGAAATAAAGAATTAAACAGAGTTGAGTCCTATGCATTCAGCTGTTGCCGATAGCGATATTTGCTTCTTGCAGAATGCTTTGCACGCCAAGAAAAACAGTTTTACGTTTTAGGGAAAGAAAGTGGTGCATCTGTACATCTGTGCATCTGTACGTGTGCCTGTTAATTCTGCCTGAACGGCTTCCCGGGGCTGTCAGCTCAAAAGTTCTCCTTAAAGTAACAAATCTTGACTGTGTTTGCAACAAATCCTCAACCGAGAGGCGTTTATTTTAACGAAGCGAGAAATGCTGCCAAATTTCCGGGCCTGATCCCGATCCCATTAATGTCAGCGGGAGAGTTCCCACCATGTTTGGTTTGTTGGTTGGGTCTAATCTGCATGAGGGAGTTAAAAACCTGCGTCGGGGTCAGATTTGCAGACAAATTCATTGCTCCACTTGGCTGTGCCAGAGAGTCCATGGGAAAAGCAGACGGTACAGGTGGGATTCCTCTTGCCTGATTTTAGGCATCTTCAAGTCCAGCAACAGATAGCCAGGGGAGGGAAAGAGGAATGCTTAGATCATCTAAGCCCAGAAGAGGGGAAATTAATTTATTTCTTGCCACGGAGCTGTCTCACCCCCTGAGGATTTGCAGCTCGTGTGAAGGAACCTGACAGCACTGGAAGGTTTCTGCAGCAGTGGGGAAAGGACCTCACTCAAAGCCAGCCCCTGAGGCACTGCCACAGGTCTTCTGCTTGGATCTTCTCCCCGCGCTTGTGCCAGCCAGGAGCCGAGGGTGATGCCTGGGTCAGGATGCACAGCAGCTCCGGTGGGCACTGACCCCTCCTGCCAGCAGCAAAGCTTGTGCATGGTCCTGCCAAGGGCTGGCAGAGCTGCTGGGAGAAGGGGGGGGAGGAATACGGCAGCTCCCCACTTTCTCTGTCCCCTCACTCACTGCCGAAACACGTGCTGCCTCCTCGGCTCCAAGTGCCACGAGTTGGGACCGGCACAGAGCAAGAGCTGCCCATGCTGGTTGCTCCAGGGAGAATCCCACCCCTCTGCTCCCAGGAGGTAAAAAGATTTGGAGGGATCAGCAGTACCCACATGTTTTGGGGGGGCCCCCAGCAGGGACCATGCACCTGCGGTGTCCTGCAAAGAGTGGTGGCTGCTCTTTGAGAGGGAAGAAGCCTCCCTCGATGGCGAGGGCTGGAGGAAGGAGGGCTGCTTTGCTGCTCTGTCACCAGCTGCAAAAGCTGGCCACAGGCTCATGTGCCAGCGGTTGGCCCTTAATTACAGATAGAGCTAATAAAAGGAAGGAGCCCATTTCTTCAGTTCACAAGGGGAAGCAGCAGCATCTGAGAATCAAGGGATCTGCAAAGCATGAGATACCAAAAACCCCCCTGTATCTCAGGGCCATCATCCCAGCACACAGGTCATTAATGGCTTTTGCTGATTTGACAGAAGCAGGACACAGAAAAATGAGCAGCTTTATGGCTGCTACTGCCCCTGGGGCTCAGAGGTGCTTCTTGGGATAGAGCTCTTTAAATCATCATTACCAATGACACGAGGGGGCACTGGAGAAGACAGAGTTGGGGACAGCAATGCAGGAGCAGAGTTTGCTGGCGCTTTCTACCCAGCGCTCCGGCCCCAGGATGCTGAGGTGCTTTATTTCTATTAATCAGGCCCAAAGCGGGTGCAGTGACAGGGTGCTGCAGCTCAGGTGGGCTGTGGGGAGCTGAAGCTGGATCTGTGGGGAGCTGTAACCTCGTGGACGGGATCTGTGTGTGAAGATGGAAGAGCTGGACAGCTTTTGGAGGTGCGGGTGTTTTTAAGGAGAGAAGAAGAGTTCAGAGCTCTGGAGAAGCCCAGGTCCGGGAACTGTGCACAAGCAGCAGAGGCCAGACCTGTTCCTAACGTCCCAAAGATCTTCCCTACTGCAGAGACAGAAGAACATCTCGTTTGGGTATTTAAGCTTTGTCTTTTGATTTCCTCTGGGTGAGGTGGGAGCTGAAAGTTTCAGGACTTTGCTGAGTAGATTTTGGGAACCTACTTTAGCGCATGCCTGGTCCAGCACTGCTCTCCAGCAGCTGCCTGCGGTCTGGCTGTGCAGGCAGGCAGGGCTCCCCACAGCTTCCCGTCTGCAGAGACCTGGGAAACTCATCACCACTCCCCACAGGAGGTGAGCCCCTGCTCCACCAGTAGGCCAGTTGGCTCCTGAGTTCCTATAAAGCTTTAAGAGAAGCCAGACAACTCACAGCTGAAAGCATTAGGTGTTTATTTGCACTTTAGACATTAACTCCATCTGAAAGCCAGCCGTGGCTCCCTCTGCGCAGCAGCAAAGGTGGGTCCATGCGAGGAGTGGCTGAGCGTGAAAAATATCAGGCTTTGGTCCAAAGAGTGCAGCGTCTCTGGGTCAGCACTTTCCCAGCTGATTTTTAACTCACAATCCACTTCCTTGCAGCTGAGCTGCAAGATCTGCTGTTGCAAATCACGTTGCTCCTTTCACAAGGTCTGAAATGTTCAAGCTGTTTGTGGTGGTGGGCACCAAGAGCAAACACCAAAATGCTGCTTTGGGAGCCTCTGCTCCCCCTGAAGCAGAGATCCCCACGGCCCCCCCGGTGATGCCACACACACTGCCCTTGCCATTGACTCTTGCCTCCAAAATCCTGCAAACTAGCGTTGCCTCTCTCTTTCTTTTTTTTTTTTTTTCATGTCTAATTTTTAATAGAAGTGTCTAATCCCCTCGCGAGGCTGGATGCAAGAGGAAACTGCAGCCACCCACCTTAAGATTTCAAAACTCTCCTGGGATTTGCCTGCTGAAAGCAGTGGTTCAGGCTACTGCTGTCATTTGCCTTGCAAAAAAAGAACCCCAACCAGCAGCCTCCAGAAACTTTAAAATGCCAATTTGTTGTCTGCTGTATGCTCTTCCAAAAAAAGAGTGAGTAATGCTAAAAGACTTTTTTCTTCTGTGAAGGATGTGGGCAGCAGAGGATAACACAGATCCTGAAGCAGCTCACTCACCCAGGAACAGCTAACCCAGGAACTGGCACAGCTTAGTCATATATTCAAAACCTGATATTTTTATGAATATTTCCATTTCCAAAGCACTTCCCCCTGCAAAAATTCACCCTCTCAGCTGTTCTGCGATGCAGGTGGTTAATTCCTGGTGCCCTCTCCTTGAGTGAAGAGTGGAATCCTGTCTCAAACCCACGTCCGTTGGGGGAGAGGGGACACGGTGGGGGCACAAGGCATCGTTCATCCCCATCCTGCACTCACTGAGGAGCTCGATGGGCCTCCAGGGAGCCAGGGGGGTGTTAACCAGCTCAGATCACTGCACTGGAGGCTGGACTGAGAAACACTTCAGGACCGGAACAAACACAATGTTCGTCTCTTTCCGTCTCCAGGCGTACTATCGGCAAAATGGTTGGGTTGAGTAGCTTTGCTCTCAAACCTGGTCCCAGTTTGCTCTCTGATGCCAGCAGTCCTGCCTGTCCCTTGGGTGAGACTGGAGCCAGTGATGCTGCAATCATCATCTCTCTGCAAAACAGGCGTCAAGGTGGGGGGGCTGCTCCCGAGAAGGGGCCAAGCGCAAACTGAAGTGGTGCAATCCTTTGGAGGGGGTGTTGGGTACCTCAGAGCTCATCAGAAGCTTCCTCCTCACAAAGAATGATGGTGATCTTCTTCTCATCCGCCTGGCAAGAGGTTTTCCTGCTGGAGGTAAACCCCAGGGACTGGCTGGCTTTTTGGCGGATGGTCCTCAGACGTGTCATGCAGTCTTCACTGGTCATCACGTAGATCAGGGGGTTGAGGGCACTGTTGAAGCTGGCCAGGCCCCGGGTCACCTGGTAGGAAACGTAGATATTCTTTACAGCCTGTGTGCAGAATCCTTGCAGCTGCCAGCTTCGAGACAACAAGTTGAGGTTTCTGAAGATGTGGTAGGGCAGGAAGCAGATGGAGAAGAGGACCATCACGAGAATCACCAGTCTGATGCTTCTTCTCCTGAGGCTCGGGTCCACGGTATTGTTCCTGCAGAGCACCACTACCACGTGGCAGTAGCACCCGATGATGATGAGGAACGGGATGACGAACCCAGTCACGGTGATGGCTATGTTGTATGGCAAGTAAACGCCCAGGTTCTTGTGCCCCGTCGTGTCGTGGCACTGTGTCCCCATGCCGTCCATCTTGCTGAAGGCGAAATCGGGAGCTACCTGCGCGATGACCCACAGCCAGACCATCACGCTGAGCCAGACAGAAGAGTTTGTCCCCTGGTACCAGCCCCGCACCTTCAGCGGGTGCACGATGCCCAGGTAGCGGTGGACGCTGATGCAGGTGAGGAAGCCGATGCTGGCGTAGAGGTTGAGGTGGAAGAGGCCGCGGGTGACGCGGCACCAGCTGTGCCTGAAGAGCCAGACTCTGCCCCGCAGGTAGTAGCTGACGAGGAAGGGCAGGGTGCTGACGTACAGCAGGTCGGCCATGCTCAGGTTGCCCACCAGCAGGCTGAGGGGATGGCGGGCGCCCCGCCGGGGCCCGGTGCAGAGGTGCCACAGCCCCAGCCCGTTCCCCACCAGCCCCAGGGGGATCACCACCAGGTAGACGGTGGGCAAGAAGCGCTGGGCGAAGGCGGTGTCCACGGGGCACAGGGCCCCGCTGCCATTGCCGGGCCGTGGGCCGAGAGCCTCGGTGGCCATCGGGGTGCTGTGACGGGCCCGTCCCACACAGCGGGGTGGCTGCTGCCGGGGCGGTGACGGTGGTGGCAGGGGCGGGGCGGCCCAGAGCCAGCCCCAAGTTCCCCGGGGACTGCGCTCCCCGCTCCCGCCGGGCCCCGGCCAGGGGGTTTCGGGGCGCAGGGCTCTCCCGGGAGCGTGGGGAGGATGTGGCTCAGCCGAGAGCCCCGGTGTCCGCAGGCTGCCCCGGTGCCTGCCGCCAGCCCACTTGAGATATTTTGAGCCGGACGCCGGGGACGCGCAGGCCCACAGCTATTTTGGACGCTGTGGAG
This sequence comes from Tringa solitaria, assembly GCA_026413425.1. Taxonomy (NCBI): domain Eukaryota; kingdom Metazoa; phylum Chordata; class Aves; order Charadriiformes; family Scolopacidae; genus Tringa; species Tringa solitaria. The sequence goes on along the minus strand of JAOXJM010000005.1, from coordinate 10,730,102 downwards.
GAAGGGAGCAGGGAGGGGTGGGGGGCTCTGGAGACAGGGGGTCCAGAGCTTTCAGCCTGCTTCTGCTCTGACCCGCTCAGGGTGAGGAGAGCCCCCCTGCCATCCCTCCAGATGGTGGGGGGGTGGTTGGAATCCACCACCCCATGAGCTGCCCCTCGCTTCACTCCTGACAGCCATTCTCCCGGTCCTGCAGCTCGTCCCGGAGCACCGGGAGCCGGGGTAAGGTGGAGGCTGGCAGCTTTCCATGGGGCTCCTGCTGCCAGCCCCGGCTCCAGCAGGCAGCCATACCAGCAGCCCCACTCCCTGCCGAACCCCCACACCTCCCCTAAACACACAGCAACATCCTGCTCTTGCTGCCACCTTCTATATCCCTACCCAAAAATCCTCTCCCTGCCCCCGGCTCTTTGACCCAAGCGGGGCGGGAATCCCAGGCTGTGACCTTCCTCTCCCGCATTCCCTGTGGCAGGGGATGTCACGCAGAAGACACCCCGGATGCCGTGAGGTTGGGGCAAGAGCTAAAACCAGGGACCCCAAGGAGGACCCCCGAGGGAAACCAGCCCCCGTTTGCATTGCTGAGCAGCTGCCGCTGCATAAATGAGGCCAGAAATAACTTTATCTTCAGACGCAGGAGTAAACATGCCAGCAATCAGAAAGGAGAAGGTTTACCCTGGCAAGCCATAGGGAAATGACCTTGGCAAAACAACTTCAGCTGATGGGCTGGGCCTGAGAAGGGCTGTGGCCACCTGCTTTCCCGGATCTTAATCTAGGGCAGATAGGGTGGATAGAGGCTGGTATCGCATCTGCCAGCGGGGAAGGAGCGGGGCAAGTCCTGCTGGGCCATCCTGACTGCCCTTCGCTCCTTGGAAGCAGCCAAAGGTCACTGCTGGACCGTGCTCAGGCATGGCAGGTCGGGGACAGAGTAGGGAAGCCCGAGACATGAGGTGGGGATAGCTGTGCGATGTGAGTAGCGGTGCGTGTTGACTCTAAGAAGTGCTCGGTGGGGCTGATTGAAAAATTACAGGAAATGCTGTGTATGATTTCCTGCCTACATGATAAAAATCTCACCCCAAGATGTGAAGCTTAAAAGCTGTTTTCACAGGGCGAGGATATGGCTTTTCTGAGGTTTGCAGAGGCTCTGGTGGGTCTGCGCTCCTGCAGCAGCAGCAGAGAGGGCCCATGGGGACTCAGGAAACCAGTCCTCCATCCTGCCCTGCTCCTGCCCCCTTCGCCTCCGTGTGTTTCAGCTACTCCTGCTGCCTGGGGTTAGGGTGGCACTTGCAAAGCAACTTTATGGAGGTGTGGAGGTGCAGCCCAACTGGGCTGGTTCCCTTTGTCCCAGAGCTGCAACCTTTGGGGAAACTGAGACAGAGAGAGCAGCTGGCTAGGAAGACTGCTGTAATCACAGGAAGGGTCACAAGCTGCCCTCAGCAGTGTGGGCAAAACTGTCTTAGGTCCCCAAAATGAAGGCTTGGTGCTGGGTACCTCCTGCCACGGGAAAAGAGGGGCAGGGCACAGGGAATGCTGCCCGTGTCCAGCTGTAGCCCCGTGCCCTCCTTCATGCTCCCTGCCTGTTGGAGGCACTCACGCAGCAGCACAGCTCCTCTCCTCTCCTGTGCTTGCCTCATGTGTGTTTAAAGTGTCCTCCTGACCCATGATTTCACTTGTAATAGAGGTGCTTCCACCCAGCTCCTCCCTGATCATCCCATAGCAGGATGCTCCCCTCCAGTGCCCGGCTCTGGCACACGGCAGCGATGCTGCTGCCAGCGCATCCAGGGCAGTGTGAGAGCTCGGGGCTGGGATAGATCCTGCTGGTAGCAAACACAAGTGATGGGCTTTCAGGCAACCAATTCAAGGCTCTTCAACAGCAAAAAAAGGGCCTATTTTTTATCGAGCACTGCATTCCTATGCTTGGGGAAGTAGCTGAAAATGGTTAGCTTTAGTGAGGGACTCATTTTTCAGCCAGCTCCATGCATTTAAAAATCATCAGTCATGAAAATGGCTTGGGAAAAAAAAAACATTCTGATGAACGTTGTTTACTCATGCAGTAGCAGCACAGTTTCTCCTTCAGCTGCTGAGTGTGCTTACACCGAAATGAGCTGTGATCTATTGCTCACCGCTGGCCCAGGAATATGGTTGTCAAATCACATGCCATTTATTTGTGCAGATGTGCTTTGAGGAGAGAGATGAGTTGTCTTCTGGTTTGGGGTTGTGGTTTTTTTTAACTTTACAGGTGACCATAATCATCTGGGGATGGCAGAGTGTTTCTCTACTGCCCCACTAGAGCAGGCAGAGCCTGGGACCCGCTGTGTCTGAGGCTGCAATAAACCTGATCCTCAAATAACCATGTTTCCAGGGTAGCAGGGCTTTAGAGGGAATAGCAAATATTGTGAGACTAGCAATCAAATTGCAAGAGTTGATTTCTCTGTATTCTTAGGGAAAAATAACTCTGATTTATTTGGATTCATTAATTCATTATTTAGATGTTTTCTGCTCAGTGAATCAGGGAGAAATGACATTTTCCAGAAAAAAAAAAAAAAAAAAAGAGAAAATTATAGCAGAGGTGCATTGAGTCATTTCTGTTTGAGATAAAAATTACAGGTTGCTGTTTAAAAAGTGACATTTTGATTTTTACCATAACCCAGAGGTGGCTGGGCAGGATTTGGGAAGGGGGTGAGATGCCCAGCAGCACTCCCTGCCAGCAGCTCACCCTGCCTTGGTGGCCGTGTCCCAGTATGCTCAAATATAAACTGGCTTAAAACCAGGTTTTTCAGTACACAGGACATGTCTCATCCGTGTCAATCGAGGAACATTGTGGCTTTAAAGTCTATGTGAGCCTCGTGTCACCCCTTTTTTTGGCACGGCCATTGCAGAGGTGAAATAAGTCAAAAAGAGCTGCAGACCAGGCCACGTTCATTCTGCGATTCGCTGCCTGCCAGAGGTTCACTGCGTCCCCTGTATCAAACTGAATGAGGGATCTGTATTTGGGCAGAGCACCAGATGATCACAGTAAATAATTCTCTTTGTAAGCAATGTTTTACTGCATGAGCAATGAGATATATATTTTTTTTTCCTCTCCCCTCCTCCTGCCAAGAAGTACCTGAAAAGCATCCTTGACTTTAATTTTATTTTCAGCATTTTATTTTCAAAGGCTGGGGGAGCAGGTGAATGGCGTCCTTGGCCCTGCTGCCTTTCCTGCTGCTTGTGGAGAGTCTTCCCTCTGGCCAGGAGAGGAGATCTCCCTCTGCCATTCAGCCTTTTGCCCCTGCACCCCCAAATCTGCCCAGGTATCGCATTGGCCTGGGTCAGGAGGACAGTCAGCTGGTGACGATGGTGGCACGATGCCGGGGGAATCCTAGTTTGGGATGAGCGGAAGAGGTGTGGGGCTGGAGGGAGGAGGGATGAGTTGCGGGGGAAGAATTTAGGCTTTGGTTTTTGGGAGGCTGAGAAGAGGCATGGCCTGGGCAGTGCCCGGGCTGCAGACCCAGCAGTAATGCAGCCAGCACCATGCCATGCTCTCCCGCACATCCCGGCAGCGAGCAGAGACCTGGGCACAGCGATGGTGTGAGAAACCAGGGCTGGTCCCATCGGCAGAGCTGACGGAGTTATGGCTGGCTAAAAGCAAAGGGGCAGAATTTAATCCAGGACATAATATACTGTAATAACATTTCCAGGGCTTTGTTTCATTTTTTTTTTTAATTTTTTCTTTTCTTATTCTAAGCAGCCAGAATTGAGGTGCCCCTAAGCCTCCCGGTCCTGGGTCAGTCCTTTCCTGCAGCAGCTGGCTTGGAGTGAGCAGAGCTCCCGGGAGCTCACCGGAGCCGGGATCACCTCGACAGGCCCAGGCAAGCTCCGCACCGAGATGAGCACATCTTTATTTTCAGTTCCACAAACACACATCTACCCTGTCCAGATCTCACCTGGACACGTCACCTGAACTGCCGCTCCTTCCAAAGTTGCCCTTCTCGCCCCGCCGTGGGACACGCGCTCCCTCTGCACGCTTGTGCGAGGCCGTTAGAGGGCATTTGGGTTTCATTTTTCAGTCGCCCAGAAGGATCATCGCTGTGAGAAAAGTTAAGGCAGAGCTTCTGAGCCGCTCTCCCGCGCCGACTCTTGCGCAGCTGGAGCAGCTCCAGCCTGTGGGGGCCCCACTCATCTTTGTGACTTGTTTTCTCTCTTTTTTTTTTTAATTTTTTTTTTTTTCTTGCTTTTCTTTGGGCCCCGGCGTGTGAGGTTATGTGCTTGGATGGCAGGCGGTATGTCTGCTGCCGCGGAGCGGTGTCTCCTGCGTCTGAGCTCCTCGCTGGCCGAAGCCCTGCCAAACCGCCAGTGCTTTGGAGAGGAGGAGGCCGGGCGGAGCAGGAAGGTTCGTGTTTATTCTGGAGAGATGGCGGGGAAGGTGAATTAGAGCTGCCATCAGGAGGATGCCTCTGCCCGTGCCCGGGAAGGCGGCCGCTGGGCTGCAGGGTGGATAATCGTGGGACGGCTGAGCTCCTGCACGGGCGAGCTGCTCAGTCTGGCGTGGTGGTGATTTGTGGTGTGCAGCCCCACGTACCTCCTCCTTCCCCAGGAGGCACCAGGGCGTGAGGGTTCCCCTGGGAATTTGGGCTTCCAGGTGCTGGAGACAGTCTCTCACAGCCCCCACAGAGCAGAGTTGCGTGCGTGAGTGACGTGGTGGAGGAGCTGCATCACCTCGTCAAAAGCCCCACCGGTCCAGCAAAGGACCACTTCCTAGTTTCTCAGGTGGGTTCACGCTCGGGGCAGGGTTTCCCCATTTCTCATTTCATTCAGAAACTCAGGGATGCTGCCCAGTAACCCTGCCCGGGGCAGTGTGGGGCACCGAGCAGTCAGGTGCTGGGTAACACGGGGATCTTGTTCTCTATTTCCACCTTCCTTTGCAGCCAAAGTCCATCAGTTCTTCCCCAGTTTCCCAAGGGACATGTCCTCCCTCTCCACCAAAACCACAGTGCCGTGGGCATGTGCCAGACTCTTTGCCGGGATGAGGACTTGGCTCTGGGATGCGGCCGGGGTGGGCACAGCTACAAACGACCTCCTCTTCCCCTCTGGAAAAGAAAAGCAGAGAGTGATGGGGGTGGAGTGGAGGGGGTGGCGATGTGTTTCCCACATCTAGGGAGCAGGGGCATGTGGCACTGTGGGTGCCTGGCCCTGGAAAGCGCCGGCTGCATGCAAGCCAGGCAGTTCTGCACTGTGTCTGTCCTTGGGGTGTGTCAGGCTAATTGGAAGGGTGGCAGAGCCCTGCCTCTTGGGTGTACCCAGGGAGCCAGGCAGGAGCTGCAGGTTCATCTCCAGTCATAGGGGCAGGTCGAGCTCACCTATGGGGCTCAGGGTTACGTGGGGTCCATGGTGTTCTTGGATTCAGACATCTAGAGACACCAAAATTCCAGTCTGTGCCTGCCGTCAGCTGTTTTCCAAGTGCACTTTCAGGAGATGGTTTATCTGCCCCTGAGACATGGTCAGGTTGTGGCTTGCGGGG
>JAOXJM010000005.1:10708407-10724603 GCA_026413425.1 Tringa solitaria | reverse complement strand
AATGGGGTGCCCACAGGTAATGGGGGGGGGGGTCCCATGGCTGGAGCTGGCATTTCCCTTTCTGGGACAAACCTCTTGCCCAGAGGCACCAGCTTCTCTGAGGCCCTCACTCACCGCTGGGGCTGCTGCCGGCAGGGCCGGGCAGGGTCTGGCCATGCAGAGCCTCCTCTGAGTCTCCAGCCTGCAGTAGCGGTTCTGGTTGGAGACACGGGTAGAAAAGCCCACGCCGCAGGTGGCCGAGCAGGCGCTCCACTCCGTGCCCCACTCCTGGCAGGGGTACGGCAGCAGGGGGGACACTGCCCCGGGGGCTGGATGGAAAGAGATGAGGGGAAAAAGGGTGGTTAGAGCCAGGCTCTGTGCAGCGTACCCTGTGGGTGCTGCAGAAATACCCCTGCGTGGCAGGGAAATGTGCAATGAGGTGTCTCCCGTTGATGTTCATGGTCTGGGGTAAAGAAACCATCCCCGGAGACCTGCGTGGGCATCCCCTCACTGGCACGTCCTGCATCTTACCTGCCCCAGCATCCCGGAGGAGGTGCTGGTCCCGGGCTTCGCAGATCCACTCAGGGCAGCACTTCCCTGGGACCTCCACGCGCCGTGGGTAGGGGCAGTCTGGAGTGGGCAGCCGGACATCCTCTTGGCAGAGCGGGATGCAGGTGAAGCCCCCATCCAGGCAGCGGCATTGGAGTTTGCAGCTGGGCTGGAAAACCTCCCCGTCTCGATAGACCCTGCCGTTCACCTCGCAGCCCTCCTCGCTGTCTTCAACTGCAAGTGACAGCCAGGGACACCATTAGGGACAAAGTGACAGACAGGTGTGGATGGCAGAGGGGACTTCTGGGGCAAACTGTGGGGCTGGCATGAAGAGAATGAATGGGGTGGGGGGCAAGAGAAGTGACTAAGTGGTGTGTGGGGCAGACATGGGTTTGCAGCAGTGTTGGCATCAGCCAACCTCCTCCCCTTCCTGCCTCCTCTTCTGATCTCTGTCTTTCCAAAGCAGCAGCTCACCATTTGGTGAGGAACCTCCTGCCCTTCAGCTCCGACCCTGCCTTTCAGAGTGGTCAGGGTAAAAAAAAGTTTATCTGGAGGACCCCCAGGCTCCAGCCCTGGCAGGGTGACCGTGGCATCCCCAGGACCCCCACCCTGTGTCCATCCCCGCTCAAACCACCCTGAATCCCTAGGCGGGGATGGCACAAGAGCTGGCTGAAGCTGCGGCACAGCCCTGAGGCCAAGCTGCACCCATCAGCCTCAAAAAAAGCTGCTTTTAGAGCCTCAACCGCTTCCCTGGAAGCACTGCGGGATGCCTGGCGCTGGCCGGGGCCTCAGTTGGGGTGATGCTGGGCTGGGGACACGGGGGCATCCCCAGGGGACTCGGGCACCCCTGTGCTCTGCTCACAGTTGCAGGTGGCTCCTGTCCCCGCGGGCGCCGCGCTGTAGTCGCAAACGAGGCCCTGGCTCTGGTCGCAGATGTGGAGGAAGTCGCAGGGCTCTCCCAGGCGCCGGGCACAGATCTTACAGCAGCCGCAGCCATCCAGGACCAGGGGGGACCCGCGGGGGCAGCGGGGTGGCACCCAGGGGCAGTAGCATGGTCTTCGGCACAGCTGGGCACACACCTGCGGAGGCAAAGCCATCCCTGATTCCACACAGGTTGTTTATTTGGCTGATGGCTGCTATTTTCACTAGGAGAGGCAGGTAACCTTCTCCCAGTGATGAGGCAGGTTTTCAGTGGAGGGAGGCTCTGCAAATCCATGGGAATATGGCAAAGCAGCCTGGAAAGCTACTGTCCCCCCTAGGGCACAGTGTGATAGGTAGCTATGGAAAAGCAGGGAGAATCAGGCATACTCTGCAGGATGAGGACTTAAACATACCGCTGCTCTGAATACACAGGAGGAGGATGGAGCTACAAGGCGGACATCCCAGGTAGGGGGGTTATTTAAAGGGGCTGGGAGCCCTTAAGCAGCCCAGCGGGAGGAAGGAAGGGAAAGCAGCCTGCCCCATGCCAGCCACCGAGGCAGCGACTTGTGCCCAGCTTGGAGATGTGGCTTTGCAGGGGCTTGAATGCACGTGGTGAGGGCACAGCACCTCACTCCAAACAGTCTTAACAGCTCTCTTTTGTGCCGAGAAACAGGCATCGCACCGGGGGAACTGAAGCCAAGCGAAGGTCCCTGCTTTCCTTCCCGGTCCAGCTGCCTCCTCTGCCCGGCCCCGGCTGCAGCATCCTCTGCCTGGCCCGCTCCTGGGGGAGACCAGCCCTGAGACAGGTACGTTTTCGAGGACCGGGAGCTCCGTTCCCCCTCCGAGCTAGACCCAGTGACCCCTGGGGCAGGGCAGTGCGCTGCTCAGCCCGTTGTTTGCCAGGGATGTGCCTGCAGGAGTTCACCCGGGCAGGTAGGTCTTTATATCCGGGGCTCCTTCCGCTCGCACGATTACCCTGGCACAAGCAGCGCTGGTGCTGCCCTCATGTCGTATCTGACAGGGTTTGTTGAGGATGGGACCCAAAGCCAAGCGAGCTGGCTCTGCGGTTTGGAAGGGAATGCTTTGCCAGTCCTGGCCTGGCAGCGTGTGTGAGCCCCCCCCGCAGCAGCCCCGGCCGCCCCCCGGCAGCCCTGCCGCTCAGCACCGTACACGCTCTGCTCCTGCAGCATAGGCAGCAGATCAGCAAATGTGCAACCAAAAAATTCATCCCTCTGCAGGTCCAGATACTGGTGTGTCTGCTGAGGCTGCCAAGAGAGCGAGGGGTTCGGCTGGACCGTGTGGATTTTAGATAACATTTTTCTTTCTCTTTTAGTTTCTCCCAGTAACATCAGGTCTGACATGACCAGTTAAACGGAGAAGGTAGGTACTGGTGTGTTATCTGCTACCCATTTGCCTAATTTCGGATGTTTTTTATGGGGCTGTAGATAAGTCAGTGCCAGAAACTAGAGATAAAATATATCCAAAGTGGGCTGGGCAATCTGTGCCTTGTTCTAGTTTTATCAACGAGCAGCACGATTAGTGTAGCAGAAACCAGAGAGGGACTCGCAGCAGGGATGGAAGGACTGGCTGTGGTGGCCAGGTTTGGGCTGGAGGCACAAGGGCCCTTGGTGGTTCTCCAGGCACTCGTGAGCGCCTGGAGCAGGAGTCATTTCTCCATCACAGCTTACCCAGGCAGCCAAGGGCATTTTTCATCTTTCAGGAGGTTGCTATTACAAATCAATGTTTTAGAAAGATTAGCCAAGCCAACTCCATTAATCCATTTCCCCCTGCTCCTTGTAATTAACTTGTCTTTAGATGACAATGTGGCTCCTATCAGAGATCTTAACTGTCTGGGAAAGGAGCCAAATAGGCACGACGCTGCCGTGCTGTCCCCGCTTGCAGAAGGTCTGCTTTGGGATTTAAGCAGCAATTAGAACTTGGAGCTGAGATACGCCAAACTTTTCAACTTCCCTGTTCTCTGCACAGGCAATTATTTTCACATGGAGTCCAAGAGAAAAAAAAAAAAAGTCATAATTAAAAAATCACTGCAACAACCCAAATCGCGTCGGAGGCATTGGCTTTGCGTGAGCATCCCAGGGAAGGGGGGGAGAGCTGAGTAATGCAAAGGCTGGTGCTGGCTGCTTGGCCCCCTGCCTCGGGAGCCTGGGCAGAGACCAAGGAGTCTGCAGGAGCTGCTACCGCCGAGCTGCTGCTCGCAGGGACCCATACCACAGCCCCGGGAGAGCTGCAGGGACGGGCAAGCAAACAGTGCATTGTTGTCATTCCTGCCTGCTCCGTGGACTTGCACAACTTTGGCCCATGAACGTTAAGACCCCGCTGCTTGATGGCAAATGTCTCTCCCCAGCCTAGCTCTGCCCCCCCCCCGGGACTGCATAAATACAGCCCGTCGGCCAGCCAGTAGCCACAGGGCTCGTTGTGACGCCCCAGCCCTCCCTGCATCTCACTTTGCAAGAACCGGGTGCTTCCCCGAGTAAGGCTAAAGCCACCCCAGGGCCCCGTCTCCCTTACCTTGGAGAGGATGCAGAGGAGGGAGAGGAAGAGGAGCTGCTTCTCCAGCTGGAGCCTCATGCTGCTCTCCCCTCCGCCACTTCAGCTCATCACCCCCCAGGCAGTTTGGAGGCAGCGGCGTGTTCGCAGGTTTTAAAGCCCTGAGTAGGTCCTGCTGGTGTTTATACTCTCCCTGCTCTGATGTCACTCACGGGCTCCAATATAAACATGAGTAGGTTTGGACAAGCCTCAAGAGTTTCTTTTTTTTCTTTTTTTTTTTCTTTCTTTTTTTTTTTTTTTTCCAGCCCACATTCCAGCTGCCATTTCCACTCCCCTCAAGGTGAGAACGTGCTGTCCATCCAGACAGCGAGCAATAGGAAGGGAGGCTGTCCCCGGGGAGCACTGGAGAGCCAGGCTGGTGGGGTGAACCAGCTCCTTGCTGGCAGCCATAACCAGGAGGGAAGGTCCATGCCTCTTCCTGCTGGCCAAGGTCTGCCCAGACAGAGCCGGTGGCTTCTTCCTGGGTTTTGAAGGGTTTGGTGGGGCTGGCCATGCCACCACCTGCTCTGGGACATTGCCCCCACTCTGTAGGTGACCCTCCCCTGTATTTTAAGCTGGGTGCAGTGCACAGCAGGCTGTGGGACAGGGCTGAGTTGTCCATACTGTAGTCAAGGGAACAATCCTGTCTCTCCATCACTGGGGACAGCGTGTGACGTGCTTTTGATTGCCGGCAGCTGAGGCTGCAGCAGTTTGCCAGGCAAGCTCTCCAGCCTGCGCTCTCTTCTCCATTTCTCTGGCACAGCAAGAGCCAGAAAGGGGTTTGCTGGGATGCTGGTGCTGCCACAGCATCCTCGTCCTGTGTGGGGCTGTGGCTGCCGGGGAGGCTGGGGGGACAGGTTGGATGCACATCGTGTGGTGTTACCCAGGGTACATGATGCAGAGAGGGCTGCAGTCTGGCCCTGCTGGTTTCAAGCTTTGTAAACCTCGTTTCAGCTCCTGAAAAATTATGACTGGTCATAAGATTTTAAAATCCAGTTTTGGGGAAGAGGAGCAGGTGCTCAGGATTTGCCTCCCAGTGCTCTACCACTTTTCCACCTGCCCTTTGCAAACTTTCCTCGTGGTGAGGCTGGCTCTTTGGAGAGAAAAACCAAAACATCTCAAGACCTCCAGGAAACTGAGCCCCTTCTCCACATTCCTGTCTCCCAGATCTTACCCCAAGATGTAAGAAGGGCAATTTGTGAGTCCAGAGCTCCAAGGAGAGGCCTGAGCTCAGGTAAGGATGCGGGATGCCCTGCAGCTCTCCCCTGTTCCCCCCTGCACCCGTGGATGTGGGTCTAGGGACTGGGGGCTCCTGCCCTGGCCCAAGGGATGGATCCTGGTGGTTGAACACAGACTGTCCCTGCCTTGCAGGCACAATGAGAACTGTGTTATATACCATATATTATGATATATGTTGGCAAACACACAGGAGGAGTTATTACCCCACTAGGAGTGATGTCCCATCCTGCCCTCCCCCATTTCTCCCCCTCCTTCTGGTTTCACAAAGGCAGGTGACAGGTCCTTGGTCACCTGAGCATCAATCCTGATCTCAGCTCCACTGCTTGCTGTAGCCTGGAAGCCACAGAGCAGGGAGGACACACAGTCAGAGCTCTCCCATTACCACCCTGATTCTCAGCTTTGGTTTTGCTTCATTAGCTGCAATCAGTCTGTTAATGAGGCCATGGCAGCTTGTGGAAATACCAGGCCACCTTCCAAAGGCTGCTGTCACTTATCCCAGCGCTGGAGTCTCCGCTCCTCCTGTTGGAGACCCAGATCCCTGCATGGCCCAAGCCCTGCCTGGAGGCAACCCGGGGAGGTGTGAGGACCACACATTGCTCCATCCTCTCTAGCAGAGAGGTTCAGGCCCTACCAATGTGGGGTCACGAGCCAGAAGGTTTGATGCCAAAGGCTGGAGGCACATCCCGTGCTGCCGTTTGCTCCTCCACACCCTGGAGATGGTGCCCTCCCGTTTCAGATGCCGCAGCCCAGCCAGACATCCCGGAGGCAGCTGCGGTGCCTCTATCAGCAATGGCTGAGAGCAGCCAAAGCACTGATCCAGCCTCGCCGCAAGGGGACGGCGGGTTCAATTAATTATTCCAGGCTTGTGTTTATTAGGGACTCCTGATTAACGGGCATGACTTCATTTCCCAGTTAGAAATCAGGTGACAGTGCTGGTAAGAGAAATAAAATCCTCTCATCACCCTCAGGGAGTGGGTCTGGGTGCAGCCAACAGCCCCGTGTGTGAGATCTGGGGGGGCAGCGGGGCACCCCCTGGGGGGACTGGGGCTCAGGGGAGCCCACTGGTGATTAACCCCCCGTGCCTGGCCTCTCCTAGGTATAGGTTCAGCTCTTTGGGGTGGGGACCCCTTCTTTACCCTCTCCCTCAGCTTGGGACAAGAGGGGACAATACTTCCCCGCCCCCCCCTAAAACTGATGCCACTGAGATTATGCTGCAGTAAGGTGAGATCACTGCGACGGATGACATCACTGCGATGTATGACATCACTAGGAAGCCCACAGAGCTCAGGCAGTGACAGAGAGCCGCCCCACCGAGTCAAACAGCCAGACAGGGGCCAAAGCCACCATCCCGTGCCTGGCCATCTGCCCGTACTTCAGATGGCACCAGCAATCCCCAGCGGTACCTCACTGGGTTTTGGGGGTGTCCAGAGGAGCTGGCTGGAGGGGTACCCACAAATTCCACCATGACTCTGCCTTCCTGAGGAGGATTTTCCGTGGGTGACATGGGCTTGAACTTCCCTTCTCCCAGCTCTCAGGGTCCCACGTGCCCACCCAGGTTGCCGTGCCGGAGGACCAGGGGCTGCAGGCAGAGCCCAGAAAAGCGATAGAGCCCTTGCACAGGCTTTGATTTGCAAAGCCACACGAGAGCAGCTCATTAACAGTTCGTTTTATAAATACTCAGTTATAACCCTTCCCCTCTGGAGCACGTACCCCATATGTGTTCTGTACCATACGTGTGATTTCATAGCTAGTAATTAAGTCCATATGTTGTGCTTCGCAGTTTCCATGGTATTATTGTCAGGTTTTGGGGGGGGTGTTGTAATTTTTATATTTTTTTGTGGTAAGTTGTGCAAGAGAATAGTTGATACAGGGATCTGAATACATCTCCTTTGAATTAGCCGCTGGCAAGCTCTGCTGTTTCTATAGAAATGAAGGAACTGACCCAGTGAATTTACATTTTAGACAGCTGGTTTTTTTCATGTCTGTGCAATTTAACGTGCCATCGTGAATAACACTGCAAAGCTCTCGTTTGCGCACCCTGCTCAGCTGAAATTGCATCCATCTGTGAGGGATATAGACCATATTCTCCCTCCATCCCTTTCCTTTGCTTGAGACTCTTCCCTTCTTTTCTCTACCCTGTGTTGTTCACCCTCCCTAAAGCTGGCTGAGGCCAGACCAGGATCTGGACATCCATCTCTGCCAGGGAGCACCTGGGCTGTCCCAGGTCCTTCTGTGTTTGTTCCTTGTCATACCAAAGGAGAAATTATAGGTCCAGGGAGAGCCCAGCTCCATACCTTGGTGGGGAGGGCTTTGCTCTGGGCACTCCTGGCTCAGATCCTCTCTGCGAGGGAGCAGGGCTGTCCATGGAGGGTGGACAGCGCCGGTGGGAAAGCTGGATGGACACCCAGCTTGGAAAAGCCAAGAGCCCTGAGCTGAAAAGGAGACGTCTCAGGTCTCCCTCAACTGTTGGACACTTTGGGGTGGCTGCTGGCTGTTTTTCATGAGACTTCTGGAAACACCCCGGCTTTGGGAAACTTTGAAATACCTTCATTTTTGGCAGGATGGGGAAGTTGTTTCCTACCCAGAATGAATCCGGCTCCAGTTTCAAACAGCAAGAGCCGAGAGAGGTGGTGATGGCCATTTCCACCCCTGTCTGGCCATTTTTATTCCCTCTGGTTCTCACACCTAAACTGGAGAGCGGAGCCGGGCTGGGAGGACTGGCCACCCCAAGGGACGGGCCAGGCAATCTTTTACCTTGAGGTCACTGCTTCCACTCCAGACCCGGGCTAGGAGAGACTGAAAGTATTTACCATCTGGTGCCTGTCCAAGTGACTTGTGAGAAAAGAATTCAGGGCTGACGTCCAGTTTCTGATGGTCAGGCAACTACATCAGAAAACCCCGGCTTCATCTGGGACCAGTTGACCCCTCCAAGCTCCCAGCCACCACGGCGAGGCCAGCAAGGGAGCCAGCAGCAGCCAGGCAGTGCCCTCTCCCAAGGAAATGGGGTCTTTTGGTTGGGGAGCAATGCGTGGTGGCAGGGACATTTGATCCTTCACCATTTTCCAGGCATGTTCAAGCAGGTTTCATTGGAAAGAAGCACTGATAAATGGGACTCGGTGCTGGTTCTGGTCTCAAAGTCGGACACTGCCAAGAGGAAGGAGCTGAGTGGTTACACAGGGACCAAAAGGACTACCACAACCAGGAAAAGGCTTGCTTAGCCAAAACTACAGCGAGATCTCATCATTCAGATCGAGGGACTTCTCATTAGCAGAGTCCAGCCTTGTATCAGCTGTTGTGAAAGGCCAACGTGTTATCTTAATGGACATGTTAAACTCTGGGCAGTGATTCTGTGTGATTTCTTTTTTTTTTCTGCCGTCCAGACGACAGCAATTTATAATTGTCCCCCTAAGTTAAACATTCAGATAACCCAAAGTATAAGACTTTTGTAAAACAAGCCCTGGAAACTTCAGCCAGATGACTCTATCCGTTATTATTTGGAAAACAGTGTCAGAAATCATCACGTATCAAACATTATGATCCTCTGAGAGTTTATTTTTGGTATCAAACATCATCAAACATAAACTTCTTTTAAAAAATTCTCACTAGAAGTTTTGTCTTTCAGACAAGATACAACCCACAGTTCCTGACCTTGTGCGGTTACTGACAGGCCCTTGGTATTTTCCATGGAACTGCACGGCTAACTCATGTTTCCTGATCAAATTGCTCATTCTTTTTGACTATCTCTGTTTTTTCTTGTGGTTTCAGGCTAAAATAGAGTGTTTTTCCTTCGGTTCTCGTCTTGCTCGAGTGTGCTATGTGTTCTCAAGCAGCTGCCATGTCCCTTGCAGCATCAAATATGCTGCAGATTGAGGCATGCACTGAGGTACAGCCAGTGATGCTTTTAGCTCCTGCCAAATTGACCTTTTAATTGCAGCCGGCTCTGGGTTACAGCGGGAGCGCTCAGGTGATGTCTGTGTTTCCTTCCAGCCCTGTTTTCTGTGACGCTGGAAAGACCTTTGAGGGTGCAAGTGCTGTGCCCGGGCAGCAGGTGGTGCTGGGAGAGGTTTGGGTGACACGGGTTGTGTCTGTTCCCAAATGTCACATCCCTTCACATCCCCAGGTGGCCCTGGCTCGTGACCAGCAGGAGCCCTGAGAGCCCAGGCAGCTCAGGGGGCGGGTGGATCCAGGACACTGGGACCGAGTGTTGGGAAGGGAGGGTTGGGACGGACAGGAGGGTGCTGGGGAGGGGACAGTGACCTGGGGCAAAGATTAACCTCCTCCACTGGTGTATCTCCAGTGGGTGCTCTGCACAGCTTCCTTGCAGACTCCTGGGTGTTGCTGGGACCCTCCCAAAGACTTTGTGCACCAAGGCACTTCCTAGCATCCTTGTGGACTGGAAGGACCCTGACCCATGCAGGGAAGGGGCTTTCAGCTCAGACTGGGCACGTGAGCAGGGCTCAGGGTGGGTGGTGGGCTGGTCTGGGAAGGACTGAAGAGCTGCTAGTTCACCTGTCTGGTACCAGTTCTTCGTTCACACCCCGCACTTGAAAAACCCAAATGACTGGTGACCACCCAAAATCAGATGGGATGGGGACCCGCTGCTACTCCCCAGGGAATAAAGCAAGGACTGAGCTTCCTCTCCATCTCCTGAGCAAGACTAGAAAGGCTGAGGGCAGTGATGCCTCCATGTGCAGAGTGGTCGTAGGCCCCCAGCCCTCCCCTATCTCCCCTCCTGATGCCAGAGACATCTGGAGACATCTCCCAAGCATGCACTTTACATAAACCACCTCCTCTTGTCCACATCCCCGGCCAAGGCAATAAAGACTCGACTGAAACCTTTAGTGTGTGTGTGGGATCCAGTTGAGAAAAACAAGCCTCTCGGTCTCACTATGGTTATGAAAGCAACGATGTCGCCTGGAAAGTATGTACCAGCGAGCAAAGAGAGCTGCCTGTGTCGAGGGGCGAGTGGAGGAGGTGGGCACCAGCTCAAATATGACTCAAAATCAGGGGAAATTATTTCTGATGAAAGTAATTACTTCGGCTCCAGCCCTGATCAATATGAGGAGCTGAAATGCTCATAAACCGGCCGAGAATGCGAACTATGCAGAATGATTTGTAAAAGGTGTTTGGCTGGGTGTGCTGTCGGGCTGCCCTCGGGGCAGGGTGACCTGCTGATGGGGGGAGGTGGGAGACTGGCAAATTGCTAATTGCAAACCGGTGGCCCCTAAACGAGAATCCCCCACGAAGGAAAAGGGAGGCCTCACGCAGGTCCCGAGTCTAATTAAAAGCAACCAGCCTACTTGGCCGGGCTTCTTTTGTGCTCTGACCACAAAGCAAGAGCCAAGACTGTCTCTTTACAGCCAGGCTGGCTAATGCCGGCCCCCGCAGTGTGTGGGGAGGTTTCGGTGGGCTGGCACCCAGTGAGCCCAGGCAGGGGCTCTGTGTGGGCACTGGGGGAGACTGGAGACCTACAGGACCACAGGGACAGCTGGAGGGGACGGTGTCCTCAGACCTCCTGCTGGCTGAGCCCCAGCTGTGTCAAGCGTGGTGTCAGTCTGCACGGGAGAGATGGTTCCTCCTCAAGGGCATGGCTGTCTTGGGGAACTGCACCCACCAAAGCTGAACAGGAGGAGGAAGGGCAGCCTGGGAGATCTCCTGCAGCAGGTTGGCCATCTGGAGGAGGCAGGAATTTCCTCCTGAGAAAGCAAGTGGAGGCTGGGAGACGGTGTCCTGGGACATGAGGGTCTACTGTGAACCGGTGGTTTCCCTGATGTGGTGAGGAAAGGGAAGGAGAAAGGCTATGAGTCTCATTTTTGTCCTGCTATTGCCAAGGGAGATTGGAAAACCCTACCATGAACATCTTGCACCACCCAGGCCTCTTCTCAGGAGAGCGTTCCCAGAAACTAGGACCACAGAGAAGCAGAAACAGGGAAATATGAACAGAGCCCCTGGCACCATGGTGGCAGGAGGAGATGGAATGGTGACACCTTCACCTTTCTGCTTGAGCAGCACTTGAGCTGCTCTGCTGCCCACTGAACAAGGGGATGTCTCCCTCTTCTGTGGCAACAGCTCCATCTTCACCTGGCTGCAAGTTCCAGCCACCACCTGCTGCTGCATTGCAGCCACCCCACCTCACCCCAGGAGATGCTCAATTAGCAGTTGCAGGAAAACTCCTCAGTTCTCACTTAATGGGCCCCTGCTGGTTTTAACCGTGCAAGCCCTGCCTGCACAGGGTCCCTGCACCCACAGCCCTCCCGGCCATGGGAAGGGAGACTCTTCTGGAAGTTCTTCCTTTTCTGGCTAAATATTTTTTTATGATTTTCTTAAAAAAAAGAAGATAAAAAAAAGCCACAAAACCCCCTGTCCATGACTCGTGACTCACTGGGACGTGTCAGGTTCTGGATTAGCATCTGCTCGTTCTGGGCTGGTCCCCTTCACCACGGGGTGCCTTTTCCGTTTCCTTAACTGGGCCGGTTCTGTTTCTGGAATGGAGATCAGCACCTCTCTGGCTTGGACCACACCACTGGGAATGGCTCTTCCCAGGAAGCCACTGGTGTGCTCCCTTTGACAGCTCGGGCAGCCCGGGGCAAGAGGAGCATTGCAGAGCTGGCCGCAGACCTCTGGGACCATCTGTGGAGGCATCTCAGCGAGGTGGGCAGGGCAGTGTTGTGAAAACCACATGTGCCTTGACAGCAGCCCAGATCCCTGCAGCCCCAAGCGAAAAACAGCCAGAGCTCCTGCTGGGGGTCACCAGGGCAAGGCTCCCACCCGAGGCCACCGCCTCCAGCCTGGGAAAAAGCCCAGCGGCTCGTGGTGGAGCTGCAGTGGGACTGCCTCCTGCCCTGGGCCATGCTGGGAACTGGGACAGGCTGGGCTGTGCTGGGAATTGCAAGGCATCCTTTGTGTATTCCTCAACTAAAGACCCTTTGTGGTCGGGTTTCCACCTGCTCCAGGGCTTTGGGGAGGGAAATAGAGAAAGGGAGTGTTTGACTGGTGGGACTGTCAGCACCTGGCAGCCTGACTCACGGCTTGGCTCGTCCCAGGAGCTTTCCTCTGGGTTGGAGTCAGCCAGAACCCCCAGAGGAGCATCTCACGAGGCAACTCTTCTCACAGGCCAAACTCCAGGAAGGGAAACGCACCCCAGAAGCTCATCCTGTTGGCCAGGACAGACATCTGCTCTCCCTGCTCTGGCTGAGCCCAATGAAGCACAATATCTCTACCAGGTACTGCCAAGGCAGCAACTTAGAGCTTGGAGAGTTGTGTGTGCGTGGGGCAGCCAGGTTTCTCTTCAGCCCTCGCTGATGGCCCAGGCTGGAGGAGATGTTTTGAGGTGCTTTTGGCTGCCCTGCATGCTGTCCGTGCCGCATTCCCGACATTATCTCCATCTCCTTTCCCAGGCAGGGGAGCTCCCCAGGCCACAGGGAGAAATCTGGTCTCCCCGTGCTGTGATTTTGCTGGAAATCACATCCAGCAGAGTGTGTTTGGGGTTAGGGGAGCTGCTTCCCCAGCGGCTGGCTGCACTTTCCACCCCCAGGAGCTGACCGCGTTCAAACCCTGGTTTTCTTTACGCCCGCCGGTCCTGCTGGGATGTGGTCTGCCGCCCACGCAGGCGAAGCCACTCCGCTGGCCTGCCATCCAGAACAACACGCTCCGGATGGCCTGTAGGAGAATTAAACACAAACACTTTGCAAACCGCAGTCCTCGGGCGCGGGGCAACGAGCCGAGAGCTGTCAAAGCAAAGGGGAAGATCCTGGGAGCCGGAGGAAGCCGACCCGCCTGGTACACACAAGGGGAGAAAGCGACAGAGGCCGTGGCTCCAAGGGACATGGGCCACCACCTCCAACACTGGCTTTGAGACCTCCCTTTGTGGCTGCTGTGGTCCCCATCACAAAGGTGGTGCTTAGTGTGAGGAGACCAGCGGTGCTACCCCTGCTGGAGACCAGCCCTCTCTCCAGCAGCTCGGCTCAGGGATGCTCTGCTCGGCCCAGGGTCCCCGCGGTGGGGCATAGCCGTGCCTCCAGCTTCGGCTGCCACACCTCGAAACCTGTGCCGTGATGGTACCCCTGTGCCCTCCCCTGCATTGCACTCACTCACCCCCATGCCACCTTTGATGGCACCAAAAGAGCGCCACTCTAACTCACAGAGAGGCAGCTTGAAAGTTCTGCCATGACATGCAGCTTCTGCTGGGACCTGGCCATGTCCTCCCTGTTGTCCCCTGGTTGTCCTCCCTGTCCCCAAGCAGGGCCGCAGGCACATGCTTTGAGATGTCTTTCCTCTTCCAGGACCTTCCCCTCCCTGGGCTGGTCAGTGAGAATAGACTCTCTTCTCCTGCCTCTGAGCCCTGGCCCCTGGAAACATCTGCAAGGAAATAGCTGAAGGTATTGAAAGGGGAGGCAGGAAACGCTCAGAATTTTTTTTTTCTAAATATAATGACACTAATGCTGTTTGCAGTGTTAAAAATAGAAGTACAGGGAACCTGCCTTTTTCCTGTTTGCTTTCAGCTCTCACTTTTCTGCCTGTCTCTGTGTTCTGGGAATCTGCGTGAAAATAAACCCAAGGTCTCAGCAGTGTGCAAAGCAAAGCCAGATGGGTTTGTCCTCAGCTCCAGCTTCTCCGAGCGGGGCCATGCCCTGCTGTGCAGCCCAGGGAGCTTGAGGCCGTGAGGTCCCCACCTCGGGCAGCTGTCCCCGCAGGCTCCATGCTGTGGTGGGACCATGGGCTGACCCAGCCGCCGGGGTCCTGGCCACTCTCACTGGGTGTCTCTGGGAGCGTGGCCACCCTCCCACACCCCACGTCCTGGCTCCGGTCACTCTCCTGACTTCCTCAAGCATCTCAGTGCAGTGAGTTGGCTCCGAGCACTGCTGCTGCTCTTCCAACTGCGGCTGGCAGAGCCGTGCTTGCATCCGGGGCTGGACCTACTGATGTGCTACAGCAGGACCCCTGGGCAAAATCCCCCCCATGCCCACCTCTCCCCCTGGAGACGTTTCTCCAGATGCCTGTGGCTGGGCAGGAGCACATCCCAGGTCTCCCTCCCAGCCTCCATCAGCGCTGCCAGCGTCTCACCAGCTGGTTAGAGAGCAATGGCCACGCTCAGCTCCTGCACCACCGAATTCGGGGGCTGATGGATTCAAACTCACGTTGGCAGCACTGAACCAAGACCAGGGCACCCAGAGCTCGAGGGATCGGGACGTGGGAGCCAGCTCCCTGCCCCATATGGGGAAAAAGAAGAACGGCGGAGCGCAGCAAACTGGCCAGGGAGACAGTGTCTGAGCAGCAACGTGCCTTTGGTTCAGCGGGCGACACTGCACCCCGGGTCAGCGCGGCTGCCTGCCGGCTGCAGGTGTGCAGATGAAAAGCGAGGCGCTCGTTTTTTTTTCAGCAGGCCAACCCGGGGTGTGCGTGTCTTGGACGCCAGGGAGGCTGCTGCCTGATTTATTACAGACTCAGCTCCAGGTGCCTGGGGGAGAGTCAGTCCTGGCAGAGGATGAGAGGCCAGCGTGTGCGCGGACAAAACGCTGCGTCGTAGTACAACTGCCTGGAACACGCCGAAACCGGGAGCGGGGAGGATGGATGAGGCCTCCGTCCTGGTTTGCCTTCCTCTGCCCTCCCCGTTCCTTTCTGCCGCGGGTGAAGGGGGCGGGCGGGCAGCCCTGGGCTCTCGGTCTGTCTTGGAAAGCCACGAGGCAGAGAAGTGCCATCCAGGAATGGTGCTGGCACCGGCCTGGCAGAGCACACGGAGAGCGCTGGCATCACTGGGGACCTGCTCTGCTGTGCCACAGGTGCCACTCTCTGCAGCATCCCCCCAAAAGGCTGATTTTTGGGACTGGTTTTCCATAGCGGGACAGCTCACCGGCTCGACCTCAGGTTGTTCCTGCAAAAATCTGTGGTTAGCTGGAAATAAGGTGTTCAAAGTGTCACCAAGCTATCATGAGTCACTGTCTGGGCCGCTTTTGTATCACAGACCCAGTCCTACATGTCACTGGGAAGTCCACACGTGAACCTGGCATGATGTTATTTTAAAAACACCTCCCAAGAAGCTTCCCAGAGCTTCCTTCCCCTTCCATCTGCTTTCCTGGCCCTGGCATAGCCCTGGCCCCCAGTAGCCAGCACACCTCTGCTGCAGGTCCCTGCCAGGCATGTTTGGTCCTGTTGGCACTTGGTCTCCTTGCTGTCAGCGAATGTTAGGGTCTTTCAGCCATGGTGTGTCAGCAGTATCCAAAGGGGCCATTGATTTGCAGATGGGACAGCGTCCTGGGCTGGCGGATCGTGCCCGGCTGCCAACAGGACACCCCTCTGCTGATGGGGTTTCACTGGGAGGCTCGCTGACTGTGCTTTTGGGGCCCATTTGGGCACCATACCTGTGGTGGGAATGGGATCCTGATCCCACCTGGTGCTGATCAGCAACCTGTCATGGTGTTAACTGGGCTGAACTGGAACCAGTGACTGAGGATGGTCATACAGCCATGGGGACTGACAGCCCATCTCTGCGGGCTCCTCCTCTGCTTAATGCATTGTATCTGCACAGTCCCTCTGTAAGGCACAGTGGGGTGACTGCCCCCAATTTACAGATGGGAACTTAACCACAGGGACTTCCCAGGCCTTCCTCTCTGCCCGGTCCTGCTGCTGACCTGCAAGACATCCCATCCCATCCCATCCCATCCCATCCACAACCAATGTCTTTGGTGAGAACAGGGAATGGGATACAGCCTTGGCATCCGGGCTGACACCAGAGGTAAAAACAGCCCTTCAAAAGGACTTTAGACATAACTTGTGTGTTCAGATGCTCATTCTCTTTTCCCCACCCAGGCCTAGCAGATGAACCTAAGGTCCCCCAGGATGGTGGGCAGCGATCTTAGAATCATAGAATCATAGAATGGTTAGAGTTGGAAAGGACCTTAAAGATCATTAAGTTCCAACCCCCCTGCCATGGGCAGGGACACCTCTCACTAGAGCAGGTTGCT
>JAOXJM010000005.1:10671089-10694969 GCA_026413425.1 Tringa solitaria | reverse complement strand
GGTTGGACTCGATGATCCCAAGGGTCTTTTCCAACCTGAATGATTCTATGATTCACGGCATCTTAACCACACCATCTGAACAGCAGCGGGAGCCTCGTAGCGAGGTCGGTGGAGGCTGAGGGCTTGGTGCCGGGAGGAACGGTACTAAAGGCTGCTCCACACGGGAGCATCCTCCTCCTCAGTCACCAAAGCCATGTGTCCTGGGAATGCTTCTCTAGAAGCACGACTGTTTCTTGCTGTGGAGCAGTGGGTGGCTCTTGTAGTCTCCCACGTTTCTCTAAGACTCAAACCTTACAGTTTATGGTAGATTTCGTCTCCAGAACACACGTGTGGGTGATCGTCAGGTCTGAGGATAATACTGTGCTTCTTCTGCTTCACGTCCCTCTTGATCCAGGCTCACCTGGTGCTTCTAAGCAGCGTTTGTGGTGAGCTCAGGAGGAGGAGGACTTGGCTGCTGACAGTGTGCTTTCACAAAGCCGGTATTTGGGGAGCACTGTTCATGCTTTTTGCAGTGGTTGGCATTTGTCTTATCTCTTGTTGAATTTTGCTCTCTAGTAACATTTTCCTGCCATGTCTATCTAACAGTTGACAAATGACAGCTGTAATTACTCAGTTATTTCAGTTATAGAGATCCATAGAGCGAACTTTAAATTGCCACCTTTTAATCTGCTGATAAATAATCCTGGGCAAAGTCACTGCTAAGGGTTTTAAAATGATGCAACTTTGGCGGCTGCCTGGATTATCTATTAACACCTGCTGGAAACCATCAAAATAAAAGGTGAGGTGGTTGTCACTTTTACCATGGTGCTAGGGCTGACTTTGTTCATTGTGTATATTTAAAAAGGGACCCTAAAACCACCTAATGCAGAAATTGCCTCAAATGCATTAGCTTGCATGGTACTTTTTACGCCACGTAATAGGCAAACGGAGCAGTTAACTGCCCTGCCATGGTCTGCTGAGCAAAACGAAGAGTAATAGAGAAATTCTGTTGGGTTGACTGTAGCTGAAAATACTTTGAATGTTTGGTTAGCTTTTTCCTCTTAATTTCACTAAATTGAAAATAATCAGACTTGATCGTTGAATGGAACATACTTGTTTGCAGTGCCTCATTTTGTGTTTGAATTTATTTTTGGAGCTTATTAAGTTTCAAAGAAAACATTACAACGTTCTCAGAAGAGAAAAGTCAAGCCAGAGCCCATAAAACTTCTCCTTTTTTGATATCTGAACCAACTTGCTGATATCTGCACTAACGAGTCACGTGCCGGGCTTCAGCTAAAACTTTTTTTGTATTAAAATGGAAAGCGCTGGGTTTGCTCCCCGACAGCCTCGCCGGGGGGGTGCCTGTGCTGAGGACGCACAATTTATGGCCGGTTGCGTCTTTTGAACTCATCCCTCTGGCTTTTGACAGCTCTTTAGCCAAACTCAGAGTTTTGCAGGATGGTTTGTGTCATTGTCTGCTGAGCGGGGTGGCCGATGAGCCCCCTCCCAGCTGCAGTGCTGGGGGGGGTGCAGAAGAAGGGCTGAAAGGTGGCTGCGCTGAGGTGACCCTGAAGGTCCTCTCTGCAGCTGGGGGAAGAACGGTAGTGTTTGAGAGCTCCACTGCTTTCTCCTTCATCCAAATGGATGTTATGATGTCCAGGTTTGCTGTGAGAAAGGAAGGCATGGCTGGTCCTGGCATGGCTGAAGGCTCCAGGGCTGGTGCAGCCCGTGGTGCCATTGGGGTCCTGGACCCAGATGTGAAGGTTCCTATTTAATCTGTGCACACAGGGCTCCCTCTCCAAATAAACCAGAGGGCTTGGGGTGGGAGACCACATGTGTGTGGACCTCCTTGTGCTGAGGAGCAGAGCCCTGGAAAAGCCACCAGGCTCCTGCCTTCACCTTATTTCTGCTTACTCAGGCATTGTCTCCTGGAGCCACGGTTCGGAAAAAAAACCACTCTTTCATCTTTATCTGGATACTTTCCTTGACTTAAAGCAAGGTCACGTCACCCGCTTGTATCTGGAAAAGTCTTGTGGTTTGTTTACCCAAAGCAAACAGGCAGGAGGAGAGCCGTGGTGCAATCTGCAGCCAGCAGCCTCCCACCGGGCTGGAGACCTGCACCCGGGGCAGCCGAGCTGCTCGGCTCTGCCCCCGCCGATTGCATCCTTATCTGGGGCCAGCTCTCGGTGAAGACCCTTGGAGGCACACCTTTGCTTCTCCGCTTCAATGTCCCTTGGTAATCTAAATAGCCTAGATTAGTTCTCAGCTGCAGAAAACAGCTCCCCCCAGGCCCTGATCTTGAGGAACCCCGCAATGTTTTGGGTTGAGTAGCATTGCACGAGAGTTTCTTAGCACTTAGGTCCCTCCAGGCCTGAAGAAAGGCATGGCAGTGGGGGAAGAACTTGTTGCTGGTGTTGGGGAGGAACCTGGCAACTTTACAAGCATCTCGCCTGCAGCAGTGGCAGAAGGAGGTGGCTCGCATGGGTGAAGGACACCACTGAATTTGCTTTCACACTGATGAAAGTGTCATGTTGGAGCGTTCTTGCAGGAAATGCTTGAGAAATGTTTGGAGAGAGGAGACCCCAGTAGGTTCAGGTTGCTTAGTTTTTGTATCCATTGTGAGCAAGTTTCAAGCCTGTAACTCAACTCCACCAGAAGGTCACAAGGGCTGTTGAAGACCTTAAGGAAGGGAGCTTGCATGGTTTTGAAATAGGAATCAGAGCTCAAGAGTGGAAAACGTGCCAGGCATCCACATCTGGCGATGCGGATCATGTCCATAGTCTGTTATTTTATCTGCTGCTTCTCGGGACATTTCGTCCTCATCAGCAGGATTGCGTAACTCGAGGTGGGGGGAAAGATCAGGTTTTGCCCTTTTCAAATCTTCACCCCAGTAGAGTCAGATCGTGTCTTAAGAGTCGGAGAAGTGACAGGGATATCTTTTTACAACCCGCTAGCAGGGCTGGCAGTGGGGACGTTCATGACCCCTGGTTGCTGGTTGCAACGGTGCAGGATCAGGAGCCCCAGCTGCCCTGAGCTGGGCACCTGCATTTTGCATCCCACTGTTGCAGGTTTCAGAGATAGCTTCATGGCCATCCTATGGAGGTGGCCTGAGTCCCAAGCACTGTCCCAACCCCAGCAATGGTGGCCTTTTGCAGCAGAAGCGGTCCGTGAAGACGCTGGGTCAGAAGATGGGTATCTCCAGGGGCTGTGGAAGGAGGTGGGGATGGGGGTGAGCTCATGGGCATCGGTTCTGGTCCCAGAGATGGGCACTGCCAGCCCTGGGGAGGGAGCGGGGCCGGCGACGCTGAGCCCAGAGATGCTTCAGAGGAGGGTGAAGGCATCTCAAGGTGGAGAATTAGGCATTGCCCAGCTCGTAGGAACCGCTTACTCATTTTCCTTCCAGCGCCTCATAGTTACTGTTTGATGCGTACCCTGACGCCAGAGGGTTTGTGGGTTTTAATTAGTGACCCTGGGCGGTTTAGTTGTCCATGCAAACATCCAGCCCTCTTCCGAATCCTACGGCATTCCTCCCTGCGGCATCCCGCAGCAATCGCCTACGCAGCGAAAATCTGCACAGTGTTCTAACTGACAAGAACTTTGTGTATTAAGTTGCTGCTCTACAGTTTCATTAAAAAAAAATAATAAATTAAGTATGTATTTTGTAGGCTATTCAATCGCTTAAAAGAAAACAGTTCTGGAAATACAAAGATCTCTCTGAAACGTTTTACAGCTAATATTTTCCTTCCCAGTTTGACTTCCAAGTTACATTTGTCATGTTCCTCCACAAGCCCCAGCTGCCTAAATGGAAAAAGCTTGCTTTTGCTTTTCTGGGGCTCTTTCTCCAAAATCCAATGTTTCAGCAATAATCGGGAAACCAGGTTTGAGAGCGAAGAGATCCGAGTTACTGTCCCACTTTTAATGAGTCAAAATTCAAGTGTTTTACTTTGAAACCATCTTGTTGGCTCTACGGGGCAACTCTTTTTTTAATTTTCTTTTATTTTTACAGCACCTTGTACGATAGGACTGACCCCAGATGTAGGGTTAGAATGCCTATAAGCTCTGATAATGCGAGGTAATTAACAACATATCAGGAGCTGATTCTTGGAAGTGAAGTCAAAGTTTTTGTGTAATGACTCTTAGCAAATTAATTGGTGCTTGGATGTCTGTGAATTCAAGAAAGAAGCAAGGTGTTTGGGGTCTGCTTTTTTCACTCCTCCCGGACTCTGAACCGTGCAAGCTACGTAAGGATTGGGCAGTTCCTGAAAATGACTGGAAACAGAATAAATTTCTAAAGATCCATTAAATGTGTGAGCTGCAGCAGGAATAAGAAAATATTTAGACAATACTTAGATATTGAAAAATAAATTTTATAATGATGTTTTTTTAAAAATGTTTTTGTCCTTCTTCATCATGACTTCGTCTCTGTGTTGGCTGCATTTGCACCTGTGTAAGCACCAGCTGCTTCTCTCTAAACTTCTGCTGCAGCTCTTAGAGTTCCTCACCGGTTTCTCCTTTTATTGCAGGTCGAACTTCATGTCCACCTGGATGGAGCCATTAGACCAGAAACAATCTTGCACTTTGGCAGGTGAGTTGCAGGGAGGGAGAAGAAACTCTGGGAGCTGCAGTTCAAAAGCATCATCCCTTCTGCTTATCCCGCTCTCCGGCGGAGGAGCTGGTGCTGGCGGGCTGGGAAAGCAAGCTCTCCCTTGGTGTGCAGGCACCAGACCTGTCTTATCTCTGCATGGACCACTCCTCCAGCTGCATGGTGTGAGGACACTGAGCCCTTCCCACAGCCTGGTGTTGCAGTGGGGCTGTGTTCGTAGCCAGAAGGTGACCGAGGTGGTCATCGGTCCCCTCAGCTGGGTGAGCTAAGAGGAACCACCATGAGACCAGTATAGAAGATGTCTCCTAAACCAAGCTGTCTACGTACTTGGGATGTGGCGGAGTCAGTCTATTCTCAGTTCTTTTTCCACGTTCCTAATTGCAGAAGCAAGTGAAATGAAAGCAGGCTGGGTGCATCTTCTTGGTGGTGGTACCACGATATGGGGAGGAAAAACCAGCTTGGGTGCTCCTCCCTGCCCTGCCGCTGCATGCCTTTGAACCCCGGGCTGTCTGCCTGCTGCCAGCGGGCAAGGAGTCATCTCCTGTGAGGGTGACCCAGGAACCTGGCAGGGACTTGGAGAGGTTGTTCCCTTGACAGAGCCCACCTCCATCTTCTTGCTTCAGTGTGGTTAGCATGGGAAGCAGCAAGGGGAGTGATTAACTGGTGTGGGGACCTGGCTCCCTGGCTGTAAGCAAAATAAACTCAAGACTTCCATCTGTCACTGTTCAAAAAGCTCATGGAGACCAGCAGATGCCCTCAGATCAAGAAAGCGGCAAGCTTAAAGATTTCAGGGAAACAGCTCTTGGGCACAACTCTGATACTTTGGAGAGGAAATCAGTTCTGAGGAGGATGGGAGGTGGTTCTGGCATCCTGTGAGCCCAGCAGACTCCAGGGCAGTGTCATCCTGAGGGGAAATACTGCTTCTAAAGTAGCTTTTCCTGCAGGGAGCGGCCATAGGTTTTGCATACGGTGCTGCCAGAGTAAGAGGAGGGTGGATCAGAGATGTCAGTCTCATTCAGTGCAGGAGGTGGTGCGCAGTGAGCTGGGTTCTTGGCTCTGCTGGTGGGCTGCAGGGCTGGAATGCAAGTCCCCATGGACAGAAGAGTGGGTGCTGGCACCCTGGGGCTCTGCTGGGTCTCTGCCAGTGAAGGGAAAATGCCGGTGTAGTCCCCTAGGAGGGTTGTAGGAGCCCAGGGGGCACCAGCCACCTGAGGATCCCGTGTTTCTGCCTTGCTTGGGGTAGAAACCTTCGTTGCCCAAGTGCATGTGCCGGGTTCCCTCTTATTTTTAAGCAGCCCTGGCACCCCCCGGAGCTGCCAGCCCTCGGGCAGAGCAGGGCTGTGCTATTCGTGGGCCCTAAAACAGGCGCTCACACTAGTGTAAAAGCGACAGGGCAGTGGAGGACACCGTGGGGGACTGCCTTAACCTGGCCCTGCACACAGAATGCACTGCTTGTGGCCTATTTTTAAAGGTAAAGAGCTGGAAATAAATTTACTGGGTGGTGGCCAACCACATACAAATAGCCCAAAGCTGCTGGGGTGCACAAACCCCCCTTGGGCAATGGCTGAACTCGGCTGGTTTTAGAAACTTTGGCTCCAGTTCTGTCAGGTCTGGGTCAAGCTTTGCACGACCACCCCCTCCCCCACCCAGCCAAAGGGTTTGGAGAACCCCCCCATGGGGCTGACACGGGGCTGAGTGTCCCCAGGAGACACAAGCACGTTCCCCTGGGGCAGCTTTGCTGCAGGAAGGCTCCCAGCTACCGGGTGGGTTGGATGGGAGAGCAGCAGCTCCCAAAACCATGCTGGCAAGATCCACCAGAGCCCTTCAGCTGGAGACCTGACTCCAGTGTCTCTGCAGATCACCCCAAAGCACTGTCGCTGCCGGCTGCGCGGGGGCAACCCTTTGGAAAGCAGATGGAAGAGGTCAGGGAAATGGCTTTGCCGTAGGAAGCTTTCCCTGGGCAAGCGGAGGAAGGTGCAGGCTGGTTCCTGGAGCAGAAACCGAGTTGTTGGTGCCACGGAAAGGGCAAGACGGGAAGGAAAACCTGATGCTTTGGTAGGGATGGACGTCCCCTGCCGAGTGCCAGCAGCTGAATCTGTGCAGATGGCATGTGAAGGCTGAGCGTGGGGCTGGTTTCCTTCCTGCCCCAGCAGAGAACCAGTGGTGTTTGCTGGGCCAGGAGCAGGGGCGTTGGGGCTGCTTCCCTGCAGGTTGCTCGTGGGGACGGCTGCCGGCACCGGGACGCCAAAGCTGTCGGTGGTGTTTTGGCTCTATTAGCAGAGAGATCCATCAGCCGGCTGTAATTCATTGTGGCAGGAAAGAGGATTAAAAACAAATGTCTAGTTAGTATTCCTAATTTAGGCTGGCATTCATGGCAGAGTGACAGCCTGTGGGGTAGGGGGTGCCGAAGCCTGCCTGGGAATCATGGAGCATCCCTGTCTCGTGTCCCCCTTGAGCCCAGCTGTCACCTCACTGGGGACACCTCCACCCACCCAGGACTCCAGGGACAAACAGCCTCTTCCCTCTTGGAAGAGTTTAGGTGGGCTTGACCATCCCTTTGATGGGAGTAGTTAAGATGGCTATTTGCTCCTGCATGGGAGGTGTCCCCATCAGAGGAGATGCCACCATGATCTTGGGCTTGGGAACCGGCTTGCTCACAGGAGATGCCAGCATGAAACCTGGGAGCCAGGACACTTCTGCGTGTGTGATCCTGGGCCTAGGAGTGTCTCCGTGATTTTTCAAGCCTTTGGGCCTGCATAAGTGGAAATTAACTTTTCTAAAGAATTTTGGCAATTCTGCCACTGGAACTAAGAGATGCCAAGAAATAGTCCAGAGCCCCTTTAGATCAACTCCTTCTTAAGCTTAAAATGTGCTCTGGCTCTGTTCCTCTTGGGTCAGTCTGGGCTTGGATTTCGATTTGTTTGTGCTTTGCCTGTATTTTGGATCGCCTTCCTCCCCGCTGAGATTCAGGGCTGCATCTGCGAGGAGATTTTGGAAGGACAACGTGTGCCATATCTTTTCTGTGAAGAAATGGCAGTTAATGCTGCCAGCTCGGGATGCGATTGCTGGATGAAATGGACTGGTTAAAAAAGCGACAGCCTGCCCCATCAGTAACACGTGCCTTCATTTCCAGGAAAAGAGGGGTTCCTCTCCCGGGCAGCACTGTTGATGACCTCCTGAAGCATGTCAGCTACAAAACACCACTGTCGCTTACCCAGTTTCTGGAGAAGTTTAATCACTACATGCCTGCCATTGCGTAAGTACCCTGCTCTTTGCCTCTACCGCCCCAAACCCTTGGCAGGACCCTTTGGCTAATGTTGCTCAGCCTTGGAGGTCACCTCACCCGTCCCCAGTGTGCCCTCGGAGTGACGAGTCCCAGTGATGGGTCCCACTGCCGTCCCTGCAGGGGTGACCGTGAGGCGGTGAGGAGGATCGCCTACGAGCTCGTGGAAACGAAAGCAAAAGAAGGTGTCATCTACGTGGAGGTCCGGTACAGCCCTCACCTCCTGGCCAACTGCCGCGTGGATCCCATCCCCTGGGGCCAAACCGAGTGAGTGATCCCGCCGTGCCGGGGGGCTGGTGGGGGCCGGTTGGGCATGGAGAAGGCATGGCCCGTGCTGGTCAGCCAGCACGTGTTCAAAAGTCTGGTGTAACCAAACCTCCTCTCTCCTCCAACATGGCGAGTGCTGGCACTCTTCTGCCTCTCTTCCCCACCAACAGGGTTCTTCCTCTTGCAGTATCTGTGTGTGATGCTGTCTTTTAACACCCCTTGCTCTGGGTGCCGAATTCTCCACGTGCAGAGCAGCTGTGCTTAAACTTCTGGCTGCAGCCAGTCTCTGTGCGAGGGAAGGCAGCGTTCAGATATGGATTGCCTGCCTGTAGAGTGTGAATTTGAGCTGGCAGAGTCGGTGGGCAATGTTGGAGGGGGCTGGCCCTGCAATCCCTTCTTTACGTGTCATCCCCTCTGTGATGTATGCCTTGGATTTCATCAGTGCTGGGCTCTATGGCCCCTTGAAATACATGCTGTGGTGGGTGTTGAGCCCCCGTGCTTGCCCCTGCCAGCACTTGTGTCCCCTAACAAGATGCTCTGGTAAAGAGCCGAGGGGGTTAGGATTGGCATCCAGTTTCCCGAGGCTTTTCTGAATCTCACCATCATCTTTGCATGTTTTTGTCCCCAATACCTGGTGGATCTGGGCATGCCATGGGTGCAAAAGGTGCTTTTCAGTCCTAGGTGGTCTCATTGGGCTCCTCTGGACATTAAGGCGAGTGGGACCCAGGCAGCCTGAGTGTCCCCTGGGGATGCTGGGCTGGACCTGCGGGCCCTGCCTGCTTCCCTGGTGGGTCTCCGGCCTCTCGCTGACAGCTTTTCTTCCCTGCAGGGGAGACCTCACTCCAGATGAAGTCGTTAACCTCGTAAATCAGGGACTACAGGATGGAGAAAGGGATTTCCGCATCAAAGCCAGGTCTATTCTATGCTGCATGCGCCATATGCCAAGTAATGTATTGCAGCCCCCCTGCTGCTCTGCTCCCCTTCCCTCACGCGTGGCGGGGGGTGACGTCCCCTGGGTTCAGGTCCCTGCAGAAATGCAGGGAAAGCCCCCGGTCCCATGGCCCTGGGTCTGATGTGGGACCAGACAGTGCTGAGAAACAGTGGGGTTTTTTCTTGGTGGGAATCCTTTTCTCCCTTCATTATGGGGAAGAGGTCTGCTGGATGTGAGAGTGGGGGTCTGTGGGTACAACCATTATCTGAAAGGTCTTGCTGGAGAGACAAAACGGGCTCTTCTGTCCTCTCCTGGCGGAGATGTGACTTCTGCTCATACCTCACTCCCTGCCCAAAGGCTGGAGCTCTCCTTGGGGCAGTTGAAGCCATTGCCACAGCAAGCAGTGGCAGCTGCCATGGCCATCTGGTGGATCCAAGAGTGAATGGTCACAGGAGGAGGACCAGGTGTGAGATCTCACACTTTCCCTGCTCGTGGTGATGCTGCTACAGCAGCGAACTCCTTCGTTAGCCTGGACCGTGGGTCAGCCAGAGAATCTGCTGGTTGCTGTCTCTGCCGGTTTAAGCAGAAAACACAAGTAAAATACACTTAGGTCACATACATAAGTTTTTATTTATAAAATCAGCAGCTCTGAACTTTGCTGGTAACAGGTGCGGTGATCCAGAATAGGAAGAAAACCCAATTTCCAGGGTTTCATTGACTGCTGAGTTCTGTGAGCATCTTCCTCTAGGGAAAGATGCAGTCAGTGAGGTTGTATGACGGTACCTGTTCTGTGTGAATACTCAAGGTATGACTTGGGTCGTATCTCACGGCAATTTGATGTAGCCTTAGTAGAGTAGATGGTGGAAAGATTTTTGTTAATGAGTACATGGTTAATTTGTGTCTAGAAATGTGAAAAATTATATTCTTGGAAACTGGGGGAGATCTGAGAGTGGATTT
Source organism: Tringa solitaria (assembly GCA_026413425.1). Taxonomy (NCBI): domain Eukaryota; kingdom Metazoa; phylum Chordata; class Aves; order Charadriiformes; family Scolopacidae; genus Tringa; species Tringa solitaria. The sequence goes on along the minus strand of JAOXJM010000005.1, from coordinate 10,684,949 downwards.
TTTTCCTGCCTGCAAAACCCCAAAAAATACTTTGAAAACTTGGCCCTTAAATTTCTCATTTCTAGGAAGAAAACTTCTTTTTCTTTGTGGAAATTGGAAAGCTGCAAGGCAGCCTGACACTTGTCTCCAGCTACAGTCCCTGACAACGCACAAGTGGTGAAGGCAGAAGGTGGTGGGAGCCCTCGAGGGCCCGTGTGATTGCACGTCAGGGAGGATTGCTTGTGCAAACAACTGAGTGTGCATTCTCATGCCTCTGTCCCAGGGCAGCAACTCTTACCCAGAGCCAGTGATGTGCTGGATATAAGGGTCTTTAGCACGGCGTTCGGGATGTGCTGCAGAGTGAGAAGCCACCCTGTAATTTATGAACTGCTGAGAGAAAACCAGAGGTGCCAGCCAGAACTAGCTCATATTAAACTCGTTAATAAAATAATGGCTCTAACCCAGTGACTTGGAAACTGATGAAAAGAAGATGAAATTGCAACCATTTTCTTATGTGTTCGTATGATTTTGGGATTGAATGTACACAGCAGGTGCCTGTTAATTATTTAACACTGCTGTTTGTCTGTTTCTTGGCCTTTTTGCTAAGGGCAAGTGCTACATGAGCTGGTAGATGCATGTTCTTTCTCAGACCTTATCCTCTGTCCTCATCAGAGATAACTCAGAAGTAGTTGTTGGCCACTTGTTTCTCTCTCTCTCACTGATGCCAAAAAGATAAAACTTTGTGGGTGTTAAATGTCAGCTTTGCAGGAGGCTGACCAGCTCCTTCCCACACCAGGAGCACCATCCATCATCTTGTCTGGGGGAGTTGAGGATGCTCTGCAACGGGGCAGGACTGACTGTCGTACAGGGTCCCCCCCAAGATCCTTCCCAGCCCAAACTCCTCTGTGACACAAGTCCAATGGGCCAGTTCTTCCCTTTTCTTCCCTTTGTACAGTCTGGGACGTGGTGAAAGCTCAGGAGCAAGTTGAGGGATTTCTCCCATGCACCATGTTACAGCACCTGGGCTGTGCAGTTCAGCTTACCTCGGGCCAGCTGCAGCAATCGCTATGTTTGGAGGTTTTTTTTCTTTATATTTTTTTTCCTGTGCTCAAAGTGAACAGAAAAACACATTGAGAGCAGTTTTATAGCTGGCAAATGCATTTGATTTCCCTTTCAATAACGTTGAAGTTGATGGCTTTTATTTGCCTGAAGATGGCAGACCTTTCTAGGAGTTTCTTAGCTTTTTTTTTTTGAGCCTCAAATTTTAGGAAAGGCCAAAGGACATAGCTCTAGCCTTTTAGTTATAGGATTTGTTGAGAAAAATGCTGAAGGTGCAACCCTTACAAATGCTTTCTCCTGAACCCTGGCACTGTCTCTTCCAGGCTGGTCTCAGGAGGTGGTGGAGCTCTGTAAGAAGTATCAAAACAACTCTGTGGTGGCCATCGACCTGGCTGGGGATGAGACCCTGAAGGTGGAGGAAACCTCTGACCATAAGAAGGCTTATGAGGTTTGTTGAATAAGCTTCTTGAAAGAAACTATAAGAAAAACATGTACTTGAGGGGACATGCAGCATGTTATTCAGATTGAGAACAGCTGGAACAGCTTAAAAATTCGTTGCAGCTATGAGAAACATAGCAAAACTATTTGTTTATATTTCCTAAATGATTAATGGCAGGCATCATTGCTTAAACATGGCCTTAGAGCTGGAGCTTGGCACGCTAGCCCGGAGCACTGAGTGTGACACGAGCGACGTGGAGCCCATGTCCCCCCTGGCAGCACCCTGCTGCCAACTGGGTTCTGCTCCTGGGGCTCAGTGAAGCCACCACCACCGGGGCTGGAAGAGACTGGCCTTTCCAGTCTGGCAGAAGTCACCCGAGGAGCTGTTTGAAGTTCTTTTATCTGATCATCTCAAATGCAAACGCTGGAATGGCTTCAGGAGCCTGACCTAAGACTCTGGCTGGACCTTGGCGCTTGGCAGCGGCTGGAAGGGAGAGCTTTGTGCTTCACTCCTCCTCGCTGGTGGGATTTTGGGGCTGTCGGTGCCCTGCAGCAGTGGTAGAGGAGGTTGTGCACCATCACTGTGAAAAAGAAGGGTGGTTTGGCAGCAGGGCTCAGGTCCAAAGTGGCACAGGGCTTTCTCGGGGTCTTTTCCCCCGTCAGCGGGAGCTGATACATGGTCTGCCTGCTCTGCTGTGCTGGGTGAGCTGCCCGGTTAGAAACTGAGGTGAGGGCACAGGGTTTTACTAACTGATGGGCAGGTGTGTCTCATCCTGCCCTGGCAATACCCAGGTCCAGATCTCCCCGTCTGGAGGGTGCATCTTGTCTCTGTGCCAGGGACTCCCCCAGACTCCGAGATGCTGAAGCAAATCCCACTCCTGACCACCAGCCCCTCTTGGCCTGTGTGGCAGGGGTGTGCTTCCCCATAAATACTGCTGCTGTGGGATATGTAATGTGTCCAGGGAAATCAGGGAGACCTGTGGTGTCACTTGGGCACTGCCTGTTCTGCCTGGGAGCTCTCGGGGCTACTGGAGGGGATAGAGCAGATAATGGTGAGTGGCTGCTGCCTGTGGAGGAGCTCTGGGGCAGAAGCATATGGCTGAGGATCCCAGGAGCACCGTGTCTGAGGAGGCAGTGATTCTTGGAGGAGAAGCCAAGGGAAGCACCAGCATCCTCAGATAAATGCATTGAAAAAGGGATGAAGCCATCCCAGGGAAGATATGCCCATGGATGGACGTTAGGCACGAGCTCCCTCCTGGATGTAGTAGATGGGGATCAGGCCTCAGTGGCCAGGAGGGTTAGTGGGGATGTCCTGGTGCATGTGGTGTTCCTGACCCCTCTGCTTCTATCCCCGGCTCCTCCCAGTTGGGATGGTTAGGGATGCCTGTCTTGGGAGTGAGGGAACAAGAGTTTCTGGTTTGTCTTCATCCCAGGTAGAAACAAGTAGAAAAATCTCAGTGTTGGTGTGAGTTTGTCTGTCATCCTGGTCTGGTACTTCAGCCAGAGGGGTTTTGTTAGTTTAAAAAAAAGTGGAAAAAAAATAATTAGCTGTTTAGGAAAAATCAACGCTCACTTAAATGCAGGGAGCACAGGGTGCCTTTCAGGTGGATGTACTCAGGGCTCTTCTGTAGATGTCCTAGGTGGGGCCTGGGTGTGTAGCTCATGAAGAGCTAAAAATTAAGTAACTGAAAAAAATTGAGTGAAAAGAACCGAGGGAGTGCCTGGGAAGGGTGTCTGCTGCGAGACCGGGTTTGCAGCCTGTCTGCCACCACCAGCTGGGTGGTCTTTCTCCAGCAAGGCAGGAGCCAGGCTTCCCTCAAGGCTGTGCAGCTTCCCAAAGCCTGAGTGATGTGTGGTCCCTGTGGCAAGGGGTTCTTGAGGGTGGCCACAGAGAGCATCTGAACCTTCTGGGTCCTCCTGGCTGGGCTGTCTCCAGCCCAGCCCCTTACAGGAGGGAACCACTCTGTGTCTGAGCATCACCTGAGCTTATCTGTGCCCTGGGGGCTCTTGAATTCTCCTGCTTGGCTGCAGCCAGCCAAAAAGGTAGACGTTTCAAAGACAGGAACTGCTGCAAGGTGCATGCAGAAGGGCGAGGGGGTGGAGGGAGGAGAGCTTTGGGTTTGCTGCTGTCTGGAGAGGAGACAGCGGTGAGCTCAGCCGGTATTAAAAGACCCTGAGGAGGCTGGCTGGGCTCCAGGGGAAGGTAGCCTGGCTTTCTAAGCTTCTGTGCTTCTGGTGTTACCGAGCTCTTCTCTCGCAGCCCGCGCTACAGCAGAGAGCATGCAGCTCCCGGGGTGCAGGGCTCGTGGTTTGGGGGCTCTTAGCGCAGAGCCGTGTTGCTCGCTGTGTGCCCCTTGAGAGGGGTGCCAACCCCGGGGGTTTGCTGACCTCGCTGCAGGTGATGGGACAGGAGCGTGTCCTCCCTTGCTTTGCAGGAAGCTGAAAGATGCGGGATCCATCGCACCGTCCATGCTGGGGAGGCTGGCCCACCTGCCATGATCAAGGAGGTATGAGGAGCTCGGGGCAGGGAGCGGGAGGGACCGGGGCAGAAAGAGGGACAGAGTTGGGAAGTACCCCTGTATCCCCTGCATCCAGGGGAGAGAGGAGCCCCAGTCCTCTCTGTATTCACAGCAAAGTGTGAGGGACCCAGGCAGAGATCTGGCCCCGATGGCTCAGATCGGACCTCCCCGGAGCTGGCTCAGGAGTATGGGCTGCACCCGTGGTGGGACAGGGCTCTCTGGGCAGGCAGGAGCTGCTGCTTGGAGGCTGTACGTGGTTTTTCCATGCTCTCTAGGCAGTTTATCTCCTGAAGGCTGAGCGCATTGGCCATGGCTACCATGTCCTGGAGGACCCCGAGCTCTACAAGGAGCTGTTGAAAGCCAAGATGCATTTTGAGGTATGTGTGGTGGGAGGGTGACAGCCAGGTAGCTGCTGTCTGAGTGGGCAACCAGCCCTCGCTTGGGCTGTGCTTCAGCCAGGGACACAACCTGACCCCCCAGGTGTTGACCACACATCTGGTGACACTGCCGTTGAACCTGGATGCCCAAAGCTCCACAGCAAAAGTGGTGGGAATACCTGGTTGGTTGCTGGGATCTTTGCTTTGATGAGCACTGGTGCACACAGCAGCTTGCAGGAGGCATGTAGCAGAGAGAAACAGATCCTGGTCTGCCTGAGGATAAGTTTTGGAGGCCTTATTCACTTCTTTATATACCTCCAGCCTGCAGGCTCCTCCTTCCACAATAAGGCTGCTGGACCAGACCCTGTCTGGTTGGAGGGTGGAAGTGCCTGGGAGTTACTGTGCATGGGCAGATTTCCTTGGCTTTTCCCCAGAATGGGTGTATCCAGCTAATATATGGAATATATATGTGTAGACTTAAGACTGGTGCTTTCTTAACTGTGGTTGACCCGTGACTGGTCCTGGCTGGCCATGGGCGATTTCCCACCGACTCCTGCTGCTGTCACACAGGCTGTGGGCTCTTTGCAGCCCTGTCCTGGGACACGGACTGGTCTCCCAGTGCTGAGGGGCAGCTGTGAGCACAGCTCTGCCCCTCTATCTGGCTTTAGCAGCGCCCCGAGCTGTCTGCCCACACGGCTGCCCTCCAGATCTGCGGGGCTGATTCTGGTTTTTCGCGTTTAACTTCTCCAAACAGGTCTGCCCTTGGTCTAGTTATCTCACCGGGGCATGTCATCCGGACTTCGGGAAACACCCAGTAACACAGTAAGACTTCTCAACTATGTGCAATCTTAAATAAGCAGGATTTGGGTTGATGGTAGCGGCTTTAATGCTTTACAAAGGTGAGGCACGTCTGACCGCTTGGGAAAACGTGGTACCTCCTCCCCCTTTGGTGCGGTGGGAAGGGGCACAGGGGTCCCTCGGGGTGATGGGGGGGGCTGTCCTGTCCCCTTCCACCCCTGCTCTGAGCTGTGGGGCACGAGGGCACGCACCAGCCACCGGCCCTAGTTTGTGGGTGTGAGCTGAGGTGGCTGAAGCTCTGGTAAGAGCTGCCCTGCTTCTTGCTGCCCTGGAGAAGAGCCAAGCCCCGTGTTTGTGTTGAGCAGCACAAGCTGTGGGTGCAGCCACCAGGTCCTTGCTTTTACTGCATTTTACCCTGAGAAGTGCATGGCCAGTGCCGTACCCTGTGTTTTAGCTACCGCTTCAACCTCATTTCCTTACAGATTTAGGAAGGATCGCGCTAACTATTCTATAAACACGGACGACCCCCTCATCTTTAACTCCAACATTGACAAGGATTACAGCATAGTGAAGGACTACATGGGCTTCACTGAGGAGGACTTCAAGAGAGCGGTACGTCAGCCTCGGCGGGGTGCTCTGCTGGTGTCCCAGCGCAGCCCCGAACAGCCCGCTGGTTTTCTGCTTAAGATTAAGAGTTTTCAGTGGAAATCAGGAAATCCTGCACTGGCCTTGTGAGCACACAAGGCTGAGAGGGCTGAGCTGGCTGGGGGGGATGCGGGCAGCAGGGGGTGCGAGTGCAGGGTGGGCTCTGGAGGGGCTGACTCCTCTGGGCTTTACGGGGAGCGGGTCAGAGTGGAAATTGTCCACTGAAGATCTGAGCAGGAAAGAAGGAAGGTGCCTGTTGCCTTTTTAGTTTATTTTTTCCTGGATTTGGAATTACATGTCGGTTATTTTGGGGTCTGGCCCAAAGGTTATCAGGGTTCAGCAGCTACAAAAGTGCTCACAGTTTTTGCACGTATAACATGAGTATGCAATAACTGAGCTGGAAACAAAGGGAGTGCTGGCTTCAGTTTTGGCACACAGTCATTTATGTGTCTTGATTACATCCTGAAAAGTGGCTTTAGTCATCGATATTCTAATCACTTACCTGAGACAGAAAGACGGGATAACTGTTGGGAGTTTGACTTGGCTGGTGACCAAGTGAACCTTTCCTGGTTTGTGCTGGGAGTGGTGCTCAGCACTCTCACCTGTGTGTCTCCAGAGACACTTGCTTGGATTGAGGAGTGCAGGATGGGCTTTACAGGAGAGCATCAGTCCAGCTCTCAGCTCTGGCTGGAGGAATGAGTCTCTTCCTCCTACAGACCTCCCTCTTCTGGTTTGGGAAGGGGGAACAAGGAGAGCTCTGGTAGCTTGGATCCACAGCTTTTCTACTGCCAGCTGTCCCCTTCGGCTCTTGTGAAAGCCAGGTAGTTCCTGTGTAATAAAAGAAAGGCCCCTGCACAGGATGGAGGAGCAGGTTTCGTTGCTCAGCTGGGCTGTGTCCCAGCACAGTGCACCCAGCAGCCACCACCACTGTGCTGGGAGAGGCTCCTGTCCAAAGGAGAGCTGGGAGAGTAGGAGCAGGTCTAAAAACTCCAGAGTATTTAAAGGCCTTTGCTTTGTGCCTGCCTCTTTCCTCTTGGGACTGTTGCTAGAGATGGGCCAGAGCAGCTGCTCTGTAAAATGATGCTGTGGAAGTGAATCTCAGGGTGAGAACTTTATGCTTTCCCTCGCCTGTTGCTGCTCACAGCCAGATGTTGGGATGAGCGCAGCCACGTGTTCACGTCTGATGTGTCCTAACATCTCCCTCGTGTTCCCCCTCTGCCTACCCAGAACATCAACGCAGCTCAGTCCAGCTTCTTGCCCGAGAAGGAAAAGCAGGAGCTGCTCAACACGCTGTACGAAGCCTATGGGATGGTCCCCAACGCATCGTGACCCGTCCCTGCGAGCCAGCGTGGAGCCGTGGCCCTTCTTCACGTGTGCTTGACTCTCCTCTGTGCTATCGGGAGCACTGGGAGAAGGTGCCCAGAGTCATCTCTCTTTACTGGCACCCCTGCGTTAACCCTTACAGTGCTAAGCAGAATCAGGCTATCACACACCTACCAATCACCCCCACAAACTCCCTCCCAAATGGATATCCAGCTTCCTATCTTGCTGTTGTGTAAGCAAACTAAAACTGCCTCCTGGCCTGACTCCCTCCTTCACCTGCCAGTCTTTCTGTACTGCAAATGAGAACAGAAGAACCTCCCCTATTTTTATTTTTTTTCCCTCCCTTCTTTCCTCCTCCCTTTCCTTTATCTCTCCTCCTAGCCCTTGTCTGCAGTGCAGAAATAACCACCTTTAGCGGTGACTGTGGCCTGGGTTAATCTTCACCTTTCCAAGGAAAAGGTGGGTTGGTGCTGACAGGGAGAGAGCAGACACTTCAGAAACAGAGGATTTATTCTCACCCGTGTGGGTAGGAGGGGTTGGCCACAGCTGTATTTACCTAGGGTTAGTCTTGTACTAACAACACAGGAACAAGCTGGAAGCTGATGCTCTTGCCCGTACACAGGTCTGAAGGGCATTAAAAAAAAAATAAATGCAATTTTTTGGGGGTGCCCTTTCTTGGATAAGGGCTCCTGTGTATCAGGCCTCCCAATGTCACTGCTGCAGAAGCGCACACCTTGGGCTCAGGCTCCAGCTGTGCTCACAGCTGGCCATGACTGTGCCCACACATGCATAGGAAGTTGGAACGTATTTTTCACCATTTTGGGCCAAAATCTGCCTTCTGGGACTTTTCCCAGTTTTGTACTCCTCCTGGAGCATTCCTGTGAACTGCGGTTTGCTCTTCCTCTATCTTTGTTTAGGACTTGGAAAAACCATGATCGATTGCCTGTTTTAACTATTCTGCCCTTTTCCTGATTTGACATAATCTTTAGGCACTATTAAATCCAAGTAAGTAAATTAGTAAGCCAGGACCCAATGTCACAGACTGACTCAGGTCCCCTCTGAATTGCTTCTCTCAACCACAGCACTGACTAGACCTCAGGTCTTCAGTTTGGTGGAGAATTTATACAAAAATACTCCCCAAAAATTCCCTAGAAATTTTGGTGCGTTGTAGTATTTTTACTTAATACGCTATAAAGCCGTGCATCCAAGAGAAAAGACCATTTTGTTACGTGAGTGTGTGGTGTGCTTTAGCATCCCAGGTGTCTGCCAAGATGCTTACTCCAAAGATACTGTACGAAAAAGTTGCCTTTGACGAGGGGCCGTGGTCTGTGTGCCAGACTGGGCCAGTCTCAACCAGCAGCAGCCGCGTGCTGGGAGCATTTCCATTCTTTCTGAGCTTCCATTTTTGTATTCTGAGTACAATATCTAGCTCTGAAGTACATGGTGCATATATACACACAGAGATATATATAGCTAGATAGACGGATATGAGAGAGTGAATTTCTTACTTTTATAAAGCAAATGATAAAGCATCACTTTTAAGAACATGACTGCGATAAGAACTAGGCTTTTTGGGGGTCATTTTTCTCCAAAAATTGTTTCTGAAGAAGAGTTGATTGTTTGGATTCTGGACAGTTGATTGTTGATCCTGTTTAATAAAATAACAAATTTATATTAAAAGATAAATCCTCTTGCCTTTCTGTTCAAGGGTGACTGTTAGGAACCGTGGTCCGTGGTCCACATCGTGAGCCATCGTACCCCTGCTAGAGCATGAGCGCGAATTGGTCGGTGTGATGGGGGCTTTAGGAGCCAGATTCCTGCCTTCTCCTGTTCCCAGATCAGAGCACTTCGACAGCCGGAGGGAAGGTACCCCTGCTCCTGTGCTAGACGGGCAAGTTTGATTTATAGATGCAGGTTGTTCCAACCTCGCGTGTCCTTTTCCCTGCGTGGGAAACCAAAGGGATTCGTGTCACTGCTAGAAGCAGCAGTGCCATCACTTCATACTCTCAGGTTTTTGGGGATGTATCAAAAATAGTTTACTTCTTCATTTTTTTCTCCCCCCCCTGCCCCGTCTCCTGGTTTTTGTGCAGTGGCTTGATGCCAAGAGCCAGAAGTGGTGCAGCCTGGGCTCCTGGCTGTTGGGTTTCACCGTCAGCTCGGGCAGGGGAGTGTTTGCTGAAAGCCATTGGGGAGGTCATGGCATGGCCCCTTTCAGTTTGACTGAAATGAAGGGTTCAGAGCATCTGTGTGCTCAGCAGCTTCACGAGTCAGGATGTGGCTGGATTAAGCAAGTGCCCTGGCTCTTTCAGCACAATCGGCAACAGCAGCTGAGCCGGCTCCGTCACTCGCAGGGGCAACCTGATGCCTCTTTGCCCGTCCTCATAGGGTTGCTGGCCAACAGGTCCCTAATCATCTGCCTAAATATAATTCTGGAACAGATATTTTCTGAGCAGGGAGACCTAAGATTAGCCCACATTTGACTGCTGGAGGTCTTGCCTGGTGCACGGTCCCTCTGCGCTGCCTTTCAACTTTGTCTGTGTCAGCACGAGCCAAAAATACTGTTCAGTGGCAGCGAGGAGAGCTGGAAACGGGGCTTACGGACCCCACTGCGGGGTCAGCCAAGCCCAGGAGCTACCTGCTGTTTTGCCCCCGAGCGCGGGAAAAGGGGAGCAGGCTCTTGGCCACTGTCTGGGCATGGAGCCTCAATAGTCTCCAGGGAGCCGGGCTGGTTTGCAGCTGCCAAAGCAGCAGATGCAGCCGCTACCTGGCTGTCAAATCCCCATTTCCCGTGGGGGCTGGAGCCATGGACATCTCTCCGCCGGCCCCACGGCCATCACTTCTCGGGGGGCCCACAGACAATTCTCCCTCCGTCTGGCAGCCGCTTCTCTGCTAATTTACAGCCTTGTTTTCTCTGATAAACTGGTAACATTCAGTTCTTCCTTAGGCTATCAGGGGGATGCTTGTCCTTGTGTCACCAAGTGGAGAGCCTTTCTCAGGCCAGCTCTGCCCCATCCCAGCGCCAGCCATCGATCCCAGATGGGCTGGAGCTGCCTCCAGTAGCTCCGGCAGGATGGGCTCTGCCTGGGCTGGGTGAAACACCAGCCATGTCCTCCTAGCTCTGTGCTGCAGAGAGAAAACGCCTCTTCTGCTGGTGTCTGGGCCACCCTGCCCAGTCCCACGCCAGCCTTGTGCTTGACGGCTGGGGTAGTAACGTGGAGGGGAGCTGTGCTCCCACGGGAGGATGGAACACCCGTGGGAAACGCGCTGCCTGGCAGCAACCCTGGGAAATTTGGGGAAGACTTTTAGCATTTCTTGTGCCCAACTGCTTGCACCTGGGTGCTGCAAACCCATGAGGTTTCACAGACCCAAATGGAAGGGATTCTTGTAACAGCCCCTTAACTCCCTATTATGAGATAAACGTTTAACCACACTGCAGCTCAACCAGCTATGAGGCAGGACAGAGGAAGAAGAAACACACAGGCAGAAAAAAAACACCTTCAGTACTTGAAGGCTGTGTTATTTATTCCAACAGCTTATATAGTTTTATCAAACCATCTTCAACACAAAACATGTCTCCTAAAAGAGAGAATGGTGTGAGATCCTACCAGAGATCATCTCAGCTAACAGCTTGCAAAGTTAAGCCTGAATTTCAACAGTCAAACCAGCAAAATGTTTCGCCCCTCCCCTTAACAATATCTTAAAACGGTAAAACCCGAAGAAAAAGATGCCTGTGGCTGGTGCTGCTGGGTCTGTAGGTGGAGCTGGTCCACACAGAGCTGTGCTTTGGTCCTTTCCTGATGCTAAGCGGCAGCAGCACAGGTGAGTGGTGCTTGACATGAAGGCGGCGGGACTGGCCAGGTCCCTTCCCCACTGCCCACCGTGACGAGGGGCTGCATGGACAGTCCAGAGGCCAGGTCAAGTCTAAGATGCAGATGAGGGTGAGGCTTAGAAAAACCATTGATCTAAATTTCTAATCTATGGAAACAGAATAAATAATAGTCTAAATTTGCAAAGGAAGAAGGTACCTTAGACAGGAAAGTCTGATGTGTCTATTATTACTGAAATCGTTTTTTCCCCTAGGAGAAAATTGCAGCTAAGGCATCTCGAGAATGGCTCATATCACTACAACCACGGCAGTGTTGCTCTAAATCATTAGGGATGGGAGCAGAAGTCTTCTGGAGGTGCCAGTCCTTGCAGAGCATCTTGTGGCTCTCTGAACAAAAATGGTTGCAGCAGAGGCATTTGACAGACCGCTTGCTGTTCCAGGTTGCCTTTTGTCCGCAGGTTCAATAGCAAATTCTTCTTTAATGTTCACAGCAAGGCCCTCCTCCTGCCCATCCCACCCCCTGTACGCTGTCACGGGGAGGGGCTGTTTTCTTGCCCCTTTGGTCTTGCTCCAGGGTCATTCTCAGAAGAAGTGGCATCTCTTTGGCTTTCTGCAGAAGGGAGGATTGGGAAGAAAGTACGGTTACGCTCTGCTGAGAACACAAGCGATGGGTAATTGCTATAGTTAGTTTTATTCAGATTGCCATCTGAAGACCTATCGCTACCCTCCTGTGGCCAGATACTTGGTTTAAGATTATCCGGCTCTCCCTTCACCTTGCTGGAGTACAAACACTTCTCAACACATCTGGTGGTGCTGGGAGGGAGCCTCGGGGCAGGGATGTGCTCTCCTGGTCTAATCTGTAACAGCAACTTGCAAGTGCTCCAGGAATGTCTGCCAGACAGCCTGGCAGCTACCTGGGTTGCTCTCTGTTAGAAGAGCTCTAATTTGTGCTTATTATGGATGAGTGGATGGACACGTGCTAGTAAGGACATGCTAAAAACGGTACAGTTGGGGTAATGTGCTTTAAAGTGTTTTTATAGTTACAGATTGTAGGCTGGAGGAGTGAAAGAGCAAGGGGAAAAACCCAAGTTTACCCTCTGCAGGGGTGCTGTACGTTTTGTTGCTCATTAGTGCAATCAGAGTGGCTGGTTTGCTTCTGCTCTCAACAGAGGATTCCTGTTTCTCGTAGTCTGCTGGTCAGCGTGTACAGAGCAAGGGGATGCTGCTGCCAGGCCTGGGCTACAGGGGAAGACTTGGAGATGGCTGGTGGTGTTTAAAATTATTGCTGTTGTTATTTAAAAAACTGTGGAGCTATTTGAGGGATGATTTTTTAAAAAAAAAAACAAAAAACCAAGCAAACCACAAGCTGCCCCACACTTGATTTTTATAAAGCCTAAGTTATAGCTGATGTGTAACGTGCCCAGGGAAGGCTCTTGGTCAGTCAGTCTGTCTGGTTTAAGCACCAGTACGTCCACAAACCAGCCCAGCAAAGGGCTTTGGCTGGAGTGTGCAGGGCTTGTGTGCCAGGAGCCCCAGGACCATCCTGTTCGCTGCAAGAGCCCCTCAGCCCAGGGAGTCTCCCACTGTCTGAATACCCACCGAGCACGAAGGCACTGACTGCAGTGAGGAAGGGGATGTTCCTCCTGAGCATCTGTGTGATGCTCCCAGAGACAGCACTGGTCCAGCCTGGGTGCCAGGAGCTGGGCTTACTGGTGTCCACGGCAGCTCACCTGCTCCTTCGACGGCGAGGTCCCCTAAGTCCTCAGTCAGCTTGCGCATGCTGATGGTGGTTGCATCTCGCTGGATGTCATGGACAGCGTTCCTCCGACCAGCCCGATCGCAGGAAATAAAGTCGGTGTACGTGCTGGACTCTACCTCCATTGCATCTCTATACGGCTGCAAAATGCTGGGGAGAAAACACAGCCGTGAGGTCAAGGATGCTCAGCAAGCCTGGAGTCGTGGCTCCCTCCAGGTTGGGTTACTCCCTGGAGTTAAATTACAGCACGAAAAATAGTCCCTGTAACTCTGCTCCGGTTCCTGTAACAGCAGCGGCTGAAATCTCAGATATCAAACCCTGTCACGTGGGGCAGCGTGTGGGGTGACCCACCATGTGGGGTGACCCAGCGTGTGGGGTGACCCACTGGTGCTGGGTGAGGGCAGGTAGGCAGGAGGGATGAGTCCCAGCTCCCTTACCGGCCCTTGCTCTGCCTTCCCGTTGCATTTGCCTCTCCCGTTGAGTTTCTGGCCGTCTCCTTTAGGAGCTGCAAGGTCGCTTCCAGCAGCTTTTTGTTTTGTTTTGTTTTTTTTTTCCTACAGAGAAAGCATTACAGAAAAAGCCCTCCTTCCTCCTCAAAATGCCGCGGGAACTTTGAGCAGAGGCCAAATGTGGCTTGCTGCGTGGGGGGATGGGGTGCTGACCCAACCTGAATTTGTAATGGGAAATGGTCCGGGTCCCAGTGGGTCCCCGCTGGGGAGCGGGGCAGTATTCTGTAGGTACTGGGCTTTGGATCCGTACTGGCCTCCACTGGCTGTCACACCTCACCGAAAAAGCGTTGGGCTGGACCGCTTTGAGATAAGCACTTTAACATGTGAAAATCAGCCCTTCTTGTGAGCTGTTTGGATCCCGTCACTCCAGGCTTGTGCCGGTGCCAAGCGCGGAGCACGAAGAAAGGCTCGGAGCGGCCGCTCGTCACCGGCGAGCTCTGTGGCCAGACAGCTCTTAGGTCAGCCTGGCGAGTCCTGAAGTTGTTTGGTTTCCTTCTAGCCGAGGGTTTTAAGTTGCCAGCGTTCGCACAGCACGGCAGAGCCCAGGGACCTCAGCAGCTCAGGGAACGTATTGCAGAGCTAGCAAACACACTGGAAACCTGCTGCTCTCGGTTCCTCCTCCTGTTTAACC
>JAOXJM010000005.1:10643909-10657146 GCA_026413425.1 Tringa solitaria | reverse complement strand
GGGTAAAAAAAAAAAAAAAAAAAAAAAAAAAAGGAAAAAAAAACAAACCACCGGGATGCAGCTTAGTTTTTCAGCCCACAGTTTGTGGGCAGCAGGAATCTCGCCGTTCGCCGCCGGTTAGGTAAAAGTTAACTGAATCTTAAAACAAATCCCCCCTTCGCAGCCCTGGCTCCCGTGCCCGGGGGGCAAGCTGGCGAGCAGCCCCTCGCTGCGCTGCCAGGGCTCCCGGCCACCCACCACCCCCAGCCCCTCGCCTGCCCCACGGCAGCCTGCACAGCCCTACTTACGGCCACCCCGGGCTCCCGCTGCCTCCCGAATCCCAAGTTCTGCCGTCCCGCCGCCGAGGCAGGATCCCAGGCTGGATTCCACCCTCCTGGCGCCTCTGCCCGCTGTGGCGAGCGGCCAAGCCGGCTGGGGGATGGCAGCCAGCTTCAGACTTGCCCGTTTCCTTGTACCGGGAGCTGCTAAATGAAGTTGCACTTCTGGGGCCGAGGGGCGTGTTCTCCTCCCGTTCCCGAGTCAGTCCCTGCTGTAATCCAATGCTCATCCCGATGATGTCAAGCCGCTACTGCTCGGCTCCTACCTTTCGGTCGGCGGGAGGGATCCGTTTCCTCTTCGCGGCGATCTTTGTTTAGCCGCGCCTCGTAACCCCGTCTCCCGGCCGCCGCATGTGCCCGAACATCCTTCCTTCGGTGCTCGGGGCTGTGGGTTTCGCTGCCGGGCGCTTCCTCCCGCCCCACCGCTCCCCCAGCTTTCTCCACAGCATCCCCGGTCCCAGCTGCATCCCGCCCTTCACCCTCGCCATCAGGGCCTGGCCAAAGGCGCCATCGTGCCCCATCAGCCTGAGATAATCTGCCAGGTGTAGGCACCGGGGAAGTGCCTCCAAAGAAAAAAAATAGCTTTTTTGTCTTTTTGCAGCGCCTTTTGCCCCGCAGACTCCCACAGGGTAAAATCCAAGCGTGCTTTGACTCATCTGCCCCTGGGTGCCAGCCTTACTTGGGGGATAATAACACGGAGCTGGTGATAGCAGCCAGATTTAAGGAGGTGAAGGTGCTTGGGGCAAGGCAATGCCACGTATCGAGCACATACCTTTGTACCCACCCTGCTGTGAAGCACAGCTCTCAGCCAGCTCGGGGCCGCTCCAGGAGAAGAGGAAGTTTTGGCTGTTGTTGTCACCCCAGGGGCCCAGGAACGTGCCTTCTGGGTGGTATCACCTCCTTGTGTCACGTCAGCCTCGGAGACACCACTGGGTGGCTGAAGCCAAATGAACAAGCTGGTTGCAGTGCCAGGTCTGGAGCCGTCCTGCTGGCCCACGCTCCTGCAAAGCCCTACCAGCATGGTGGGAAGGTGTGTGAGCATACGAGGGTGTGGATGTTGCTGCCTGCTCCTGCCTGAATGCCCAGACTAGAACAGGGCTCATTAGTGCTAATTACTTTGCTGGGAGAGGGCAAGACTTGCTCCATCCCTGCTGCAAGGACGGTCTGGTCCTCAGCCTTGTGAGGGGGAGAAGAAGGGGCATGACCCAGCTGGAGAGCATGAAGGGAGTTTGTTGAGGAACGGATCCCATCCCCGCTGGAGCCAAATGAGCTTTTATTTCAGGTTGTGTGGGAAGTGAGCAGCGCAAGCCGGGAGGACTCGGCTCTCCCACCCCACCATCTCACCCGGCACCGGACAGACGCACAGACGGCGCCTTTGCCACCACCCTGCAGCTCTCCCACTGTGGAGCGACCCCGGGCTCAGCGCCTGCCTCTGCACCGGTGAGGAGCACCAGAGCCTCTCCTCTTGCCCCGGCACCGGTTGCGCAGCCAGACCCCCTCCACCTCCCCCCGCATCCCCGCCTCCGGCCAGAATCTGCCGGTGCGCGCCCCAAAACGAGCTGTTTGCCGAGATACATGCCCACACCCCTGCCCTCGCACGCAGGAAGAGATAAGAACACCCATAAAAGCAGCAAGCAGTGCAGGAAACACCCTGATGACAATGCCGAGGCACGGAGGGAGGGGAACGGACCTCAAAAACATACCCAGGCTCGCCGCATCCCCAAACTGACCTCGGGTAGCTCTGCCTCCCTGTTCATTTCTGTTTTATTTCCAAACCAGCCCTGGGGAGAAGGTTTGATTTCCTGAGATGTATCACTTGGCAGAAAATCATCTCTCTCCAGTGCTGCTGAGTCACGCGTTACTACCTACCCAAAAGTAACGGTACGGGATACACCACGAGGCCATGCCCATCCTCATGAGATGCAGCAGAGGGAGGAAGGCTCTGCCAGCCTCAGGAGGCTGCTACGCTGGCCTGGCAGAGGCTGCAGCTTTCTCTTCCCTCCAGCTCATATTTGAATGTGATCCAGAAGGCTACGGCTTTATGCTAACCCTTGGGCTGCAGGGTCTGAAGGCCAAATCTGATAAGGATGCAAATGCTGCTCCAGCAACCCAGACGTTTTCTTGGCCAGCACTGTGACAATACGTGCAATATACAGCAATGGTCATAACAAACCACTTCAAAGAGCTGGGAGCGCAGCGTATGATCTGTCCTTCTTAAATAAGATCTGTCCTAACTATTTATCATACTCAAACTTCCCGATCCTGTGTGAACGAGCTCCCCAAAGCATCCATCAAAGAGTCTCTCCTTTCCTGCACACACTCACATGTCCTCACAGTGACCTCCTCATCCAAAACTATCCCTTACAAGGACTGGTCAAACGTTTTCCATCAAAACTCTTTTTAAGTAGAAAATGCAGTTTGGGATTTTCCATAGAACTTATCTTGTATCTTTCCCCACCCCAAGGGAAAAAAAAAATGAAATGCCAAAACGTTTGCCTGAAATCTTAACACATGAGGATAGAAATGCAAGGCTTTCGATGTATTCATTCTTCCTATTTTCAAATGAAAGTTGACGTTTTTCTCTGGAAATCCACCCTAACTTCTAGCTAAGCCTCAGGTTCACCATCTCTTGTCCCGTTGCTCTGTACACCAGAAGCCATTCACCTGGAGGCAGGGGAGGATAAACTCAGTTCCTACCTGACTGTAACGAGAAGATGTTGTGGCTGTCAGGCGTGGTGTGTTCTGTGTGATGGGAGGTATTGCAGCCCTGAGCTGACCGACTCAGCTGCAGCCACCATCAGCCTTTAAACGGCTGGCTCTGCTCTTCTGTGGCTTCTGCTTGAGTAATGCACCTGCCTTCGGTGAGAGTTTTGCTGCCTCTTGCATCCATCTGCTGTCCAGGGAAGTGGTTGTATCGTCATCCCTAGAGGTATTTAAAAGATGGGTAGACGTAGCGCTTAGCGATACGGTTTAGTGATGGCTTTTGTCAGCGTTAGGCTGAGGGTTGGACTCAATGATCTGGAAGGTCCCTTCCAACCCAGGTAATTCTATGATTCTATCCTGCATGGTCTGGGACTGGTGTTAGTGACGTTGCTGCTCTGGACACCATGAGGTTTGGCTCCGCTCTCCTGGTGGCTGCTGCTGACCGTGCAGTTGGTCTGCAGAGAATTGCAGGGATTTTTTTAATCTCTCCGTCACGGAGTGGGATGAGGAGAGCAGCACCCCAGGGAAGGGCTGGTCCTGTGACACCCGAGCACGGCTCAGGGAAGAGCAAGAAGCTGTCCCACAGGCTGACTGTCAACCTTTAGCTGGAGGAGGGACGAAGCCAGAGCAATCTCGTAGGCCAAGTGTCAGAATGAGGTGAGCGTGTCCCCAAGGGTGCTAACGTAAAGAAAGCCACCCCCGGAGCAGCCCTGCACCGCTGGATTGCACGCTGCCTGCTCCAGCAAGAAAAACCACCAGCACAAAGGACCCTCTGGGAAGCTCTGACGCCCAAGGAGAGAAGCTGTCACTTCAGAAGGATCTGACCCACCTCTGACCCGACTGTTTTTGCAGCCTGAGCCCCGCTTCCCTCAGAAGCCCGTGCTGCCGGTGTCGGAGCAGCGTGGCGATAGCCCTCTGATGTAGCACGGAGCCTCCTCACGTAAGAGCCACTTCCCGCTGCCTTTCCCAGGCATTGACCTCTCCGTGTCACTTGATGTCATCAGGATTGCAAGGAAATGCAGAATGGCACAAGATAACGCATGGAAAAAATGTGACAACCTGATTTATTTTTTTTTTTCTGGACTTCTTCCCCCAAAAGAACTACTTTAAATAAAGTTCTGATCAGAAAAACCACGGAACATATTTCAACAGTCTGCTGGGCTCCCTAAGGAAAGTGCGGATGTCTTAAGCCATCAAACAGCAGCATGCACTCAGAGATTCATGAGAAGAAGAGAAAGCGACAGGTAAAAGCAGCATTAGTGACAAGCCACTCTTCGTGCTGTCAAAGGAAGGACACAGTTTGCTGTTGATGAGGGAAGAGAGAGTGGGCGTCGGGATGTCTGGATGAATTACTCGGCGTTCAGACCCATTTTGTTTCTATAGAAGTTGCTCATCCAGAAAGGTTCATCAACAAGTGGAACACAGGAAAAAAAAAAAGAAAAAGAAAAAGCTTGTAATGAGGCTAAACTCATTAGCGACCCCCCTCCGGGGTCACCTCTGTAGAGGGCAGGGTGGCAGAGGGGAGCCCCTCTCGGGGCTGGGACGGCGGGGACGTGCACGGTGGCTGCTGGCACAGTGGCTCGGCGCGGGGCCGACATGCCAGGGGGGCAGAGCACACTCCAAAAACTGTTTACTTTGAGCTGGGGCTATTTTTAGCTCCTGTAATCTGTGCAGAGATGATAAAGCTTTTCATTGCAAAGCGAGTGGCTGCGATTTGCTTCTGGGCAATTTCACTCCACGAGCTCGTCCCTTCCCCCTGCCCGGCCACTACTCCCTGGGGACCTTATCTCCTCTGTCAAGCCAAACACCTCCAGAGGTTTCTCCCAGTTAGATAGGTTGGAATCTCAGCCCAAACTTCTTTTTTTTTCCCCCCTTTTCCCTAGGGAATGTATTCAGTTGGGAATAGAAATGAGCTTTTTTTTTTTTAATAGTCTCTGAAGTGCGGTTCAAAGCCTCAGCTGAAAGCCCATCGTGGACGTGCACCCTCTACTCCTTCAGTCCTGCAAAATTTCTCCTGTCCAAAGGCCTTTGCCTCACCTCTTTGCAGCTGCCACAAACACAAAGCAGGTCTCAAACTCAGCTCTCGTGGGCAGCCCGTGTCATCAGTCAGTGACAGCCTTGCCCCATGCCACGTCGTACCCAGGGGGTCCCAAAGCCCATCACAAACTCCCTCACACACGCTACATAAGAAGAACTTTACCTGCTGCTGGCAGGAGAAAGCGCGGCAGCCGGGTCGCAGCACAAAGACTACAAAACAAGCATAAATCCTGCTTGGTAAGGGATTTGTTTATCTAGAGGAATCCAGAAGCTTCTTCAGTGTAAACCCACAAAGGTCACGTATCCAGCACATGCTTTGCCAGAAAATCATCCCACTGGCAAAAGCTTTCTTGTTTGGGACATGGGGTGAATAGCAACATCTCTGCCAGCCCAGGGGTGTATTTGGATGAGGGGGGAAATATGTGAATATTAATAAAAATAGGTTTGTTCTTCTTGCTAAGGAGGGTCAGGTAAACAGAGAGAGCTCAAAGTGACTGTCAGGATGAGAAGGTGCGAGAGGAGAGGTATTGTGTAGGCTGACGGTGGGTGACTGCTCAGGTCTTGCTGGCGTGGAAGCAGGAGATCCCTGGAGCTCTGCACACAGGTACCTTTATCCCTCTGTTTCTCTAGATGAGTGGTTGGAGGAAAAACAAGTAGCAGGCTGAGTTGGCACTCGTGCTTCTGCCTTTTTGGAGAGCAAAGGGGTATGCTAGTAAATGAGAAGAAAACAGCCATCTCTGTCAGCTTTATAATCTACGCCAGAGCCACCCAGCCAACGGTTATGATTTTTCCCCGGTGTTTGGCAGCCAGACAAGGACTCCTGGTGCAGAAGTGCAGAAGCCGTGTAAATATTTTGATCCTGACTTGGGCTTTCATGTGACTTTATTCCATGGACTTTGCATGGAGTACTCCTGCTTTGGAATGGTGAGGGATCAAACCCAGGTTATTAATTCTCTGTTTGAGTCAAAGAACTGCAATCCTCAGGCTTCACCGAATACACCCATTTTCTACCTAAGGTCGGGAGAAAATTCAGCCTAACCTCCTGGCACGATTCCCTGCTTTCCGTGTCAGTTCATTAAGGGGGGACGTGTAACTAGATGCCACCTCGTGAGGCAGCTGGCCACTGCAGCAGCCAGGATAAGCTCTAGAAAGCTGTTCCTGTGTCCTGTGCCATCCCACGTCCTTAGACACGGTGCTGTTTGTCTGTTCTAACTGTTCCTGAGGCTGGGGACTAAGGTTGGGGAGGTGCAGCATCCCTGGGATTTGGTCTGAGAGCAGCAGGAGTTCAGGGCGCCCCGTGGGAAGGGCTCCGTGTTCCTGTCAGGGAACAAAATATTCTGTTTGTGCTGATAGCGTACACGGACTAGAACCAGGGTTTGCCTGGTGACCTGACGGGAGCATTTCACTCAGGCACTGATGTACAGCCCTCTGCTCCCAGCACCCCACTGGAAGCCTGTTCTGGGCTCCAGGTGTCGTCAGGGTGTGCAGTGGCCGACACAAGGAGGTGTAAGGAAAGGTGACAGGGCCACCTTGTGTATTGGGTGGCCCAGAGAGGGGTGTGCCACCCCGGGGTGGATGCGGGGGCTGACAGAACCCTGTTGTTCCTCACTGACTGTGTGGGCAGAGTGTGGTGCTGGCTCCTGGGAGGGATGCGGGATGCTGCGGGGCGTGAGATTTGCCTGGAGGCAGAGCCATCAACCCTCAAGTGATGGGTGATGTGACCTCAGGGTCACAGTCTGAGATCCCACGCTCCATCCCTACTGTAGTAGTGGATATTAAAGGCATAGTTCCAGCCTCAGAAAGCGTAATCCTTTAAATAGCCAAGGCAGACAAAAATAAAGGAAAAGAGGTGTTATCATCTCCTTTTGGCAGTTGGCTAGTGGAAGGACAGAAGGCTAAATGACCACTATGGAGACAGATTATCACCCAGCCCACAACATTAACCTTGTCTGCACTGTTACTGGCAGCTCCTCCACATCCATCACAGATGGACAGCCTGATGCTGTTGTGGGTCCATGCCAGCAGACCTTCCTCATCTAATAATGGCCAATCTCCTGCTGCTCATGAGATGTATTTTATTTACTGCTCTTTATGTCACGACTCTTCCCTCATGGTTATTCTAGCATGTCGTTTTTATAGGATTCCACTTAATCCCATATATCACTGTATCTGTTTTAGATTCTTGCTTTCTCCCAAAGCTAGGCAAGGTTTTTTTGGACAGGTGCAAAATTTTCACTTTTATGCAGGATTATAGTTTTTTGGTTAATGTTTTCATACAGAATTTCATACAGTGAGTTACTACTCACTTTTGTTGATTAAATGTTTTCCTTTTATAACATCTCTCAAGTAACTGCTTTCAGCTTTGTAAAACTTGGCCTGATAAAGCATCAAGTATCTTTATTCAGACTACCCATCACAAGAATAACCTAGCGATGGTATTTAAATAGATATCAGCTTCCTTGAGCAATATGTTAACACCTTAGCTTCATACAGTCCTGAGTTAGATGTCTTATAAGAAGGTCTTGCAGAAGACCCTTTAATAGAAGCCCACCATCCAGGTTGTCGTGGGTCAGAAAGTTTCAGTTATATTTAATCTAAAAGTCTGGGTTTTGGGTTCCTTGCCCTCTAATACTGAGTGAGATAGAAATGCCAGTCAGGGTCGAAAATATCCTTTGCCCAAATTAAAACAGTGCTGCCCAATAGCCCCTCTCTGCAGGTAAAGGGGCTGCAACAGTTGTGACCTGACGTGCATGCTGCAAGCTATTGGTATTTCTAAATGGACAGATATATTTCTATATTCCAACGTATGTCTATATGGTGGCCATCCTGCAAAGGGATGTTCAAGGGATCATCCTCTACGAGCAGCTAAATATCTGTACAATGGCCCAGTCTATAGATGGACACTTTGCAAGCTGCCCATCTCAAGCTGGTGGGAGCTGCTGGGACCTGGCCGACCGAGGGAGCTGCTAAGCAGGGGGATGCTGTACCAAACGGGCGCTTGCGTTGCGGAATTGCTACCCCAAACAGCCTCCGCTCTCCCCATTGCCATGGCAACCAGCAGGAGATCTCACTGTTTGGACAAGAGGCATATGCTCCACAGCAGCCCTGCCTGCTCTCCTGCAGAAATGAGGGCTCGACCTGAGCAACCAGGAGGGAAAATCCTTTTTATTTTGACTAAAAGGCCTTTTTAGTTATTATTTATCCAAGTTTCCAGGCACTGTAATATATCATTAATAATACAATTAAATCTCAGCAGTCTTCAAGGGTGAGTTGAACAAGAATGTAGCTGGTTAGGCACCTGGAAGCATTCACTTATGCCTCTTCATTGCTATGGGAAGTTCATCCTCGGCTCTCCAACAGCTCCATCAAACACACCACGAAGAAGGTCATCAGCTTCTCGGTATCTAAACCAATTTGGGAAGTAAGTCTGCTAGGTCTTGCATTGCTGGCTAACAAGAAACTGTGTGACACTGAGAACTAGAATTAATGGAATAACAAACCCCTCTTTTCTCCTCTTTACTTGCATGAAGGGGGGAAAAAAGACTCATTCAATCTAATGGTTTATTAGATATATTTAAGATGCAAAATTAGAGAAACCTCACACATACTGAAATGTTGGATGCCGGAGGGAGCAGTGTGTGATCCCACCAGCAAAGCAGTCTGGAGTAAACCACCACATGATAGGGATCTTTACCCCAAGAATTAATATGGAGGGGCTTGTGTGCTATGAATTTCATCCTCACTTGCTGCATGCCGACTTCCTTACGGAAACAGGTCGTTTTGGCAAGGCTTATGGTATATTTTTCCACTATTTGCTCAACGCTACTTCAAACTGGGACACCACCACAGCCCAAACAACTGAGCTGTGCCGGCTGGATCCAGCCCAGCGAGAGCCGGGAGCTGACACTGGCACCGTCGGTGACAGTATCCAAACAAGCTAAGTTTGGGAAGCTGTTAGGAGTCATCTTTCATCATTCAGCTTTTTCAGTTGGGTTCGTTTAGTTCCAAGCTGGGTAATTACAGCCTCATTATTTTCCCTTTTACAATGAAGACAAGAGTGCAAGCCAGGCAGAATAATTCCTCCTGTTACCGTTGCCAAGCTATGATAGTACATCTACGCCATAAGGAATGTGTCATGGTATCAGTTTTATTAATGGTAAATAATGGCTCTTCTGTTAAGCAACATCTTAACGCTATCTGGTGCCTCACTGTAAAACACTCACTAAATCTCAACCCCTACAGACAGATAATTGAGCCGAGATTGCCACTGCCCAGCACGCTCCTCCCTGACTGGCACGCGTCAGGTTTTGCACGTTATTTTCTTCACTGAAATTAATACCCAGCTACAATCAGACTTAAGTTCTAAAACCGCAAAAACCCATCTAAAAATAAGACATCAAAGTTTCCGTGGCAGGAAAGTAGAGGCCAGGACTAAGGGAGTCGAGGCAGATCAGATGTCGGAGACCAATTGATCCCATCTGTCCATCTTCACTGGCTGGAGAGAGAGAGAGGTCAGTAACTGCCGTGGGGTAGATCTTTACCTCGTAGGCAGCTTCAAGGCAGTGAGATGAAACCCATCCAAGCAGGAGAGGAAAAGAGACACCTCATTTATGCTGCTGTATCTCACCAAAGGCTCTGTGTTCTTGCAGGGACTATTTCTCAGCCCAGAAACCACCACTAGTGCAGTGACATTTTCTGACACACGCAGGGGCACCAGCGTGTCCATTTCTGCTTTGCTTTGATGGCTCTTGCCTGAAATGGTTTGAGGACTGTAACAATGTTAAATACATTTGGGAAAAAACAGCTTTGAAAAGAAAGTATCCATAAGAATTGCACTGCTGGCCTGTCAAGGCATAGGGTTCTGCTCAAGCCCCTAGAACCAGGGTAACAAATACAGTTATACTAACATACTTTTTAACTAAAAATTGTAAGCCATCCTTTAGAGTCTGAAAAAAAAAGTCCTGCCATTCCCTCACAGAGACAGCAAATTCAGAATGGAACTATTAGTTACATTAGGGGGAAATCACTCTGTTTCTGCCGCTGAAGCCCCTGTGGAGCTCAAGCTTAGCAAGGTCCTACGGACACTCTCAATTTTCAATAACATGACACCCTCAGCATACGTTTTAAAAATTTGCCTGTGTGAATTTGTAGTAAAGATTCAGCGTTCTCAAGTGTGTTCTGCAGCAGGAAGCTGGTATGTAAGATCCCCCGATAAACCAACACTCAGCCCTCAGTTCTTCCCCTTCCTTCCCTTCCAGAATTAAGCTTGTGGCTGTTTCTGTCCCCCATGCACGTGGACACGGTGAATACTGAGCCTTGTCAGTACCCAAAGCCTTCGGGAAACCGCTTGAGTTAGTCTCTCTTGGGCAACAACCCTATTGAACTCAATGATGGGACTAGAGATGGTTTTGTGTTATTAGACTCCCTTAGGGTACTTTTTTTCAAAATCATCTAGGATGGGAAAAAACATTTCTGTAAAGAAGAATGCGGTGACTCACCCTCCAACGCCAAGGAGGTTCAGAGCAACCAGAAAAGAGTTAACAGCGCAGCCACCCCCCCAGTAGTATTTCAGTGTTTCTAAATACAGAGTTCCTTTCCGATCTGGATGCCCATTTTTGTTATCTTAAAAGTATTTCTGGAACTCTTGGCCAGCTTTAAACAAACAAACAGGGAGAAATATTTGTGAAGATAACGTAGTTGAGAGTGTTTGGTTAGTGAGTCTTTCTAAGTTGAGGGATTTCATTTTTAGACCTCATTTCTTTAAAGCTTGTGAACAGAAGAAAAAAAATTGCTCCGGAGACATTAAATCACACAACCATCCCCGCTATTGACTTTGGAATAACAATCGTTCAACTTAGCAAATATCAAACGTGGGAAGGGATTTATCTGACGCATCTATATGATCATGTGAACTCCTTCCTCAAGGAGAAACAGTCTCTGCTGGAGACACAAGAGGAAGGCACTGTTTTCCCTTCTTTAAAAAAATACAACAACATGAGCGACTGTAAGATGCGAAATGCTTCCTGGAGCAAGTGCAAAAATGCAACAGCTAAAATGTCTGCTGGTACGCCAGGGGGATTTACATGATTTAAAAGATTTCTGAGAAAAAAACAATTCCACTAGCTTCAGAGCATCCTGGAAAGCAGCAGCACCAAAGTGAGGGACAATGGAAAAAAGAGGGGAAAAGAAATCTCCAGCTGAAAGAAACTACCATGGCCAGTATGATCTTGTATTGCTCTTTGTAGTACGAGAAAAAATTGGGTCAGGCACTCATCTGATTTTAAGCTGTGTGGAAAGATGAACGAACAGAGCCTGCCATGACTCTGGGATACGCTGGTTTTCTCACTTTACATATTGACACATAGTCCTGTGGCTCACCTAAAGCCACACAACTCATCACTGCTGGAGGCAGGATTAAATCCAGAAATTCCTGACTTTTCCTCCTGCTGTTGTTTCACCAGAAGCTGTTCTGCTGCAGTGGTTGCTGATACAAGAAGGCTGGCCAGCTGGATTTCAGTGCGGGCTCTCATGGGAGAGATGGGGTCACAGAGACAGGAGAAATAAGTCCTGGCTTAATGAAGAAAATAGATCAGGCAAAGAAAAACCACAAAAACATTTGAAACAATAAACTCAGCAACATTTGTAAGAGTGCTTGGAAAGTGCTCGAGTGGAAGATTGGCTTGCTTTGTGGCTATCAGCTCTTGAGGTGGCTGCTTAAAAGCAGGAACCTTGGTGCCCCGTACAGCCTGAGGAACTGTGGCATCAAACCTGAGCCCGGATGAGCATCGCCGGGCAGAGCAGGGGCCGGTGCCTGGCTCTGCACGAATTCTGTCTCACTTGTGGGGATGCGGGAAGGTGTCAAGCTCCAGCAACGCCTCTGGCTGCGAGGTTCCTCCTGGGAGAGCTCCAACCAGCTCCTGGTGCTGGGCTAAGGCTGCTCCAACGGCACCAACCCCTTCTGGGGCAGATCCTGCTCCCTGGAGGGCCCTGCCTGAGCATCCCTCCCTCCTCTTTTTTACCAGCCATCTGTTGCTAGTCCCTTCCACAGCTCATTCACAGATGTCACTGCAGATCTTTTGTACAAAATATTCCCTCCAGAATATCACTGTTTGTGTTTTGGTGTGCTTTTGTACTTTTTTTTTTTTTTCTAAAATAACCTTTTATTTAATGTTATATAAATACTTTTCAATAGCGCTTCCATAAATAATGAGATGAAAGGGCTCAGTAATATCATCCCAGAGTATTGGGTGAAGGTGAACATTTCTCTCCATCTGTTTTACCAATAACCCGAACTAACGCAGTTTCCAGCCCAGAGCACATGATCTAAATCCAGCTGAAGTCAGTGAAAAGGTCTCTGGTGACATATAAGGACTTGGAGGAGATTGAACCAAGGTGTTCTATAAAATAAATTTCTGGCCAAAGAAAACTGGACAGGCAGAAAGATTACAATTCCTCTATCATAACAGCAGTGACTCATCCAGTTGCATAGTCACTTGGGGTGAAAAAGAAAACAGTTACTCAATCTCTCGGGGATTTAGACACAGAAGAATATATTATGCAAGTTTTAGCAGCGTTACTAATGGCCTTGAAGCGCACAACTCTACTATGACTCTCACTCAGCTCAGCAGATCACAAATAAGATGACTCACGTATCCATGACACGATAGGCAAATAGAGAGCATAAGAAGTGCAGAGGCAGGTGCTAATGCAGTCACAGAGCACGCAGGCAAGGGAAGAGAATTATAAAATCGTGAGCAAAGGACTGCGGAGAAAAGCAGCTCGCATATTTGATGACTTGGGAGTGTGGACGGGGTCGATTTATCTCGATCTCGGTCACCACGCTTCCCCGGGCAACAGCAGCCGACAGCACGTGGTGGCCTTTGCCTGTTGGCAGTGGGTGAGTCCTGTGAGATCACACCACTGAGAAAGTCAGCTGGGACCTCTGTAAATTTAATGATGTTTATGTTTGGGAGGACTTTCTAACCTTGTGGAACACCATGATTTTGTAGAAACTATTAACTCTGACCATTTAGCCTTCAACCTGGAGAAGAGAAGGCTCCAGGGAGACCTCTTAGCAGCCTTCTAGTACCTGAAGGGAGCCTACAGGAGAGATGGGGAGGGACTATTTGTCAGGAAGTGTAGTGACAGGACAAGGGGTAACGGTTTTAAATTGGAAGAGG
>JAOXJM010000005.1:10554747-10637109 GCA_026413425.1 Tringa solitaria | reverse complement strand
GATATTGAACAAGACTGGCCCCAAAACTGAGCCCTGAGGGACACCACTGGTGACCGGCCGCCAACCAGATTTCGCTCCATTAATCACAACTCACTGGGCACGGCCATCCAGCCAGTTTTTTATCCAGCGGAGGGTACGCTTGTCTATGCCATGATTCTCCAGTTTCTCCAGGAGAACGCTGTGGGGGAGAAAGACGACACAGATTCTGTCCTGTGTCTAGAAGACACAGATGTTTAAAAGACACAGATTCTGTCCTACTTCGTTAGAGTATCTTGGTTCATCCAGTATTTTGGTGACCAACTGAAGTTATGACAATAAGCAATCTCCTTTCAAGTGCAGAAGGGTCACATATTAATTAGGTACTCCATGACACAGTGGGCACTGGGCTGAGTCTTCTGACACTCTTTAGATTAGAGGCAGCTCAGAAAACTGACAAGTGCTAAATGCTTCCCTAGATTCTCTGAAAAATCTGTTCAAGAAAACTTTACTATCTGGCCACATCATGGGAACTTGAAAGGGTGGTTGATCCTCAAAGAAATGTGGCACGATGGTACTTATGTACACAAAGATGTCTTGTGTTAGATCTTGCCTTCGTTCTGGAAACGAGTTGGACTCAATATCCTCATGCTCAGCTTGACTAGCATAAGATGCACCCTTCAATAGCATCCTTCTGCAGGATGGAGGCTAAAGTGATTAACAGCATCTGCATTTCTAAATGGAGTTTCAGATTTTTTCATTATTTGTCTGCAGTATAATTAGGAGCTTTTTATTCTTATTAAACTAGGGTAGCATGGAAATGATGAAAGCTAACCCTGTTTTTCTTGCTCCCTTTTCTAGTTTGGTTTGGTATTGGTGTTTGTGGAGCTGTTGTCTTCATTCTTATCCAGTTGGTTCTTCTTGTGGACTTTGCTCACTCCTGGAATGAGAGCTGGGTTAAGAGAATGGAAGAGGGAAATTCTAAATGTTGGTATGCAGGTACGAATCTTAACCTGTAAAGAAAGGATTTGTTTCTGCTGGCCAATACTCTGCAGAATATCACTTACTAGTTTGGAAACATACCTAGAATTACACTCCACAGTCTCCTTGAGTCACTACTGTAAACATTTGGAATTAATAGCTGCTGTGTTGCTTTTTTTCCCCCTCATTAAATGAAATGCACAATGTTTTAGGCTTGTGACTAGCAGACCTGACAGTCATAATAAACACCACTTGTGTAGTTTGTGGTGCGAGTGCAGAGACTGGATCTCTTCAGCTCTAACTTGGCTTTGCCACCTCGCCCCCGAGGTCCTCAGGAAGTCAGTTATGTCAATGACAGTGGCTGCAGCACAACACAAAACATGCCTCAGCGCACGGTCCTGAGCTGACCACTAAATTACAAAGTGCTAATTGTTGTGGTTCTTTGCTCATGAATGCTGCAACAGCATTTTGTAGCTTCTTATAAAGAACACAGCAGAATGGAAATGAAAATGGCTGTCCTCAGGCATAAAAGGGTGAATGCAGGGCTTATAAGTAGCCCATGAGAAGTGTGCACAAAGCATTCTCATTTTGACATCGTGGCTTGACATCAGTTAAACCAATTAAACTGCTGCTGAAAGGCAGGTCTTATTCCCTTGATGGCAGCATTGGCTTTCCTCTGAGCTATGCTGCTTAGTGAGCCAAAGCAGAAATTTAGCCTTACTTAATAAAAATGCATTCTGCTTGTCTGGTTTTCTGAACTAGACTTCCAAGTGAGAGGGAGGGACTGTCTCATTACAGTGGTAGCTGGTCATTAAATCAACTTAGATGCACTGTTAAACTACATGCATATTCTAACAGTTAATTATTTTCCCCTCCAGCTCTGCTGTCCTGTACAAGCTTGTTCTATGCCTTGTCACTGGTTTTTGTCGTGCTTTTCTGTATTTTCTACACGAAGCCTGATGACTGCACTGAGAACAAGTTCTTCATAGGCATTAATATCATCCTGTGCATTGCTGTCTCCATTGTTTCTGTCCTTCCAAAAGTTCAGGTATTATTTTTCTCTACCATTTTCTTCTGACATACAAAGCAGAGAAGGAAGAAAGATGTAGTACCAATTCAGTCAGACATAAGAACTTTAAAATTTGGCTATTGTAGCTATGCTAGCCTGGAACATTTGAAAAAAATAATCTTGCTCTGAAACCATTGCACTATGTAGTGACATATTTCCTTAAGATAGGCTTTTTTTGGCTAACATAGTTTTGGACTTTGTTTCCGTGTGGGGGGCTGCTGGTTTGGTTTTAGTGGTGAAGGTTCTGGCAGAACAGAGAAACCCATCAGGGAAAAACAAAATAAGCTGGGAGCTTATTGGCTTAAAACTGTGGCTTTGAAATTACGGTTAAGCGTGTTTTATATGAGGGGAAGCTTGCATGTTACTTGATTCTGAACTGGTATTGCTCAAGTAAATCACATGCTACATTTGTTTCTACGTAACTGTTTAGGACCTTGGGATTAACTCAGTAAGAACCCATAACTGAGTCCTGGGTGCAGAAAAACTGGATTTGGTTTGCTCATTACTTCTATGTTTCAGTTGCTCACTGCATAAATTGTATTACTGTAAGGATTTCCTTCCAGTCTTTTAAACATAGAACAAAGCCCAGTGCATTTCTAAAAAATAAAGTTTTGCATGCTGATAACTGTTGAATGTGTGGCATCAGGGTAAAAACTATCCAACTACAGGTAAAACTTGCCCTTGGCAAGTTTTGACCTTGGCTTGCTGTTCTGTCTTTCAACAGGAACATCACACTTACTCTGGCCTCCTCCAGTCGTCTGTGATCACGCTCTACACCATGTATCTCACTTGGTCAGCCATGTCCAACGAGCCTGGTAAGCAACTGGCTGTCTCAAGTAATGTAGCTTGGTGTGAAAGCAGAAGCTGATGATGGGGCTCAGTTATCACAGATCGCTGTGTGAGAATTTTATCTGCCTAGATAAAATAGAGTGAGGCACTAAAGCTGATGTTAGTGAAACCATCAAATTGCCTCTTTCCAGAACTAACCTGGGGTATTTGTGTGGGGAGGGGAGGAAACAGTGTCACGGCATTCCAATTTTATTTATTTATTACACCGTTGCCTCATAGGAAGGAAAAATATTCCGTGCCATTGCTGCCTCTGGGAATCAAAAAGATCGCCAGTCAGAGGGAATGAAAAACTGCAAGCCTACTGTCAGCTTCTCTTAGCTAAATGCTGTAAAAGCTCATCTCTCTTTAATCTGCCTTGAAATCTCTTTCAGAACGAAGCTGTAACCCAAGTTTGCTGAACATCATTATCCAGATTGCTGCACCCACAATTGCTCCAGCAAATGCCACTGTGGTACCTGCTACTCCAGCTCCGCCCAAGTCCCTACAGTGGTGGGATGCCCAGAGTGTTGTTGGGTTGATTATCTTTGTCCTTTGCCTCTTGTATTCCAGGTAGGATCTGCACTGCTATCAAATGATAAACAATTGGGGTTTATCAGCTTTTTTTTTTTTTTTTTTGAATCTGGGTCTAGTGAAAAATATACCTCCATTTATTCATATCCAGCTGCTGTCTCAGCCCAAGCCTAAATACTGCTAATAAAACTGTGTTCTGTTTTGTGGCTGAGGATAGGCTTTATTAGCCCAATTCAGATAACAGAACAAAATGTGTTACAAGACCTGAACTAGGAACAAGGTTTAATTAGGTTAACAAAAGCTCAGATGAAAACAGATCTCTCTGAGGAGCTTCCTTGTGTTTCCAGACGGATTTTAAAAATTGGTATTTGCTAGTCCCAGACATTCATTGTGGGCTTTATTAGCAAGCGTAGCCAACTGAAAAAGGATTTTTTTTTTTTAACCATGTCTGTCTTTTGGTTACACTTCAGCATTCGCTCTTCAAGCAACAGCCAGGTGAACAAGCTGACGCTGTCTGGGAGCGACAGCACCTTCCTGGAGGAGACTGTGGGAACAGGCAGGGGGGCTGCAGAGGAAGGAGACGTGCGCCGTGTCATGGATAACGAGAAGGATGGTGTTCAGTACAGTTACACCTTCTTTCACTTCAGGCTCTGCCTCGCCTCTCTTTACATCATGATGACACTCACAAACTGGTACAGGTAAAGAGTGAGACAGAAAGTGACAGGCTGTATGTTCCAGCCCATGTTTCCAGGTGGACAGGAGACTCCTGCCAAGCTGGTTAGGGTGCTCTCCTTGTGCCAGTTGCATTAGAGTTGTGCCTTCTCAATTTTGTGTGGCTGAATTAAGATGCAGAAAGGTAAAATTAGCAGCTGTAGTCCTTAGTGGACCGCTTCCCAGCTGCAAGGGCAGAAAGGGCCATCCTTTGGGTAGGCAAGCAGCAGGAAGGATATGTATGAAATTGGTTTAAGGTGGGGTCCTGTGAAGTTTGTCAGAGGCCAGCCTAATGTTACTGGCTCTTTGCCCTGAGAAAGATGTGCAGGGACAGCCAGACATGCCACTTGAACAGAAATATGACTTCCTAGATCTGTTGGGAGCACTTGGACACTTCCTCTGCTGCTGAAGCTTATGACTGTTTTCCTCAGGACTGTGATATTGTATAAATTAGAAAATGCAGTCACAGGAACAGCAGCCCTCAGGAGTCTATTGCTGGCTAAGTTTTCTTACCATCTTCCTGCAAAGGCTTTTGCACTGCAGTGCCCCAAATGATAGCAACAGAATCATATGAGAGGTAGCAAGGAACAGTGGAAGGTGCCTTCTGTATCTATTAATTGACTTCTTTACTTTTTAGCCCTGATGCAGATTTCAAGACAATGACAAGCACCTGGCCAGCTGTGTGGATGAAGATAACCTCCAGCTGGCTTTGTCTCCTCCTCTATTTTTGGACCCTAGTGGCTCCCCTTGTCCTGACTAATAGGGACTTCAGTTAAACTGCTGCACCTGTCTGAGCTTACAAAAGTGGGGAGCTTTTTGCTGAAAGCCAAAATGTTCACGTACTGCTTCAGTTACTGTTTCTTATGTTGATACTAAAATGCAGGTGGCTAGAAAGTTGTGTATTGCATAATGCTTGGTGCAGGATCAAAAGTATCATCAGTTATCTTTCTATTTTAACCTTCAGTTATGGTTATCTTATTACTACATTTTTAAAATTCACTACAGCTGTGCTGTCAAGCACAGAATACCTGTTCTGTCCAATATCCACAACCTTTCTATTGAATAGAAGTAACATTTAGCTAAATATGAAGTAATATATTTTAAAGCACAATTATATTCAGCATAATGCACTAGAATGCTAAGGCTTCAGTTCCTGGAAGTGTAAGCCATGTTGCGTGACTTCTACATTCCACTGTAAAAGTTTATTTAAATTTATACTTACCTTCCTACATTATGGCAAACTCCCCCTTATTTCTCACCAAAGAAACAGAACTTGGAGGTTGAAAACCTGGTTAACTCTAATGCCTTTTATGAACAAACTTGCCCTTTCTAAGAGGCAGCTTCTTTTTTAGTGTGTTTGCCAAATATTGAGTGGTAAGTGTATGACTAGCTTCAACAACTTCATGATTATGGTGGACAAATAAAGCTTCTAATCGATTGCTTGTAAAATTATGATTATTATTGCACTGTAACTCATTTGAATAAAGTGGACTAACTACTGAAACTGTCCCAGCTCTCTTGAGAAGCATTATTCTCCAATGCAAAATGCTACCTACAATGATTAAAATGCTGGTCAGATGCTGCAGTGTCCAGTTGGATATGACTAGATGTAAAACCTTTTCTGGAAGTTGCTCAGGTAGAGTTGTTCAAGCAAAATTTAGTTCTGCAGTAGAAAGCAACAATTTTTCTAACGTAACACGTGGAACTAATATATGTTACTATTGACTTTTACAATAAAATACTCCAAGACATAACAAGGCAAACATATTTAAAATAACAAATTAGCAGCTGTTACAATGTATTTAATCAACCAGTCATGCATCATAAAATTACACATTTTGACCACTTCATTTTATAAAATGCAATATAAAAATAAATTTTGTCAAAATAAGATGTACACTTAACCACCCAACACCTCTAGGCCCACATAAAACAGAAGGCAAAATTATTAGCTTGACTAACACTATGATTAACTCATGCCAAAATGATATTTAACAAAAACAATACTTGACCCAATTCCTGAAAATTCCTCAGGGTTTGTAACACCCATTTGCAAAAGTATAAATTCAAGTACTTTTATGTACAGTATGCAGCTACCTTTTGTCCCACTTAATGCCAAAAGCCATGGCTGCCCAATGCAGTTCAACTCTCTTTCATTATTTCATGTTGGATTTGGCAGGAGAGCTTATGCACTAGGCAAAGCATGTAAAAAAACCTCTGGAAATAAAGTTATTTCAAGTGGGAAAAAACAAACAACCTGTAAGCTTTTCCTATCTCAACTTGCAGATAAGGAGACTCTATACTTAAAATGAGTGTTTATTTTCCAAATGCTGACAAGATAAATCTTGGAAACAAACCAATTTCTTTGCTAGTAAGTGCTAAAGCTCAAAGAGCATTCTCAGCTCAGTAGTCAGGCGCATATAAGACAGAGCTGTTCTTTCTCTAAGACAAGCCAAGCACTGGTTACGAACCTGAAAAAGGGTAGAGATAGAGCTCAAAAAAGTTGCAGCTCTGTCTTGAGTTCTAAAGTCAAGAAAGAGCAAATTAGAAGTAGCAGTTAGATGCTTGATGAAGGTAAGCCTGGCTTAGTTCAAGTATCCTGACATCAACTGCCCAGCAGCCAGCTTTAAGAAAAACAAGTTTCTGGAGGCGTAACACAGGCTATTTTCAGCATTGATAACACAGCCTTATCTATTATGTTTAAATTATACTTAGTTTAAATCATTCTTAGTTTCTCTGCAAGCAGAGGAGAGAAGGGGAAGGAGGGATGAATCTACTTTGCCTACAATGTAAGGCATGCAAGAGAATATAAAAGCCTGAAAAGGGGTTTGGTTTCTATAGAGGTTCCTCAGCCTTTTCCTGAACATCACAAGACATTTTTTTTCTTTTCGAAGGACGCTAAATTGCATTTTGAATATTCGGCCTCCTTCTCTAGTAGTTACATACGGAGAGCAAAATAGCTGTTCATGTAGGTTAACTTCAAACCCTGCAGCACAACTGAGGAAAGAGCATCAAATACCAATTATTCCTTCACCTCTGGGAAAAATGGTCCATCCTATTTTATTTTTTTTTTAATTGTACATTGTGTCTGGAATTAAGAGGCACTAAAACAATATAAACACCACTGTCTCTGTTCCAGCAATTAAAGGGCACGGGCAACCACTTACCTTCCTAAGTCCTGGTGCTGTGTGCTACTGTCTTGCTAGGTGGCACAAAAAACTGAATTAATCTCTGCAAAACACGCAGCACGTTCTGGTCAGAAATGAGGAGAAAATGGCTAGCAGTACTTTTACCTTATTTTAAGTAAATGAAAATGGTAGGGGTTTTTCCCCCCAGCACTAAAGGTAATAGCTGCCAAAGAGGAAAATGAATTTCCTTATAAAGGTAGGAAAAATCAGATGCTTTCAGTGAGGAAAATTCATCTCTTCCCACCTTTAATACAAAGCAGTTCAAGTGATGAGTCCCCTGCTCCCACAGATTCTGGACTGCAACCAAAAAAAACAGCTTCATGGTTTACCCCTTTTCAAAACCCAATCTTTTATAACGCTTGGATGACAGGTATGGCATTTGCTACTCCGTAGTTCCAGAACAAGGTCTGCTGCCAGATCAGGAAGTCATTATGGTGGCAGGAGTCTCTTTCTGGCAGTGCAATCATGCTGTAGGGGGACTGAGAGGAAGACAGACAGTCAAAACAGAGTTTGGCACTTTGAAAAATGAATGTCTGAAATCCTCAAGATGTTTTAGTTTTATATTTATAGAAACATAACTGGTACCTATAATCACACTTGGCACTAAATAAAGATTTCATCCAAAGAAAGTGCTCTAGAGATAAGTCTCCAATTAGAAGGGATGTTCTTTTTCACCAAATTGTGGAATATTTCACCTTGAAATAACAGGGTGTGCTTTCCTGGTCCAAGTGAGGTTTCCCATCTCCACACTATTATAGTGCAGAAGAACATGTGCAAAGACTGTGCTGAGAGTTAAGTTCAAGACCACTAAACAGGTTGAAGTTGGGGAGCGGGAGCAGCTTATTTAGACAAAGGTATCTTACCCTGATTTGACTTCGGAGTCTGAATTCTGTCTCTAGACAAAGACCTAGAAGCACAGGCAATACAAGCTACAGGTAAATATTACAGAGATGATTAAAGTCTAACTTTATACAGGAACATGGCAACCAAAGACAGAAGAGGTCAACACAGTGGAAAACAAAGTTGTAAAATTTCACAAAAAAGCCAACAGGCATGGTGAACAAAGTGCTACAATGCCTGGAAATTTAAGAATGTGCTTTCAAGTAGCCTGTGTGCATTTGGTTTCACAGAGTTAAACCCAAATTCTGCCTAAAGTAACAAGCTAAAGCAGCACCTTGCTGTCTTACATGAAGTATTGCCTTCTATACATCATACGCCAACTGCTACCAGGCCTCCTTACAAATTCTATGTATGAGTTCGTTACCCAATTCCTCATCACACCCAGCTGAAGAAAAGAACAACTGACAACGCGGGAAGGTGGCTGACATAGCTTTTTCTTATTTGGTCCTGAACCTCATTATTTGAAGCTGTTCTCTAATCAAAAGCTTTTACTTCATCTGAAAAACTTCCTGTTTCCTCAAAATGAAGATTGCATCTGTTTATAATAAGCCTTAGCATAGATGTTATAGTAGTTAATTCACCACAGTTCTTCCTACTGTGAGGAAGTTTCAGAAATTATCTCAATACTGGTATTAATGGATAAGAAAGTTTTGCTCTATATTAATTTGAGACAAATATTCCTTGAGATACTTCAGAAATGCCAACTCACAATCTGAACCAAGTGACAGAGGACAGGCCAAGTTAGACTTTTATGTTTTTAAGCAACCTTCACTGACAGAACTACATTTTGCAGGGTTCAAAAGCAATTTTCTTGTCTTCGATTACTGGTGTTTGCAGAAGGGGAAGGAAACAGATGGTCACAAGGCTAGTAAATCATTGTTGTCACTTTTTGTCTGTATGGGGAAAGAGTAAGAAACTATCAAGCTTACCATCCTGCAATATGTTATTTTCTTTGTCATTAGAAAGAATAGGCCAGTTTGCATCATTCACAGAGAGGCTGATGAGCCTCAAGTATTCTCCATAACTTGTGCTCTTTGCCTTTACCCTCCCCAAACTCTGCCCTGCCCCCTTCGTGCCCTCTTCAGCTTCCTTTGGTTCTAGGGTGTAAAGTGCCTCAGCGGTCTGTTCCCAGCTGCAGGTTTAGGAGTAAGGCAGAGTTCACACCACCACCTATCAGAACAGATCTTGATCATGCTGGAAAACTTCCCTTCACTGTTTTTTTAATAACAGTAATAGAGCTGAGGTTTCATGCCTCGCAGAGAATCATCGCATTGCTTTTCATCAGCGTCCCCACTCACTAGCATGTCATGGGGAGAGCTGTCACACGGGAGAACCAGCTGGGAGAAATCATGCAGGAAGTCCTCCTCGGAGGCCAGCAGCAGCTCGTTCCACGCAGAGATGTCCAGCTTCCCTGCAGTACCACCGTACTCTTCAGGAAGGATCACTGGAGGAATGTTTTGATGAAGGGAATTCAGATCACAGCCATGAAGAAAAAACTGAAGAAGCAAGCAAAGGATAACTTAATAGTGCATAGCAAACACTTCACAGCAAATTACTGAAACAGTCAGGTAACAAGCTTATTTCGAGCTAAAGACCAAATTTTAGGAGTAATGACTTCATGTGCAAGTGGCAGCATACAACACCGGGCAAGTGCAGTTAGACACACTGGTGAGAGAAGCCTTGAGAAGATCCAAGTCTAGTGCAGCTTAAATCCTAGCAAGAGAGACCTCACATTTGCCAGCCTGTGCTGAAGTTCCAAATTCAATTGTTCATTCATGGGATTGGAAGGATTTATCCTTGTGGAAAAAACATCATCCTTTGCAACTACATCCAGTCCTATGTCGAGAACACTAGTGCCATGCAGGATGCTTGCCATAAGGGAAAAGAGCAAGGAATGGGCAAAACAGATTTCATGTGACACCATCTCATAAACAAAGCGCTACTTGCCAAGATAATCCAACCCCAGTGTCCTGAACACATAGTATGTGTACTAAAGATCCATATTAATGTTCTGCCAATATTACACTCCTCAAAGCTTCTCTCTCATGAAGAATTTTCCCAACAAACATCTTTTAAAAAGTAAAGCAGAAAAGACCAGTTAGACCAAGCAAAAGGCACCAACATTTTTCTAGCTGTGAGGTTTTTCAACAGTTTTTACTTGCAGTGGGCATGCAAGGAACTTAGAAACATTAGCATTTATGTTGAAATGACACAAATCCTTACCCGATTTGCTATCTTTTCCTTCAGAAAAGGCTTGATGATTGCAAAAATGCCTTTGAATATACGAGGCTCATTTATTATGTTAACAGCTTTTATTCGAATGGGGAATCCATCCTGAAGGGTAAAGAAGATTTTTATAATGCAGTTTAAAAAAACATTTGCCATCTTCCTCTTTTTAAAATCTCCTGAGACTGACTGCCAGCACAACCCACTGGCTCCCAAACTTCCATCTGAGGTACCAACATAAACCAATATGGCAACAGAAACACACCTTGCAATATGAAATAGTCTTAAGATGAGATCTGTGGGCATAAAAATAAAGCCAAGAGACAAGAAAACCTTGCATCAAGAAATGTATTTCTGTCAGTAAACCTTCATTTCTCATGTTGTTCTTCATCTCCCTTGACAAAAGCCCTTAGGTAATCACTGTCCTTTGTGTATTCCCAACCCTGATAAGGAGGCAGTTACAAAGTGATAACAAGGCTTCAGAGGAGTGCACCGCACTCAGACAGAGCAGGCTGGTTCTAATAACGTGTCCAACTACAAGATTTGATGCCCAGGATACTCTAAAATGTGTTTTTATATAAGGAAGAAATCTACTGTCACTATTTTCCCACCTTTCCAACTATTCTGTCATGCTAACTGCAAAGGACAAACAGGCTCTGCTGCCAACAGAACAATGTCTCCTGTACAACACAGTTTATAACAAGCTATTATGGGATTTTTGCTGGAGAAATTTATTTGCAGAAACATTTTTCCAAGGCAAAAGCTCCTGATCAGCAATTAAGGCCTCATGTGCCACACTGAAGTTTCTTTCCCTTATAACCAGCTCTACACACAAAAAGGAAGCAGTTAATGCGTGGAGTGAAAAGCAGGTAACTGCAGGAGTATTTTTCTCCTTATGAAGCTCATCTCCGCAAGAGATGCAGCTCAGCAAGGCTGATGCAACACGTTTATATACACCAACCATAGCTTTACCTTCACCAAGTTTAGCTTTTGTTTCGTGAGTAGTTTTCACTAAATAACAGCAGGAAACCCATCACTTTATTTGTGCGAACTAAGTATGGGTTCAGACAGTTAAATGACACACAGATCAAAATTTAAAGGAGTGAGTTTTTATACAGGCATTCATAAACTCGCACGTCTCACCTCTGTAAACTCCCCAGATTCCCCCTGTCCTCTCCCTGAGATACAACCAGCTCAGGCCAGAATAAAAGTAATGAGGGAACGAACCCATTCAAGAGAATTTTTCCTCGTCTCACTCCCCCAGATAGCTCACAAAACATCAACTAAAATCATCAGACCTTCCTGCTGCTTTGGCCAGGTTACTCCTCACTCCTTCCACCTTCCCATTTTGTACAACTCCACTTGTGCTCACACCCTCACTCCAACTTGCTCTCCAACATTCTCCTTCCAAACATCTAGTCAAGAGATCCTCCTCATTACTGTCTCTTTTGCTGCCCCCTATGCTGAAGAAGCCTCTCTCCTTTCAGGGAGCGGATGGAAATCCTCCTTGAGTCACACCCATTCAAAATTCCTCTCTGCAGAATTTTTGGAGCTGTACCTGCACTTGCACTCGCCCAGTGGTCACATCTGCTCCGTCTTGGCTTATGGGAACCATTTAAGTAACGAGCCATTCCTAAGCATTCAGGCAAAGGGGTGTCTTATCTGTAACTGTAATTCACTGCTCGCTCTCTCTCTCTTCCTTACCACTACCAAGCAGAACCACTTTTCTCTGGTCCAACTCAAAGTTTGCATTTGTAATGCAAATTTAGTCTTAGGGATGCAAAAGTCAAAAAAAAGGCAAGTGAGGTAAGTTGGCAAGGGTC
Source organism: Tringa solitaria (assembly GCA_026413425.1). Classification (NCBI taxonomy): domain Eukaryota; kingdom Metazoa; phylum Chordata; class Aves; order Charadriiformes; family Scolopacidae; genus Tringa; species Tringa solitaria. The sequence goes on along the minus strand of JAOXJM010000005.1, from coordinate 10,624,876 downwards.
TGAGAAACTGTTTGGGCAGAGACTTGTTTTAACTCTGCTAGTAAAAGCCAAGATGCTTAACTTTCCAGTGACATAGTCAAGAACTCTAGACACAGAAGCAGTCATTTACAATGCACAAGCTTATTTTCCCACCAGTTCAGGTCTTACCTGAAGAATGCCAATCACTTTTTTGGCTACAAAAGGACCAAAATGAGACGCCTTAGATAAGCTGACTCCTTTGTAGTCTGCCAGGATTACAATTCCATTCACCTGGGTCTCTTCGGACTGAATGAGTTTTTCTAACGTTAAGTATATGGCACGAATGTTCTCAGTAATCGGATAATTACTGGGTGTCCATCTGTCTGAGGTTACAAGACATGGATGGTAAGTTGGAGAGTAAATATAAGCTAACAATACACATTCCAAAAACCGATTTTCTATTTTCCTGGACTCTTAAAAGTTAGTCTTTAATAGCCACAGTTCTAGTTGAGAGCAGCCTTTCTTAAGCAAGAGGTAAATGGCAACTCATGTTTACTTCAGGGAGCAAAGGCAGTGGTTTTAAGAACCCCGTTCTCCACCCAGCACAGCTTATTAGAAGCAGTTTCAGCTCAGAAAGAAAGCAGGTAAATGGAAAGGAGGAGAATGAATGAAGAGAAATTTACAGCAAGCCTGGCAGCACCAAAAGCACAGGGAAGGCTCCGATTGTTTACACGGGAGTCAAAGCCACAGGCTCCTCTCTCCACTTAGTGTCAAAGCAAATTACAAGCTTCTAACTGTAGGCCAGCAGCCCTGTTTCAATTTGAGTTACTACACGTTAATTTTTCTTGAATCACCTAACATTTAATCAACCCACCTCACTGCATTTTTGTTTTGACATAACTGCAGTTATTGCTGACACAGGAAAAGGAACTGGCATAACGTTGGCTAACGACAAACACGTTCCTTCACAAGTTAACTTTTCCACTTTCAAAGGGAACCCACATACTCTGCCAAAGTAACCAGTGTTCACAGGAGAGCAGGAAACACATTTTTGGCCCAGACACACCTTGAAGACGAAGAAGAAAGACATTCATGCATTTCAATACCTGGACGGATGCAGACGACATGGCGTCCCTCTGGGTCCAGATGAGGCAGCACAGTGACAAAACCAGACTCTAGGACGGGCTTTATTGCGGAGGGCTTCAAATTGTTGAAGACCTCAGGCCAGCTCCTCCTGCAGGTGTGGTAGTTCACCAGAAGCTGAAGAGCTCGATCATAATCAAATTTCCTGGCTCTGAGGAATCTTAGCAAAAAAGCATCGTCCAGGCAGGTCCCCAGGGAGGGATAGTCTTTGCACACCATGTCTCGGAGCGCTTGCACATCACGGAGCCTCCATTCAGGTTTCTCTTGGAGCTCTTCCCTGGCTTTGGTAATGAGATCAGGAGACAGCGAGCAAACATACTTTGGCCGATCTGGCAAGAACTCGTTGTCTGATGGAGACCCCGCTGACGGACTTGTCCTGGTGCAGTCACTGTCTCCTGACATAATGTAGCAGGAATCTGTCAAAAAACAAGCACTACAGATGACAAACAATCCCATGCAGTAACAATCTTATTTATTATTTACATGTTTATTATGTCCTGTATCCCTCCATCTCCCCGGTGACAAGACAGCCCTTGCAAGAACCAGCACTGCAGTCAGAAGTACAGTTCAGACATTTTAATTCTCTTCCCAGGACTAGAAAGTGCCAGTTTCTCTACTCTTTTTATTCTGCATAGCAGGTAGAAAACAACTTTAGATGAAGCCTAACCAAATTAAAAAAATAAATTAAAATACAGAATTACAAAGCCTCATTACAAAATACAGAATTTGCCTTAACATTTATTTCCTCTGTCAAACTGGAAAACAAAGCAATGTAAATATATCCCCATTAGGCAGGACTCTCACATTTGGTCAAATTACACCCTATTCTGAGAAACTCTCCTAGCTGAGCCCCGACAGCCAGGAGTTTTCATTAACTTCTCCGGCAAATACGTACATCAATCAGCATGTCTGCCCAAGTGAACATTTTGAGCAATTCAGGAGGAGCAGCATTCAGGAATATAAGCAATGGCGGCAGTTCACAGAGCAGGTGAGAAAATTACAGACTCCTATGCCAGCACTGCATATGTCTATTAAGGTAGGCTTAATACAGTTTTCAGTGTGCTGCCAATATCTCTAATCTAGGAGCTGAATTTCTAAATCCAGTAGCAAGTGGATAGAGATGAGTGAAAAATTATAAAATTATGAGTCTGGTATACTTCCTGTACCTTGACCTGGGACTGGAAGGGAAAAACATGCCTTTTTTTTGTGAGCTACATCTATTCAGTCACTCACAACACACTGTACCCCTCCTGGGTGTCAGACAGGAATCACTTGTCAGAATAACACCTGTCCCATATAATCAGCTTTTCTCTTGCAGCTCAATTGCTTATTTCTACCACACCTTCCCCAGGCCCCTCGGGGAAAATCCCAAGGACGTGTTTCATCTCGCTACAGCCTGGGCTGTGCAGGGCACGCACAGCCAGGCTCCCGCAGAGTATCTGGCACCAGGGAGCAGCGCTCCCTCCTCACCTTCCCCAGGGCAGAGGGCCCCAAATCTTCAGCCTCTGCCCTGATGTCCTAAGCATGTGCCCATGGGCAGCAGAGGAGCCCATGCGCCCTGCCAGTGCTCCGGGCACTGAATAGGGCATAGGGGTGAGGAGGCCCCTCACAGCCCCTCAGTTCCAGCATTAGCCCCACACACAACCCGCAGCCCCAGCATTAGCCCCCTGGACCACCACCCCAGCAGCATTAATCTCCACGAAGCACCACCCCCCACAGCTTTGGCATTAACCGCCTCCCCCCACACACACACACCTCCCAGCCCCTCAGCTCCAACATTAACCCCTCAGACCCTTCACCACAGCCCCCCAGCTCCGACATTAACCCCCCACACCGCCCCTCAGCTCCAGCATTAACGTCTCCCTCCAGTCTCTCAGCTCCGGCATTAACCCCGCACCGCCCCTCAGCTCCGGCACCTTTCACCCCACGACCCCCACAGCACCACGCAGTCCCCCGCCATCAACACCCCAGACCCAAACCTACACCCCGGGCTCGGCCCGGCCCGGCCCCGCCGCCGTACCGGAGCGCTCCCGCGCAGCAGCGCCGTCTCCAGGCAGCGGCGCCCCGGAACTACCGCGGCCGCCGGAAATGACGCGTCCACGGCGCATGCGCGGTGCGGCCGGCGGTGCGGGGCGCTGCGGTGCAGGCCCAGGGTACGGTCCGGCGGCTGCCGCCGGGTCCCTTCCCCCGGTAACCCTCCCCTCGCCGGGCGAAACGACCGAGAGGGCGTCGGTGTGTTCGGCCGTGGGCCGAAAATGCGGTGTTTCCCCTCTTTCTGGCGATACGGTGTGAGGGAAGCAGGGTACCGCTTCGCGGGGGGCACTGCGGCCCTCGAATTGAACCGCATCCCTTTCCTCAAGGACGTTTCGTTACCTCCAGCCATGAGCCACAAAGGCACAGTCACATATATTGAGTCCCAGAGAGCTGACCTTCGAGAGCAGGAGTGCTCGGGTGGTGACCTGCCATGTCCTCAGGGCCTCTCCCTGCCAGGGCCTGGCCTGCTTTCCCCCATCTGGGCCCATGCCGGTATCTGAGTCAGCAGCGACCTCCAGGGCTGTGAAGAGAGGAGGAGGACGGCTGGCAATGAGGCCGCAGGATTGTCTGCAGGCCCCGGAGCCTCTCCCTGCCAGCCAGAGCTCCCCAGCCAGCTGAAAGCTAGAGCAAGGGCAGAATGCAATGTAATAGACAACCTCTGGAAGTGTCCTTTGGCCGTATTTTCTGTAAGTGTACTCATCCACAAGCTCTATTTGATCTAGAAATGTGTGTGGTACTCAGGGAATACAATTAAATCTACAATCTACTGGAAATCAACGGAGGCAGCAGAGAATACAGGAGAGCTTGTGCTCACAGCAGGCGGAATTACCTGGCCAGAGCTAGGGTCCAGGCAAGTGCAGCTACCTCCTGCGTTGGGATGTTACTGGGGCCCAAGAGATGTGCTGGCTGCAGCCAGAATTGAAATGCCAACAGAGGGACTAAGTGCTAGTACATTTTTTTTACCTTTTTTTCCGATTGGTTTGGGTTTTGAAAGGATAGAAACCCGCACCCTACAGGAGCTCAGATAGCAATGCCTGACCTCTCTGTGTGGAATTTGTAATAAAAATAAAAAAGATGGTCACTCCCAAGCTTGCTGCATTAAAAAGAATTTAACAGGGAATTCTGGGGCGTGGGGGGAATGACAGGTTTAACCCCACTGATCCATGAACGCAGAGTGAGATTGCAAAATGAGCTCAGCATCCTACTGGGGACTGTCCCCCGGCTGAGGATCCCTGGGAGCTCCGAAGGCTCTGCTCTTTCCTCTCAGCTGTAACCGGTGTTTTCAGCCAGGAGAGGGAGTCAAAGATACTTAGACAAAGAGCGGGAACCTCAGGAGCCAGCCGCAGTGGTAAGCAAGGCTTTTCTGCGTCATCCGAGACTCAGCTCTGATTTATTTCTCTTCCAAGTTTCATCCTTCCAAAATGGAAATATTTAAGTGATGCTGTGCCTGGCAAGAGATACCCCAGTGTAGCATCAAATTGAGTGTGCTACAGGTGTTTACCTGCAGAGAGACATTCCAGAGAAGGGCAGTACCTTGATTCAAACCTATGCTGATATTCCAATCCAGCCCTGCTTTGGGTCCCCCAGCTCAGAGCTGGGTACAGCCTGGCAAGCTAACCTGGGCCCGGTTTTGATCTGTGTGAATTAGAGCTCCATGTCCATGTCCATGATGTTGCTCCATGTCCTTTCCAGTAGATCATGGGATAAATGAGGCTGGAAGGGACCTCAGGAGGAGAAGAGACCTTACATTGCTCCTGTTTCCATTCGTACAGCTCCTGGGCACAGAAACCTGTGGCACAAGCATGAGAGAAGCAACCAGGCAGGACCTGGAGTCCCAGGGCAGAGGTAAGAGCCTGAAGCTGGCAGCTGCAAATTGTTTGGAGGGAGCTGTCTCTGGGCAGGAGCCATCGCTCCAGAGAGAGGGAGAAGGGTCTGTGGTCTCACAGCTGAAGAGATGAAGGAGGTTCCCAGGTACACCTGATCCAGCATATTGCTGAAATTAGCAGGGAAGCAGGGCTGGTCTGAGAAAAGGCTTAAAAATACTGAGCAGCTGGGAAATACTGAAACTGCAAATACAAATTTATGCTACAGGTTGCAAAATCTGGTTGGAATTTGCACCCCTTAAACAAGGGAGGAAAATTTAACAGGGAGGTGGCAGTTCCAGAGCTGACTGGTTAGGAGCTGCTGCAACAGGGTGTTAGGAGTAAGCAGGGATGTTTGCAAGGAGTGATGTGTGAAGGAAGCTCTGCTTTGGAGTACAATAAGGGCAGGATGCAAGTGACAATCAGCAATCACATTGAGAGAGATGTGAAAAAGGATATTAAAATAAGGGCAAGAGCCTTAGGCAGGTAAGAGGAAGGGAGGGAGGTAGCGGTGAGAATACTGCATAGTGAAGAAAGCCTGGAGGTGAAATGTAATTTGGGATGGTCCCCAAATGAAGTAAGTCCCTTATCTCAATTTTGCTTATGTCGGGAATGTTAACTTGAAGAGTGTGGTAGGTGGTGAATGGAAGTGAGAGGTTCAAGCACCAAGCCAAGTTGTAGGGGGAGTTTTGAAGTACTGGCACATGAAATTACAGGAAAGGCAGCAACAGTTTCTGTAATTTACTCTAACTGGTCTTGGCGTGACTAGAAACCAGTAAAGGCAGAACCCATCTATAAGGAAGTAAAAGCTAAAAACTGAAAACAAACATTCAGGTGATGACAGTCCTCCCCTAGCTGGAGAGTTTTGTCCTTACTCACAGCTGTAAGAGGGAGAAGAACATACTGCACCACATGTGTGCAACCCTCCCCAGCAAAAAAAGAGATGAACTGCATCAACTCTGACACTTCATCAGTCCAAAGCTGCAGTATTTTGCAGGAGCTTCAGTCAGGACTTGTGTTGCCTTGACCTTGGGAGCCACACCATTTGGGAGCCCCATGGGGAATCCAGCCTTTGTCATGTTCATCTCTCCTATCACATGTGATAACATACCTTTCTCAGCTCTTCTCCTGGGAGCTCCCCTGCCCTGCCGTTGTGTTATAAATGAATGGCTGTTGGTGTTGGTTGATATTTAATGAAGTCCATGTAATAGTCTTCACTCATTTACTTACCCGAACAGTCTTAATACCCAGCCTGGGAAAGTTATCTTGGCCTCTTTAAGCTTTTCCACCATTAGCAATAAACGTTTTACAGTCTTGGCAAGCTGAGACCGAAAAGAGAGCATGACTTCAAACAGCATTGCTCACAGAGAAAGCTTTAAACTGATATTAAATCACTAAACTGTGCAAACATAACAGTCCTGTAATAAAGATAATCTACATACAGTTCAGGCCAAGAGGGGCTCCGGTCCTTGGGGTGCAGGTGGAACATCTGGGCCCCACAAATTACACAACCCTTTTGGGCAGCTCAGCATCAGAGCAGAGAGTCACTGGTCCTATAGCGCTGGGCGAGGTCTGCCTGCGTATAGGGCTCTGTTGTATCTCAAGCCTGAGTTTCTTCCATTGCACCAGTCCAGCAGCACGGAAAGGGCTGTAGGGAATGGAACCCCTACTAATCTCCCCAGGCAGGGCCACACCAGCCTGCTGTAAACCTGCTCCGGACACGGTGCCTGACCCGCAGGGCGCTTGGCTGTGATGCAATCCAACAGCTATTTCTCCGCACTCAAAGGGTGAAGTGACTAAGAAAATATCCCCTAAATTACCATAGATATTCATAGTCTCAAAGCCTGGAAGTGTACATCCTGCAGGATAGGCTTCCATGCCTGCTCTCACCCTGCATGTCATGGTGCGAGGAGCAGATCTCACAGATGACAGCTTCGGTTGTGAGAAGCAGACCCTGTGCTGCAGAGGACTGCCCCTGCTCTGCTTGTGCTCTCCCCACGCACGTAGGGCAGGCCAGACCCACATGCAAAGCTGTGGAAACAGGCACTTACAGGCAAATACACGCAAATCTGTAGCATCTGCCGCTGAAGCAGCTGTGTGCATTCAGGCACCCCCCACCCAGGCTCATAAAGTCATGCTAACGTGCAGTTAGACCACCAGGAAGCCAAGTGTGCAGTGTGACACAGACCTGCAGCCATACCTAGCCAAGAAGACTTCCCCATGCTCCTTGGCATTACTAGCTTCAAGACCAGTGATGTTTTTGCAAAAGCTCAGAGAGGAATGTGCTTGGCAGGAAGGTTTTAAGTATGACAGGATTTTTGTAGTTTAATTTACTCTAAAGGGAGACAGTGTTTTCTCAGTTTTTCATCGTGTTTCAGGGTGTCCTTGCACACTGGAAGGAAAGCAGTTGTCTCCATGGTAGGATGGGTCGCTGGAGGGATTAGCCTTCATGGGGGGCTGTGAAGGTGCAGCTCAGGGACCTGTCCTCCTTGCCAGCCCCTTCATGGCAATGGCTGCAGCACTGCTGAGCATGTTAGAGCAGTAGGAGCACTCGGGTTTGATCCTGCAGGAACCCAGTTGGTAAATGGTGTAGCATACTTTTCAGGGGCAGCATGAGAGAAACACTGCTGATCCCTAGGTTGGACGGGGTGCTTTTGCTCTTGGAGCCTCTAACCTGGTACCCCTCACAGGCCCGTATATCAGCGAGTAGGAGTGAAGCATGGTTGGGTATGGGAGCAACTCCTAAGCAATGTCTCAGGCAGTTGCACAGCCTTGGGGTGAAGGAATGCAGCTGCGTGGTGGGCTGTGAGGAGAGGAGCTGCACACAGGAAATAGTAGGATTTGGATGGAAATGTAAGAGCCTGCAATGCTGGAGCTGTCTCTGCTGCCTTCTCCATGGGCATGCAGCACAGCAGCTCTCCAGTGTGCGCTCCCAGGTGAGAAAATGCCACTCTAATCCCACACTTCAAGGTAATTTTTAGAGAGGGATGAAAACCATGCAGAGGTAAGGAGCTGGGGACTCCCACATCTCTTTGGGTGGAACTTTAAGGCTTTGTGTCATCTGCAAATCAGCTCTGAGTGGATCCTAGGATATGCATGAACAAGTGCACTCCATGTCGGTAGTTAATGGTAATACTAACCCATGGCAAGGATTAATTAATCGGTGTTTTTAAGGCACAGTGAAGTTTTGGAGAATCCTGGAGAGGAACAGAGAAGTGTATTACTGAGTTACTTTATTGTAATGATTTTCCTGGTCAGTGCAGGGGAACAAGTCATGTTCCAGCCAGTGCTAACACCTAGGTTAGCAGCTGCACTGAGGAATTCCTGTTGGGTGTGCGATGCTTTCTGCTCTGGGTGTCTATTCAAACATTTCACTCAGGCAGCTCTTGCACTGCTTATTGCACCTGTGGCAGTTTCTAGGAGGAGGTAGGGGATCACAACAGCTCCACCAGACCAGACTCATCTGATGTGGGATCCCCTGGGCTGAGAAGGGCTCCTTGGTCTTCGTGTGTCCATGGGGTCACAAGGGACTGCAGGTCCCAGCCAGGCAGAGTTGCCAAATGTGAGGGACCAAAATGAAGCATTGGTGGTTTGTGTAACCCCTATCTTCTTCTGCAACTGATCTCCCAAGTTAGGGATGGCCTCAGGCCTCTGAAAGCTGATGGAGCAGCCACAATCAGGCAAGCCTGGCATCGCTTCAGATCCAAAGCCAGAATAACCCTTGGAAAAGCAGTCCCCAAGCCATTTTGCTTCCCAAGACCCAGGTTAGACTCAGAGCTCTTCTCCCCCTGGGCTTGAACTGGGAGCACTCTGTTGACCCCAGCAGCCTCTTCTCTCTTACACAGGACACCAAACTGAAGGACGTGACTGCAGTCTTGTTTGTGCCGAGCTCACTCCACACCTAACGAAGCTGACAGTATATTGCCATTTTTATTGGCCTGGCTGGCAATTTTTCAGGAGCTAGGTGTGTTTATGATTATCAGGGTCACACCTCAATTAGGAATGGGGAGAGGGATTTTAAACATACCCACACCTTACCCTTCCTCCTCCAGCCTCTCTGAGTGGAAGGGGATTGTGCAGTGTATGGGCTGAATTCCCAAACTGGTTGGTGATATTTGCACTCAGCCTCGATGGAACCGGCCAGCCTGGCACACAGAATTGCCTGGCTCAGCAGTGCCACGTTGCTGAGCTGTCCCTGCTGCTACTTGTTGTTCATGGCTATCTGTGCCTGCGTGTGCACTTGCAAGTTTAATAGCAGCAATAGTTGCTTTTGTCAGAGATGATATGCAGGTCATAAAACTTGTTTGCCATTATTTTTTCATTTTTTTTTAACCCTGCTGAGATATGAAAGCTTTGGAAAAGGCTCTAAAGCCTGTTGCCTATTTCAAATGAAGGTTATATAAGGAATGTGAAAAGAATGCATTTCACAGTGGCCAGAGGACCTAAAAATACCACTTTCACGTATCTTTGCTTGGACATCGTGAAAAGATTTCACAGCTGGAGATACTGTTCTCCAGGAAATCATCCCTAGTGTGGGTTGCAAGCAAAGAAGAGAACAGTAAAAAGCTCTTGTGTCCAAAAACAACATCAGGGAGTTGTGTGTTAAAGGCTGATACAAGCTGTCCTTACAGCAGCCATCTCCTGTGACATGGGCCATGGCCTGTGGGCTGCAGGGAGCCCAGCAGGATAAACCACAGCCCATGGGAGGCAAGACCAGTGTCTCACAGTGATTCCAGGCTGGAGTGACAGAACAGTTGATGTTTGGGATCGAGGATGCCACTTAAGGACAAGGTTGTCTCTGGAGCAGTTTGTGTTTTTTTTCCCAAGTGAGCTGAATCCAGCAATAAGAAACCTCCTGGAGGGACTGCACTGATTTAAGATTAACCAGGTAAAGGGCAACCTTGATAGAGCAGTTCATGGGATTTATTGCTTCAAAGATTTGATATTACATATATGGAGTTTTTAGGGCATATACGCAGGGAAAACCAACTGTGGGTCACGAGGTTCCTGTGGCAGAGGAATCCTTGGTTTTATTCCGCATTAAACAAAGGAACTAACTTCTTTTCCTCCTCTTGACTGGACTAACCACTCTGTCACTGTGTGTGTGCTGAGATAACACATGTCCTGCGACTGCCTTTGCTGACCTTGTTCAGGCATCAGGGCTGTAGATCATTGTGGGTGCACACATGTTGAGGGTATGCTATTTGAGATCTGTCCTATTCTCCTGGGTCCTTGGCCCCAGAGTGGAGGCAGTCTCTAAGTACTGTCTCCACAAGGTCCTCAAATGCAGCTCTGTATCTCCTTCCTGCATCTCGCACCTGCATGACGGTCACTGGAAAGCCACTGGATGTGCAAGTGGAATGGAAAATCAGGCTGCTTCTTGAGCCCTTTTACCTGGGATGGGACTGCCCACCCCATTTCACCTCAAGGGCAGGAGATGGGACACATGAGGGGCATCTGCTGCAGATGAAAATGCTGAATGTTGTTCCTCCCTGGATACCTAATCTTTACAGCCATCTAGACCTCTGTCTCCTCTTCCTGTTATCTTCCTGGGCATGCTACAGCTGAGAGCAGGGTCCCGTGAGCAGAAAAACAGGTCATTAAGAGCCTTCTCTAATTGTCAGTGTATTTCTTCACCTTTACAACCAGTGACAAATTGACTTTCACTTTATCGCCTTATTGTGCCCTGTAGGCTCAGTTTGCCTTTGGCTGCACGTGCTGCCAGCAGTAGCTTGGCTGTGTATGAACCAAAGCAGAATCATCACCCTAAAGTGCTTAGAAATTACATTTGAAATACAAGAGGGACTTAAAAATGAACATGTTCGAAATGCTAATAACATATTTTGGCTTCCTTTGCTTGGCTTTCAGAGTGTGGTCGCTTCAACTCTAGTCTCTCTGGAATCATGAAAGCAAATATTTATTCTTCGTGTTTGTTCTTCTTTTAATGAAAATTGGGATTGTCATTCAATCTTACAATTCCTGCACACGTGGCTTCAGGACAGACATCAGCTAACATGAGGCTTGCCAGGAAATAGTGACAGCTGGCGACAGCATCAACACTTGTTTGGGCTTTTTTCTCAATACACGTATGCTTTGTGCTCAGCCCAACAAGAAGGTGAGCCCCTTGATTTAAAATAAATCCTCCCAGAAGAAAGAAATCCATCTGTCTGGGAAAAGTTAGAAAATATTTCTGCATTTATTTATCTTTTTTCTTTTTTTTTTTTTTGAATACAAACTCTAGTGAAGAAATATTCCTTTGTTTCCACTGGAAGGCAGTAACCAGCAAAAATTAATGTACAGTATCGAGGAATGCTTGATGCAAACGGACCAAAAAGGATTCCCCACAGAGTATCTCTACATAAAGGAAAAAAGGTTGCTGCAGTTGGAAAAGACAGCCTGGTTATTACGGGTTTTTTTTTTTTGCATTTAATCTCCCAATTATAAACAATCAATGTGATTTACAAAATAATTTACAGAAAATGATTGGATTCATCATTGCAATAAATTATTCGGTATGATGCCACCAGTGTTGAGAGACGATACAATACTTCTGACACCATCAGCGCAAGGCGAGTTGCTTCATTTTTGCATTGGAAATCAAGGGACAGACCTACAGCTCCTCTGGCTGGGCTGGCCCAGATTCGTCCCCACCAGGGACCTCTTGGCAGCCTTGGTTCCACCAGCTTCATCTGGTGGATGAAGCCAAGCACCTGACATAGTCTGTGGTTACTTAGAGCAGCTATTGCCTTGTGCTGCCAGAAATGACTCAGGCCTGAAGCCATGTGAGCTCCAGCCCTGCCGGCAGCCGGAGAGGCAAGCGCTGGGCACGGGAGGGCTCCTTTCCTGGTTTCAGCTGTAAACCAAAGGTCACATCTGCAGGGCTTTGGCACAGGCAGGCACAGAGAAACAGGGATCATGGCAAGGAGGGAGCAGGGCAGGCGGGTACAGACCCAGGGCTTGGGACAGAGCCAGGGGGCTTGGGCAAGACAGGGTCTTTCCTTGGCCTCTGTCGATCTTCTCTGCAGGACTCGAAGCATTGTGTTTTTGAAGTTGCTGCCCTCAAACCCTCTGAGGTCTGAAAGAGCCATAACGAATTCTTATCTTGTTATGAAGACCTATAAATCTGTTATCAGCCCCTCTAAGATGAGGGAGTGGCACTGGACTGGACAAGCAGATTATATGGCATATCTAAAATTAAAGCTGGGTCTGAACTGAGATCCTGGGTCATGATGCTCCCAGCACTTGGGCAGCCCAAGACCTTGGTCCAGTCTCTGAGGTTCTCACCCTTCTCACCCTTCATATGTCCTTCCACCCCTTTTCCTTCCAAATAGGCATCCAATGGTCTTCTGACTGCTGAGAGGTAGTAGTGGGGCCAGTGATATTTTTTGCAGTGCTGCCCACTGCCAGCCTGTATGGGGGTGACCCCATCCCATTAGCTGAAATCTCCTGAATCCCATGGTCCCCCAACTTCCCAGTCCAGGCAGTGAGGAGGCAGTATGTGGTATAAGGGAAGGATTTGGCAGTGGTTGCCTCTCTGAGCCTTGTGGTGGGAGGGTGGTCATGGCACAGGAATAACAAAACCCCTCAAAAGGCAGAAGGATCCAAATAGTGGAGAATCCTGGTGGGCCAGACTTTACCCCAGTATCAGCTGAACAGATTTGTTAGACCTGGTTGGGGGGGGGGCGTAAGTTTGCTGGAGGGTGACACCATGCAAAGACCTGGGACTAGCCGTGGCTGAAGAGCGGTTCTGCCAGTGCTGCCTGGGCAAAACCCATGTGCTTCACCTGCTGTGATGCTCCTGGGGGAGCTTCCATCTCCATCAAGTTTGACTGGACTGGGGACTGTCTGGGGAGCTGGCGTGGCTGCGGGAGGGAAGCCTTCCATTCACAAAGCACAGAGAATCACTTGTTCTCAGTGTCTGGTGTGTGCTGAACCAACACTGAGGGGTGGCAATGGGGGAACAGCCAGATGCACTGTCCCCAGCCGGTCACTGCAACCTCCCCATGGAGAGTGGCAGAAATCTGGCCCTTCTTGCAAGGACTGAGGGTTTCAGTAAGGCTTCAACCTTAGTTCTGGGACTGGGGGCTGCCCATGGCACATGCTGTCTGTAGCTGCAGGAAGACAGCTTTTGGCGGTGGTGGACTAGTCCAATAAGCAAGTCCGTGTGTTTGTGCCCAGTGACCTCTGGATGGCTTCTCTTTTCACAGTGGCAGAGTCAATTCGGGCTTTTCTCCCACACGGTCTTCTAAACGAGGCCAGCTGGTCAGCAGATTGCTAGATGACCTCCTGTTTCGTGATGGCGGGTTGCGGGATGGAGGTGGGCTGTTTTGCCACGGTTGCAATGGCTCCAGGCAGCAACTTATATTGCTCTGGTCCTGAGCCTGAAGGTGGAGATGGCTGTGGAGTTTCTGGAGTAGCTACAGGGAGAAAAATAAAATTAGAAGAGTTGACAGCACTGGAAACTGCCCTCAGTCCTGCCAGGTTCAGGTGTAAGCAAAGCAAAAGCTCTGCAGCAAAACCATAGCATAGTTTGCTGCAAGGCAGCCTGGCCACACGGGCGTGATTAGATGCCCTGGAAAAGCCACAGTAATGAACATTGAATGAGGGGAGCTATTGGCATTTTAACCTGTACTGGCCACTTTTCTGGTCAGCTAAAGTTGTTTCAGCCCAAATTCCCAAGTGGTGGTCCCATGTGGTGACCTGGTGTGGTGGACCAGACTCTCCTGTGTTTTTGAGGAGGGCAAAGTGAGGTGTGTCTGAACCATTCAAGGGAAGGAGAGCCTTTCCATTGATATCAGAAGGCACTGGATGGGATCATTCATCCCTAAATTTAAGGGCCAGATAAAAGTTACAGTCTGCTAGGAGACATCTTGTTGAGTCAGTTAGTCTAACCTAATCTAATCTGACTCACCTCCCTGTTTGTCTTTCCCTCCTTTCTGCATAGGAATTTCTCACATACTCATTATCAGAGACTCTGTCTTACATAGAAATTTGCTTGCAAGGTAGAAACTACCTCCACAGGGATTCTGGAAAGCTCCTGGTTTCTCCTGGGAGCTCTCCATCTGTCTGGCAATACTCACACATCTGCCCATTGTGCATCTGAGGAGGCATTGTGTTGGCCACAATGACGTTTGTTCCCAGGTTCTCCTGGATCAGATGAGGGTGCAGGGGGTGATGAGCATGCGGCGTTTCACTTGATGAGCCTAAAAACGTGCATATGACATTAGTTGCCATGGTGACAGCAGGAGACAGTTCAGATGGGCAGACCCACTGCACCACAGTGTTGAAGGCTTTATGCATGATCCACTTGTGTCTATGTGATTGGAGCACACCCTTCCCTTCTTCCCCCATGGATGCCTTGGGCTCACTAGCTCTCTTATACGGGATTATATTCCTCTCCTTCTGAGTCACATCTCCATGTAAAGAATACCACAGTGGCAACTTTTCACTTAGTTTTGTCCCATTGGATGCTCCCAGTAGAAAATCTGGGACACTCTTTGACCCTTTTGTTTTGATGACTCCCTTCTGGCACAGAGCAGGATTAGTGAAATGGCTGGCTGGTAGGAGTTTGGGGGTTGCCCAGCAAGACTCGTCTACATGCAGAGGGTATGGCTCTCAATAAATAGATGCACAGCTAATCCATCTCTTTAGGTGAGAAATGGATGACCTTTTGTTACTACTGCCAATGACAGGGGGAGATGATTTTGTGTGAATCAAGGGCTGACCTGCATCCAAGCTCTCTCTACCTTTTTCAAGTAGGAAACAATGGCTATAGAGGTTCTCAAGGTGCCAGCGATCAGGGAGCACTGAGAGGCCTCTTGTAGGACCCTCAAGTACTCACCTCCCAACAACATCTCCTGCAGCAGGTTGTCGATCTTGGCCATGCCGAAGAGCTTGACAAACTGGATCTGCTCTATCATCTGCCAGGTGATGCTCTGCAGCACGGGTAGCAGCAGCAACAGCTCCCCAAAGCGGCCTCGCGAGTCGTACTGCCGGTCATTGATGTAGTCCTCCAGGCTGACCTGCACCTGGTACCGCATCCGCTTGATCTTGGAGGGGTCGCTCAGTCCTTTGGCATCTGAAACAACCCACAGAGCAAAATATCCAGGCTGCCTCTCTAGGAACTACCCTTCAGTAACAGCACAGAGTCTGGGAGCAGGCTGAGGTGAGCTGTCTCTCATTCTGTACCATCTGCTATAGTGGAAGTTTTTTCTCAGGCTGACTTCTCCCCTCCCTCTAAGAGTAGTTTGGCCCAGGGAGGAGACTAGGCAGCATTTCCACAAGTCAGGGCCAGTATTAGTCAGCATAACGCAGACTAGTCCACTCTGATGGTAACCCTCACCAAGCTGGCGCATACCTGGGTCGAAGAAGATGATGGCTTTCAAGCAGGCATATTCATTGTCATCTATCTGCAGCTCCTGGAAGGGGAAGACCAGCTCGTCGAGGATGCGGATGGCCACGCGGTTCACCTCCACCAGTTCGGGGCAGTTTCGTGGGATGATGTGGTCATTTCCTTTAGACAAACAGCACAGAAACCATCACTTTGTCATTGACCAAGACTTATCAAGGATGGCAAGGACTTCAAAACCCAGGTAACCAATGCTAGAATAATTTTGAGGGTGGGAGGACTTAAGAAGTTTCTTCTGCCCCTTCCCTGGCTCAGCCCACCAGAAATGCTGATCTGTGTTGCCAGAGCAGCCTCTCCTTACTCCAGAGCAGCCTCTCCTTACTCAAGAGTCACTCAAGCGAGGAAACAGTGAATGAGGAGTGAGAGCCTTTTTCTTAATCACACCACAGCCTGCTTACACAAACCTGGGGGGCAAGATGAATGTTCATAGTCCCCCAACTTTGCCTTGATGTGGATGTCAGCCAGGCCTAGCTGCACCCAAAGGTTGTGCTAAGGTTGCTAAAATACAGAAGAGATCAAGCCACCCCCCAGCAAAAAGGATGCCCACAGACACTGAACCACCCTCTCCTTCACTGCGTCAGGGAAGCTTTGCAGCAGCAGACGGGCCAGGAGCAGAAGTTCACTCTTTACCTAGCAGCAAGACATCCTTGAACACCATGGACCTCTTGGCAGCTCCCAGCAACAGATGTTCCCCTGCGTGTGCTCGCAGCAGCGCTACCTGCAAGGGCAGGGAAAGGTTATTTGGGTGATGCAGAGACAGAGACAAGGCTGTGATTTCACACAGGCAAGAGGGAAAAAGCCCAGAATTCCTGTGCTGCACTCAAGGATGGGGAGTGAGGGATCCTCTCCAGTCACAGTCAGAGAAAAAGGTCAAAAAATGGTTTACTCCTGTGCATAAACAGGTATAAATCCAGCAGAACCAGTAGATAATAGACAGCACCCGAGACATCTCATCTTCATGGCACATGTCCTGAGCAAGACTGTGCTAGACTGTCCCAGGACCTCACGCCAGCAGTGGGATGTGTTCACAGCGGGCTGTTTGCAGACAAAACAACTCCTACCAAGCACAGAACTGGGGACCATGCTCCAGCCTGGGAAATGGGGAGAAGTACGACCCGCTGCTGCGGACAGCTGCTATCCCTCTGTGCCGTGCCCACCTCCTACTGAAATCACACTCATGGGGACCCACCTCTGCCTGGCTGGTGGGGTCACCCTCTGGCCATTCCTTCCCTCTGCAGAAATGGGCATTTGGGCCAGGGAAGACAAAGGGATGTTTTTCGGCCCTGACGTTAATGATTGAAGTATTTCATTTTACACCCTCCAGTGGTTCCTGAGAATGTTCTGTATCTTTTGCCCTCCTTCAGTTAAAAATTTCAGAGATTTAGGCAGAAACAGAAGTTAACAATTGGACAGCCTGACACAGAGGCTTCTTAATGTCCAGCCAGGAGCCTTTGCTGGAGAAAACAATCATTAAACATTAATGGAGAGATTCTGAAAAGTGTATCCTGATGGGAATGGTCCCCTTTTCCAGTCTGTTATCCCTCAGCCTCTGACAAAGCCAAGAGAAGTCCTACCCTACCAGAAAAGCCCGGAGAATGTGTCACCTGTAGAAGAGAACTCTGATTAGAAAGGTGCTGATGTCTGAGAGAGGGACTTTTTTTTTTTGCAGAGGGTGAAAAAAGTTATGCAAAATAAAGAGAACGGAGGTCCTTGCAAAAAGGCTACACATACATGGTGCTGGGGAACCTTTATCTATATGCCAAAATCTAGCCTCTTTCTATCACTATCCAAACATGGGTGGATGTGTTAGCTGAGCTGCTTGTAATTACCAGAGCTGCACAAAACTGAGCTTTCCTATTTGATGAAACTTTGAGAAGGATGGAAAAACTGTGAGTCCCAAGGGGGAGCAAACCCCTCACGCAGAAATTTGCTGCATAATGCAAATTCAAGAAAGCTCAGTTTGGAACCACCATTTTTTTTTCATAAAATTTGCTTGTTTGAGCAGGGTTAAAATAAATTACTTCAACAAGGCAAAACCATCTCATCTGGTATTTGTTCTTGCAGTGATCAACCTCAGAAACATCATTCCATTGTGAACTAGGATAAATATAAATGTTGTAACACAACAAAGTAGAACTTTAACTTTGAAATTAAATGGCTTTGCCCCACCAAACCCAGTACTTTCACATTTTGGTGCAGAGGAAAAATGAGGGGTTAGTTATGACCTTTCCTATAAAAATGTTGGCAGAGATGATTCATTCTCAGGCAACATTTTAATGGCAATTTAACAGTGTTTCCCAACATTAAATGTTCCCACTGGACATGTCTTGACTGGCCCTCGTGCCCCTTGGGCAGCTGGCTTGTGCGTAGTTTTGTTTATTCCTGCTCCCTGGTATTTCTTTCCTTCCTCCTGTGCTCCCCTGAGTGTCTGCTGCCTTTGTTTTCAAACCATCCTTCGAAGGCGTGGATTGCCTGAATTGCTTAGTTTTAATGCAGCACAATCTTTCCTCTCAAGCCCTTTGGGACTGACTGAGAACTGCCTATGATGGGGAATGGCTGGTCGTAACAGAAGACCAGTTTCAGTTGAGACTGAGGAACATGCTGGGAACAGCCTCTCCCCTGTGGGAAGGCAGGGTTCAGGCAATGTCACCTTTACGTTTTGTTTTCTTCTTTGAGAAATTTTGCAGCCCCACAGTTGCCAAATGAGCTCATGTGGAAACTGCTGTAGTTTGCAGTTATTAACCAGGTGTGCTGCCTCTGTTCCAAATGGCACAAGGATGCAATGGGTTATGCAGAGCTGCCCCAAGCTCCGCTGGGCTGCAGCCTCTTTCCTGTGTGAAAGTCATTTGCCATTGGAATGCATTTTGGTTTTCCTTATTTTTGAGTTGTATTTGTCTTAGGAGTTTAACAGATTTCTTACCATTTTAAACAATTTAGCACTTGCACACAAAAAAAAGAGGGAAATATGCTCCTGTGTTAACAGCATTGAATTCCCCAGGGCTCTGTGCTGGTGGGTGATTACTGAAGAGCTCAGATTTAGGATTTAGGGGGTTTTGATCATCTAGATACTCTCACTTTCTGGATATCCTTTTTCTTCATGATATAAAAATTACCTCTAGGTCAGTAGGGCTGGAGACTGATCCTAGCTGAAGGGAACACGTGCTGGTTTTTTGACTGTACACTAGGCAGATTGGAAATACCTTCCTACCTGTGCCAGGACCTGTGCTAGCTGCTGCCAGAAGCGCTGTACCCTGCCAGAAGTGCTATCCCTTCCCTCTGCAGCCTCCTCACCATGCACACACACGTGTTGCTCAAAGCTGGGCACACATCAACATCTGCTGCAGACCTCTGAAATTTAGATTTACACAGGAGATACCTCCTTGCACCTATTTGAGGCTGCCTGAGACCCTGCAGTATAGTTTTACAGAAGATACCGATCCCACCATGCTTATCTTGGTTATGGAATCAGTAAACATAATTTTAGTAACTGGTGTTAAATGCAAATATATTTCTGTTTTTTAACTCTGAAGGGAGATTTTCTTATTGTCATGAGAGTAAACTAGTGTTTAGTTTTCCTAATTCCACACCAGGAGAACAGATACAGACATATGTCCAAGCAAGAGGCAGAAGGAAAGATAGACAGGCAGATTTGGTCTTAAGTCTTGAGCAGATCTTAGGCTAGAAATCTGTCCTCCTAAGTCTGATTACCTTAAGTATTTGTATAGCACTTCAGGTTTTCAAAGCGCTGCACAAATGATAATTAATAAATAATTGACTGATAGACCCATGCAAAATGCACACCTGATTATGTTCCTAATTCAAGCTCAGTGTTATCATGACTGTGCTCATCGACTGATTAGCTGCCCATGCAAATGGCCTGAGCTGGCATTGTATGGATGCCGTTCCCAATCAGCTGCAGCAGTCAGGATAACAGAGTGAACAATGCACATTTTCTTTGAAGGTCTCAGCTGCCTGGCTCTCCTTCAGCTCCCCACTGACTTTGACGGGGCAGAGCGAGGTGGGGTGGAGGGAGGGACTCACCTGGTCATCCAGGGGCAGCTCGCAGAAGGCAGGGATGTACTTGGCCCATTCTACCAGCACCAGCAGCTGCTGCTTCATGGATTCACACACATCAGAGATGTTGGCAATCTTCTTCCCTCGGATGTCTCCATTGATCACGGGAACTGGGGATGATATCTGGAAGGAGAGAAGAGGTCCTTCAGGTTTCAGTGCCACGGAGGAAACATAGACAGGAAAATCCCCAGCGCATAGGTTGTGCTGATGCAGATTCCAGCATCAACAATTACTTCTTTCTGTTGCACATCCAGCCCCCAGAATATGTGGCACAATTTATTTAAATTGAGATCAACTTGGGAATCTGCAAACATGAAATGCTTCAGAGCTGAGGCTGTGGATCATCTTGGTAAATGGTTGTGCCTTGAATAGACTGGAAAGCACAGAAATGTTTCTAAAGCCAAGGTCTTCCTCCCACTGAACAAATGTGCTCAGTCAAGATCCAGGAGGGAACAGAGGGGCTTGTGTAGCAGTCAGCCTCACCAGTAGCAAGAACACATCCACCCAGTGCTGCTGCACAGGCTACTTGGTCCCACCAAAGCGCAGAGAACTGCTCCCCCTTCCACCCTGCTCCAGAGCCAGTGCTTGGCCAGATCTGCGTCTCCTGCTTTTGACAGGAGGCACACAGGCTCTGCTTCTCCTTCTGAGTCAGCCTGAGCACAAGAAGGGAGCTTTCCAGGTCTGACATTGCTTTCTGTGACCACCAGGTCATTAATATTTGTCATTGCCCACGCTGAAATGCTAAAGACAGACTTTATAGACAACAATCTCCCACCTCCCTCCAGCTTTTAGGCCCTTTTGGCAAAACGGCACGTGTCCAAACATGCCCACAGCACAGGTCAAATTTTGTGATTGCAAAGGCCAATGGGGCCACTTCATTTGCAAAGGACAAGCTTGACAACTCTGCAAGTACCATCACACAGAGCTGGAAAGAACATCTCCAAAGCAGGCACCCAACCTCCTGCCCGGTTCTCATGCATAGCTGCTCACCCAGCTCATCTAAAAATTTGCCCTTAGTCACTACTTTATCCTCATGCTTCTGTAAGCAATTAACTCAACCCCATCGCTGCCCTCTGCTTGCCCTCTCTGCTCTTGTACAACATCAGCTCTTCCTGTCTTCTTCCTGCCAGCATTCTAAGCTTGGACCCTTCCAGACTCCCCGAGGAAATGGAGTTCAATTGCCACCTGCATTTTTTTTTTTCAGGTTGCATTACCTGGAAGCTTTCCAGCTCTCAAGCTATTATTGAATAAATAAGATTGTAAAAATCTCACCATGTATTACCCTAATCAGAGAGCCCGGAAGGCTTAGCAAATAAATAAAGACCTCTGAGTGAGTGACCCAAGATCTTGGAGAAAGCAGCTCCTCAGCAGTATCTTGTTCTAATTAGCTAGGCACATAAAAGTTACCAATTACTGTGCTGGAGCCTGCCTTGTTTAATGAGTCTCTCTGTGCTCGGTGGGAGAGCAGGAGCTCCCCTGGATTTGTTGATGGTTGTAGTTTTTTATCAGCAGACCCTGCTCCAGACTTACATGTGATGCCACTGCAGGACTCAGACTCCTGGAAATGTCCTTCCCTTGTAGCTCTGGTGACTTGAGACCCCATTATCTCACACCTCTGGGAGCAGCACCAATATTATTTTTATAGGGTATATAAATACATTAGGGCCTGCGTAGGACAAGGTGAGATGTGCGATGAGATTGGACACGCTTCTTGTGTACAGGGTTGGCCTGTAGCCCTTCTGGCATATCCCCTTCTCGGGTAAGTGGACCTTGAAGCCTGAGACCTAGTGTAGAGCCCAGGGCATGACACATCCTGTCCTGGAGCATCTCTCTGGACAGTCGTCAGGGTAACGTGACCCCTGAAGCAAGGAAGAACATGGACTGTCAATTCAAATCCCTCATTTTCCCCCTGACAGGGAGTGCTGCTCTTAAAACGGAGCCATCTTTTCAAGTGAACACTCTAGGAAACGTCTTGGCAGTATGCTTGTGAAAATGGGGAATTTCAAACAAACACTGGAAAGAATATCTGCATAAAACAAGCATGAAACTGATTCTTCGTGTAACTGTGCAGGAAGCCAGGATCTGAAGTTCCTAACAGGAAAGAGAGGCTGCTCGTGCGAGGCCAGCCCCTCAGCTGGCTTAGCTGGCTGCAGCTCCTTGGATTTCAAGGATTCTACCCTGCTTTCTTCCAGCAGGCTCTCCAGCCTTAACGTGGTCCCATCAAAGCAGAACAGATTATTGCATATTATTACAACCGAGTTCTGGACCAAGGAGCTTTAAAGGAATGGTTTCAGGTAACAAATGCCTTTGAAAAAACAGTGTTGAGTTGGCAGAAAAGTTACTTAGAAAAGAGGTGGTAATTTGAAGACTCAGCTGGTAAATACTCAGCTGGCTCTACTGACCAGATAGTGCCTGATGTTTTTGTATTTGCCAAAGAAGAAAGAAGAGATACCTGTTGTGCCAAGACTTCTGCCTGCAGTAAGACGTTGATGGAGGGCAAGCTGCTGTCTTCGTAACTGGATCTCCGGGTGCTGATTCGGTCCCGTTCATTTTGTACAGCTGCAAGAGAGTGTTTTGGCTGAGCTGCAGCTCGATCATGGCAACGCACACCGAAAACCAGCACAGACTTTTGGCTTTCCCCTTCCTTAGCTGCAGTTTCCCAGCCTCCCTGCCTGGCAGGGCAGAGGTACAGTGGTGTCTGGCTCGTGACAGGATGCCTGCGAGAGCTGACTACATCTGATGGTTCTCTTTTCACATTGACTTTATTAGGCTTTCCTGGGACGGGGTCGTTTCACAGCCCAGGCACCTGGTTCAAAGCCTGTGGAGTTCAATGGGAAAGTTTCCTTTCAAAGGATCTGGCTCTGAGTTTTTTGATTTCAAGATACGGGACCTGAAGTGGTTGCCATGTTCACACATGCAGCCCAAACCTTATGTGTGAAACGGAGGAGTCGAGTATCTCCATGGCTTCTTTGTCTGTCTGCACGACTTCTGTGAGCTCCGGGAAGCTCTGGAACTGCGTAGGTGCAGTTGGAAAACTTCCATCTAAGCTACAATAAGGAAGGAAGTTCAGAACAGCTCCTCCTTATCTATTCAGAGCAACAGAGCTCTCTCATACCTTAGTGTAAAGAGATTCCCAGGACAGGTTTGACCCCAGCGTGCCTCCCTGCTTGGTCTTGTCTTGAGGGTCTGGGCTTTGAGTCTAGAGGTGGCAGCAGCCAGAGCAGAAGCAGGGGGAGGATTTGCCTCTCTATCTGCCACGAGGCCGTGGGCTGGCCATAACTCACCACAGCCCCGCCAGTCAAAGCCATCTGCTCAAATAAGGTATTGATCGATGGCAAGGGAAACAGAACAGTCCCTGCCTTAGGCTGGTGGCTCTCTGGATTAATACGTTCTCAATGTATAAATCTGCCTGATAAAAAGCAATAATGAGGCTGGGCCAGGAGAAAAGCCCTGCAGTCAGCGGCTGTAAATAGGAGCTCTCAAGGTTATGCTGCTTGTTATCAGTATCAGGCCCCCGAGTTCAGTCACGCCATGATGTTTTCCAAATGTTTGCTCAGTATTAGCTGGTCATGCACCTAATGTAACTTCTATTGAATATTAACAGACAGCAGCAAAGCTCTGGGCATGGGATGAGCGGGCGCTGCTGGGAGAGGAGGATTCCTATGTTCTTCAGGAAAAGTCAAGCCAAGTTCCTTGCAATACCCCATCCCCTTTAACAGGGAAGAAATGCTCCTGCTCAGAGGTCTTCCCACGGTGTTCCTGGGGAAGCCACCCAGGTACCACTGGTACTTCCCTGTTGTCTTCAAGGACCCCTTTTCTCCTAAGTTTCTCCTCAAGGGAGTGTGAACTGGGGGGAGTACAGGTTTAATTCCTCTACAGGGAACAACAGGGCCAAATGCTTCCTGGTTGTCCCTTTGCAGACATCAGTGGGGTGAGCTCTTTGGGGTGCCAGGCAGCTCCTCTGGGCTTCTCCTTGCAGTTTGGTCCTCCACCAACAGGACCACAGGCAAGGTCACCAGCAGGACCACCAGCAGGGCCACCAGCAGCAGCAGCAGCAGCCTCAGGTTTCCTTGCCACTGTGAACACTCCTGAGAACCAAGGAGGGATAAACAAGGGGTGAATCCTGTCCTGTTTTGTCTGGGTCGTGGGGACCTGGAATGGCTGCAGAGAGGCAAGGAAGTTGGTGGGGTGAGCCTGGGCCATGCAAGGGAGTGGATATTTTTACTCATTTCATATGGAGTTAAATAGCCAAAATGCTCCAGCTTTCTGCTGTGGCTGATGTATCAAATAAAACTAAGCTCTCTGCAGAGGATCAGCAAGAACCTATATGCACATTAGGAAAGAGGGGCAAAATGACAGTTGGGCATTTGCTGGACTCACCTCTCCAGCTGTGGATTTCATGGTGACTCTGGGGCAACAGCACTTAAAGCAGTTTTCCCAAAGTGTTACCATATTTCCTGGTCTTTGGGGTTTCTACTTCTCACTGGTACCGAGAAGTGTTCCCAAATGGCTCAGATACCCTGGCTATGTGGGAGCATAACTGGTGTGTGTGTCAGTGCGAGTGAGGGTGAGCTGAAGAGGACGAGGTGTGATTTCTATGTATCAGCACGGGCAGTTCTGAGAACCTGTGGCACTCTTGTGGGCTTGTCTTTGCTGGCATTTTGAGAGGTGCCCTGAGAAGGGACACTGAATTTGGGAGCACACAGGGCCCCCCTGCCTTATCCTCAACCGTTGGGATGATGGCTGCTTTCAAAGACTATGAATGGGTGGGAGTGGGACAGGTTGGGCACATGCAGGGCTCATGACTGGATGCCAAAACCCTCCCTAAATCCCACTGTAACGTCTGGATCTGTGCAAAGGAGAGCGTTGTGGAGGGAAGACAGGGCCGAGCTGGCCGGGCCAGCATGTTCACAGCAGGGACTGGCCTTGGGCTGAGAGGGTTTCCTCAAATGGGATGGTTTCTGGGGGGAGTGCAGGGAAGCCACACCATCACTCACCTTCCTTCTTCATTCCTGCTCGGAAGCACTTCTTAAGCCTGCAGTATCGGCACTGGTTTCTTTTGTCTTTGTCTACCACACACTGCCTATTAAACCTGGGAAGAAAGAGAGGGTGTGAGGAGCAGCAAGTCTGAGCCTGAAGGCAGGACAAGACAATGCCCCAAGCTCCAAGACACGCTCAGAGCAGGTTCCCAGAGTCTTACTCTGAGAAAGGAGCCCTGGTCTGTGCCATTTCCACGCTTGCTTTAACCTGGGGATTCTTCTTTGCACTGAAGAGCCCTCTGCTCTACCTCTGGATGTTCTATGAGGATGGATTAGACCTGACAGTCACACACAGGAGTGCAAGCTGCTGGTCTTACTCACTAATCACTGGGCATAGGATGCTCATGATGGACTAACAAGCCTCAGTGAAGTTAAAAGAGTGAGCAAGGAGGGTCAGAGCCAAGTTGGTAGCCTCTGTTGTAAGTTAGATCCCAGTTAAAAGAGAGGAAAAATGCATTTATTCCGAATTTAAAAGAAAAGCATAGAAGGTTGTTCTTGGGCTAGTAAGGTTTAAGTCCCTGCATCCCTCCAGGGCTGTGTCTGGCATCCAGGCAGGTTGGCTCTGTCCTCTGGATGGCATTGCTGGTGTGCAAACAGCTCTGCAGCCACCTGTGCTTGGGAGAGGACTTGGGAAGCAACGAGCTCCTTCCCTCCACGCTTGTATCACCAAATCCAACGCACATGGCGGAGCAAACACTGATCTTCCATGTGTGTGGCGCTTACACGCAGCATGAGCCTGGTGGTCATCTGCAGCATGAATTTCACTTGCAGATTTCCTCCAATTTACTGTGGATTGATGAAGCTTGCAAAGCAAACACAAAGGCATACAGAGCGGAGAAAGGGCTCCCAGCCATGCCGAGTTCTGTAGCTTTTGAAAAGGCTTGTTTCTACCACGCTTTTTAGAGCCCCAAGCTAAGATTTGCCCAAATGGATGCCTGAAAGCAGCTTTTAAAGCATTTCTGTAGCACTTATATAAAAGCTGTAGTCTCCAAAGAACTGAGCACCTTGGCCTTTCCCACTGGAGCTGTGGAGAGGGGGCTCCCTGGGCAGCCAGCTCCAATAACCCTGGGGTGCAAGTGATAATGTGCTTCATGTGCACATGAAAGCCCTTCACAAATCAAGGGCTTTCTGTCCCTCAGATTTTAGCATCATGTTGCTGTTCATGCTCTCTAAGTGGCTGTCAGGCCATCAGGAGTAACTCACTCAAAAAGCCCGAGCAATTTAGACAGTTTGAGCTGAGGATTCCTCAATTTCCCCTGCGACTCTCTGTCTCAGTTGCTCAGAGCAGTGAGCAGGCAGGTCACAGTCACTGGTGGCATGGGAGAGCTGTGAGCTACCACCAGTGACAAAGGTGCAGTGTATGAGCTGTAGGAGCAACATGCGTGTCTCATCCCCAGAGACGTGCACGCCACGCTGCCCTCCTCGTGAGCTTAGATGTTCTTTCGTCATGTAACAGGCAGGGACAGCATTTTAGGTAGATGACAGACAGACTTCCATCGCGTGATGGAAAAGGGATAGGAGGTCATTGAAGTGCCCTCAGGGAGTGAGCAGGGTTTTGCTGCACTCAGAGTAGCCAGGTGCTCAGCCCCTCTGATGAGGTTTCCCCCCGGCACCACCTTGCTTGCTGGTCGCATCCACAGTTGCCCACATCCATTTTGCAAAGAACACGTGCTTGGCCCCTAAAGAACAGGGTCAGACTTCCCAGGGTCTTTCCCCGCTGATCACTGGAGGGCAATCCCAGAGCGAGGGCTGTCTCTGGCCCTTCCCAGCTGGGGGGTGAGTTTAGGGAAGGTGATGGAGGATGCAGAGAGGATGAAGAGGATGAAGGACCGTGCTGCTGTGCTCTGGGGGCTTTGCCATTCAGCTTCTAGGGACTGGTTTTTCTCAGCCACACATCTCTGTCCCCTTTGTCCTTACCTGCAGGAGTACATGTGGTTCTTCCGGACGCTCCTCCTGAAGAAGCCTTTGCAGCCATCGCAGCTGGAAGCCCCGTAATGCTTCCCTGTGGCGCGGTCCCCGCAGATGGCACACAGCGCACTCACCCCAATGCTGTTGGAAGTGTTGAGGTTGGCTGCTTCAGATGGAGACGTGTCTGCTTTGGGAAGGACACAGGAAGAATAAGACAGTGAGACAAACAGCCAACATTTCCTAACTCAGTTTCCAGTGGAAGGCTTGATTTTTGGAGGAACCAGGCAGCTGCAGCCAGGCTGTGTGGCAGAGACCGGTCAGAGAGATGTTTAAGGACTGGTGAGTGCTCTGAGTGTCTTAAGTCATTGCATTTTGAGTGTGCAAAAACTCCCAGTGTGCCAGGGTGGGACAGCTCTTTCCAAAGGCCTGACTCCAGTGACGCTTCCAGACAAAGCGGAAACCCATTTGCAGGAGTCAGAGAGCAGAGCCAAAATTCCTTGGGGATTTGCAGACGCTTTGGGCTGCAGTAGTGTGGCCAGAGAAAAAACTGGTGCAGAGTTAAAGCTGAGGTATTACAGCTCAGGGTGAGCAGCTGATTTATTAGGGAGGTGTTTGTGTTACAGCCCCAAAAGAGCCCAAGACAGCCTTGAGCAGACGCTATTAGAGAAACAAGGTGACCAGCTCCCTTTGCTGAAGAGCTTCTCTGCCAGGCATGGAGCTCCAGCCTGCATGGCTGTTCTTCAGAAGAACAAGACTTTAAGTGCACAACAAACTTAAACGACTTCAGCTGGAAACCCCACGTGGGCAAACACTACAAGGAAGGAGTGATCAAACTAACCTAGAAAGAAAGGGTGAGGCTATAGCATGGGGGAGGCTGTACGCTGGGTGTCTTCCAGAGTCTGGTAGCACCACAGCTGAGACTGATGTGTCTAACAGTGCCTACAAACCGAGCAGGGCTGGCAATTGCAGGGCTTTTTTGGGAGGATGGGGAATTGCAGCAGCCTCTGTAGGAAAGGACATCTGACAGGCTCGAAACCCTACAAGCCCTACACTAAAACCCCTCCAGCAAACCAAACAAACCTCAAGGCTGAAGGGATCAGCCCTTAATTCAGTTGATCTAATTGTCCCCTCCCATGCACATTTTCCTGTATCAGCACGGGCACATTCCCCTGCCTCAGTGGAAATCCTGGCTGCAAATGATACCCAGGATAGACAAAGCCATAGAAACCTGCTGAGATTTTAATGCTTGTGTCTCTTGGTCCCTGGTCTCTGGGTTTGGCAGGGATGCAGTTAACTCTTACCCCAGGAAGGCCACAGCTGCTCCCGCTTCGAACTCAGCAGAAAGGGGACTGGGTGCTATAAAAGGGCTCATCCAACAGGGCTCCTTTGAGCAGCTGAAGGATGGGTGCTGAGGCTGCTTGAAGGCAGGCTATAGCTTTAGCATTTACTTTGCAGAGAAAGGGATATTGCAGCAGGTGCTGCGCAGGCTCCTCATGCCACCCCTTGATGTGTGTAACTGGAGTGGATCCTGTGACCCCCAGCAGCAAGCTGGCATGAGGGATCTTGAGCCAGCCCCTTCTATGGCTCTGGCAGCAGCTTTCATTTCTCTGCCTGCTTTCTGTCTTCCTAATGCCTTGTGTCCCTCCTATATTTCTTTCCCGAGTCAGTTTGCTGCCTCTCTGTGTGCCTGGCACACCATGTGACACAGCCACATTTCTGTGTGTGCAAAGCTCCTCTCTCTGCTCCCAAAGCCTGGAGCTCCTCCCAGGACCGCTCCGGCTGCCTCTCATCCCTGTGAGCAGTTTGCCTCCAAAAACCTTCCTCTGAATACATCCCCAGGGCTCGGCTAGATGGAGGTCATTCCAGAAGGAAAGTTCGATTTCCAGTTTCCTCCAGAGAGGAAGAGCTGATCTGTCTATAATCTCATTACTTGTGTATCTGTGACAGCCCAGATAAATCCCTTTTTAGCAGCATATCACGCTGGAATCAGATCAACGTAAAACAGGAAAAACTGGCACCATTATCAAAGAAATTACAACATCTTAGTCTAACAACCAACTGACAATTAAATTATTGCCTAATGGATAATTTTCCAATTAAGTTTATTTTGTAATGCCAGAAATGTGTGCTTCTAGCTGCCGCAGTGAAGGGCATTTAGTGGGATTGATTTGGAGTTAAGGTAAATAAAAGAAAGAAGAAATCCTACTTAAAATATGAGTTCTTGCATTTGTGTTAAGAGGACGGGAGCTCCTTGAGAGGTCCCCAAGCCTGTCTGAAGATGGGATGCGTTTGGTCTGTGACAGCGGCGAACTTGGTCCCTGCTGAGCAGCCACCTCTGGGCTGGAGCTGTGCAGGGCAGGGGCCGAGCTCTCCTGTGCTGCTCGGCCAGAGAAGGAGGTGGAGGTTTTCCAGGCAGAAGTTTTCCAGGCAGAGGTGCAGGCAGTTGCTGGAGTGCCAAAGCAGCCCCGGAGGTGAGACCTGTCCCCAGTCTGGAGCCAGGCAGAGGAGGAGGAGGAAGAGAGAGGTCTGGTGCTGCCTGACCCAGCTGATTTATCCCCCCTAAGGGTGTATTTCATATTGCGCCTGATCTTGTCATATAAAATTATTGTGTCCCTCCGACCCATGGAGTCCTTGGTCCCAGGAGGAGTGAGACACAGCCCCCTGCGCAGGAGCGTCTGCGTGATGGGTGGGAGCAAGACCTGGGATTTTCCCAGAGGGTCTAGATGGGCATTGGCAGAGCCGAAGGGGGCTGCTTTTGGCCCCAAGGCTCCCGGGAGGGTAAGCCCAGCCTGAGGAGCGGAGAAAGGGCTGAGACCCAGTGTGGCAGAGGACTATTGCACAGCAGAACCGCTTCGGCACCGTGGTGTCACATCCGTGACGGAGCAGAGCTGTACACCGGGGGTGACCTGCACAGGCTATGAGGGGAGAGCCCACACTGCCAACACAGCCCTCCCGGGACAGGGGTGCCCCGGCAGCCTCGGTGACGCAGTAGGCAGGAGGAGAGGGCTTGAGGGGGTCATTGCTGCAGCATGCTTCGTTTAGTCATTAACCTCATATTTAGAGAGACTTTAGGGGGGACTTGGAGAGGAATCTCCTGTTATCTCTGAGCATTTAATCACTAATTTAATCACATTTAATCACAGCATTTAATCCTCGGTCCTCATATGGGTGGGTCAGCATTGCAGATCTTGGTGGGTTGTGTGATCCCATTTTTCCCCACCAGGTTGCTTCTTTCCAGCAGCTGAGCCTCCCAGCCCCGCAGCACTCCCAGGGCAGGAGATGCCACCCTGCACCCCAGCACTGCACGGGGAAGGACCATGCTGCTGGGGCAGAGCCTGAATCACTTTTCCTAGTGATTTCCACCCTTGCCAGGCACAAATGGTTTTCTGCTTTGGGTAAAACTAGCTCTAGCTACTGCTGGGGTGGGGTGGGTTCTCCACTCTGGAGCCACGGGCTCAGTTGTCTGTCCCATGAGCTGTCAGCAGTGTTTCGCTCAGAAACTTTTGGCTGGTCTTTTCTCTTGGTTGAGGTCTAGGGGAGGTGAGACCCCCACCCTGCGCTCAGCCCCAGCCTCAATCCCTGGGCTGAATGTCTGATGGGGACCCCTCATTGCACCCAGCTCCTGGCATCTGCCCGTCACTGAGCTGTCTGGGCTGCAAGGCACCATCCCGCCTGTGCCAAGCACAACATTGCTCTGCCACCTCTATTTCTCCCCAGGAAAAGCAGAAACCCCCCCAGTGAGCTGCTGGGAGCCCATGGCTGACGCCCCTGCCGTGCCCCAGCCCTCCCGGGAGCATTTTGGTGGCTGCCCCAGGGAATTCTCCTCCTGCAGCCCCCAGCTCATCCCACCCCAATGGAGGGGAGAAGACAGAGGGGACTTACCGTTGCCCATAGCCAGCACCTGCATGTTCTCAAACTCCAGAGTGGTATACGCCGGGTCTAGCGCCGCACTATAATCTGCCATCTCCATGTCTATTAGGGCTTTGGAAAGGCGCATTATCATCAGCAAACACGGGCCAGATTGTACCGATTCCCTTGTCCGAAGCTATTGGCCCTTCTGCCTCCCTCTGCCTTCACTGCGTCCCCTATCTGTTGTCTTTTATTTCAAATATTTCTCTGAAAGGATTTGCTGAGCCTCAAGGCCTATACTCCCCAGAGGGGTGGAGGCAGGAGGCAGAGGGTTAATCTTTAATCATCTCACCCACTGCCCGAACGCTGCTAAGCTGTTTTTTTTTTTTTGGTGGAGCAGCAGTGATTCTTGTTGACTGTTTATTATTGAATCTGGAGGCACTTTGCCGATCCCGGCACCCGGGCACAGGCAAGACTGTGGGAGCAGGCTCTTGCCACCCAGGGAACACCTTCCCGGGCTATTGACCTTGATGCTGGGCTGCCGGTGTTGGTCTTAATTGTACCTGGGGTGGGAAACTTGGAAAAAACCCCGCCAGGAAAACAAGGTTGCTATTCTGTCATTGCCTTCCCCTCTCCACTGCTGGTTGCCTTCTCCCCCCTGATTTTCGCTTCTCTTGCTCCCTCCATCCCTCCCACACCTTTTCTTTTTTTTCCCTCCCTGCCAGAGAAGGTCATTGCCTGCCTGGCAATTTACACGTTGCTATGTAAAGTAACGACGTACAACTCCTTTTACTTCCCTATAAACTGAGTTTTACAGGGGCTGGATGCCCTATAAACTGATGCCACTCTGCAGCCGTGCCCAAATGACAAGTGGGGTCAGGGGGTGGCATGGGTGTTCTGGGCATTGCTGGGGCTATTCCTGTCCCACCGCTGGAGCCACCCTGTGCCGGACACCCCCTGACCTTAGGTTTTGACTGACACATCTCAAAATTTTAATTAGGCATTTTACAACACAGCAGAGCTTTACTCTGCAGTGAGATTTTTCCTTCTGTAGGTGCCAGCTCTGCCACCGGCACCAAGGGTGGCTCTGTCACCTCACCCAGACCTGGGGTCTGACCCACTGGTACTGGGCAGGGGGGGACTGGAGCTGCCTGTGCTCTCCTTGCTATCCTGGGCGCTCTCCTCCCCAGCTGACCCCGGGAACATCACTCCTCCACTTTACACAGGACTGGGATATTTCAATGTAATTGCAAGATCAACAAGGGGGAATTTAATCAATCACTGAACGGCACGGGCTGGATGGCGCAAGACAGCCAGCAATTAATGCTTTGGTATCAGCTCGCTCTGCGTTGAAAACATCCCCATGATTTCGCAACCAGCAGCGAGTGACTGAGTCCACAACCTGCTGATTTGGGCTCCCAACTGGCTTGCATTTGTGCTTCCCAGGCACCCCAACACAGCCCCAGCCCCGCTGGCACCCCAAGCCACCCTGGCCGTGGTGGCATCACTGTCACAACGTGACACCAACGTCTCTGGCTCCACAACAGCACATCCCTCTGGGCAGTGATGCTAGTGATGATTTTCTCTTCACACTTTAGGACCACAACGGATTGTTCAAGCAGCCATTGCCCCCCGAAACGATGACCCACGCAGCACTTCCAAACAGCTCTTCTTACCCTAAGGCTACAGGTCTGGAGTAGCAAAGCTGAGCACAGGGGACAGCCCCTGCTTTCTCACTGGGGACTGGTGATAAACAATCCTTTGATTCAGGGAAAACAGTCATCCGGTCTGTGCTCCCAAGAGAGAGGCCAGAGCTCTCCGCAGTCACGTGCCCGTGGCTCTTCCCTTCAGCAGGAGCAGTCCTGAGCCAAAAACTGTTTTTACGATGTGCACACTGGGATGGGGATGCTAAGGTAGGGCATAGCCCCCTCCGTGGCCTCATCTCAGGGATCTCCGTCCCAATCCTGGCCGGGCCACGATGATCCCTTTGATTAGATAAACGCTACAGACACTAGGCCAAATATGTGCAGGATTTGCCACAGCGTCTAGTAAAATATCGTAAAAGCGTGGCCCGTTTTGCTCTGCTCAGCAAAACAAATCTTTCGCTTAAATAGCCTGCTGAGCAAGGAAGGCTGCAAAGGCCCCGGGTTGCTCCCCGGGCAGGAAGGATTAAGAGGGCCAGGAATAGAAATCGGAGAGGCAGCGTGTGCGGGAGAGCAGCAGATAAGCAGCGGGGAAGTTTGGAGAGCATTAGGTGGCTCACGAGGCCTGGACTGTCAATGGGACATGGCGCTTTCTGCCCTGGGGTCGTGTTGACTGTCCTTTTCTCCCTACCGGTGTCCTCTGTTGGTTGCTGGTGCCCCCTCCCAAATCCCTTGTCTTGGCGTGGAGGTTGAGGACCAAACCAGCCAAGGACACCCCACTTCCTTGGCCCCGGGGATGGGCTCATGATAGAGACACGTCAGCTGCTCCCTGGGCACTGTCTGCTGCAGGAGATGGATGTCTCCCTGGGGATGTTCTGCCTGGAGAGTCCTTGTCTACCCCTGACATCCCTGCGTGGTGGGCTTCGGGATGTCTCCTGTACTAGCTAACAGGACCCCTGCAGCTGTTTTAGGTTGGAGATGTTCAAGTCAGCAGCTGTTTCTGGGGCTGATTCAAACACTTTG
The DNA here is from genome assembly GCA_026413425.1 of Tringa solitaria. Taxonomy (NCBI): domain Eukaryota; kingdom Metazoa; phylum Chordata; class Aves; order Charadriiformes; family Scolopacidae; genus Tringa; species Tringa solitaria. The sequence goes on along the minus strand of JAOXJM010000005.1, from coordinate 10,591,935 downwards.
ATCCTATGGAAGATGTTTTGTCATTTTTATTCCAGAGAGAGACAACTCATAGCTGGCAAACCCCCACTGGCAGGCAAAGGCTGTTGCCAGACCAGGTGCTCAGGACAAACTAAGCTTTCAGGCCCTCTCCTCTCTCCTCCTGTCACCGTTTTCTCTGCCCTTCATCCACTGTTTCCTATGCCAGGAGATGACTGCAACTAAGACCATGACAGCTCCAGGGCGTGAAGTGTTCTGCAAGTGATTGTTTAATTTTTATCTGTTTAGCAGTAAATCCCTTCCCACGCTGGCATATCATGACACTAATTCTGCCTTATCTATAGATTTCTGACTGCCAAATTCATCCAAAGTGAAGGGGGATTCCCTGAAAATAAGATCCATGCTTCTCAGTACGTGAGGATATAATAGAGTATTTAATAGAGCATTTATAGTATTAGTAGCATGAGCTACTGCTCTTGCTAGCTCTTTGTGTCAAGTGGGTCAAACAGGGTTTTGTAGGATCAAAGGATAACTGAGGTTGGAAGGAACCTTGGGGTCTCTACACCAACCTCCTGCTCAAAGCAGGGCCAGCTGTGAGAGCAGCGTGGGTTGCTCAGGGCTTTATCCAGCGGGGTCTTGAACATCTCCAAGGATAGAGACCACACAACCTCTCCAGGTAACTACTGCTTGACTGTCCTCGTGGTGAATAAGTTTCTCCTTAGACACTGTCTGAACTTCCTTCATCTCTATACTTATGCCTGTTGATCTTCTCCTGCCGTGTACCTTGTGAGGAGCCTGGCCCCATCTTCTCAATGCCCGTGTGGGTTATGCTCCTGGGGTTCCTGCGGTTCCCGTGGGACAGCACACATCTATCGACCAGATGCCCCAGTCTAGGGTCGCCTGCGGACTTTCTGAGCGTGGACAGTGGTTGAGCTGCAGCAGGAGCCTGGAGCCCTCATGCCATTTGCTTTTCTCTCTCACAGCTCTGCACTTTCAAGAAATCCCTGGCAGAAATGCCAGTGCCCTGAGCCAGCAAGGACCGACCTCGTCCTACATCAGCAATGCCACCACTGCCCCTTGCAGATCTCTCCTCCCGTGTCACTCGCAGCCCCAAGGCCACTGTGGGGCTGGAGTGGCCTTTCCTTGCCATGCAAGTGATGGGCTCAGGTCTGAAACTTCTCCAGAGCAGAAATGCCCTCAACAAGGTTGGGGCCCCTGCTCAGCCACAACCATTTGGCCAAGGGAGCTGTTGGGGAAGCACGAAGCCCAGTTACAAGACAAAGAACAAAAGTCCCAGGGGAACGTCACCAGCGTAGTCATCTCCACACATGCAAAGGTCCCTTCTGCCTTTTTTTTTTTTTCCCCTTTGAAATTTCAAATTCCAGTTTGTGGACAAAGTCCTGCCTATCTGAGAATATAGATCTCCGACCACTGACCAAACTCCACTCCAAGCAGTCCCGAGGGCTGCTCTTCCCCTTGCCCACGGATGCCTCCGTTCAGTCCCTGGATCCGCCGGGATCGCACCAAAACTTTTCCACCGGAGCCGAGTGCTCGTGTGCGCACGGAGTGGATTTTGCGTGTTTCAGCCTTAACCTTAACCAGCAGCTCCCTTTCTCCACGCGGAATGGGAAGGACCATTGGGAATAACCAGGTAGGAGCCTTATCGCCTCCAATTCGTTTGGGCAGACATTGCTGATAGAAAACAAGAAGGAGAAACAAGGGCTTCCATTGTGCTTATACCAGCAATTTTAGCTCATCATTTAAATTAGGGAAGGGGAAAAAAGAGGCAGCTACAGAGGGGATGGAAAACTAGAAGGAACATGAGCTCGTGGAGGCAGAGCCACTGCATATGGTTAACTGATAACTCCAATTTGCCTCTTCCCTCTCATCTTTTCTGATTCTCCCGATTAAGCTCCACTATTCTCATGCTAATCATTTCTTGACCTGTTTATTTTGCATTAAAAAATTAACAGAGAGCAGTTTACTGCATGACTTGCTCACACAGAACTGCTACAGATTAGCAGGCAGGCTTTAAGCCTCTGTGCAAGACTTTTGGGTCTAGCAGCCAGTCTGCACAGCTCGTGGATGAGGGTTTTTTCCTGTTTTTGAAGAACAGCTTTTTCTAAAGTCAATATAAATCCCCCTCCCTTCATGCCTTGAGTATATTTGCTCTGTGGCTATTTCCAAATGGGAAAGATAAAGCCAAGGGCTTGTGTTTTGTCAGACTTTTTGTAAACAGGGATATTTAGGCCACGCTGTCAAACCCCTCTGCCTTCTGCCTTGGCGTGCCGGGACTCTGGAACAGAGTTGTCCGTGCGTTAATAAGCAGCTCCAAGGAATTTGGCAGGGGCTGGGGGGCTGCAGGTCAGTGCAGCTGGAACAAGACCCCAGCTCAAGCGGTGGATCTTTGCCACCTCTCTGGGCAGTCATATGACGGACACACCGATGGGGGTCTGCTCCTGTGTCAGTCACCAGAATGTCCCCAGCAGCAGCAAGAGGTCTCCAGGAAAAACTGATGATTCAGCAGAAGTTGTTTCGGGTCTGTTTGGCCCTTGCCAGCCACACACAGCACGTCCCTGCCCCAGCAAAACACCTTGTGGAGGTGAACTAGAAAGGTTCCATCCAGGAACCTCCACTTCCATCCAGGGAGGTGGATCCAAAAGATCCAGCCTTAAGAAGCAGGAGGTGACCACAGCTACGTGCCACACATGTGCCCAGGGGAAGACACAGGCATTTTATCATCCTGTTCAACAACAAATTGCTCTTGCTGGTTTATTTTTCCCAGCGGTGAAGCGCCTGTCACTGTGGTTGGGACAGATGCTGTTTGGAGCTGGAGGCGATGCTCAGGATGGGAGATTCCTGTGCAGACCCTGGACATACTGTCACTGCTGAGCCTGTGAGATGTGGTGGCACCCTGGGCTCCCCAGCACAGATAAGGGTGGCAGAGGCAGCTTCACCACAGCCTCAGGCTGTTTCTCACCAATGCCAAAGTTATCAAAAAGTGGCCAAACCAACCAGAACCATCCAGGCCCCCAGGCCATAAAATCATCGTGTAGAGAATCAAGGCAGTTTTTGGACATGGGGAAGAGACGCTTCAAAGGAGGTAGCAGATTCTGCTTGAACTCCTCTCCAAAAGAAACATGAGCGTTTCAGCCAAAGCTGGGATGGATGTTGGAGCTGGAGGCAATTATTGGAGCTAAAATAAATAGCTGCTATGCAAAAGCGGTAGGGAAAGAACTGCAAACATGGGGACAGACAGACCATTTCAGCATATACTGCTCTAGTGATAACACTGTGCGTGCCTTTCATCCCAGGCCCAGAAAGCGGTTTATTATCCTGCCTAACAAAGGCTCTGAACACTTGAGGAAGTAATTATTAGTAGTCTTGGGAGCTTCTGTTCTGCAAGGACAGTAATTTTGATCAGTTCTCAAAAGGGCAGCTGCTCTCAAAAATGCCAGTGCCTTTGCTGGTGTGTATTGGCAATCCCTCTGGCTGCAAACACAGCTCTCAAAAACAGCATCTCTCCCCTGGGACCCGCAAGTCAGCATTTGTGGTCCTGGAAATCTCACTGCTGTGTTTTTATGCAAACTCACGCGATGAGCCCAAGGCCAAGCAAGAAAGAGGAACCGTCACGTTCGTCTTCTCCCATTACACCACAGGCTGCAACTTGGCCCAAGCTACAGCTCCCACCGCTGATCCCACTTGCCCCATCCAAACCCTACCCTGGGAGCGATGCGCTCCATCCAAACCCCAACCCAACGGAGACCCGGACACTTTCCAGCAAAACACTCTCCTGCCTATTTGGGAGGAAATCCAGTAAAACTGCCACTTTGCCACGTGCTGTTCCAGATTCACTATCTACTCTGGCAGATGCTCGGCTTGAATTCAGTGGTTCAAGCCCCATTTAAATTGGGGAGCAGCAGCCATGGGGAAGCAGCAGGGCTGGAGAGAGGGTTTGCAGCCAGTAGTGAGCACTTATTGCCTTCCATGCCTCACCTGCTCCCGTGTTTAGTGTGGCAGGGATCACAGCAGCCCATGTCTGGACCTGGAGAGAACTTGTTTAGCAGGTGGACATGATCCCTTTGGAATCAAAGTAATCTCGCTGCTTCCCAGGGAAAAGATCCCTACTGAGCTCGCAGCCTGGCAGGCAAGCAAGTCTCTCACTTCACCCCTGCCAGCTGTTTGCGGGGCTTTTAGGTTTCATTGACTTTATGTCTTCGTTCTACGCACATGAAACAGCCCCTGAATCGTTCCAACTGGTGGAGCAATAGGTGGAGGAGGAGAACAGCCAAAATCAACAAAAGTTACAAAGCAAGTTTTACTTTTTTTAAAACTTCTTTTCTCTTTCTTGCAAAGGTGGATGCATCAGTGATTTCCAGTCGCTGCTGGGGCTCTCAGGATCAGGCACCACTAGAAATTAAGCCAAAAGGATGCACAGCTGCTGGGGGTGTGGAGGGAGAGCTGCAGCAGGGGGAGGGCGGCAGGGGGACGGTCTGAGCCCACGTCCCAACAGGAGGGCAAGTCAAGGGCTCCTCAAGGGCAAAGAATCCTGAATCCAACAGACATGGGCTGCTCCAGCTGCCCTCCTGCCCTGGTCTGGCTGGAAAAGACAACATTCAGGGAGCTGAATTTTGGGGGAGGACCTCAGGGAAGGGCCACATGTGTGTCTGACGGGAGGCAGCACAGGGAAGGCGGAAGGCTGCCGTGGGTGGGAGCACTGGTCAGGTCTGAACTGGGAAAGGTAGGCTGGGCATGGGACAAAATAATAATAAAAAAAAAAGGTGATATGTTAAAATCTGAGAGATTCTGGTTTCTGGATTCAGAAGGAAACAAGTTAGAGCAAAATGCTTTTTCTCTGCAGGAATGTGCCGAGTGCCCGGATAGCCTGTCTTGTCCCCCGTGTCCTCAATCACCAGAGCCCAGCAAGTGCCAGAGGAGTACGTTGGAGCTCCGTGTCCAGCAGCTTTGCACCTCTGGAGCCTGTGGCCACCACAGCACTCTCCTGTACTGTCCAACCGTCCTGTCTACTGCCACAGAAACAAAACCCACAGCAGAAAGCAAGGTATGGGAACATGGGAGCTTTCTACATGCAAGGGGACAGCAAGGGGAGGGGATCATGTGTCTCTGCAGTCCCATAAAGCCATGGCCAGGACACTGCAGTGCCAACTGCCTGACTCCTGGCTAACAAACAACATGGCAAACTGCTATTTAGCCTTTGTCTCCAAGACGGGATAACATGATTATTTATCCCTTTATACTCCTGCAAAGCCCAGTGCCATTGGCCTCTCATATCATAAAGAAATTAAAATATATTATGACCATAAACTACCTCATTTGAGGAAATGAACCATTTCTAGCAAACGTATCATGGGGCGCTGAAGCCATGAACTTTTCTAAATCAATGGCCAGCTGATAAAGAGTGCTGGTATTTGCTGGGAGCAGCTCCCAGCACGTGGCTCCCAGCGCGGCGCTGACGTGGGGAGCTTGTTCCATGGGATGGTGGCTTGGGGTCCAGGCTGCCCCAGGAGGCACAAACCCCCCCACCAGCACAAACCCTGCTTGGGTGGGATGTAGCTCAAGCAAGAGGAGCCCCAAGATTTTTGCTGTGCTCTGGGGTCTCATGGAGGCTGAAGTGGTGTTTTGTGCATGAGGCCCTGTGAAGTGCAGCACTGAGGCTGGAGGTGCTCAAAACATGTCTGGGTGCTGCAAACCCCTGCACAGCACCCTGAGCCCAGCCAGCCTCCTCCCTGCATCATCTCCACGTCTGGGGCCACGGGGCTGAGCAGAGAGCTGGCCAGTGGGGAACCTGCACTGGAGGCAGCCACGGAGGAGGACACAAAAAACCTTTCTAGTAAAAGCTCGTGCAACCGGTAAGGCTTGCATTGAAACTGTTTTTTCTCTTAGTTGCTTTTAAGCTTTCATTACGAGGGCTGGGTAAGTCCCGCTGCAGACCTCTTTGGCTAAGGAGCTGGCAGCAAACAGGGCAGGATCCATCCAGACACTGGGAACTGGGCTGAGAACGACCAATTCATTTCCCAAATGGTGTGGGCAGTCACTGGGGCGTCTGTGGGACACCCACCTGGCTCCACCACCTCTTCCCTCAGGGAGTCACAGCACCCCCTCCACCCTGCTGCCCGCATTGGGGTCTCTCTCTAGAGACCCCCAGACCCGAGCCTGGGGACATCAGCCATCGCCACCCCCAAACCAACGTGTTCGCTCTGCACAAAGCAAACCAGAAACCAGCGACTTGGGGGTCCCCTCAGATGGGGACCAGCAATACGTATGTGGGGGAGGAGCGTATTTCAGCCGCTCTGACACCCCCCCGGAGACCCCGTGGCAGGGCTGCCAATGCCCTTCATTTGCAGAACCTCCGCAGCTCTGGCTACACAGCCACTTCCCACCGCGAGTGCTGGGGGAGCGCGGGGGGTACCTGGTGTTTCCTGGAGCAGGTCGTATCTGCTGCCATTCATCTTCCAGGGGCGCTCAGCTCTGCGGGCAGAGCTAGGGCACTCTCGCCCTCGGACGGGGCCGTCCAGCCGGCGAGACCCCCAGGGGCTGCGGGGCAGGAGCCATGCCCGGGAGCTGGCTGTGGTGCAGCAGCAGGGACTGGCTAATCCCTTAATGCTGGTCACAATGAGATTTGATGGGGAGCAGGAGTTTTTGCCGCAGAGCCACAGGTTTTAAAGGGTTCTGGCCACTACCCGGAGGGGAATTATAAGGTGGCTCTGGGTTTGTGCCCCACTGCCGGTGCCCGCAGCGATGCCCGCTGCTTTCTGGGCCACCTTTCTGAGGTGCCCTCACCCTGGCCTCTGGCCTGCCGCTGCACTTCTGTGGGGCAGGGGGTGCCTGGCTGCACATGCAGCTCTAGAGGCTGATCCAGAAAATGTTCCTTGGTGTATTTAACAGCAGGAGCGGGTCCGACTCCCTCTCCGGGGAGAGGCTGACCACTTTCGCTTTAAAATGTTTCTATATAAACCAGAACACCCTATCCTTGAGAAACAAGCCCTCCCAGCTGCCATCACCACACGCAGGGCCGGGAGAAGCGAGGACGAAGCAGGGTAGGAGGTGGGAGCAGCACACACGGTGCTCCCCATCTTTGGGCAGCCCTGAGCTTTGTGCCCCACAGAGCCCCCAGAGCATCTCCAATGGTTCAAACCGCCCCAGGGCCATCGCTGCCGGAGCTTGCCCCTGGCTCCCCAGGCACCTGCCTGTTCTGTGCCTGTGCCCTCCTCTGCCCATCCTCTCCCAAGGAAACTGAGACCTGGAAAACTCTCAGGACGGAGATTTCTTAATTGATTGTGCACTTTGGTGCTGTCAATGGGGAATCCGGGAGCCTCCATGTCCCAGGCAGCCCAAGATTTCAGCTAGTGCCTTGCAGGCAAGCCCAGCAGGAAGAAAAAGGATTTTCCAACTGCCACCACAGCACTGTACTCTCTGCTTCTTTTTTTTTTTTTTTTTTTTTTTGGGAGGTGAAGCTGCTGCAACTTTCGTGTTGACTCATTTGGCCCCAGTCCAGGGGGGAGCGCGGAGGCTGCTGAGCACTGAGGTCTTTCTCCTCTGCAGGGAGTGTGTGCTGGCATGTGTGGCTTAGCCAGGAGGAAGAAAATTAGGTGAGGGATGAGAGTGGCACTTCCCTGGGTTTTCACAGGTGCCGAGCAATGAATTGAACGCCTCAAGGGAGAACGGGGTGCCTTTGCAAAGCAGCCCTGTGCTGCACGGCTGTGGTCCCAGCCAGGCCGAGGGGCAAGCGTGGCCATGCTCAGCCTCCGTGCCTGGAGGAACTGACCTCGGGGCCAAGCCCATCTGAAACACCCATTTTCTTGCACTTTCCTTCCTCCTCGGATGGCTTTCCTCCCACTGAGCCCTCCTCTGCTTTCGCTGCGCCAAGGAGGAGATAGTTTGTTCCTGCCCTCCAGAGACATCAGACCCCAAGTGCCATCCTGAAGGCACAAGTCTAACGGACTAAAACTGTTCCTAAACAGTTCCTGTCCTGTCTCCGTGAGCCTCCGCTCCCAGCCTGTGCCGTTTGGGTTCATTCCAATTAGTTTGGAGCGCACATGGCCGCCAGCAGCTTCCAGAAGGCTCCTGATGGATCAGGGATGGGAAATGACCCAGCAGGTCCGTACCTCAGCTCCATGCCCTGGAAGGGCTGTGCTGGCGATGGGGGCAGATACCCAGGATGCCCAACGCAGAGCAGGAGAAGCATCGAGGGCAGGACTGGGTCTGAACTGGGCATAACCCCTTGACACCTCCCTTCACCCTTCTGTTTCCTCATCGGTTTTAACGCCTGTAGCAGGGAAACACACCCAGGTCAACAGAGGTTTCTCCCAGATGGTGGCAGTCCCCAGGCACACACCCATGGACGAGCCATGGGCAGCACCCAGCTCTGCTTCCACCAGGGTGTCTGTGTGGTGACAAAGCCACCACCTCCATCCCTACACCACCTATACCACTTAGTCTTTGCAGGCAGCAGGCTCCAGGCAGGGGAGCAGCCAGGGCTGTGGAGCTGAAGCCCAGGTGTTTGCCCCTCCTGCTTCCTTGTCCCACCCTTCACTTTCCAGTGCCACCTTTGGCCGGCCGGTCCCAGGCTTTCTGCATGGGCTGGATCCCACCAGTGCCTTCTCGTCTCCTCCCTCGTGTGGCATTTTGACCCCACTGAGCCTGCCAGTCCTCGGGGCAGGACCTGATCCTGCTCTCGAGCTGTGGCGACTGCAAACAAGAGGCCTCACGACTACCTGGATGGGACCCAGAGCACAGCAAGGGTTTTTTCCATGGAGTGGTTGCTCTTTTATGCCTTCTGCCAGTCCCAGCAGTGTTTCCCTGTGCATTAATCTGTCCCCCTACCCAGCCTTACAGTCCACAGACTGTAATTTTCCAAATTTTTCAGTCCACGGACTGAAATTTTTCAAATTTCCTTGGGCACCAGTGAATCCTCTTCCTGGGCTGGGCTGCTGCTTTTCACTGGAAGTGGTGGGGTGGACCCAGCCGTCCCAATGGACATGATGGGACCTGCCTAGTCGGGCTGGAAATGGTAGGCAGGCCGGCACGCTGGAGATGAGGAGAAGCAGCAGCTTTTATCACGGGGCATCAAGGCTCTGGGGACAAAATGACAAGCTTCCCCTGGGAGCAGAGGGGGAGAGAAGTGGCTGAGCAGGTCGGGAGGAGCTCTGCAGCCTCCATGAACGGCTCTGGGCCATAAACGCGGCGCGGTGGCTGTCGTTTATGTGTCGGCAAACACATGGAGTGGGCTCGACTATTGATTGTGACTGCATAAAAGAGTGTTGTGGCACTTGTTCAGGTTTGCGCAGGTTTTACAGCTCTTGTTCTGAGAAGTGCCCGTGTATTTGGTTTTGCTCCTTCCTTCAGGTCTATCTGTTGACATTGGCTCTCTTCACCAGAGCGTTGGGCCATGCCAGGAAGCTGAATGTACGGCTCTCCCTGTGTTTCCCACTTTCCCAGGAGTTATCGCCTGTAAAATCTCGCACACACCCATGGCCAGGACAGGTTTCTGGTGCAGAGGCAGGTGAAAGGTGCCCACTGGTCCCACGTTGGTGGGTTCAGGCGCCCCACGCTCGGTGGTAGGAGCTAAGCCACCCATCCTGATGGATGAGTTAGAGGGTGGATGGGCAAAGCCGTGGGTAGGGTGCTGCCCTGGGCAGCCTGGGGCAGGATGAGCAAGGGGAGAGATCTGCAGGGCTGCAGTGAAAAGCTGGGTGTCAAAGCAGCTTGAATGCCCAGAGGGAGAAGGTGTCAGAGCTCCCACAGCATCATCCCAAAGGAGATTGTGGTGACACATGGCAGGAGGCACATGGTGTCACTCATTCCCCATCTCCAGTCCTCTTCCCAGTGGAAGATGCCAGCACCAGCTGAGCCCGCAGGAACACCTTGGTGCTGGGGGCTCGGAGGGCTTGAGTCCATGGTGATGGTCCCCATTTACCTCTCAGCACTGGAGCTCCTGGTACTGCAGCCAGACTCCCTCCAATGGTTGGAGCATTTTGGGATAGAAAGTCTGGTTCAGCCGTGCAGAGCCTAGTGTTTTGGAGCCAGAGATCCATCCCATCTGCTGGTGCTTTTCCACGAGCTGCTCACCATGCACAGAGCTGCTCCTCTCGCACGTTTGGTGCATTATCCAGAGCACACCATTATTTTCTGAACCATGTATTTCCTGAAGGGATTTGCTGGGTAATTTCTGTTGGTGCTCAGGCTGAAGCTTGAACAGGAGCCGTTCCTGGGAGTAATTTCTTCTGGGACCTGGCTTAGCTCAGAGGCCCCGGTGGGAATGTGGTGCCTGTGCCCAGCGCAGGCAAGCAGAGGTCTCAGCCCTGGCGTCACGATACAGCCACTACCTTGAAATTTGCCTTCCATGAAAATTCTGCAACATTTGCCGTTTTTGAAAACATTTCTGCCAGGAACTTTGTTTGCTTGAATATTTGAGGAAAGCAAACAGAGAAGGAGCCTGAATACAAACAGTTATGGACTGTTTTTTTGCAGTCTTTGCCCCGTTCTAACCCCAGGCCTGCCTGCAGCGACACTTGCAGGTGTCCCCCCTGCCTGCCAGACCCCTTGGCTCTGCCCTGCCCTCCGCTGCTGGCCCTGGTCCCGCTCCAAATATTGCTGTATTTAAAGGAGAATTGCCCAGAACTTGCTGTCTGCAGGACCACCGCCACCTCTAAAATCATTTTTTTTAATGCCGTTGAAGGAATGTGAGCAGAAAAACAACCCCCCGTGTCCGACTCGCAGACCTAAACCTTCCCCTCGGTGCTCAAAATAGCTCTGGGATGCTCCTCAAAACTTCCCCAGCCCCACACTGCTCGCCTCCCGGGGCTGGAGCTCGCTGCCCACTGACAGCAGCCTTCCCTGCTCACTCCCCCTTATAAAAATACCATCACTTTCTCAAGCGAGGCCGAAGATGAGGGTGTGCTGCTGGCCCGATAAGCGGCCGGGGTGAGGCGGCTGCCCCGGCGCGGCCGAGTCGCAGAGCCACCCCGCAACACCGAGCAGCATCCTTGCATCCCCCCCGCTCTTCCAAGCTCTCATTCCCAAGCTCTTCCCCAAGGAAAAACACCACCAAGCACCAGCAAACAGCGCTCAGGACCAGGCCACGGCCACTAAAGCAGTGATTGTCCCTTCTCATACCATCTAAATCCCAGTGCTTGGTCCTGGGCGCAGCAAGACCCTGCTCGGCTGTTTCTTGCCCCTGGTAAGTTCTGACCCGGCCACCCCCAACAACGGGTGAGGATGATCCTAACATCCCTGACAGCCTCCAGGCCACGGACACAAGGCACAAGGAGTAAACAGGGAAATTAAACAGCAGCTGACCTGAGAAATCAAGGGGAAAAAGCTCGGTTGGATCATACTGAGGGGAAAGCTATAAAAAATTAGATCCATTTGGCAATGAAAAACCATCACTTTGCAGCAAAAAAAATAAAAATATTTAGAAATTCTGCCCCCTTTTATGTTCTTCAGCTGAAACTATTCACCGCATCTGACCAAAAAGCCTGAGCAGCTCTGACGTCTTGCATTTTTCAGCGAATTTCCAAAGCTGCTTTGTGGGGCTGGCTCCGATCATGCGCCGGTCCCTGCTGTAACCACCGGCCCCGGGGGGTCCCCGGCTCCCAGAGCTGCTCCCAGAATCCAGAGGAGTGGTGCTGCCTGCGCTGGGATTGAGGGTGATTGCCCAGATTGCACCCAAGTCTCATCAGGAGGATAAAGGTGGAGCCGGGGGCTCATCCCCTCCTCACTGCCTGGGAGGGGACCGTCCCCTTGCCCCCTCTCCATCCCCTACCCTCTCACACACCCACTTGCAGCCTCCCCTGGGGATTGAGCAGCAGCACGCCCAGAGGAGCCCTTTCCAGCTCACAGCCCATCCTCAGCGGGTGCTGGTGAGGATGCTGAAGGTGGCCCCCAGCCCCGCGGCACTCCAGAAGCTGTGGCATCGCTCCCTCCTCGCCCAGGGACGCACGCAGGGTGCTGGGGACAGGACACCTCTGTCCCCAACCAGCAGGGTGTCCTCCAAGTCCTTTACACAGGGCTTGATGGGAGGTCTGATGGGAGGGAAACAAGTGCTCCCAAGGTATGGTTTAAAGGGAATGTCAGGAGCCCTTTGAGGATGGGGATGGATGGGGGGGGTTGCAGTAGCTGCAGCTGGGGGACACCCCATTCTCTGCCACAGCCACCGCTGCAAAGAGGGGGCTGGACCCACTCACCGTCCTGAGGCTGAGTGCTGGGTGCCAGCTTTCCCTTTGGAATATAGCCCTGGATTCCAATGGATGCTGAAATGCTGATGCCTCTGAGACAGGGAGGGAGATGGAAAAATGAGACAATCTTTCCATTGCTCAAGGGAAACTGAAAATAACTGTATGACCCCCCCAAGGCTGAAGGCTCATCTGGTGGAACCTGATGTACGCCCACCTTCTGAGTGCTGGCAGTGCCAGTGTGATGCCAGCTGGGGTGGCCCGTCCTGCCAGGGACCGGGAGCCAGCCGGCCACGAGGACAGCGCTGCTGGGCACTGCTGGGGCTCAGCACTGGCACCCCTACGTGGAGCACCCCCATTGCTCTGCAAGGGAATAAACTTCCCGGTGACGCTGGGAAGGGTTTGGCCACCACTTTGCCATCTGCCCCATGGCACATCCCAGCTGCTGTGTCTGGCCCATCCCCATCCCATTCTCCGCGGCGCTGCAGGCTCCTGGGGAAGCCAGGGGCTGCCCAGTCCCCCATCCCCGCCAGCCTTTCCTCGCCTCTATTTGGATAACTTTTTCACCCGTTTTATTTATGAGGACTCCCCTCCTTCTGCCAACACGCCGAGTTTCCTCTCACTTTGGTCTGGGAGGCCCATCTCGCTTTTTTATTCTTCTTCTTTTTCTCTCTCCCCCTTGCAAGGCCCCATGCTCGGCAGCCCGGCCCCGCGGCAGGTTGGCCAGCAGCGGGTGCTGGCCAGAGAGAGCCTTTGTTTGGCCACGGGAGCAGATGGGGAGAGCGGCCGCAGGTGGGATGTGCAGCGGTTCGTCCCCAGCCGCCCCGCGGTGCCCAACTCTGCCTGACCCTGCCCTGGCTGGGCTCATGGCTCTGGCACCGGCCCTCAGGCTGAAAAATCTGGAGGAAATCAGAGATTTAAAAAAAAAAAAAATCAGGAGAAAATTAACAGCGGCGATGTTTGCCTGCCTGTGTTTAAGGTCACCGATGTGCCAGGGCTGGCAAGCGGCTGCTCGCATTAGAGCCAGCTGCAAGTGGGCAGAATAACTTAATTGTAAGTGATTGAAGAGCGTGTTCGGCTCCTTGCGTTGCATCTGTCAGGCAAAGCCTGTTGCTCGCCACAGAGATGAGGCTGGCTTTGCACCCTGGGGCAAAGCAGGACACAGAGACCCTGGATTTGGGGACACCCGGCCACCCTGCACTGCCGTGTCTCCCAGATTGACGGGATCGTCGTTTGAGCCTCCCCTTCTCCTGCAGATGAGGCACATCTGAGAGCTGGGTGGGTCGGGAGACATCTCCCCACCAGCATCAGAGACTCATGTGGGGCTTCAGCCTGGGCTCAGCACCCGCTTCTGCTGGGCCACAGAGGTGCCCTCGCTCCAGGACCCGACCCTCTGTACATCTCAGAGGCATCAAGCCTTTGTTCTACCCTCTCATGAGCATCCTTCATCGCGCGGCTCCTTGCATGTTGTCTGAGCAGCACCAGCTGGACACAAAACCACAACCTGCGCTGAACAGACCAAAAACTCAGCATTTTTCTGAGTCCGGCTTTACACGAGGCCCCGTCCCGCTGCTGGCTCCTGCAGCTCAGAGCTCCAGGTGATGGCAGCTCCTCCAGAGCCCCGGCTGCTGCAAGCCCGGGATGTACAAACAAGCAACCCAGTAAAAATGGGTAAAAATCAGCATTTCACAGCTGCTTCACTGTAGCTCCCTGCTCCAGCGCAGCCCAGTGATGCTCCTATGCAATTCCTAGATGTTTCCATTGCAATGGGCCGTGGACCCACCGAAATGCCGATGAGCCCCACAACTGGCCACGGCTCACCATGGGGCCATGGGAGCCGAAAATCAAGTGCTCTGGAGAATACTGAAGTGCTGGGGGCAGGGGCAAGGAGGCATGAGGCCTCGCTGCAGCAGGGATGCCCAGCACAGGGCAGGGTTAGGGCTGGAGGTGGTACCCATGGGAGGCTGCAGTGGAGCAAAAGAAGCCACCACCCTGAATGGGGTCATGAGCAAAGCACGAGGAGGTGGCCTGGGAACCCCTTGGGGCCTGGCTGCAGCACATGCAATGGCTGGTGGGGCTGGGTGTGCTCGTGGGTGGGGTGTGGTAAAGGATAAGAGGAGCAGGATGTAAAAAATACAGTGAGGAGAGGCAAGGTAGCATGATGGGGAGCTGTGGGACATGATGGAGAGCCACAGGAAGTAATGGAGAGCCACAGGGAGTGATGGAGAGCCAGGGGAAATGATGGAGAGCCACAGGGTATGATGGAGAACCAGGAGAAGTGTTGAAGAGCCGCAGGGTGTGACGGAGAGCCAGAAGTGATGGATAGCCTGGGAACGTGATGGAGAGCCAGGAGAAGTGATGAAGAGCCACGGAAAGTGATGGAGAGCCATGGGGGTGTGCTGGAGAACCTTGTAATGGTGAGACCGTTCTGCTGGGGCCTCACCCCACACCCTGGCCATGCCCAGGGAACTGAGGTTCCCAGATCACACAGGACCGAACCAGCCTGTGGGGGCAAGGTGCAGCAGGGGCACAGCTGGACCCATCCCAAGGGTAACATCGGGCTGATGGCAGCCCGGGCCAGGGAACCTGTCCCCTGTTGCCCATGTGCATTTGTTGGCATTGGCATCCAGCACAGCCAAGGAGAGCTGTGGTGTGGGGCTGCCCCGGGATGGTACCCGCTGTGCCACCTGGGGGGCCCGGGTACAAGCCTGATGGGCATCTCCCTGCAGATGGGGTGCCCCGGGGCAGTGATGTGCCACCTGATGCCCTGCACCACAGAGGCTGGAGGATGCTGCTCATCCAGGCACTTCAATCTTTGCTGGGAAACCTGCCTGGCGCTAACACCAGCCCAGCCCTTGGGCAGAGCGGTGGCGCTGGCAGAGCTGTGCCCGCTCCCGCAGCCCGGGCATGTCACCGGCCACCCCCAGCCTGTGCGTTGGGGCTGCGTGTCCTACGGCAGCGCGTCACCTCCTTCCTAAACTCCTTCCACTTCTGCTGCGAACCCTGCAGCAGCCCCTCCGCCAGCCGGTGGGACCTCGGCCACGTGCCGCCTTCTTCCAGCCAAGCAGAGTGAAAGAGAGAAAAATACATCTGTATGTATATATAGCATATATAGATAATCGGGGACCCTTTTCCTGCCTCCATCTCCTGCCTTTGCAGGTGTCTGAGCCGGCGGGGGCCGGGCAGCGCAGTGGGGCCGGGATGTGGGGCTGGGGGCTCTGCCCGCTCCCAGCCCCGCTTCCCGCGAGCGACGGCGGGGCGGCAGCGCGGGCGATGGGAACGCTGTACTCACCATATGGAGCCTCCATCTTAGCGCTTAGCTGGGTGCTTACATTGACCATGTCTCGCCGGCTACTGCTATGGGGACTTGGGGCGAACACCAGAGGAAGTGGAGGAATAAAAAAGAAATCTAAATAAATAAATAAAAATGTCTTTCACTAAGGAACTAGGTGAAGGCAGGAGGGAGCGCGAGAGGCAGGGCGAGGAAACCTGCCTCTCCTGTTATCTTATTGATTCGCTTAATCAGGGCTAATGTGGGTGGAGATGTTAAATAGTAACCAAGCTCTTATGGAAACCAATCTGCAAGGTGCCGTTGCTGTAGCTATAGTAACTGCTGCCAAGCTAGAAACTCAAACATGGCTTTTACTGGACTCTTTTGGGGCTCCTGTCTCCACCCGGTGTCAAGGCCGGGGCAGCCACCGGGCTGGGGTTCACCCCCGGCCATGGCGGGGACGGGGTGGCTGGATCCATCTCCGCAGCGTCCCGGGTCCTGCTGCTTTTTGTGCCGTCTCCCACCTGCGATGAGGAAACCAGGGCTGAGCCTGCCTTTAGCCAAGGGGCCAACCCTGCCGGTGGGCAAGGGGCCGTGGGATGAACCTTGGGGGCTGGCACGGGCAGAGCAGAGCCCGGCTGAGGCACAAGGGGTGAAACACCCTGGGCCATGCCCAGGAGCTTGTCCCCTCGGTGCAAAACCGGAGGGTGACTTGGGGACGGGGAGCCGCAGGGATGCTGTGGTGGGATGCAGGGTGGTGCCCTGAGCGCGGGGCTGGGGGACAGGGTGTTTGCAGCTCCTTCCTGTCTCCCTCTGCTCCCTCCCCACACTGGGGGGACCCACAAGGCACCACAGCTGCTCATGGACATCTATGCTCCCTCCTAGATGGCAGCACCCAGGTGAGGTGCTGGGCACCTCATGGTGCAGGGTTTGCAGATGGCATCCCCCACCTGGAGGCAGAGTCCCTGTGCTCCTGGTGGCTCCGTGGCAGGAGCAGTCCCTGCTCCTGGGGGGCTGCGGGGAGGGAATCGGGGCCGTGTGTTGCTGAGATGATGCTAAATATGTGAGGGATTCAGAGCTGGAGCAGAAAAAGTGATCGTCTGGCAGCGCAGGGCCTCCTGTACGTCTTGGGAAAGAGCTGGGCTGGAGAAGGCACTGAGGGGTCCCTGCCAGTCCCAGAACCCCCCCCCCAGAACCCCAGCTATTGAAACCCTGCAGCCCCAAGGGGACAAAATTAGGGATATCTGCTCCTCTGGATGGGAATGCACATCCCAAGGGAGCGTGCAGCGAGAAGGGGTGAATGGGGAGAGGGCTGCCGGGCTGCGGCGCAGGAATTAGCAGCTGGGGACTCAGACCCAAGGCCTGGGAATGTGGGGACCCCTGAGTTTGCTGAGTGCTGAGAGGTCCTGGAGAGGGAGGGGATGTGGGTAACAGGGTCCTCGGTAGCACTGGGGGGGATGCAGGGCAGCGGGGTGGCATGGGGAAGCCTGGGGGGGACAGGGAGCTTGTGGCTCTCCAGCATCATCACCAGGTGTCCCAGCAGTGCTGGCTTCTCCCACACGATGGAGCAAAGCACCCAGGCATCTCCTGTGGCTGTGGCCCATGGCATCACTGAGGGTTTCTGCACCCCAGTTGCTGTTTACTCCCAAAACCAGAGCAAAAGCACCAGCTCGGTGTTACCCCGAGGCGCCAGGCTGTGAGTAAGGGAGGACCAACACGAGCTTGGGGGTCTCCAGGCTGCTTTATTGGGGGGCTCAGAGCCAGGAGCCCTGTGGCCAGACGGACTGCCGTGGAGCAGGGGGCACACTCAGAGCTCCCCACTGGTCCTCCAGCCGCTCATCAAGAGGGGAACATCTTGGTATTCACTTACACCAGCCTGTGCCTTAGCACGGGTGGGGGACAGTGGGGAAAGCCCCCCAAGCCCACAGAGCAGGGACCATGCCAGCCAGCCCTGCTCCCTCCATGCACCCCCAAACCATCCCTATTTCATTAAATAGGGACCTGAACCATCCCTATTCCCCCCCAAAAGTGGGAAGCAGCCGGACAATGCGAGAGGTGTGTTAAAAAAGCAGTTTCCTACATGGCACTAGGGATGAAGCAGGTTGGATAGCCGGGCTGCTGGGGGGGGGTCGGTGTTATAAATAATTCTGGTTCACCCCGTTCCCACTCCTGGGGGTTTCCTCGCCGGGCAGCAGCCCTAGAACCAGCTGACTTGGTTGGATTTGAGTCCAGTGAAGCACATGTTGTTGGAGCAGCCCCCGCCGTAGGTGGGGGGGCAGGCCGAGCACGGCCGCCCCACCTTGTATGGCGCTTCTCCCAGCCAGTTGCCCCTAAAAAGAGAGGAGGGCACCACCTGTGAGCCCCATCGCCTCGCCGCTGGCACCAGAGCAAGGAGGAGGATGGCGCGGGGAGGGGGGGGAGCGCTTCCTCTAACTTACTTGAACTTCAAGTAAGTTCATCACTTACTTGATGGCGTAGTTGCAGACGAGCAGGACGGCGTGCCGCCACGTGCTGCCCCACACCTGCACGTTGGCACAGGTGCTGAGGGCACAGCCCAGGCGGCTGGAGGATGCCCACACCATCTGCGCCGGGACAGAGAACAGGCGCTGTCAGTGAGTGCCCACCCAGGGGTCCCACAGCCCCTCACCCTGGGACCCCAGCACAGGGCTCCGTCCCACCAGGGGATCGCATCCCGCCTGCCTGGATTTCTGGGGCTGGGTGCTGTGCCCATCACGGGGAGTGCTTTGTCACCAGAGGGTGATCTTCTGCATCTTCTGCATCTTCTGCCTGCAGCCTGTGCTGCCTGCAAGGGGCTGCCTTGCTGAGCTCGCTTAAATGAGCAGCAGAGTCTGGGTCACTTCTCCGATTTACCCAAATTAGTTCCTAAACCTCACCGGTAGCTCACCCTGCACACAGGAAGCTGAAGCAGAAGCTCCTCTTAAAGCCTGTCCTGGCTGAATTTCTTCCTTAAAAGAATGTATCATCTTGCCTATTGGCAACCCGGAGCATCCCCGAGCGTCCCCACGGACGAGCTACACAGGGATGCAGTTGCTCAGGTAAAGGTTGGAGCCAAGCAGAGGAGGTAATTAGGGGCTGGCACAGCTTTATCACTGAGCAGGGCAGCAGAGGAAGATTTTCCACCTTGTGCCAGCCAGGCAGCCAGTGAATGTGCCAGGGGACAAAGGGGCTGCATTCCCAGGGAACCAGACACGGCTGGGTGCTATAAAGCCACTCCGTGACAGAGGAGAGGGTTCATGCTCGGGGAAAGCACAAAGGGGATTTTTTTTTCTCCACCTTCGAGGTGCCAGTGGGGTAATAAAGAGAAAAAAGCCAAAGCAGGGAAAAAAGCTTAGAAAAAATGAAAGTCTCCCAGCCAACTGGCCTGAAGGTCCCAGCTGCACTTGAGTGGGGTGAAAGCCCCTGGGACCTCCATGCAAGAAGCCCAATTCCTGCAGGGGGCCAGGGTGGGAAAGCATCGCTGTCGGCTGCCTGCACCCCTCTGGCAGGCACTCTGCCTGCTGCCAGCCCCCCTGCCTCATTTGGAGCCAGCAGCTGCCAGGATTTGATCCCGGATCCCAGCTGCTGTTGGGAGAAGGGGTGCTCCCTGCACGGGTGTTGGGGAGGGGGCTGCAGCAGCCTGAGAAACTCTGACCTGCCCCTCAGGTAGGTGCGGGGGGGCTGTGGGGGGGCTTTGGTGCTCACCTGCGTGTAGTGGCTGCAGACAGAGCCGCTGCATTTGGAGGGGCAGCGGGGGTTGCACTCGCGGGGGTGGGGGAAGGAGTAGTGCTGCTTCTCCTGGTGCCACGATTTCACCATGTCCACCACAGAGTGGTACCTGCAAAAGGTGCCCTGCGTAAGGTGGATCACCTTCCTGGGGGAGGAAGAGGAGGGGGAGGAAGGCTCCACAAAGAGGGAATGGGGAAAAGAAGGGGGATGGAGCGGGGTCAACGATGTCTTTGCGTAAAGTTCACTCGTGCCCCAGACCAGAAGACCCGATCCTCGCTGGAGGCACCTGAGCTCTCAGCTGCATGGTGGAGATCCAGGACACACATCCTCCTGGTCTGTGTGCCCAGCAGAGAGGGAATTAATGCCATGCTCCCCAAATGAGCAGCAGGCACCTCTGGTTTCCCACGTTTACCTTGCTGCACGAGCTGGACCCTCCTCTCCACCCTGGGGGGGGCTTGATGTGCCTCTTGGTTGTATCCCAACCCTCTGCAACCCCAGCTCAGAACCTCTCTACCAAGGAGGTGCTGCTGCTCCTCCTCCAGCATCGTGGGGTGTGGGGGCTCCCCAGGAGCACTCACCTGCCCGAGTGGATGGAGAGGTTCTGCCCCACGTATTTCATCAGCTGGGGGGGCCCGTGGTCCCACAGGCAGCGTGCAGCCCACGCCTCCGCCGCCCTGGCCAGCCGCTCGTCCCACACCTGGCCAGGAGGAAAGGAAAAGGGCAGGCAGGGATTTCAGGTGCTCAGAGGAGAGTAAAAACCCGCTGCCTTGGGCTCAGGGGGGGCATTTCTGAACACCCATGGGTGTCCAAAAAATATGACTCAACATCAGGCTGGGAAAAGCCTGCAGGAAGCAGGGCAGCATGTCCAGGAGCAATGAACCACCCCAGCTGCCCACCCCAGCTCCGGGGCACAGAGAGTGCCCACTGCCCAGGCAGAGAACGGATGCACTGAAGCAGTGCAAGCCCTGTGTGTGTGATTCCCTCTGGGAATAAGCATTTTTGGCAGAAGGTGGAGTGGAATCCAGGGTTGAAACCCTGCAACCCTGTGCCACCACTGCAGCTTGCAGCCATCTCCAGCCTTTCACCGCAGACTGACTGGTGAGGACAGCTGGCTCCTTCATGCATTATTTAAAGGTTCCTCACCCATCCTGAACTGCCTTGGGGAGATGCCCGAGAGAGTTATTTTGGAAGGCAGGATTTTAGACCAAGCAAAAAGCAGCGCAGGATGCTCCTGGGCATGTCTGACCTGCCATGGTATCCAACAAGCTGGGCTGATGCCAGTGTCTCCCAAACCAGCATCCAGGGACCACCCAGCCACTCCGTCAGAGCTCTGGTCCCCTCCCTGGGATCAGAGCAGCATGTGGCACCTCCTGCACCAAGGGTCCCACTCTGCCAGCTGAAACCCCTCCTCTTGGTGGCTCCCCATCGCTCCTCCCTTTGGGGCTGGAGCTTGGAAACTCCAAGAAGGGTGGTGACAAGATGGAGAAAGCTCTGCCCAGGGTGGCCCTCGTTTGGAGGAGGTGCCTGACCCAGTGAGGCTGCTCAGTCCCTCTCCGTCTCATTCCTGGATGTTTCTTTTCCCGGGGGCTGGCATCCCTGGGCACACTCCTGCACCAGATCCCAAGGGACCCTGGAGCTTGGGATGGGGCCATCCTTCCTGGCTGAACTTAAGGGAAATGCTCCCACTTGCATTTTGGGTTGGGACCTGAGCTTTTCATGCTTGTAACCACCTCCCTTCCCTTAATGCTACCTCTGCAGCTCGGCTGGATGGATCCTGCCATCCCACAGCCAACAAGCTCCCAACAAGCACAGGACCAGAGGTGGCACCAGGTGGAAACATCACCCCGTTGGGACTCCAAGCCTTGTGTGCAGAGGCTGAAAGGTCTGCCCTGCACCAGGGATGCGAAACATCCCCTGGGAGAGGCGTCTATCTGCCAACCCAGGGCAGCATCCTGACATCTCCCTGTGTGGGTGCTCTGTCCCCCCCAGGGTGGGTGCCCACATCACGGGCGATCCCCTAGACCCCATGGCAGCAGCCAAGAGCTGTGGATCCCCAAACACCTTGCCAGAGTCCAACTCACCATATACTCCATGTTGGCGGCGGGGGGGGACACCTGTGACCGCACTTGGTTGTGGTAGTCCAAAATGACACTCATGTCACGGGGGGAGAGGTATCGCTTCCGACGGCTCCGGGGGACCCCCACGCCCCACAGCAGGCCCTCGGGTCTGCCCCCGGGAGGGGACAGGAGCTCGGTGGCGTTGGGCAGCAGGAAGGAGTTGGACTGCTGTGTGGTCCAGAAGCCCAAGGCGGTGAGGTACAGGGGCAAGTGGAGCACGGCCATGCTCGCCCAGCCGGCGGGATCGCCCGGCCGCTTCCCACTCCTGCACAGAGTTAAGCAAGGACAAGGCAGATCACCAGCCCCCGCTGCCGGAGCGTGGATCTAGGAGAGAAACAACACAGGCACCGCTCAGGTTTGCGGTTCGCATGCAAACACCACTTCCCAAAATAAGATGGAAATAAATTTTCCTTTTTTTTTTTCCTTTTCAAATTAAATTTGT
Organism: Tringa solitaria; assembly: GCA_026413425.1. Lineage (NCBI taxonomy): Eukaryota > Metazoa > Chordata > Aves > Charadriiformes > Scolopacidae > Tringa > Tringa solitaria. Next base: position 10,570,209 of record JAOXJM010000005.1, on the reverse strand, counting down.
AAAATTAATCTCTTCGGTAATCTCCTTTATTACAGCCAATTCCCCAGGACTGGCAGAGAGATGGCTGGGGAATTGGTTTTCTTGTTTTTTCTTTAAAGAAAAACAGACCAAAATCAGTACAAAATCTCCCCCGTTTTTTCACTTATTGCACGTACCTGCCAGGCAGGGGCTAATTAGGAGCATGCTGAGATATTCACTGCTGCCGCCTGCCCTGTAACTTCCCAGGCGTTTGGTTTGCTGAGTAAATCCCCAGCACAAATGGAAATCTCATGCACATACAGAAAGGCACCGCAAGTTTTAAAAGCATGGACGAGAAATCCTAAAGATTCTTTATCTCAGGGAAAGAAAAAGAAACCTTCGCAAAACCCCAGAATAATTAAAAAAAAAAAAAAAAAAGAGAGAGAAAAATGCCAGAATATCTCCTCATCAGCCGATACACCTCCTAACATCCCTGCCAGCCCTTCCCCGGAGCAGCGGGGAGGATGTTCCCCCGACTACGTACCTTGAGGTCTGAGCCAAGAGCAGCCGAGCCCGGCGGTGGCAGCCGGTGGGATTGACCTTTGCGAACAACCTGCTGGGGCAGATGCTGGGGGGGGATGTGGGGGGAAAGGTTTAGCCTAGTCCCGCCGGGCAGCCCACTGCGGCATCTGACGCAAAACCTGCATCTTAACTCTTCCCCCGGGGAAAGTCCTGAAGTTTGGAAGGAGCCCCGCTTGGAGATTTATAGGCTGGTGGAGGCATCCGCGCGCAGGGGCGCGCACGCAGCACGCTGAGCCCTGCACGGTGCCGGCGGGGGGAAGCCAGCAGAGCCCCAGCGGGCAGAGGGGCTGCTGCTCGGCTGCTGCTGGGTTGGTTGGTTTTTTTTTTTCCAGCTGCCTAGATTCCTAGAATCACCTCTCCCCTGTTCACCCACACCCCCCCACACACACAGGGGGTCTCGCTGGGAGCGGTGGGTAGGGAAGTGAATCCAGGTTGGCAAGGGGGTTTTGCCCTGGGAAGGGGCAGCAGGGCTGGCACTCACTGGGAGACCCAGCATGACCTAAGCAGATGGTAGAGGTGCCCCTTTCCAGGACTTTGAATGTCCCTGGGCCAGCAGCATTCCCTGTTAGAAGTGAAGCCACTGGCCGGTTGGGTTCCCCAAGGACTAGGGTTTGCCACAGCCCTGGGGGGGCTCTGCCCCTGTCCCCACCACTGATCTAGGCTGGTGATACCCAGCCAGGGGCATCTCATCAGGGGAAAAGAGCCCTTCCTTCCTCTGCGGGCTGTGCTCTGTCCCCAGGGAGGGGAAATGGCTGCAGGAGCCTGAAAGCTGTAGACAATCCTGCAGCATTAAGTGTGTTTCCCTATAACATCCCAGCGGTTACAGCGCCCGGGGCCAGCTGAATTATTGCAGGTCACAAAAATGCAAGCCTGGCAGGCTGGAGGGGCTGCTTGCAATGCCCATCACATCTCTTCCTCCTGCCTTGTTGGGAGCCAGAGCAAGCAGCCGTGTGTGAGCTGTGGCACAGCTCACTGTCATCATCACCCTGTACCACGATGCCCCAGATAAGCAGGGTGCTCGTCCCACACCTTGCCAGGGCACAGGTGGGTTTGGAGCCAGGATTTGGTTTCTTGGGCAGCACCGAGGCAAAATTCCCTCTCCTGAGCTGGTGGGAGGCAGGGAGATGGAGGCACAGAGCTGAGACCGGAGGCACAGAGCTGAGACCGGAGCATGCCTGGGAGAAAGTTGGTGCTTAGACAGGGGGACAAGGAGGCTGCTGGGGAGGAGGGGAGGAGGAGGCAGTCCCACAGCAGCAGCCCATCACTCCTTCTCAGCTCCTGTCCTGTCTTGGGACTGATGGCACATCATAGAGCCCAGCTAGCTTCACTCACAGTCCCCAGGACCTGCAGTGGAACAGAAGCCACCCCGGAGCTCAGGGGGGAGCAGACCCAAGCGTGGAGCGCGAATAACACCCAGGTGCTGAGCTGATGTGCTGTAGCAATACAGCCTCACCCTGCTCTGAGCCTCTGCTGAAATAGTCCCCCGTGTATATTTTTCCTGGCATCTGCTCTCCCATAAAGCAACTCAAGATGCTGCGGGCCCCGGGGAGCGGCTGGAGACATGTGCAAGAGGGATATTTCCATCCTCTCCCCACCCAGCGGGTGGGATGATGATTGTGCCAGCGAGGAGACAGGGAAAGCGCTGCCGAGGCATCTCCAGCCCCTTGGTGTGGAGAGCAGCAGCATCCCATGTGCTGGCAGGGGTGGGCACGCTGTAGGGGCTATGCTCTGCCACGGATGCCAGCACTGGGCACACTGGGGTGTCAGGGTGGCTCCCAGAGCCCACCAGCTCTCCAGGCTGCCTGTTGTAGGGGGTCTAACCAGCTCAGCTTCACCTTCCCAGCACCAGACCACCCCAAAAAAACCAGTCACTTTTACCCAGACACTGGGCAAAGCACCATCCCCAGTTTGTTGACACCCTGGTTTTATGTTCATCCCTATGTGGAAGGTGAGTGCCAGTTCCAGGGGCTGGTGGCAGGAAGGTCCTTCGTACCACACCAGGATGACACACACCGGGGCCGTCTCCCTCCACTCAACCTCAGCCGTCAAATCTCTCGTTAGTGAGGCTGGTGAAGGCGGTTTCATTCCCAGCGGATTAGAAAGGCAGATGGAGACACGCAGCAGCAATCTCAACTGGGCAGACTGGGGATGTGGTCTGGGCATACTGGGAGGAGCAGCTGCCCACCAAGGCAGGAAGGGCACTGGGGCTGCGTTATGGGGAGGGTATTTTTAACGATTTATTATTTCACACAAGACGGAGCCCTAAGCAGCAAATGCTCACCCAGCACCATGAACTGCAAAGCTTTGCATTTAAGAATTTTTGGGGTGGGTTTTTTTTTTGTTTCCCTGGGGCTTGGGGTGAGCCAACCCACCGCAGCTCCCACTGCCACGCAGCAGCCGAGCCGCACCGAGCCTCTGCACGGAGACGAGGCGAGGGTTTTGTCTTGGGTGCAGGTTGAAAGCACTGCTTAATCAGCACTCCGCGAGACAATCCAAATTCCAGGAACTGGAAGGGGTTTGTGTCCTTGCCAGGCGTAATATCCTGCAGCCCAGACTGGCCCGGCTGCCAAAGCACACGGTTATCTGCAGCGAGGACCTTGCTGGGAGCCAAGAAGCACACGCATTCAGCTGGATACAGCAGCAAATTCTCATTTTAATGAGCACTGGGGGGGAAAGAAAGAGATAAATCTCTGGGTTCACAGCACTTTCTTGGCAGGGATGCCCACCCATGCTTTTAAGATTGACACGAGTAGCAGCTCACCCCAGAATAAGCCACAACAGGACTCGCAGGATTCCTCTGTCATGTGTGTTTCTCCCCTCTGTTGGCTTCAGGCATCCCCCATCGCCCACGTACCAAGGTGGCAGGTGGTGACACGAGCCCACATAGGACCGTGCAGGGCTTTGCCCCTTGCTGAGGCACGGGGTCTGCTGTGGCCCCTCAGCATCCCTGTGCCTGGAGGAGGTTGGTGTGGTTTCCCAGGGCAGGAGCTTTCTCTTTACTGGGGGAAAATAAAACAAAACAAAAGCCCTGTTTGAATAAAACTGTTTTCCCAACTAATGCACAAACTCTGTTGCTCTGGTAAAATACCCCCCTCTTATGAACTGGCAGAAAGGCTCGTTTTCCAGCTTTTGCTGAAAGGTGTTAATTTCCCACAGTCCTGCCCCAAAACACCATCAGCATCTCCAGCTACCTGGTGCCCACTCTGCCAGGGAAGGAAAGTGGGGCTTTTGATGGCTATTTGCATTTCTAGAGCCCTGTGGAGATCCAGCACATCCAGAGTTTGGTTCCTGCTCATGCATTATGAAAGCAGATCTTCCTTCTGACTTAGAGGTCAGAAGATTTGGTGTCCGTATGTTGTGATGTGAGAAAACCCAGGCTGAACTCCTGCACGTTTATTTGTGATCTCCCTGAAGTGAAACACCCCACTGAGCTGTAACCCACCTGAGATCATTCCTGAGGTCTGAGGACTTTGGAGTCATCCTTCTTGCTGATTAGGACCAGCTCTTTGTAAATGTTGAATCCCTTTCTGAACCAAGCCGAGCCTTGGAGGAAGGGGTGTGGAAAAGTCAAATCTCACACTGAAGAGGTGCCCTCCCAGGCTGCAGGAACAGGGGGTGAATTCTCACCTGCCAGCAGAAATGTACCCTTCTTGGTGCAGGGACACTGTGTTGGGATGGACTCTTCCAAAGAACTCAGCCTTTCTTCATCAAAATTAAACAAGTTTGGTAAGTATCGAACCCCTTCTCCCTGATATCTCAGACATCGCAGGAACAGAGCAAGTTTCTCAAAGGAAATTTCACAAGTTCAATGAGAAGTAGTTAAAATTGTGAATTTGCATCATATGAACCATTCTTATTATTCTCTGTTGAAACCTGGAATGGATGATTTCCAATCACAAAGGCATTGAACACCTCTCTGATTTGCAGGACTGTTTGCAATCCACGGATGTTGCTGCAAAATCCATCCATGGGATTGTTGCTGTGCCAGGGGCAGGCTCCTCCATCGGCAGGGGCAGGCAGTTGCAGTCTCAGAGATTGAGCCCAAGGTCCTGGAGATTTTCATACAATGCCCAGCGCCTGCCTCTGCATTAGGTGCGATATCCTCTCATATGATAGGACATGAGAAAACCTAAAAATAAAGGTAAAAAAAAAACAAAAACCTTTCCCATTTTATACATAGTGATGCTGTGGGGAGACAGCAGTCGGGAGCACAGGCAGGGACCTTCACGTGTGGGTCCTACCACCCAGGCTGGGCTTGATAGGGAGGCACAGAGCAGCCTTGCCCACAGCCTGGCTACCCCGACCCACGAGCCAAAGGCCACCTGGGCATTGCCCCAGCTCTATGAGTTGTGATTTGCTCCTTTTACTGGTGCAACTGGCCAGGTCCTGATAGGAGCCCTACCCTTGGGAGTCTTTAGCACCAGCAGCAACTGTGCTGAAAACGTAGCAGCACTAATGCTTTTGTGGTGCAAAGTAAAAACCACTTGCTTTGGGGTATTAACTAAGGTGTCCCTCAAGGTTAACGGGATCCTACATAATGTCCTTGGTCAGTAGGTGGGTACCGGCCCCCCTACCCCTCTCCCCATCCCCATGGCACCATCCCAGCTGTGGTCCCCACCACCAGCCCGCGACTGCCTGTGAGGAAGCTGCAAAGGCCACTGGTTCCAGCCAGCACCAAGATATAATTGGAGCCTTTGAAAGGTGAGAAATTTTTCCACCAGCTCTAGAAATAAACGTCTCTGAAGTTGAGTGCTGTGGATGGTAGTTCCTCGCAAAGGTATTTTTTACAGTAACTGGGCTAAGTTTAGAAATCAACTTAACAAATAGCACGGAAGCTCCTCTCAGCACAATTCAGAAGATAGTTAATTTGCTGTTTGCTAACGATTTGGTTTTTAGCCCAGCGCTGTGGGCTGCACTCTGCCAACGAGAGAAGAATCTAACAGGTCAATGGAAAGAGGGGCCCATCACACCATGAGTCAGCCGAGACTGAGATAGACCCAAACCTGGGAGCCAAACATCAGCTGTGACCTCATCAGCCGGAGCTGGGTACCATGACCCCCCACCCCACAGCAGCGCTGTGCCCATCACCCCACCAACCCCATCCCCACTGCACGCCCCCAGCTCTGCCCACAGACACGTGCCAGAGTCAACAGCCCTGGAAATATGATGATGATGGTGGGTGGCTTTTTTACTGTGCTCATCACCTGCTCTCCTCACCGCTGGCTTTCAGGCTCAGTGGTGGGGAAACCCATTGGTCCCACCCCAGGGGTCCCGGTAGGATTTCCCCATCCCATAGAGCAAAACCAGCCTGCACAAAAAACATCATCTGGGGTGAGCTGAGATCGTTTCTTTCCTTGGCATCTGACACAGTAAGTGGTACCTGTGTAATGGCTGAGAAATGCTGCAGCTCCGGCAAAGGGCTGGACCAGCTGCTGGTCGGGGGCTAGCGGATCCCAGCCCCGAAAGCCCAGACCAGGCGAAGTGAAGTCAGGACACCCTGGCAGCCTTACTGTGTAATTTTCTTGCTTGGACGGGTGTGTGCCGCAGCTTGACTGCAGCCCCTGTGTGTTCAGTCCATTCCCCTCTTTTTTTCCAAGACCAAAATTAAGATAGAAACTGAGCACCTGGCACCGGTTCACAGGCGGGTTTGTCATGGCTGCACAGGGAGGTCTTGTTCCTGTTGCTCCTCTTCTCGGGGGTGGCCCTGGTGCTCATGTGCCCAGGCCCCCACTGTGGCACTGGCAAACACCCCCCAACCATCCCCACCGGTGCATGGTTCACTCTCTCCAGCTGCAAAATGTTGTGTTTTTTTCACAGAAAACTGTTGCTGCTGTTTGTTTGTTTGTTTGTTTTGCTCAGATTAAATAACATTGGGGCTAAAAGAGCTGCTGCTTTTCCTCCCCAGCTCTGTAGGAAGAAAGGGATGCTTACAGTGGTTTATCAACCCTTGGGATGTTGGGACAGGGTCTCCTGAAGGTGTTGCTTCTCCCTGCGGTCTGCCTGGGGGATGTTCGGCAGGAGAACATGGCTCAGGTGGGTGGCAATCACCCAAAGCCTGGCCAGCTTTAAAAGCAGACACTGGTGAGCACAGGAAGGCGGTGCAGGAGGAAAGACAAGCTGATCACCTCTACCAGAGGGCTTTGAGGGCTGCTGATGACCAGCAGCACCTCAGAACTGGTCCTGTCCCTCCAGGTGAGCCGGGCAGGACTATGCAGGATTTCTTCAACATCTGCCTATTTCTGCTATTGAAGCTGAAATGAGCCTCATATTTTTTTGATCACTTTTAAAACTCTCACTGTACCTGCCCATCTTGGGGCTTCCTGGTTCCTGCCCACAGAATGGGAGCATCTTGATGGACACTTTGTATTTTCACCCCTCCACCCTCCTGTAAAGATTTATTGTGAATCTTTGCCAAGAAATGTCCCTTTTCTCGTGGGACTTCCAAACTTTCCCACATTCAGATGGCTGGATCCAAGCCACCAGATTTCTCTCTGCCTAGACATGAAATTTCTCAGGTTCAACCATGGAAGCTCAGATGTTTGCAAGAGCATTTTGGTCAAAGCTGGACAGAGTCTGGAAAAGCAGAAAATGAGAATCTTGGGATGCTCTTTTCTGCTTTATTTCCTTCGTCTTCATCCAAGGACAACCATGCTGCCCTGTAAATACAGCTTGTGCAGCCCCTGCTGTCACACACCAGGCAGGGATTGCAGAGCCCATAGACATACCATCACTGCTGCCTTGTGCCAGACTTACCGAGGCGTCATCTGCTCCTCCTCTCTCTTGGACTCCACATTTATTACAGCAAAGTGTACGTGTTGGGGGCCTGCATGCACTCAACTGTCCAAAAAGCAACCTCCTGAGGCTGAGCCAAGCACGTATGTGAGGTACGAAGGAACAGAAATCAAGAGCTCTGACTCCACAAGCATTTGCCGGGTGATTTAAAGAAAGGAGCTCCCTGGGCTCAGCCTGTGCCAGATGATGTGAGAAGCAGCTGCAGTCCCCAGACTCACTTAGACACCCTGTCTGACACAAATCATAAATTTTGTTGTTCCAAGAACATAAAAGCCTGTGAGGAACCGTGCAGCTGGAGGTCCTGGCGAGACATGTCGCGTCGGTGGCACGGCATCTCGGTGGAGCCGTGCTGCGCTGCAGAAACTGGGAGAGGGTCGGGCTGGGAGACGGGCATGGCCATGGTTTGGGGATGCAGAAGAACCAAAGGTGGCGAGGAGCACACTGATGCCTCCTTCCTGTGCTGGACCATCCCGTAGGGTTTTGAAGTGGAAAACAAGCAGCAAACAGCACACCACCATTACAGATAATTTGTGCCCAGAAAAAAGAGAAGAAGCCCTGCTTGCAGTGCAGAGCCCGTAACAAATCTTCCCTGTTGTTCAAGTGAAAGGGACTGGCCTCTGCCATCAGTCCCCTGCTCATGACCCACCTTGCCCATGACCTGGTGCAAGCATTGGTCCTCGCTGGTGCATGTGCTTGGGGGATTGTTACCCCTCTGCTCTGGGTGTGAAGGCAGAGTTTGTGTTGTTTCATGCTGAGATGTATTTCCCTGCCCCCTGGCAGGCTGGGTCAGCGGCCACAGCGGCCACAACAAAGGTTACTTGCAGATCCTGCCCCATGCAAGCTTAATGTCAACAAGAAGCCCACCTGTGGTGGGTGGACACGGGGGTGACCCTTCCAGCAGGACACGAATCCCTGATGTGCATGTGCTTTGATCTGCCAGGGATAAATGAGAGTGTTTAAAATATACTGGGAAAAAACCCACACATATCTAGGAAGATATAGAAGGGAATCAGATTCCAATCAAAGCCTTGGAAGGTCCAAACCCATGATCTGCAGTTTAACTCAACACACTCAAAATGGAAACGATTGTCTCCACATTTCTCTCAGCATGGAGATGCGCTCCCCAGGGTCTTTTCTCCTCTAACCAGGGGATGTGCTGACATGTGAGTCCCTGAAAACCATGGAACTGGGACACCCCATATGAAAACCACCTGGTCTGAGGATGCTCTGAGTGCTGGCAGCTCCACTGAGGCCACATTCCCCAGCGCCTGCCCTTTGACATACACAGGGAGCTGGAACGGGGGATTCCTGCTGCTCATCAGCAGCTCTGTCCATCACTCAGGGACACAGAGCTCTGACAGTGGCTTGTGCTGACACATCTGTGCTAGCCTGATGTTGCCCATGTGCCACGAGCCATAGGGAGGAAACACCGGTGGAGCTGGGCACACACCAGTACCTGGGACACGTGTCCCACGGGGACCTGGGCTTGTGGTGGCTGATAAGGACCACAGCTGATAATGTTCATGCTGCCTCGTCCTCCCCGCTGCTGCTGGGGAAATTTACCTATCCCGCACGGGCAAGCCTGGCACAATCCATCCTTCATCCTGCTAATGATGTGCCGGTGCCAGCACCCGCAGAGGCACCTGGCAGGTCGGTGCTCGGTGAAGGGAAGGAGGGAGCCCATCTGCCCCGCGGCCGGCATCTCGCAGGACAGCAAACACTGAGCTCACCCAGACAGCTGTTGCCTTTGGCACGTCCCTCTCCCTGCTCCGCTTCCCCGGCAGACACGGAGCGCGGTTTCACCCCGGCGTCCCGTCTGCTGCCCATGTGTTGCTGTCGAGCCGAGCCCCCCGGGGTGGTCGGGTCCCCCCGCACTCGGCTTTCTCCGCATTGAAAGCAGGGGAGGTGAGAGCCGTGCAGGAGCACCGCACCCCGGGAGCTGGGATGGGGGCACCCCCGGAGCACCCCGGAGCACCCCAGCGCACGTCCCAGAGCCAAGGGGAGAGACACCCTCAGGGGGTGCACACAGCTCCCAGATGGACCCTGTTACAGCCCCCGTGCTTCCTTTTGGGCTTCTCAACATCCAGCTGTGGGTTCCTGGCTGAGAGCAAGGGAGGGTGGCTTTGCCCCCAGGGCCATGTCCAAGCAAGAAGGTGCTGGGTCACGTTGGGGCTGAGGAACAAGCCTAGCCCCTTCCTTCTGCATCCTTCTCATCTGGTGCTCAGCTGTTTTTAGTTTTTCCTTTCCCTTTTTCTTATTTAAGCTGGTATTTTCATGCTGTGCTGATAAGAGAGGGGAAGCCTGGGAGGGCTGCTGGGTGGTTTGGTGGCTGGGGCAAGCTGATGGTTGTCCTCTTCATCCCCTCCTCTGGCTGCTGCAGCAGACACCCGGGACAGAGTGGTCCAGCAAAGCCCTGTTTTCAAAATCAACACCTTGGACCCCTGTAAGGGGTTTGGGGTGATGTTGGAAACTGGAACTTGATAAATTCATGGAGGTGTTATATGATATGTCTTCTGGCATGGGTAGCTCACCATGTCAACCATTGGACCTGCAAGAGCAGGTCAGAGATACAATGAGCTCTCAGCCCCTGTGAACAGCTGATGCCCATCTGGAGTAACGGGGATGAATGCAGGGGTTATAAAGCTAGAGTAGCAGTGTCGGGAGCAGGGCTAGTCCTCTCTCTTTCTCCCCAGGCAAGAACAGGGCCTTCCTCTTCTGTCTGCTCCAGTGATGGAAAGTATGAGACATCTCTGTTAGTTCATGGACCATGCTAAGAGGAAAACCTCCAGGTCTCCTCACCGCAGTGTTTCGTGTCTACCCGCCTCCCAAAGTGGGTCAGTAAATCAACAAGGCTCCCCTCTGTGTCTGCCAAAACCCCTCCAGCCGTCTCGTATAGATGACCATTGAGGTGATGAAGAAGGTTAATTGACTCTGATAAATATTTACCTATTTCTCTGGGTTTACAGAAACCTCGCTCCAGCCCCAGCTTTGAAGTGGAGTTCAAAGCCCCAGGAACACCGATGTCTCGGGGAGAGGGAACTCCCCCAGCGCGCGAAAACGGTCCTCTGCGAGGAGAGGTCCCGCATCCCCCATCCTCCTTGGAGGGCACCCAACACAGCAATGGCATCTTCCACCATCTCACACGGTCCTGCTCATCGCCCCACACCAGTGTAAGATCTGTTTTGCCAATTGTTTGAAACCTACATTAAATAACCAGCCCGAAGAAAGGCCTTTTCCCAGCAAAGTGGCAGAATATGCTTCTTATGTATTTTTTTTTCCCCTAGCCTCTGAATGGTGTCAACACAGATTGGGCTGAGTTGCACATCTGTGGTGGGCTCATATTTAAATAAATAGCCTGTTTGAACTGTACAAATAAACACTGGTGAAAAGAATCCTGTTTCTTTAAGTGAAGCTGGTAAATGCTCTGATTTAGTTAAAGCACTAGGATTTGGCTTTAATTTTATTTTTCACCAAACTTACAGCTAGGAGAAAGGAGAAAAAAAAAAAAAAGTTGTTTATTCTCAGAACAGGTAGAGTCCAGGCAGCAGGAGTGCAATCTTCATTACCCACTTCCTCCTCAGGCTGTTGGTGACCCCTCCCATGCACTGTTGACCACCCTCCATACCTTCCTCCCACCATGGTAAGGACCAGAGCAGACTGCTGTATTTTGGGAGATGCTCCATTCCTGGCAGACAGGGATGTGTTTCCTCATTGAGAGCTGAGACCAGCCAGTCTGGCCCACTTTGTGTTAGGAAACTGGGCCAGACCATAATGGGCCAGTAATAGCCCTTCCAAACTCTTGTGCTTGACAGTGAACTCTCGTTAGCTGCCTTAGAAGCTCCCTAACAAACACTTCAGGCTTAATTTGCCATTTGGGAGTGTTTAATCCTAATGTCAGATCTCCTCCTCCACCTGGTGGGACCACACAGGTACAGACAGCAAAGCAAGCGCTCCCAAACTCCTGCAAAAGCTGAAGGGAAGAGTCCTGGGTGGAAAAAATGGTGATGAACTAGAGCCCAAAGCTCTGGCACCAATGCAGCTCTGGGCTTCTCCTTGAGCCAAACTCATCCCAGGGGTTGTTGACCTGGGCACTGCTCAGAGCTCTTCACTCTGACACGTCCCCTCACCTCCACGTCTCTCTGCCCATCTTGTCTTTCAGATGCCACCAATGGTCAATGACCCCACTGATAAACTCCGTGACCTCGGGCATCCTTGTTTCTTCTGAGGAAGGCTGAGATGTGGGACAGCCCCGCAGTGAAAGAGCGCAGTGAGGAGAGCGGGAGGTGTTCAGCTCGCTGAACGCAGCAAACACATAGGTAAAAAACTGACCAAATCAATTGCAAAAGAAAAATATTTTTTCTATTAATTTAAGCTTCCAAATTAAGACTGTGACCGTCTTGAGTGCACTGGCTATTCAGCATACCCTTTGAACATCTTCTGTAATTATTATTTTTCATCTACAGGGCACTTCAATACTCATTATGGTCAAGACAAATTCCTATCACATTTCCAGTCAATACTTATAATTAAGCAAGCCAGTAAAGCACAGATTAAATATTATGTATGTATGTTTTTTCATTTTATATTTAATATTTGTAATTCTATATTTGACTGAAATAGCCACAGCTCATGTTATGTGGCTGGTTGTACCAGTTACACAGTCAAGAAAACAGAACTATTAGCGGCGGTCCTTGTAGCTAATTAGCACAAAGTCACTTCCAAATTTTACACCTGAATATATGACTCTGATTCTTTCCTGCAAACATACAAGCTAAAAATGCACCAGTATAGTTTGAAAAGTTCATATTTCTGACTGTGAATGAATACGCACAGACTATTTCCTTCCCATATTTAATCAGTTCCAATAAACAGCAGTTTCTACGTCTAAAAAATATGCAATATTTTTGTACAGTAGCTCAAGGGCCACCCAGCAAATTTTTCCGTTGAAATTGTTGTTGTGGGATTTGCACGATGTTTAATCTGTGATTGATAATCATTATAGAAAGGGAATAAGTAGAGACAACAAATACCACTTTTAGCACATGGCTAACAGAAAGGTTAATCAGACTGCTGCCCACAGACCGCTGCCCGCTCAGCCTGCAGCAGAAAACCTACCCAGCATCTACCCCTGAAAAGCAACACAGCAAGAATGGAATTAATTCAGATGCGCAGGTGTTGGGGGGTGAGGGTTTTCTTTGGCAAACACAGAAGGCGCATTTATATGCTGCGCACAAAAAGGGGAATATTTCAGCAAGGAGCTGCAGACGCAGCCACCACAGCTGCTCAAGGAAGTCAGGCAATTATAGATAAACATGACTAATTAAGACCGTTTTATGCCCAAGTGCATGTATACTTAATCACATGAATTATACTTTCTCATGTGTAATCTCATCCCCACTTCATCTGCTAATGGGCTGTTTAATTTGTATTGTAGGAAGAGTAACCATTTTACATCTTTGTGAATTCTGGTTATTTTTAAGCTCTTCAGACCATTATCGTATCCCTATGCAACCTCGCTATTATCTCTGAAAGAAATTAAGGAAGGAGGAGAACAGAATCTCTCCTGCATCCTGCTCAGAGGCGGAGGCACTTGCCTATGGCTGGAGAGGGAAGTTTGTCGGAGCCAGACATTAAACCCAGCTCCTCAGAGCCCATGCTCATCACAAGACCATCCTCTCCTGTAAATTAAAACCCGTCATTAGTCTGCTCTGCTGCAATCTGGCCCCGTGGAACAAGAAATGTAAATATTTTGTAGCAGTAGGTATTAATTTGTAGCATTAATAAAGTTTGCGCCACTGAAAACTGAATTGGTTCTTTATTACGCTTTGCCCGGTATCCCAAAATATTTTGATCTTGGATATAACCACCAAATATGCTGAAAATTCCCTGCAGCTCAGATCATACCCTTCCTATTCATTTGAGGGGAGCTGGAGGGGAAATGTGTGACCTGCAGAGGTTTTTCAGGCCGGGCTCTGCGATGGTGCAGTCTGTACAAATTCCTCTGGGCTTAATTTCCACACCTTTTTTCTAAAATTCTTGGGGTTTCCCCTTGGTTTGGGCAGCCACACAGGTGGTAGTGAGTTACCATCATCTCTCGACTCAGCATCTCTGCTGTAAATAATGCAGCATCCACCCACGGGGGAGAGACTTACCCTTGGTTCTGCCCAGACCCATGACCAGGGCTCATCAGAAGAGCATCCCTCCCCATCAGAGACAGGCAGGAAAGGTCTAGTCCAGTCTGAAGGCAAGGCTGTGTTTCAAAGGCATCTCCAACACAAAGGAACAAAGCACAGTATTATTTCTTTCTTTCTTTTTTTTTTTTAAGCTGACAGTGACTAGAGAAGGCCGCAGAGCCAAAAGCACTGGGGCTGATGGACAGTGTCTCAGCGAAGGGCCAAAACTATCTTGAACTCCAAGCTTAAGCTTCTCTTAGGCAAAGAAAATACAGCAGAAATTATGCTTATGTAGCACCTCTCATGCAAACATCCCAGGACGCTCCATGATCAAACTCAAACACAATCAATCATGGAGATGTGAGCAGCGCTTGCCAAGGAAAACAGAGAGCAGGGGAGGCTCGGCAAGAATGAGCGGCACGGCCACCACCAGCACCTGGCTTCCAAAGGGAAGGAATGGGGGCTGGCGAGGGCCCCCCTGGGCAGGGAATGGTGGGTGAGCAGATGCCAGCAGGTGTGGGAATGGCTGTGAGGCAGGGGGACAAGCTGGGAAGAGAGGACATCTCAAATGGGACTCTGATGGTGGGGTGACTCAGCCCCACAAGTGTGTGGCCACAGGCTGGTGGCTCTGCTGGTCCTGCCGGGCAGTGTGCTGAGGACACCCACCATCTCCTCCTGCAGTACACATCCCTACAGCATGTGAGAACCCATCCTAGCCCAAACTCAGGTCAGAAAAGAACCATTGCTCATGTTTTCTAACAAAACATGGGTAGCTTTTCTCTTTCTCCTCCAGACATCCTCCCTTGGCTGCAACAGAGAGCAGAGGACCCAGAAATCTCACCAAAAAAGAAAGATTCCTATTTAGCACAGCCAAGAGACTTGGTTTGACTGAGTTGGGGATTAAGGTCAAACTTCTTGGTCCTGCTCCACAGCAAACCTCCAAAGCCTTGCCATCTTATTCTTCAGTGTCGGGAGGTTCCCTTGCTGGGGCTTTAGCAAAGGGCTGAAGAATTAAACGTCAGTAACTCATTCTGCAAATGGTTTTAAAGCATGATCAACTTTCCAGTAGCCATCTTGTCTTCTTCTAACACACAATGTTTTTGAGTGTGCTCAGCAAGAAGGACTTGTGCGCAGGGTCTCATGACACACGCGAGACTGTGACACCACTGCAGCATATTCGGGTACAACATCATTTTCTCAGCATCTCAGTGACAGCAGGTCACGGTGCAGCACCAGGAGCCTGAGCAAAATGCTGCCGTCTTGCGAGAAGGTCTGAATTTCTCTGCAGCTCATTTCAAGCTTCAGCTTGAATCAGGCAGTGGCTTGGTGAGGTTAAAGAAAAAGATACAAAGAAAGGGAAGGACCACCACATTTTCTATACCAGAAAAATTAATGCACTTTTGTATGGTTTATATCTGTTGCAGCTTGACCAGGTGTCTGAGGGAGCTCTTTGAGAACCTTCTGCAACCCCCTAGAAGAAATCTTATTCCCTGTTTATGAATAAAAGCTTTTTCTGCAGTTTTAAAAGGCCTAAATTCTTCTTCTGTGATTCTTTATAGAGCAATGGCAATCGGCTCCTCAGAAGGTCTGTTGGCCTTGGCCGGTGCACATGGCAGCAAATACATGGCCCGAAAGCAGAGATTTACTCTAAATCTGCAGGACACCTGGACCCAGCTGAGCTGTGCTCGCTGCCGTTGCGAGAATCCACAATTCACAGAGATAATCCTCAGACATTTCAAGCTGGGCTGAAGATAGACACATTTTCCAGCCCGTGCCATCAACTCCATTCATCCCGAGCAGGTGCCAAGCTTGTGAAATCTCTCCCGCCGTGTGGTAGACACCACCGCACGCTTCATTAGCCACCAGCCCAGCCACTGGCCACTGCAAACAGTCTGGGGCTCCCAGCCCCACACCTGGGAAGTGGAGGAGGCGAGGTTTCAAAGGCTGGGGGGGGGGG
>JAOXJM010000005.1:10506777-10539764 GCA_026413425.1 Tringa solitaria | reverse complement strand
CCAGGGCAGGGGGGTTGAAACTCAATGATCTTTAAGGTCCCTTCCAACTCTAACCATCCTATGATTCTATGAAATATCTAACTGTATTTGGGGGAGCATGTGTCTGTAACATTTCGCTCGGCTGCAGGGGCAGGTGGTGGATTTGGGTTCTCACACACCGGTTTGGAGCAGGGCCCTAATCACTGGGGGTAACACAGGTAACACACCGCCTTTGCAGCTACACAGGTCATTGTATTCCAGCAGTATGTCAGACCAGCCTACACTATTGTGACAAGCACAGCATAAATTCATGCATTGTCTAATCTCTGTGTGCTCATCCCTTGTAATTCCTGCTAAACATCGGCAATTCCGTGGCTGCCAGGTTGGATAAAGAACCAAAGCTCCTGGGAAATCCCGCTGCTTTCAAATACATAAAGCTAATTTTTGAGTTGGAGGCAAATGCAATTCATATAGCTTCAGCCACACTTGGCGTACGTTCCCAAAATGCATCCCAAGCCTAGAAATGCAGCATGACTCGCTAGGGATCACTGGAGCACATGGAAAACCAGCCAGAGGAGGTCCTAGCAGGCTGAGCTTTTACAGAAATGAGTACCTTGGAAGAGGAATATGTATTGTTTCCATGCAAGTTTTATACCAACACAATACATGAAAAAAACCATCAGCCCATCCCTCCGCCCGTGGGCGTGCTTTGCAATAAGACTAGGAGGGTGTTGAACACATTTAGAAATGTAAAGCCGTTTCTCCTCCCATATGGTTTATTGAGGATCTCAGTTTTCAAAGCATGAGTAGCAGTGAGGCCCGTTATTCTTTCCAACATGCAAAAGGCACAAGAAAGTCATCAACGTGATTCTGTGCAAAGTGTCTCTAAGAAAACACACAGCGAGGAAATGATGGAAAAAAGCCCCCGATGGAAGAGAAAGCCAAAGTGCCTTCAGGAAGGTGCTGAAAAGTTCTGAAAATGGTCGTACTTTTTCAGAGTCCAGATATGCTCAGTCGGTAAAAGAGGCTTTGCAAATCCGTGAAAGAAAACTCAAAGAGACAGAGCCAAGAGGCTTAAAACAATAATCTCCTTCATGTGCCAAAATTCAGGATGGAAGTCAAAATGATTTATCTCAGGAAAAAAGTGCGGCAGTTAAAGACAGACATTAAATTCTTTAAAAAAAAAAGCCCACCAAAACTCGACGTAGAAAGTGGATACATTCTAAGAGCAGCTCAATAAAAAATATTCCCTTTAATGAAAATAATTTAAAAAATGGATACTTGAAGAACGCAAATCCACCTTGACTGTGACCAGCTACTGCACCCTGCTCCCAGGAAAGCCTCCGAGCGCGACACGACGCCTTCCAGGAGAAGGAAGTCCGCGCTACCTGCGTGTGTGAAATGTGGCCGGTGAACAATTTGGAAACACAAACGTACAGGACCGAGTATCCGAGTCCCATTAGTTAACCTGGGCGTCGGGAAACTTCCCGGGGTTCCCGTCTCTCCCCACTGGAGCTGGCCGGTGCCGGAGGCGGCGTCGCTTCCCGGTGGGCACGGCTGAGCCCGTGAACCCCTGAGCCTCTCGCTGGAGTTGAATACTTAAACCTAAAAAAGGCATTTACAAGTTGACGCTTTTTTGTTGTTGTTGTCTTATTTCCTTGCAGTATACGTTTCTACTTCTAGACTATGGAATGTTACATTAAACAATATAATTATTCATTACCTTGCTTCAAATTTCATTACAGTTACTGAGGCTTCATCATAATTTCACACAGCACAGAGACACCAAACTAAACACCAAGCAGCCAGCACTAGATGTATTTTTTCTTTAAGTACCAATAAGCAAAATATCCCATTCCTCCCAGGGATCCCATCAGGAAGGAGGCTCCGAGGAAGGAGGGAGGTTTCCGCTTGACCAGCCTGAAGGCATTGGGCACCACCGCGGAGAGGAGCGTGGTGTGTATATCTCCCAAAACTTTCCTGAAGGCGAAGCGTTTTTGTATCCTGTCGAAGAAGGACTGTAGGTTAGGTCTGCTGCCATCTTCCCAGTATTTCTTAGAGAGTCCCAGAAACTTGAGGCGGTGCAGGGTCGCTCCTAACAAGACGTCGGCCAAAGTAAAGACGCACCCGCAGAGCCAAAGTTCACACTTCTGCCCTGGAGAGAGAGAAGTGAGAGAGCAGGTCAGGTAAGAGGAAACCCTTGGGTGGACACCTAAAAACTTGCTCAAAAGATCCACGAAGGCTGGAGCATTTGCATTAGAGCTGGGGTGTTTTTTCTCAGCTCTCTGATGTCCCAAGAGATCAGACCCCATCTGCCAGGCTACATGACGGGGGATATGTGGGGCCACCATGGTGGAAATATCAAGCGATCATTTGTAGCCCACGTGAAGATACAAATCACTATCTTGACACTATCCAAGTCAAGAGCTGCAGGAGATGGCATCCTCTCATAGCCAGGAAGTCCCTGGAAAAGAACCCTTTGGCCTCCCTTGAAGGAAGATGTGGTGTGAGGACCTCTCATGCTGTGTCAGTGCTCGGGGACAGCAGCAGTATTTGTCCTTGGCTGCACGGGGAGCTGTTTCAGGAGTGTCATGTTAACTTGTCCTATTTTAGGGATGTGACAAATCCTCAGGAATCAAAACCATTTGTTGGCCTGGCCTGGCTGCTCTCCCTGTGGGCTCTCGGGGAGGTTTTGCCTCTGTCCCCTCTCCTGCAGCAGGGACCCAGCTCTGGGACACCAAAACCGGTAGCACATTTGTGCCAAAAGCCAGGTTTTTGGGAGCTCAGTGCGAATGCTGGGTGTGAGGACAGGCACCAAAGTGTTGATGACCCCTGCTGAGGAGTGACCCTGGAAATGACCTCACCAGAGAGATGTGTATGAATAAACCAAGCTGCTTTTAGGCTAGAAGAAGCAGATTCAGGCCAGGATAACGTTAAACACTCACTGGATGCCCTTTCGATGCTAAGGAGAAGGGCTGGGATGGACCTCTGATAGATGAAGGGAGGTAAGGAAAAACAGCAGAAGGGGTGCAAAACCTGGCCCCATCCAGCCTGAGCCCCCGGCTTTGCACTAAATCCTTAATTTTAGGGTCCTTCCACTGTCCTGTGGCTGTTAGACCTGGGAGGGAGAGAGCGGCACCTCTACTGCACCCCCAGGCAGGCACTGGTGCTGCCTGCAGGGCCAGGCTGGGGGAAATCACTGGTAATTAGCAGCCCTCATTTGTAGCCGCTTGGCAGCCTGCCTGATCCTGCTAGAGGCACAGCCCAAGTGGACAGATTGCCTGCGCCTAATTAGTCAATAAATGTTTTTGGTGGCTAATGAATTGTGGGGGTGCAGCAGCCAGAGCCTCCTGGGTGCTGTGGCGACCCTGAGGATGCTCGGGCTCAGATGTAAGGGAAGTCGGGGCCAAAGTCACTGCCTCGCTCTGGGGCACTGCTGTGGGTGAAGGAGAAAGCACAGGTGAGGATGGCAACTTCAGGAGGGAGCCATGATCCAGCCCTACTCCTCCTGGCCCTGGGCTTGTGCCCGCTGCTGGGGTCTGGCCCCGGCTGCGGGGTACCCCAGGGCAGAAGCATGAGCAAAGGCAACTCATCCCCTTTGCATCCACAGCGGCACCAGCTCGGATTAGCCCATCCCAGCCCTTCGTGCCTGCATCCAGGGGGTCTCCCCATGCTCCTGCAGCATCTCCCACCCTCCTCCTGCCCGCCCTGCCCTGCCCTGCCTGCATTGCTGAGCCTCGGGGCCGGCGGCCGGGGATGTGTGGGAGGAGAGCTGCTGCACTGCGGCTCCTGGGAGGCTGCCAAAGGGCTGGTGCTTGCGCCCACTGCTGAGATCCTGGCCTGGCCATGGCCACGGCCACAGCAGGGGGACTTCAGGATCCCAGAGCAGAGGGCAGGAGCAGCACGCAAGGACCGAAGGCAGCGGAGCGCCCAGGTGCCGGCAGCAGCCACCCCTCTGCTCCAGGCACCTGGGATGTCTTCTGAGGGCACCTCATTAGGCTGAGTTCTGCTGAGCTACCCCAGCTCCCAGATCACTTAATGAAGGTGTTCGTTGGAAGCAATTAGGATGCTGCTGTGAATCCATCAGGGCTCTCAGAAAATCCCCAACCCGGTACCTTGCAGGGCCTGACCTTGGCACCTCCGAGGGTGGCCCCAAGCATGACGCACGGCTCCCTGTGGCTGAGGCTGGCCCTGAGGGCAGGGGCAGCTGTGGGGCCATCCCCTACTTAACTGTGTCTGGGCTCTGCTCTGGACCTGGCACCGTGGCTCTGGCGGCTACCAGCCGTCCCGGGGCTGGGGTTATGAACCCTGCCAGCAGCGGGGACTGGAGGATGACGGCGTCATCCTAGGGTGATGGCAGGACAAGCGATGCCCAGCTGTGCCCATGCATCCCTGTCTGCCAGGGAGCTGGGGTGGCTCTGGGCAGACACCCAGCAGCATGTATTTGATGTCAGGGATGGCTGGTGTCGCTCTCTCCCACCCGCTGGCGTTTGACGCAGGTCCTGCAAAGGCTCCCACTCCTCCGGGGCCCCTGAAGTTCCCATCAGATTTCCCTGCCCACGCTCCGCAGGGATGTGCCACAGTCTCAGGAATGACAGGGTTGGCTGTGGGACATGTCCCCAGCCCCACGCTTTTGTCAGTCAGTGCTTCTCATGGTGCTTGACCCCGGGGCCAGCCCGCTCCTTTCTGACCCAGCTACTGGTAGCCCCTTGCTGGGGAAGAGGGGACCTGCCACCACCCTGTGATGTCTTTGGAGCTCCCACAGAGTAGGTGTGAGGACAGGAATCCTGCTGTCCCCTGTGGCAAGGGGTGCAGGGGCTCCCTGGAGCAGGGGTAGCTTGCCAGAGGTTAGCAAGACTGCGGCTGCAACACCATCAGGGCACCCATAAACAAGCAATTAGCGATAGAACAAGAGGGAATGGACTCCAACTGCATCAGGGTAGGTTTAGACTGGACATTAGGAAGAAATTCTTTACAGAAAGAGTGGTCAGACATTGGAATAGGCTGCCCAGGGAGGTGGTTGAGTCACCATCCTCGGATGAGTTTAAGAATCGCTTAGATGTGGTGTTGGGGGATATGGTGTAGGGAAAAACTTTGCAGAGTAGGGTAGATGGTTGGACTCGATGATCCCAACCTGAATGATTCTATGATTCTATGAAAAACAGGAGGCCAGCAGCCCCAGTCCCCTCAGTGCTTGCCCAATGAGGGATATTGATCAGGTGCAAAGCCATCAGCTGTTCCCGGTGTTGCACCTCGGTCTCATGTGGAAAAACACCCCATAAACCCAGCCCAGCGCCTACCTTGGTACTCCAGTTTCCTCTTCTCCAGCTCGGCTTCGATCTGGTCTAGCACCATCGCCAGTTCACCGAGGATCTTCTTCAGGTAGTTCACGTTGTCGTGCTCCAGGATCTTGGCCTGGTGGAGAGCAGGGTTAGGATTGGGGATGGATGGGCACATGGATGGACAGACACGGCCCCTGCAACAATGCAGGGACACAAGGCACCAGGTGCCCATGGCAGGTCCATGGCTCATGACCACCCACTGCGAGAGATGTGTGTGGCTTTGACCCACTTACCATGAGCTTCTTCTGCTTGGAGAGGTAGGGCTCTGATAGCTGTGGCTCCTCTTCATGGTCCAGCTTCATCAGGTCCGTGCTGGCATTAGCTAAATGTCCTGGGGGGAGACAGACGGAGGGGATGGGGGGGGGTGTTTGGCAAGAGTAGGGATGACCTCGTGTCTGGTAGCAAAGCACCTTGTCCTGCATGCAAAATAGTGTTGTGGCACCAAGAAAAATGACCTGGAGAACTAAAATGGGCCAAATTCATGGCTTGCTGCCACCGTGCCACCACAGGGGCTGGTGACCAGGGCTTTGCACACCTTCCTGAGGGCATGTGGCTTTTTAAGCCCTCCTGTCTGCTCATGGCAGGGCAGCGCTGGCTGTGGGGTACAGCACCTGGGGCACAGCAGATCCCCCTCCCTGGCCTTGGCGAGTCCCAGCTCTGCAGGTTTCAGGTGGGGTCTCAGCTCTTCATTTCCTCTGCTGGATTAGTATTAGACCTGCCAGAAGGTCTCCGTCTCTACCTGTCTCTTACTCTTTTAAGAACATCCCTGTTCCCTAAGAACATCCAGCCCCAGGTCAATCCTGTGGGATGTCTGAGCTGGCTGTGGGTGTGTGTACGGAGCAGCCTGGTAGGGAGCAGCACGGGAGGGGATGATCCCTCTACAGTGAAGATGTCCCACCCCAGCTCGGTGTCCAGGGATGCAATTCAGTAGTGTGGAGCCCATTGCAAGCACAGGAGAGATGCCTCCCTTCCTCCCTCCCAGGGCACAGGGAGCACGCGAAGGGCTTTGTGCAAGGGAGCTGATGGAGGGAAAGGAGCAGAGTAAATGGAAGAAGAGAATCCGAGATGCAGAGTAACACCTTAGGGATGACATAAATCACCCGAAGCTGGGCTAATCTCTGCCTGCTGGGGACCATCTGTCTCTCTCTCCTCGTTCCCTCCAACGAGGGCTTGGCTCTGCCGACGTGAGGGAGGTGCCAGCACTGCTGGGGCTGTACGCTGCTACAAAATGGTGAAACTCCCTCTTTTCTACCACGAACCTCAAAGCTTATGCTCACTAAGGCTCCCAGCTAAGGCTCTCCTGGGGCTGTAACTTGGAGGAAAGCCTGGATTTCGCCCTGGTTTCATTCCCTTATTCCCCTTGGGAAAGCCTGGCCCTTGGTTCACCCTCTCCTTGGGACACAACTAGGTGGATTTGTCTTGGCACCCGCTGCAACAGGGCAGCCCAGCCTGGGTGTAGGGCATGTGCCAGGCAGGAAGGGCATGGTTGGCACTGGGGCACCCCACGGACCTGCCCACTGCCCCTCCTTTGCTGCCATTGGGGATAAATGCCACCAGTGAGGAGGTTTGGACGGTGAGATATTTTTAAGGACCTCGGCAGAGCACTGGGGCAGTGATGTGAGGCAGGTGGCTCTGAAGGCATCACCCCTTTGGGGAGGGGACGGGCTCTGGGGGTGGAGGTGGTGCTTGGTGACATGAGGGAAAGCCAGCTGTGCAGGGTGCCCGCAGAGGTAGGGCAGACCATGAGGTACACCTCAACAACAACCTATTTCTCTTTGTGCGTGAGAGTACCCTGTTTCGGAGAGACCATCTGTGACCCGGAGAGCTGCAGGGATAGTGGGGGAATGGTGTTTGCTACAGGTGCTTCTTGGGGTCAGAGCCTAAGGGAGGGGAGAGATGTGGGGCACACTGGTGCCCTCCGAACAAGGTCACGTTTCTGGTGAGGGACTCTCTCCAGGAGCCATCCTTGCCATTGAGTTATATTAAGCATCGTCAATGTTTCATGAGCACTTGAAGGTCAAGTACACGGTCTTATGCCGATTCATCCACTGTCTGCAACTCCATCTGGCTGCAGTCACCCACCTTTGCCCTTAAAGCTATGGAAGAGAGAGGGGACGTGTGAGACAGGGAGCAAATTCACGTGCCCTAGAAAAACCTGGATTAGAAGCCTATGGGAGCCCAGACACATCTGGGGCCAGGAAGCCTCTATAGGGTGCCTGCAGCCCCCCAAATTAGCTGTGCTTTGCTGTTTCCTGGCTCTGTCCCTGCCTGTGTTGGTGGAAAGGGGAGACGAGGAAGAGCAGGGTGGCCGGCCAGGCCGCGGAGCCAAACTGAGTCTAAAGGAAGGTCTGGGGGAGCCGTCCCACCGGCACCGTTCCCGGCCAGCCCTGCTGGAGAGGCGACTTACTGCGGATCTCAGCGGTCGCGTACTTTGGGATCATGGAGTCGGTGGTGAGCTCGGGGTGCAGGATGCAGCCGTGGGTGTAGGCGTCCATGGGGAGGGAGTCCAGCAGCTCCCGGTACTGCAGCACCCGGGAGTGCAGCAGGCTGCCCGGCTCGGGGATCAGCTGCGTGACGTTTTCTGCCAGGGCCAAGGAGAGGGCTGTTAGCAGGGACACTCATTAGCGGCTCGTTAGCCAGTGTGCGGTCCTGGATTGGGCTACCTCTGAGAAGGGACTCCAAATCGTACTCCCTGCTCTGCTCTGCCCCCTCCCCGCTGCCCATCCCGTCCCACAGCGTGGCCATCCCGTGTCTGGAGATGGGCAAACCCTCAGGACCACAGGGACATGTACGTGTGTCGTTACGCAGCCCCCATGTCCCCAGGAGCTCAGCAGAGCAAGCCCTTTGCCTCTGCAGCCCCTGGATGTGTATGCCGTGGTTTCACATCTCTTAGAAGGGCAACAAAATCTTCCCCTTCTACAGAAAAAAAAAGCTAAAACACGAGGATTTGAGTTTGGGATCTCCCGAGTTACGCACTCATTGCACCAGTGGCAACGAGGTACCAAATTTTCTTGGGCTCCCTTGAAAATCCCGTTCAAAATAGATAATCAGGGGGCTGGTGACCAAAGAAGGAGCCCAGCACATGTTTCCTCTGCCCTCAGCCAGAGGAGAATCCCGTGCCCTGGCTGACTCGGTACCTCCCACGCCTTGTCGGGTTTTATTCACCTTTTGCGGGTGGCAGTTTGTACCCGGCTCTTTTTATTACACTTTTGGCTCAAAATACACAACAGATGATACCACAAGGAGTGAAATGTTGCTCTTGTCTCCCCCAAGAATATTAGGTCCACTTTTTTTATGGGATCATAAATGTTTATGGCATTTGCAGATAGCAGTTAATAGGCAGCGAGTAAATTTACCACCAGGACTCGGTACCCCCGCTTGCCCACACTCACTGCAGGGCTCACCGTGTGCTGGTGTCTCGGGCTGAGTTAAGGCACATCGGCAGAAGGACTTTGGCAGACATGGCCCTTAATTAAGGGCCTGAAACGACTTTTATGGCCAGCCCTGATGCCAATGGCAGGAGCAAGGCTGTGGGCACAGCCCGGCGATGCCCACCCGGCAGAGGCACAGCTTGCCCTGCCCTGGACCAAGTAGCATCGCTCCTGCCGGCACCTGCAGCTGGACAGGAGTCGGGGAGATTTTGGCATCTCTGGTGTTGCAAACCATCCAGCAGCTCCAATTCAGGGCTGTCTCTGCTCGCAGGCTCCATAAAGTTGTTCTGACCCACAGGCATCAGTGTTGCTGTCCCCTTAGTGAGGGGAGGTGTTGGTAGCTCCTCCCTGCCCATGGGCTGCTCGCTGCCTGCCCTGCCTGGGTTCCAGCTCTCCAAGCGGGGATTTTCCATCCGAGAAAAGCAACCGGCTGAATGAAATAAGAATAACCGACCTATAGCCTGCCTCCTCCTTCCACAGGGCTCCCAGCCAGGGGCCAACAGGCTGGTGCTGAGGCTGGAAACCAGCACATCCAGAGTGACTGCCCCATCCAGCAGCGAGATGGAGTGACCACAATGAAATAGTGGTGTGCTGCCTGCCAGCCTGCGTCCTTCAGAGCATCCCAGGGAGGTTTTTTGGTGGGACAGCGCTCACTTTGCCTTTGCACATCACAGAAGACCTGTATGTATGGGCTGCTGTTGCATATCATAGAATCATAGAATGGTTTGGGTTGGAAGGGACCTTAAAGATCATTTGGTTCCAGCCCTCCCTGCCATAGGCAGGGACATCTCCCACTAGACCACGTTGCTCAAAGCCCGGTCCAACCTGGCCTTGAAGACCTCCAGGGATGGGATATCCACAACTTCTCTGGGCAACCTGTTCCAGTGTCTCAGAGTAATGAATTTCTTTCTACTATCTCATCTAAATCTACCCTCTTTCAGTTTAAAACCTTTACCCCTTATCCTATGGCTCCACTCCCTGATCAAGAGTCCCCCCCATATAATCAGCCACTGATGGGCTGTGCAAAAGTGGCCCGAGGGGAGGCTCAGAAGGTTGGGGTTGGGGGTGCAGCCCTTGGAGGAGCCTCTTGCCCAGGCTCTGAGATGCATTGCCACCAGCCAACCCATCATGGTTTCTTGGCACTTCTGGGCCATGCCCCAGTGAGACGCACCCCCGAAGGTGGCTTATGGGCACTATTCACTGCTTTTTGCAGGGGGGAAAGGAAAACATTGCTCATCACAGCACCTTTTACTGATAGCTGTCCCTCAGGGTGTGTGTAGGCAACGGAGGAAAACGTAATTCAGTGAAAACACCTTATAAGTGCATTTTCAAGCTCTGCACATTTCTGCAAGGCAGGCAGTTCCCCTTTGGACCAACACCACAGCATCCTGGTAAGGCTTTTGCCAGCTGGCGTTGGTGGGCAATGGTCCGGGGCAGAGCACGCAGCAGAGAGTGATGCTCCGGGCCCTCTCCGTTTCTCGGTGAAAAGGTAAGAAATTGTACCTGGCTGGAAAATCTCAATGACAGGAGTTTCCCAGCTCACAGGCAGCACTGTGTCCCCCTCCCGCCGGGACAGCCTGTTGTCACATATGCCGGACCACCTGCCCTTCACAGAGACCGGGTGAATCTGGTCCACGGTGTGGGGACCACGGAGCGATGGTCTCCACTGTCTCTTGGTCCCGGGGCTGCCACCGGGTGGGAAAAAGGCTGCGACTCCCTGGGACCCACCACCAGCATGGGCTCCTCCTGCCCGGTCCCATCCCCGGTGCCCGGCCGGCAAGCGAGCATCGTCCCTCTGCTGAGCAGCACCACCACGGCGGGGCCGGGAGAGGACAGCAGCTGAGCTGGCAAGATGCCCTTGCTTCGGGAGCTATTTTGAGATGTTTTTGATGTCTCTGTTGCAAGGGGGATGGATGCTGGGGCGAGCGTCGTGACGGCACAGCCCAAGCTCCCTGCTCGGCTTTGAAGCCTCCCCGGCGGAGCGTCCCAGCCTGACAGCCCGCGGGGTTGGGGAAATGAGGGCGAAGGGACGTGAGATGCTGGGGAGAGGCTGCTTGCCGCAGTGGCCCTGCAAACAGCCACTTTCCACCACCATCTCAGCATCCTGGTGTGCCGGGCTCAGCCAGCCACCAACCCCAGCCCTGCTCGGAGGGGAATGTGGGCTTCCACCTCCTGGCTGTCCCTTCCTCTAGGCTTGTGTCACATCATCCTCTCAAGGTCCCCAGCACTGCTGGCTTTGTTTGACTTTAAAGAGGCAGTTTTCTCAGAGGCACAGTGGCACCGGGCACAGCAGGGTCCCCTGCCCATGGCTGGTGGCACAGGGCTCATGGAGGAAGGGGAGGGGGGCAGCAGCACCCGGCTCAAACCTACCTTCTTTCACTGGGGTCACTGGTGAGGAGTTACTGTGGTTTTTATACTGTTACCCGAGGCCAAAGTACAAAGGTGGCCAAACCCAGAAGCATTCCCATGGGCCGTGCCCCAGCCACAGCTCTGGTGAGATGTCACCACACACCATGGGGACAGGGGGAAACAGTCTGGTTTGGGAGTGTGGCCTCCAAGGCAGAAAAAAGGGGAACCCAGCTGCATTCCCATCCCCCCGAGTGCTCCAGCAGCGCTTCCAAGAGACATCTGGGGATTTCTGCTGTGAAAGTTTAGGGAGAGGTGGTGGCTCACTGCTCTTCTGGGGTAAAGATGAAACTTTCTAGATGAAAGAGGATGCATTTGGCAAACAGCAGCTGGATTAGACCCCAGTTCCCCCCCGAGATGCAGCCTACCCACTCCTTACCTCCTGTGAAGTTCTTCTCCATGTAGTCGATGATCTGGTTGTAATCACTGATGATGTTATCTCTGTGGATGATGACAGGCACCTCCTCCCCCAGGTTGAGCCGCATGAACCAGGGCTCCTTGTGCTCCATCAGGGGCATGCTGACGTCCCGCTCCTCACAGGGCAGCCCCTTCTCCGCGATGACCAGCCGCACCTGGGGCAAGAGAACGGGGAGAAAGGGCTCAGCCCCATGCACCGAGCCAGTCCTGAGACCCCTCAAAGCACCCTGAGAGCCCCATCACACTTCCCCAGCCACATAAGCACAGCCATGTGCCAGGAGACACCTTGTCCTGCCAGAAGCCAAGCAGCCCTTGGCATGGGGCAACTGTAAAAGCTGGGCAGCCAAGCAAGGATTTCCCTTCCCAGCAAATGGGAGAGACCCAAACCCATCCGAACTTTGCGGGATCATGGACCGTCCTCCCTCTGGTCACTGGTGACCCATGTGACAGGCAGAAGTGCTGGTGGGCTGAGAGCCCACCCCTCAGCAGCAGGTGGAGGGAGGTGGCAGCTCCCCAGCTGGGGGCAATCAGTGATGCTGCTCTGGGTCCCAGCATAGCCCAGCACTCACCTGAGGAGGAAGAGGAAGAGGCTGAACATATACTACACTTAGCACCCAGTGGGTGCTGCTGCCCAGCTGAAGGAGGCCTGGATGCTAACTCAGGTATGTCCTGTGCTCGGGGGTGGGCTTTGGCTTTACCAGGCAGGTTTTGAGCAGGGAGAAGGCTCTGTTTCATGGAGGCAACCCCTTCAGCCTGCAGGGCATCCCTCCAGCTCTGCAGGGTCATCTCCTGCCACCGTCACACCTCTTGTGCCACACCGGCTGCCTGCCCTCCTCCAGCCCTGGGCCAGTGAGCGGCACTGCTGGGGTGGCCGAGTCCAGCTGAGGGGCAGGAGGAGGCAGGAGAAAGGCTGGATGTGGGGCACCTTCCCCATCCACATCCCCCGCAGCCGGCCCTCGGGGCTGATCCTGCCTGAATGTGCACTCGGGGACGGCATTTTAGGCTTCTGGGTTATAAAAAACTGACCATTATGAACTAAGTATGTCAATCAGGGAAAAAAAAAAAACACAACCTCAGGGGATGCGAGACAGCCACGATTTACAGAACCACTGTATTCCCACTGTATTTACAGAACCACTCATTCCCACTGAATGAGGGAAAAATCACTTGTTTTCTCCCAAATAGCAGCAGCTAAAAATACAGCTTAACAAATATAAGCATTTCTATGAGTACTTCAGAGTTCCTGAGGAATTAGTCATTAATTATTTATAGGGCTGGCAAATTAATTTTTGCTTTTAAAGTCAAACAAGGAAAAGCCCGAGTCCTTCAGTTGCAACTTGCTCTCAGCCTTTTCCTCCCAGCTGAGGGAAGGCAGGACCACCCGGGGCATCTGTCCCCAAACTCCCTGTGCTTTCCCTGTTCTGCCATCAAGAGCCGAGGCCGAAGGCCTGGCAGTAGGCAGCGCGGGCAGGAGGGCTCAGCTCCAGGGGTAACCCCAACGCCTGTGGGTGAGGGGACCCCTGCTAGCGCCCTGAGGATGGGTCCCAGCTTGGGGGGGATGAAACATTCCCAGACCCCTCAGCCAGTCCTTGGCTGCGATGAGGCATCTCGAATAAAAACCCAACACTGGCTGTAAAACTCCAAAAATCCCTTCGTAGGGAGGGCCAGACGCTGGTGTGGGGGGCTCAGGGTCCCCCCCAGACGCAGCCCCAGCACTGTGAGGCTGTTGCCCAGTGGCTCCCGGAGCAGAGCAGGAAAAGCTTCGCCCGCAGCCGGCTCCGAGCAAAACTCCTCTGCAGGGGGGTCCCGTCTAGCCCCCGCCGCTCCCGGCCCTGCGACATCCATCACACCAGCTCGGGCTCGGCCACCTTCCAGCAAACGCTCTTCCCTTCCAAGTGACCTCAAAAGCGAAGCTGGTGGCAGTGCCAGCGGGTGCTGTGGCTCTCGCTGTGCCCTGTCCCCAGCGTCCTCAGCCCCGCAGAGGGGAGGCCGGTTGTAGGAAACCCCATACAAGAAGTGCCTTCACCGCTGCCTCCCTGCTGCTGGTGGCCACACAAAAAATAAGAAGAGTAAGCCCAGCGTGAGGCGGGGGAGCTGGGGACGAGCATCCCTCGCCGGTGCGGATCAGAAGCCCGTTAGTCGCCCGCTGCTGCCGCCGGCGAAGCCGACCATGTGCAGCCACCTTGCTGCATTGGGCATCCTCCCCACTGGGCATCCTCCCCTTTCTTTGTGCCCGCCGGCAGGAGCGTGCGGCTCTGTCCCCAGCCTCCCCGTGGGGCTCAGGGGGCCTCGCCACTGGGCTTCCCCCCACCTCTCCGAGTAGCCCGTTTCTCACCTGACGTTAATGGCATGAGAATGAGGGGAGGGCTGGGGTCGGGAGGAGAAGGTCAGGTTTGCTACACAGCTGCTGTGCCGCAAAATGAGCGTTTACTCTTGCCTGGAAAATGTGATTTCTCACTGGGACACGCCGGGAACAGCATTTCCAGGGCGCTGCTGCAATGTCAGGGGTATAAATCGTTGCTGCGTGCGGGGATCTCCTCCCTGGAAGGAGCCCGGCACGGGGGCTGCCTCCCCCTCTCCCAGCAGCAGGGTGGTCCCGGGGCCCGGCTCAGCCTTTGTCTGTGCTCCTGGCCACGCCGGAGCGGGGCTGTGAGCCAGCACAAAGCCAAGGCGGTTCCCGGTGCAAGCCACGATCCCAAAGCAAAAGCAGGATTTGGCTGAGCCCCCCCATTCCCCGTCCCCTCCCCAGGCAGATGCTGTTAAAACGCAGAACCGCAGGTACAAAAGAGCTGCCCGGCCACACGCTGCTGCCCTCGCCGGCCCTGGGGACCAGCCCCTCGCTCTCCCCACGAGTGCATCCGTCCTCCCCACGCAAAGGGATGCCCTGGGGATGGGAGGTGATTATTCCCCAGGAACCCAGCCGAGCGATTATATTATTATTTTTTTTACCTTTTGTGAGCTGAAGGACTGGGTCCAGTGGTACAAAACCAGCCTGTCCTGGGATTTGAGAGCGGGGTCTGTGGGGTCCTGGTTTTCCTCCCCCTCCGTGGATTTCCCTGCGTCGTTCTCCAGCGCCGAGATGGGCCACCAGCTGCAGTTGGTGGGAGTAACATTATTGGGAGTCGCCATGACAGCCTGCGAGCGAGCGGGGAGAGGGACGAGGGAGCGAGCGGCGCTAGCCCAGCATCACATGGGCTCCTGCCAGCAGCATCACTCCCGGGGCAGCTCCATCTCTCTCCCCGGCTGGGGTGGGCAGCGCGGGGCGGTGGGCGCCGGAGCTGGGGGGGTCACAGGAGAGGATGGTGGCGGCGGTGGCGGGGGTGAAATCGCAGCCCGTCCCCGCGCGTGGCGGGGCTCCCACGGAAACGTGCAGGCATCGCTTCTATAGGCGAGTCAGCAGCCGGCTCGGCAATCCGGGGCAGCTCCAAATCCTGCCGCTCCTTAGGAATATTTTGCAGCAGAGATTAAGATTTTTTTTCCTTTTTTTTTTTTTTTTTGACTGGCTTAGGTGTGGCGAATATGTAATAAATAGCTACGTTGGCAGATACTGGCTATCAATGGGTGCCTTGCTTGCCTTGCAGCCTTCATGGAAAGAAGTAGCAATGGCTCTTTAAAGGTATTCAGTGATTTTTGGAAAGCACAGATTAATTACTGCCTAATGGTGTCATGTAGCCTGTACCAAGGTAGACCCCAGGAGCCCTTGCCATGTACCGGAGCCCCAGAGTGCCCAGCCAAACGGGAAAGCCATCCTGCACCAAACTAGGCACAGTTGGGGGTCATTTCCAGAACTGCAATTGCAAACCAGCCGGCTTTCCTCTGCTTGGAGGGTGCTGGGGTTTCTGGAGCTGCTGCTCTCCAGGCATTACGAGCATCACCCAGAGGTTTGCAGGCAAATGTGTGTGGGCAGCTGACTCCTGAGCACGATGACCTGGACATCTGGGCCTGTGCTTTATGACACTTGGCTTTGTCATGCTCCATCTCCTGTAATCTGGCAGCCTGGAGATAATTTCCCACACACGGGACAAGCTGACAATGCCGGGTGGGTAAAACCAGCCCAGTTATGTGGGTTGTAGGGCAGGTTCTGGAGAGGATGAAGGAGAGGGCTCTGGAGAGGCAGGGAGCAAGCCTGTGTCCCAGGGCTGTGCAAGGGCTCTGGGTGCGAGTGTGGCTCCTCCATGTGTTGCTCCCATCTCCACCCACGCTGGAGCTGGTGAGGTTGCCCCAGGAGAGGACTTGGGAGAGCTGGTTCAAGTGGGGAAACTGAGGCACAATTCCCTGAAGAGCACTGAGAGGGAGCGGAGCCAGATTGGTACCCAGCACCATAAGCAGAGAAAAGCAAGCAATTTTCTGGGGACTGGGAGGTGAAAATGAACCCATTGGTGTCGTGATGCCTTGCTCCTGGGGGTGTGCAGGAGGGTGATGGTGGAGAGGTGAGGCTGGGAAGCACTATGCCTTGCCCTGCCTCCACCCTACCTTCTTCCCCATAAGCAGCAGTCCCCAAAATCATCCTCCCTCCCCAGCCCAGGGCTTGCCAAGTGCTGCCAGAGACCCCACGCTGGCTGTGGGGAACGCAAAGGGAAAGGTTCTTGCTTGGCCTCTGCTTTGGGGCTGCAAAGTCAGGGCAATGACCTGCGCTGCTGAAAACTTGGAGAAAAGTGAGCTTTAAAGAGCTCCACTGTGCAGCACCACCCTGCCCTCTGCTCTGCAGTGTCTCCTCCTGCCGGGAGGAGGGAGAGGGAGCTGCCCAAGGAGCATCTTTTGGGGCTCCTTTTGCTGGAAGGGGACACATTTTGGGTGTAGAAAAGGAAGGGAGCAGCTTGGCCAAGCAGAAGTGGATCTGTCCTGCGGATGGCCGTCCAGAAAGCCCCATCTAGTGGTGTATTTTGTGAGGAATTAACGCTGCACCGTTGGGTATAAAAAAATGACAAGTTGCTTCATCCCTCTGGGTCCTGCAGGTACGCGGCGCCTCTGGAGGCTCTCATTTATTTAGCTGGGGTTTGGCTTGCTGAAGCGAGCAAGGCTCGAGGGGCAGGATTGGTGCCAGCCTCCTTTAGGGGTGCCCTGACCTTGTGCGACCTTGAGATGGTCCCCAGCCTCCCTGCCTGCGGAAGGGGACGATGCTGTGCCCCATGGGACGCTGCGCGGTCGGAGCCGGTGGCATCAGCAGAGCCCTGTCCGAAGGTGCCATCGGGGCAGGATTGGGGGTACTGCCCGTTTGGGAATACGCAATCCGGGGTGTCTTGTCTCAGAGCTGACGCAAACATTCCAGAGGGGAGAGAGCAGGTGGATGGAGTCGGTCATGGGACTTTGCAGGCACAGAATCACCTTCCCTGTTTTAGAAGGAGGGGGTGGAAATTGGGCTGTAGAATCAGCTTCATTGATTTTTACTTTTTTTCTCTTCCCAGTGGCCTGATTCAGCATCTGCCAATGTAAAGCTTTGCTGGGACTGGGTTTGGCTTCTGTAAGGCAATAAATAAATTTCATTGATCCAGGGTGCCCTTCTGCATCCTGCTTTGGGTGAACTCGTCCTGAAACTAGACAGGCAAGTAACTTGTAAAACGCTGGGGTGGGGGGGAAGGGGGTGTGTGTCAATGAAAAAGAAATACCCAGCCTGGGGTTTTTTGCTGAGGTAGGAAGCAGAGAGGTGGGATCCAATCTGAGGAAGGTCCTAGGACCGCTGCAAGAGCACCAGCGCTTTCTCAGAAAATTTTAAACATGTACTTTTGGGGATGGATTGGGGAAACATCCTAGAGCATCCCTGGCCAGAGAATAACTCGCCGGGGCTCGTTGGGGCAGGCAGAGCAGCAGCCTGGGAGCAGCAGGGCTGGCAGGGCCACCCTCAGTGCTGCTTGTATGAGGCACCCCAGAGGCCGAGAGCTGATTCTCGGCAATTAAGCTAATTGTGCTGTGCAGGTATTCCCAAAGATGCCATTTTTTGGTAACACTTGAGGTTTCAGGCAGGCAGCAAGCAGGAGTCACCGAGTTCTCAGAGTGAAGTGGGTGAGCTGAACTGGGAAGGCGTTGAAGGAAACGGTAAATTTGGGATTGGGTCCTCTCTTAGAGCTCGTGATTTCACTAAAATTAGACGGTTTGAGCAGCGCGAATGCCAGCAGCAATGTTTCAGTACGTTTGCTACAAGCCTGATCGTTGCAATGAAGAACCCAAATCAGCTGCCCTTCCTCTCCTGCAGGAGCACTGGACGGGCTTAAACACCAGCACAAACAGCATTTCAGGCAGAATAACAAACCGCTAAGTTTTTGTCTTTTTTCCCCTTTCCTTCCCTCTTCACTACCAGTTACCTCTAGCGCAGAATACAAGGCCAACTGTCTACATCTGCTATAATCTATTTTTATACAACTGCTTGTGACTCCTTGGCTTGCTGACCACTCATTTGTAAGCATGTAAGTAAAAAGCGCAGTATTCTACTCAAACACGGTTGTTCAGCGTGTGTGTGCAGCTGACACTGAAAGCAGACTTTTGGGATTGTTTTTTTTAGAAATGGTCTTGAGGGGAGATGAGTGTAAGTCAAATTATTTAGTCTTTAATTTGCTGTGTTTTGACAAACATTTATTAATGCGAGTCTCAGCAACAAAATTTTTTATTTCAATGTTTTCAACCAGAAGGAATGTTATAGCTCTACACCACAAAGCCTGTATGATACACACTGCTCGTTTACCCTACTTCCACGCTGCTTTGTGTATCAAACACACTCTCAAACAACCCATACAGATGACTCCACAACCTCCGCTTCTGAGACAGCAAGGCCCAAAACAACGTGCTGGCCTGCTTCACTCCCCCCTAAATTATTCCATCTGTAAAGCACAAATAACAAAATATATTTTTGCTTCTAAGAGCTTCCCTTATCTGCAGAAAAATAGAACTGCTTAAGAGTGAGCTAGTTAGATTATGAAAGGGTCCAAGCACACACCCGCATGTTCGGTACCTCCCAACAAATCCACGAGGAGGAAGCACTCAAAATTAGATCCAACTAAAAAGGAGCCAGATAGTGTTCAAGGAAAGGGGATCCATCCTACCCACACTGAATACCTTCTCGTTCTTCTCTCCGGAGCAGGATGAGGAAGATAGAGCTGTAGCTATGAAACATTTCTCTAAGTACTGGGACACATTAAGAATGAACCTTCCAAACACTGCAAAATTTCAGAACAAAATCTAAAAGGCTTTTTTTTTTTTTCTTTCCCCAAAACAGAGTGAAAACAGCACACAGAGCTTGAATATCCACAGCACAAACTGAAAAACAAAGGGAGTTCATTTGATCTACAGTGCTTTTGTTAAGGTATTCAGAGACTTTAGTGCATTCGTTTTAGAACTAAGCTCGGAAAACTATATTCCATTTTTAATTTTATTAGAAAACTAAACTGTATGAGGCAAGGAAACATCTGATCAAACACACAACAGTGAAAACATGGCACTGACAAGGCATTTAACCCAACCATTATCACAAACCCTGACTCGGGATTCTCTATTGCTTTCAGTCAGGTGTACATCATTTCTGCCATGTGAGACATTTTCTTGGGAATATATAAGTAGTATTCCATGTATCCCGAAAGATCTTCAATAGTCACGTCGTCCACAAAGGCTCGAGCTTGCTCAGAACAGGATCTGGGAGAACCTGAGGAGGCTGTTCCGCAGGGGGATCTGTTCTGAAGAGACTGGGTGTGGACTCCCAGCACTGCCTTTTCGCACTCTGACAGGACGCTCCGCAGGCCCGAGAAAGAGTACACTTCCATGGCTCGCCACTGTTTGCACCGGCATTTCTTGTCCGTACAAGGGCACTGCTTGCCGTTGCCAAGCATGGATAAAGACTGGAAATCTGAGGTTTGGCTAGAATGCAAGCTAGTTTCAAAGGATGAGGAGACAGCAGGGTAACTCTCTCTTGACTTCTCCAAAGGCTTTTCGGCGGTGAAAGCTTCCAAAGGTTCAGTTCTGTCATCACTGGCCTCAAAGTGAGAATCGTGCCCGTCCTTCGTACCGTGTTCTGCTGTAACAAAAATGTCTGAACTGATACTGCCCTTTGATGTTTCTGCCTGGGTTTTGTGTTTCAGCTGGTTGTTGGCTTTCATATTGCAATATGTAAACTTGGGAGGATGCAGGACAGGAGACTTGGAGCGTCTGCGACGTGGGACTCTTGTGGATCCCCTGGAAGGCTTTCTCACACACCTGCAGGGTTGTAAGAGGTGAGCAAGTAGGTAACACCAGAATCTACATCATAGCTCAACAAGCTCTAAAATTTTTTTTTTTTTCTTTCTGCTTAGAAAAATCAGGTGACTGGTCACTTGAAATTTCTGACAGGAGCAGTGGGGAAGTCTGAAGAAATTTGGGCTCCCCCAAAGGAAAGATGCATACAAACATCCCTTAGTTAAAGGTACTTCCCCCCCCCCCAAAATCTTCTGTGCTAAGCAAAGGATACTTTGTCATCCCAAACTGAACTGTAGTGCAGAATCTGGATATCAGTTGGAGCCGCTGGCAGAACTGCACTGAATATCCAGGTACTTCAATACAGAAATAAAATAACCCAAGAAAGAGGTGAGAGGGGGTTGCAAAGGTGTAAGACGTGAAGAAAAGGACTTCTGAGGAAATCAGTGGAAAACAAAGTTTTAGGTACCTTCTCTAATAGAAGAGGCAATATCTTTTTTTAAAGTCTTTGATAGAAGCCCCTTAAAAAACATCATATCACACAGTTATGGTCAAGTGTTGTAATAGAAAAGAGAAAAAAGATATGTTGAATCAACTAATTAAGAACAACTTTCACTGGAAACAGTATGCACTGGAAATGTCTCAAACCAGAAACACATGCACGGTGCAGCGAAGGGTGTGCTTTACCCATGCCACGCTTCCTTCGGGCAGCCGGGCTGTTGCTTGGCTCCATCCGTGGCTGCTCTTGGTGTTCTGAGAATCATCCCGTCACCCACGGACAGAGCTGCAATACATCTGAGTAAAAAGGAAAATGCCACGTTAGAGCAGCGCCAGCACATACCGCTTCCGAGGTAAAGATTCAGCCTATTCGCTTTAGACGCTTAACTAAGACATTTAAGTCTGCAGCCTTGACTTCCTCTACAGTCAGTGGGTAGAAACAGGATATTACAGAGATTTAGCTAACCACTCTTGCTATATTGACCTCAGTCAAGTGTCTAAAGATAGGTGAGATGAAATGAAAGGAGGCCAAAATGCCCAGAGGCTGATGTCATGCCCTATTTGCACCAAAACGACACGTTAAAGGAATGTGAGTTCAGGTTCCAAATGTTCCTGTCAGACAATAGCTGTTAAAGATAGACTCCTACTCATTTAAAATACCAAGTTGGGAACCCATAGCAGCAGGCTGAGGAGGAGTCAGTGGAGAAGTGGCTGAAGTACAATAGACAAGGAGAGATCACTAAATTTCCCAGATAAACATGGAATGAAAAAACATCTCACCCTGGAGGTCCAGACAAGAAGTATAAATGCCTCAGCAGGCAAATCTGAATTTATGATGGCTGTATGCGTGATTTGGAACACAGGACAGAAAATCATACAAAATGAGGCTGAAATTCTAGCAGAAGAGCCCAAGTACTCTGCCCAAAGTCTTAAGGGATTAGTCACAAGAGTTGGACTGTTCAAAATACATGCCTGCAAAACACAATCTTTTCATGCTTAAGAAGGTATCATCAGGAATCAACCAGAATTCCATACAGACTGTCACTGGTAATACATCAAAAGGGGTATGCTTAATAAGCGTAGTTCCTCGTTAGAGAACAGCTGTTTATTTCCACATTTAACAGAAGACCTCCCAAAGTAGAGGAAACAAGTAGCAAAGCAAAACATATTTTAACATGCAGAGGAAGTAATGAGTTCACAGTATGGATGGCTACAGAGATGAACTCACAAGGTAACATTAATTATCAGTACAAAGTTTTCTCGTGTGTCTCTGAATTCCCAAAGGACTTCAAGTGAACTACCTCACAAAGTGTCAGACTGCATAATTTTATTAACTCCTAATTTAAAGAAGATGCTTATACTACATATTATCAGTATACCCAGTGTGTTATTGAGTAAGTTTTTATATAAGAATATCTGCAGACATTTTACTCTACTGGAATCAGAAATTGTCAGCACTCATTTTTAACCAGAGATTTCCAGTGAGACCGGGCTCTCCAGCACACCATGAAGTGATGGTGCTGTCCTTCAGACTTTTCCCAGGCAAATCTTCACGCACTAGAGTACAGGCTGACAACCTGCCTGAAGGTACCAGCATTTACATGAACAGACAGACAAGTTCAGTATCGCACCAGGTGACTACGGCTACCACAACAGTTAAGAGTGGGTTCATGCTTTGGGCCAGTCATCTCATGTTTTCATGCAGTCACTGGGTAATTTCAGTTGCATATTGTGTGAAAATTAGTCAGTAATAAAGCCCTGATTTGCTTATTAGACAGTTATAATGACTACATTTCACGTGAAGCGATGCAGTTGTCTCCTCTTGGGGAGTAAGGAAGTTTCACGAACTTGTGGCATTTGTTTTGAGACTCAAAATAGCAGAAAACGAGGATGTAACACGCAACCCACAGACTACACGGTCCTTTTCGTTGCTCGCTTACCCTGCCGCGTCCACCCTCAGCTTTTTGAACGCTGTCTGCAGACTCTCCTCCTCTTCATCTTTAGCCGCCAAGTCCATGGATGGGCCCTCAGCGCGACACCCGCGGTGCCATGCAGAATGAACTGAAACACACAAACGGGGCTCTGACGCCGACCTCCCAACACACATGCTCCCCGGCAGGCTCCGGAGCCCCCGCCAGGCGGTTTCCCTGTCACCAGTGCGTGTGTGTCCCCCTCACAGCCCCCCCGCGGCCTCCCCGCACCGCCTGGGCGGGAAAGGCCCCGGACCGCCCCTCCGCCGCCCGCCCGCCCGTTGAGCGGTTCCCCCGGCGGGGCGAGGGGGCCCGGGCTCCCCCACTGAGGAAAGGAAGGGAGGATCTGGGCTATCCCAGTACCGGGGTAGGGGTGTCCGGTCTCCCCGGGGTTGGGGGGGGTGTCACTCACCGCCGCCTCACGCTGCGGGGGGGCAGTGGTGGTGGCGCGCGGAGCACAACAGGAAGTGAGGTCACCGCCCCGCGGCGGCGAGCATGCCTGCCGTGCGCCTGCGCGAGCGCAGCTGGTCCCGCCCTTTCCGGTGAAGGCGGGGGGTCACATCCGGTCGGCGGTGCCCGGCGGGAGGCGGCGGGGGCCGGGCTGGGCCCGTGGGGTGCGTGGTGAGTGTGGGGTGTCGGGGCGGCCTTCCTGGTCCCCACTCCCTCCTACGGGGCTGGTAGGGTCGCCGCGTCTTCGCGGCGGAGCCCTCCCTGGCGGGTATCTGGGCCGCCGCCGGTCCCTTGGCGGAGGTGGCGGGCCCTGGGGAGGGCCCCGGCGGGGCGCGGGGGGTTGTGCTGAGTCACCCCGCACCGGCTGGGCCTCCCCCTCATCTCTCCCGGCGTGGAGACCGAGCGGCGGTGCCAGGACCCGCCCGGGGCTGCGGGAGCAGGGTGCCCGTTGGGCTCCTCTTAGGACTAGGGGTGCCGCCGGTCCCCCCCGGGGCCGAGGGCGGGCGAGTGGGGGTGGAAGGGAAAGCCGGTGAAGCGTCCGGGAGGGCAGTTTGGTTCGGGCATCGGGGGAGTTGGAGAAGGGCTGCGGGTCGTGTCCCGGCTCCGGGGCTGAGAGCCTGGGCCGGGAGCGGCTTGGAGCGTTTGGTGCCCGTTCGTGCCCCACCGTAACACCAAATGCATGAGTTTGTGCGTGGCACCGTCGTGAGTAGTGGTGCACCGAGCTGGGATTGTAGCTCTGTACTGCTGGGAAACAGCTGGAAGTAAAATGGGAAAGGATGGATATGTATTTTCCTGCAAGATAAAACACGTTTCCATGTGTTTTTTTGACTCAACGTTAAATTTTGGTTGTTTTTCACGGTAATTATTTTTTTCTTGATGTCAGTGCTAGTTGGCTGGTGCGTCTAAAATGCTTAAGCTTGTACTTAGTTATCATAGAGTGAGTAGGTCTTTTATCTGAATAAATTCTGCATCTTTTTGAGGGCTCACTGTGTCAGTGATGAAGGCTAACATGATAAAATATTTAGTCCAAGACTCGTAGTATGTTTTGGATATTGTATGGTGAATTAAAAATGTTTTGCTACCATTTTCTCATTAAGGTTATATAATACAGAGGTTTGGTATTAAAAAAAACAGTTGTAGGCTGAATTTTTAATTTTAAAGGACTTTCCATTTGGGTCAAGGAAAAAAAACTTTCTGAAGTAGGGACCGTATGTTACACCAGATTAGTAGTATTTAACTAAGAGAGTATCTAAAATAATAACTTGCTCAGATGAGCATCGTGTTGTCAGTCTGTGTGTTAGCTTCCTCCTCTCGTGTTTACTTGCTGACTCACCAGACAACATGTGCCTTGAAGTTGTTGGGATACATTATCCTTCTGCGTGTGTCATAATAGCTGTCTGCAACACAGGGTGTCCGGATGAAATCACAGCCAAGCGAGCAGCCGGAACAACAGCGGGGAGAGCTGCCACCTCCAACTGGAATGAGGTTGTGAGGGAACAGAAATTACCGCTCTGTATCTGCATAAGTAACTGAGCTGCAGAGGTTCTGATACTCCTCTCTCTTCACCAAGAGCTTTTCCACGCTACAAAAAAAGCTGGTGCTTAGTTGGTAAAAGTAGTGCTAACGTAGGCATTATTGCTGTGTTATTAGGCGGAGTTAGTGCTCTGTGTAAGTGTGTTCTTGTTACAGGAGCTGCTACCCTTCGCTGTGTTGGGATGGTCACCTTCTTAGTGTTTTTTTAAATCTTGAGGAAGATACAGAATCACAGAACAATTAAGGTTGGCAAGGATCCCTGGAGGTTCAGCCCCCCTGCTCAAGGAGGGCCCCCAAGGCCAGTTGCTCGATACCATGTCCAGACAGCTTTGGAATACCTTGGTGTCTACCAGGACCCACAGGGCCTTTTTTCTGCAAAGCTGCTTTCCAGCTGGTTGTCCCCGGCATGTCCTGGCACATGGGCTTGTTCCTCCTCAGGGGCAGGACACTTCCTCTTGTTGAAGTCCATGAGGTTCCTGTTGGCCCCTTTCGAGGTGCTTCCTGTCAGGGTCCCTCTGGATGGCAGCAGGATGCTCTGACGTATCAGTCACTCCCAGTTTGGTGTCATCAGCAAATCTGTTGAAGGTACACTCTGCCCCGTCATCCAGATCGTTAATGAAGACATTAAACAGGACTGGACCCAGTATTGGATACACCACTACTTACTGACCTACACTTGATTTTATGGCACTGATCACAACCCTCTGGGCGCAGCGGTTCTGCCAGTTTTCGGTCCCCCTCGCTGTCTGCTCATTCTGTCCATGCTTCATCAGCTTCTCAATGAGCATCTTAGGGGGGACAGTGTCAAAATATTCTGTGCTCTCCCCTTGTCTACCAAAGCAGTCGTTTCATTGTAGAAGGTTCTCAAGTATGAAAACCTTGTAATTTATAAATAAAGACTGAGAAGATGATCTTGTCACAACCCACACAGTGTAATCGAAGGCTCTCTCAGTAACAGCACCCACACCAAATAGCCCTGTTTTTCCAAAGTAGAAAAGTCAAAAGCACTAAATGAAGCAGGGTAATCAGCCAGGTCAACTTCAACAAATGCTGAGCTTGAGGTACTCTGGTGTAGAACTGAGACTTGGTACTGTTGGTGGTTGCTGCTCAGCAAAAGCAAAGCCCATCCTAGGGAAGAAAACCTTTATGAAGTACTTTTTAGCGGAAGCATGGTGGGTGTAGGATGTCCAAGCGGTTGCTGAAAGTACAGTACTGAAGAGCATCAAATTTAGAAAGATTTGAGATTCCTTCTTAGCTAGATTAAATGATACCCAGGGTAGATTCTAAAGAAATACATCAGCCAGCTTTTATCAATCCCTTTTTATTTAAAACGAGGCTTATTATTTGCTGTTCCTACTGTTATTTGCATTTGCACTTGTGCAAAAACTTGTGCTTCTTGTGGTGTCAGAAAATTTTAAAAGCTATTTGCAATCAAAATACATTCTGATAGGAGTGTGTTACTCTTGCTGGGATCTAGATGTAAGATCAAAAAATGTTGTTTAGCTTAAAACTTTATCTTGTTTTAGGAAAAATCTGTTGTTTTCGTTACGTTTGTGTTTTTTTTTTTGTTTGTTGGTTTGTTTTTTTGTAATATATATGTAACATCAAGTCCCAAAATTGGAAATAGCAGTAGAAAGTTGACTGTTTCTGATGGTGGTGCTTCTTGTTGCTTTTCACCTCTTCTGAAGTTATTATGGTAATACTTTTAAAACAACAGGAGAGGCTATCTAAGCTGTAATGGATGTGCAAGACACTGTTGACCCCAAATTTCACTTTAAATTGCTAATTCACCTATGCAGTTGTACAAGAGACTGTTTGTTCCGTTCTTGGGTATCGTAAAGCTTGTTCTGAATCAACTTTCAAAAATGTTCTACTGGAATGACCTCAGCTTTGTGTGCTCAGTGTGCTATTTTGAGTTTATTTTCGTGTATTATGATGCTGCTGGGCAACTAATGTTTTTAACAAGGTTCTTACAGTCATGTCTCTTTCCCGCTTGTAGCGGTACATGGTAACTCTGGCAGCTTCTGGCCATCCCAATAATGAAAACGGAAGCTAAGGATGGAGAAGAGGAAAGCCTGCAGACAGCATTCAAAAAGCTAAGAGTTGACACAGCTGGGTAAGTATCACCACAGGGAGGTACGGAGTTAACACATTACAAATGGACTCAGAGGGAACACCCTTGTGGCTAAATTTGAAGGAATGAAGTAATTCCAAAAGGTTAGGCACTGAAAGCCTTCGTTCTAGTTGAACAAAGTGAAATAAATTCTGCAGTTCTGAAGGAATTGTAATTTATTTGATCCTTGTTAGGTCCCAACAGGCTTGAAACAAATCTAACCATAGTCAGCAGTTGACAACGTGCTGGAAATGAATTTTGGCGTGAATGTGGCTGCCGGAGGTTCTGTCTGTAGCACTACAACTCTGCTATTGAAATTAGCATATTGTTGGGGCTCTGAAGGCCTGTCATGAGAATAAACTCCCATCTTTTCCCAGGAGAGGAACGTTCTTTCCATGTCAGTAAAGGAGAGCGTTAGATTCACTGCATGGTTCCCACACGAACTATTTTTATTGATGTCACTTACAAATTTCCTATTTATAACCAAAATCACTAAATGGGAAAGAATCCTTTTTTTTATTGTCTTGTTTTGTGGGAGACCTGACATGTGGCAGTTATCCTCCCTGTCGCAAGTAGCAGAACACAAGCAGCGTGTCTTCTGTTGGTGACAATAATTTTTGTCTGAAATGGAGGAAAAAAAAAAGGCTTCTATATAACGTTTTTTCTTCTGACAAATGTGCACCATTACATATTACTTATGACATAGTACATATGACTGAACTGAAAGTGTAGGTAAGGCAGTATGTAAATATCAAAATAGTTACTAGAATTACTATAGAAGTTAGGTAAAAGGGTCTTCTAAAGTTATCCTTCATTTAAGTAATTAATCTTGTTAGAAATGTATCACCACCCAAATGCCTCTCACTTCTTCAGTATCACTAGTCCCACCCCCAAGTCAGGCATACTTAATTACTTTGGAGTTTTTACTGTTGACCTTCAGTTTAATGCTCTGCGTTCATTGTTCTTTAAATGGAAAATAGCAGGTGTTTGACTAATGCTTTAACTGGTAATTAATAGAGGTTAAACTTATCCTAGAACAGCACGTGGAGACGTATTTTCACTTTTCAGGGAATCGGCCTGACTTACAAACCAATTTCATATAGGATTTGGAAAATAATTTCCTTGTGAATTTCAGTGTAGTATGTGAAGTCACAACTTGGAAAAAGTGTTCTTGGGATTATCACAGCTCCTCAAAAATGGGAGTTTGGGATGCGTTTATAGCAGCAGAAAAATTAGTAAACCTTCTGAGGTCCCTGGCTCGAATAGAAGTTGAAGAACTGACACAACTCTGTTGCTCAAGTGATTGAGCTTGCAATAGTATGAGGAGTTTTAGCTTATGTTGTCCTAGACAGAGACTTATGTGTTCTTCAGTTAAACAAAGTCTGTTTGTCTCCAAAGAACATTTATTTTTAGGAAAGAATGGCTTATTTGTCTCTGGAAAAAGAGACGTGTTTCTTCAGTGATGGTGTTTTTTCCCCTCCCCTCTCCCGGGAAACTGCAATTTAGCCATTGTGTGTGCTTCGTCATTGGCGTGTGGGGTTTGGATTGGCAGTCCAGTTGCTGAATGGCATCACGTTGGTGAAGGAGTCCGTTACACAAACTTTTGAGATAGGAATGTGTAAACACTGTCTTTCTGATTTGAGTCATCTTTGTGGGCATGTTTTTAAGACATATTGCAAATGACTTGTGGCAATCTCCTCTGGGAAAGAAGATTAATAAACTTTTTCGTATTCCTAATGCTAATCAGTATAGGCTGATAAACTTTTTCTCTTTCACAGATCTACTGCTTCTCTCTCTGTGGGTGAAGGGATGAGTCCAAGAACACTAGTGAGAACAGCAGCAGATGAAACCAAATCTAAGAGCGTGTGTACTTCAAAGGAAACCTGGCATGGGTAAGAGAAACTTGGGATTATCAGACTATTTAAATGATACTGCATTGACAGGGAATTTTAAATAGACAAGTTTTCTAGTAACTACACCCCTACACAAGGGAAAAAAGTTTTCTTTATTAAAGAGACTGTTTCAAATACTCTACACCCCATTTTTCTGTTCATGGGTGACTACTATTCTTATTTATAGGAAGTGAAAGCAAATGCTGTTCAACTATAGGTTTCCAAACACTATAGATATTTCTTAATATAAATGTCAACTGCTGTTTTTGAATCAGAGAATCATGAATACATCTCTTTCAATAACTGTTTGATTTTGCAGAAGCTGTCAGTGTGCCTTGGGAACTAGATTAAAATAAAGAATTGTTTCTGGAGTGTCTATGCAGAACTTCACACTCATCTCCTACTGAAACAAAACTACCCTTTGACCTTGATTCATTAGTTTTGTG
Source organism: Tringa solitaria (assembly GCA_026413425.1). Classification (NCBI taxonomy): domain Eukaryota; kingdom Metazoa; phylum Chordata; class Aves; order Charadriiformes; family Scolopacidae; genus Tringa; species Tringa solitaria. The sequence continues at coordinate 10,511,133 of JAOXJM010000005.1, read as the reverse complement.
CTGTCTTGTGCTTTGTCCTTCTCTTATTTTGTCATGTCTCACATGGTTTACTCATTTTCTAACCTTAAAAGCACACACTTTTGGTTTCATTTCTCAGCGGACTTCAGTTCTAGTCAGCTGCTTGACTAGAACTAAGTCCAATTCCAAGATAGCAGAACACCCTGAGCAGATACTCTGAGCTTAAAGCTCTTGCATGCAATATAAATGCAGTAGAGATTTTGCCCAATGTTATTTGTAATCCAGCAGTAAGTCTTTTAGTGAATCTTCACTCCCTTTTGTGTCTTTCCCCTGGTAGGTCTATGAAGAAGCCTTCAAGAGGAGTTGTGAGAACCCAGCGTCGCAGGCGTTCCAAGTCTCCAATTCTTCATCCTCCAAAGTTTATCCACTGCAGCACAAAACCACATTCCACATGCAACCAGCTAGTCCACAAGAGCCAGATCGATGCCCCAGATGACAGCAGTGGGTTTGGGATGCCAGTCCCAAAGGAAACCTGTGCACACGAACGATGCAGTATTGCTCCCGACAGTGGCCAGAAGGGAGCTGACGTTGAGTCTTTGGGAGCTTCTGTTACACAGTCAGCGCTGGAGAACAAACAGGAGAACTCTGCAGCTGCTCTTTCTCTAGTATCCAAAACGAGCCTAGAAACTACGGAGCTTTCTGACTTCCAATCCATGTGCAAGCTGAACACGAACAAGCCCTGTGCGTGTGCAGATAAAGCCTGTCAGTGTAAACGATGGCAAGATATGGAAGTGTACAAATTCTCTGGCTTGCAGAACACCCTCCAGTTGGTACCTGATAGAACAGTTTCTGAGGATCACTCCCAGTCTTTGCCATCAAGAACTCCCTCAAGTTCTCCACGCTCCTGCTCTGAGCAAGCCAGGGCCTTTGTGGATGACGTGACTATTGAAGATCTTTCGGGATACATGGAATATTACTTGTATATTCCAAAGAAAATGTCTCACATGGCGGAAATGATGTACACCTGACAGCAATGAGCACTAAAAACAGAAGGGGGCTGGCTTAAATCTGCCCTCAGTCACATTCATGTGAGATGCAACCCGCTCCCTGCTCACTGTGCTTGCAATAAAAACACTTCTTTGCATCTTAGCTAATGTTCATTATTTAAGGTGGACAAACCATCTCCTGTGCTTTCCTTGGTACTATTACGTCTCTAGGCAAATTCAGGAGAGAAGAGTCGTCTTCTCTCGGGTTGGAGGCATTGTTCTTTCTTTGTGCCTAAAGAGGCTTCATTTCTGATGGGATGAACAGACATCCTCCTGCCCCATCTTTGATGTTAATGTAGTCAGATGCCAGTAGGTTAACATAATATTTGCTTGCTAGGCTGCCTCATCAGACAAGAAACTTGGACAATCAAAGCAAGGTTGTTTCAAGAAGTTATTATAATCTTTGTTGTGGTGTTGAGTGGAAAATGTAAAGCAAGCGTAAATTCTTGTTGAGTGTCCACCAGGCCTTGGAGACTTGTCTGCAGCAGCAGAGATACCCTGCTTTCTTCAGGGGGGCTGCTTCCAGTTAACAAAAGGAGGAATGAGGTGATGGACCCTATTTAGTTTATATTTTAGGAAGGCCAATATAGCCTGCAGTGGTCCTAATTCCTGCACTGTGTTTTCAGCTTTGTTCAGCCCGCTCTGTAACACCAAGTATAACCCTTCAAGTATTCAGATCCGTAGACTTGAGTAAGCAGTTGTCAGCTGCGCAGCAGGGAAATCCTGAGCACTCTATTTTCTTTCCCCTTCAGTCTTTTTACTAAACCGTTGTTGCTGTAGGTGCTTCATCCAGGTCCAAAATAGAGGTGGAGCTTTACATTCTTCCTGCTGTGTGCTTCTCCAGAAACAGCCAGTTTGCCACACTCAGTGTGCTTCAGCATGATCTGTCTTTTATACATATGTGTATAGCAAAGGAGCATCCCAGAAAATTGTATGATTTGTTGAAGGGGAGATGAGTTGCATTAGATTTGTCTTTACTATTTGCAGTACCTGAACTTTTCTCAGCTTTCAAGTCCAGAGAGGAAATTGAGACAAAGATTCGCAGAAATCCTGGTTTTATTCTTGGAGTTCTTTTTTCCTCACCTCCGTGGCAGTACCTAGTACCTTAGAACTGAGTGGCCACGCAAATTTACCTGTTTTGCCAGTTCTGAAGTATCCTATGCCCCTTGCGGAGTGTACTTGGGTCCCACATCTCCCTCCCATTTCCCTGCTCTTAAATAGCTGTATTTCTGCAGTCTGAAGTCAAGGCAATTGTTTGGTGACTGCTGTCTGCAATACTGGGCTGTGAAGCGCAAAATGGCCTTAGGTCTCAAATAATTCTTTAATTGAATTATTCTTTACCATTCCCAAACGCTTGCAGGCAGCAGCCACCACACGCTTGTGGGGCTCAGAACGCCTTTTGATACGGTGCTGCTTTTTACCATTTATTTTGCTAAGTCACCCCAGAGCTGTACCTGGAGGGTTGTGTGTTGCAGTGTCAGGTGCTCGGTACCACGTTACAGAACGTGGATGGGAATCCAGGAGGTAATGTAAAAATACAAATAGACTAGAAAGATGTGAACTGGTGCAGACTGGGGAGGGAGGCGAGCAGTGCTGGGCCACTAGAGGTCCCCCCCAGGCAGGCTGCAAGCAGGCTCCTCTGCGCCTCCTCAGCCTTTTGGGGGAGAATGGGGTTTTTCCTGCCAAAATGAGGAAATAAGAGGAGCTCCGGGTGGTGCCTGGGTGCCCCCGCGGTGTTGGTGCTTTCTGAAGGCTCGCCGTGTGGGTATGTTAGTGGTCAACAAAGGCTCTTTAAATGCCAACATCTGCAGAAGTTACTAGTATTTAAACAAAGTGGGCTCTCAGTTTGCAACTGTGCTATGTGATGAGGAAAAGTTGCTAAGTAAATAATTACGTGGTCCTGAACTCAGCACCCTCTTAGGGCAGTTACAACATTTCTGGGCTGGTAAATACTGGAACACCATGAAACAGAAGACCATGGGCAGCTGCCACTGCTGCCTTAACGCTTTCCCTTCTGCTACTGCAGGGTGTTTTTAGGCTGTTTTGGTCTACCCAGAAACCACAAAACAAAACCCTCTGGTTTTACTTTGAGAAAATGTGAATTTCCAACCCTTAATTGTGCAGAGAGAACCTTGAAGGCATGACTGAGTAGTCTAAGAGCTTAGCTTTAAAAAAATATATATATAAGTTCCGCCAATTTAAAAATCTGACCTTTTTGTAAAACAAAACAAAAAAACCAAACAAAACCCCAAAATTTTAGAGGGCTAGTTCTGCCAACCAGCACTCCCCTGTCATGTCGGAGCCCCTGATTGAAGTGCCTGTTCCTTCTTCTGACTGAATAAAAGTGAAGCCTTTTGTAATTAGCTTTATAGTGGGCAGTTGGTCCCTCTCACCTGTGCCTGCAGGTGTTTGGAGTTTGTGCTGTATATACATGGTTAGCTTTTCTTGCAGGTAAATATTGGGGTTTTTTTTCTATACCTCTTTCTTGTAGCAGCACCGGTGGGGGGGTTGTCCAGGGTGTAAAGGTGCCTTACGTGAGTCTGGAACTCGCTGTTGCCTGTGGCAGCTTTGCCCCAGAGCTCGGCGTGGTCCTGGGGGTCTCCTCTGGAAGGGCTGACACAACCCGCTGGTGGCACCATCTCGCCCCACAGCTCTTGCAGCTTCTCAGCAGCTTGTGGTCAGCGAGGGGAAGGTCCTCTCTTCAGGGTCCTGCTGCGGCAGTGTCTTTAGGAGATGGGGCAGGGGCAGCTGGAAGAAGGAGGGGGCTTGGGTTATCCTGTTACCCTGGTGTTTCATTCCTCGTCATGAGATGCAGGTGGTGAAGATGTGGATTCTTTCAAGCAAGGTGTCTCTCTGTGCCTGCAGCCGCCCCAAGGGGAGGGTCTCACCTTTCTTTTCCAACCAGGCTAAATTACGCCACCGGCTGTGAAACAGAAGGAGATTTCGGTAAGTTTGTTGTTGTTGGGGAGAGGGAGGAATGACTATTTGTGGATCTTTTCTCTGACTTAAAGCAGCTCTGGGAATAAAAGTAGGAGCCGGGGTGAAATGTTCACTGTAACCTGGGGGAGGGCAGTGCTTTTACCCCTTGCTCTAACTCTGCCCCTTTCCCCCCCGGTGGGAGCAGACCCGTCCCAAGACGTTCCCTGAAGAGTTCCCTGCCCCGGGCATCCCTCGGGGGTCCGGCGGGGCTCGGCTCCCTCCTCTCCCGGTGCGGTGCCGGTGTGCTCGGGCGGGCAGCCTGGAGGGAGCGAGGCGGCCCCTTCCCAGGCTCTATTTTAAGCAGACATTTACTTTCCCAGCCTCTTCTCGGCCTGGATCCCTGCCCGGGGCGGGCGATGGGGAAAAGGGGGGG
>JAOXJM010000005.1:10462499-10492438 GCA_026413425.1 Tringa solitaria | reverse complement strand
ACTTCCTGACAAAGAGTCCCTCCCCAGCTCTCCTGTAGCTCCCTTCAGATATTGGGAGGCTGCTACGAGGTCTCCCCGGAGCCTTGTCTTCTCCAGGCTGAACAACCCCAGCTCCCTCAGCCTGTCTTCATAGAGGAGAGGTGCTCCAGCCCTCAGATCATCTTCGTGGCCCTAGTGTTAGGCATTAATACCTGTTAAAGTAGGGTTTATGGTCACAGTGAGCCTGGGCTGTGCTAAAGCCCCGCAGAGCTGTGGTGAGTGCTTGGACTCACAAATCACAGCGGTGCGGCTTCCCCGGCAGCGACACGTGGGCATGGTTCACAGTGCGCGCTGTTGCCTGGGTTTGCAGCCTAAGTTGTTCTTCTGCCCCTACCCGTGTCTTGGGGGCACGTCTTAGCTCTGCCTTCAAATAACAGGAGTGCCTGACAGCTCCCGTGTCGCCTTCCGAGCCTCCCCTGCCCAGCCGCCTTCCCAGCAGTGCTGTCTCCCTGCCCTCGGCGTTTCCAGTCCTCCTGGCCGGGCGGCAGCCAGCATCTCCTCGGGGAACGCGGGTGTGTGGTGCAAATGACGTCCCGAAATCGCTGGAGTCAGCAGAGCCTCCTGACTAAATAAGGGCAGGCAGAGCAGGGCTTTTATCAGCGCTGCCCCGGCGCAACAGCTGAGCTCCCAGGCTGCCCACGCCAATGGAGCTCGGCCGCATGCTGACACCGATAACGCGCTTTATTTGGCACGGCGCTGCCCTGCCCTCCCTCCTCTCGGGGATTTATGATGCCGGCTGGGAAGGTGGGCAACCAAAGGAATGTCTTCCTCTTTGGTGAGGAACAGCATGTGCCCAGGGCAGAGCTGGGCTGGCCCCGTGGCCACGGTGGCCTCCCCGGCGCTGATGGCGCAGCTCAGCTTCCCTGAAGCCAGAGAGTTCGGACTTGGGATTTTCCCTGGCAAATCATACCCAGGGTTGGCTCTGAAAGAGTTTTAGGATTATTTTTTTCTTTTTTACATATCCTTTGCTATCTGCTTTCCTCAGACTTTTAGCCAAAAGCACAGGCGTTAGACACATCAGGAGACGAGATCATTCCCAGACCCTTAGGTCTGAGGCTGGAGGACAGGATGCTCGTGGCCACCCCGTGAGAGCAGGCAGCAGCGGTGGGTTCAGGCAGTCCCCCAGGCAGGCTCCTCTCTCAGGAGAGTAGCAGATCCTCCTCTGCTGTCCCAGCTTCACAATCTCTTTGCTGCAGGTCTGCACACACTGTGTGATGGATGGGTATGTAGCGAGGTGGGAGATCACCCTGGGTGGGATATTGGCTGTGGTTCGCCTCTGAGCAGGAGCTGCCAGGGAGAAACATGGGAGTTGGGAGCAGCATTTGTGTAGCTGTACGATCAGACGCTGAAGACGTCGCAGTCTGACCTCTCAGGAGGCTTAAAAGATAGGTGGGTGCAGGTGAAAAGAAGGACAGGACTGTCCTGGCAGATTAAAATCCACCCCCAGACTCCCTGCAAGGTGCAGGGGGAGGCTCACACCGAGCAAGGTGCAGCCACGGCTGGAGGTGATCAAGCAGGGGCAGCCAAGGACAGGTCCTTGATGGCCAGGTATTCTGGCTGCCCTGCATCCCCCATACTGGGAATGAGCATCTCCCTGCTGCTGCTGGCAGAGATCGGAGAGACCCAGCACCCATGTGGACAGAAGGAATGAGGGCAGCCCTGTGGATCCTGCCACAGCTGGATGCCAGGACACAGCAGTGAGGGGATGCTCCTTGGTCCTGCTCTCCCAGCAAAGATGTTTCTCACAGAGCTTGGTGTGTTTATAAGATGGATAATCTTGTTTAATTCACTCTTGGTTAATAGAAACCCAGTCACTGGCATCTGTTTCCACCCCAGATGGATCCCGGGGCTGGGACTCTCCGTGCAGCACTGGTGCCAGCAGCGCTCGCTCCGTCCCGCGAGACCAGGCCGATAAAGGCCTTTTCCCCTTGCAGCTCCTGAGCAGGCGTGATCTCTTCCACGTAGCTTATCAGCACAAATTGAGGTCAGTGTCCAGAAGAGCCATTGGTGGGGGCAGTGAAGGGAAACCTGCCACCATGGCCAGGACCACTTCAGCTTGGGTTTCCTTCAAAGCTCTTGGAGCAAGAAAGCCCCCAGCTGCATTGTGCCATGATGTTGTGTTGTCAACCACGCATGGTTTGGTTTGGAGCAATATTTCCACCTGAGCCTCCCCGCACCCTGGATCAGGAACTTGGGGACTTCGTGTTACTTGTGTCTTGGTGATGGGGACACCCAGCTCCTGTCCCAGGGCCAGGGCTTGGTCTGTACAGCCTTGTGACTGGGATTGAGCAGGGCTGGCTTGGGCTTGGTTGAACTGGATGTTTGTGGTTTTGCTGCCCCACAGCAGCCATCTCCAGCTCTGTAGAAGCATTGCCTGTTTCAAACCTCCTCCCACCCCAAAAGACTCTTGGGCTGACCCCTCCTTCTCGCTCACCCTTGCTGTCCCGGCCACTGGAGCCGGGCAGGGAGTAGGCTGCAGGGTTTGGGTGAGCCCCTCTCCATTCCTGGCCCCGTGCGACCATGGGGACAGCGAGCCAGGATCAGACCCCTGCCCCAGCCGTGGGACCCCCACGATGTGTCCCCCCCGTGTGTGGGGCTCTGCGGGCTGGAGGGGTTGTGTGCCGTGGAACGAGCAATGGTGTGATGCCGTCACCCCTTTCCCAGAACAGCCTTGTCCCCAGCCCAGGCTGGCTGCGGCTCCAGCACTGACACATTTTTGGCCCCCCGTGCTGGCTACGCCGAGACACGGTTTCGACTCCAGAGGAGGGTGTGCACGGCTTTATCTGTTTTCCACCCGCCTCGCATGAATTTCCTTAGGCACTTTCATGCCCTATTAGGGTAAGAAGGGAGCGTGCACTTTCAGGAGCTCCACGGAGAAAGCATCTCCTGGGCAGCTGACTGCTTTCTCCAGGGCTTCCCAGGTCTTCGGGGTTGAAGCCAGCGGGGCTGTGGTTTGCAGTGATCCCCTCGAGAGGAGGAGAGTTGGGAGGGCAGGACATCAGTGCCAGCGATGGGTCCAACTCAGATAGCTGGCCAGGCAGGGAAAGTGGAATTAATGGGCTGTTCGGTCCGACCTTGAGGGAAAACCTTATCTCAACAGCGTACAAACACAGAAAGGGAAAAATGAAGTGTGACTTTAATCTGCAAAACAACTGCGGAAAATAGTGGCTTCTCGTTCTATTGATCTGCTGCCGCGTGGATCAGGAAGGCTTTGACAACCATCCAAATGCTTGAAATGAGCCGGCAGGGAGCCGGGCTTTAAAATCATCTGATTCCATCAGGCTTTGCTCAGAGGTTATCGTCATTTCGGTGGAATGTGAAATAGGCTTATCTTGAAAACTCAAAAATATTTAAGTAAAATGTCCAATTTAAATATAAAGCCTGAGATACAGAAACCCTCGCTTCTTCTGGAGGAGGTGCATTTTTTTCAGCTTATCCTGGTGCCGAGCCAGAGCCCGTTGGCTTTGTGAGTCCAAGGCTTTGTCGTTTTGCTCCTATGAGGCCGGCTGAGCCTTCAGCGGGCGCTGGATGGTGTCCCATCCGCCTGGGTGCCCTCAGCAGCCTTGGGTGCAGGCAGGGGACATGGGTGCTGCACCCGGCAGTGGGCTGGGAGCTTCCTGCTCCCTCCCTTCTTTCTCCTGCACCACCAAATGTCAACTCAAGAGACCTAGAGGGCTGGGAGAAAAAGGCTTCTGCCTTAATTTTTGATGAATAATTGGGCCTCTGACCAAATGCAATATTTTAAGAAATCTGCCTGCTTTCATTTCCTTAAAAAAAAAAAAAAGCTAAATCCTGCTTCTCTTTTTTGACTGGGGGGAAAAAAATATCACAAAACAGATACTGCGGTTCCTCGCTTTCAGTTTGGATTGCTGAAATTTGAAAAACGTTCAAGTCAGAAGTTGCTAAATTTTTTACTTGGAAAAAACAACAGTCTTAGAGAGAAATCATGTACTTTCTGATCCATTTTAGTGCTGGTGGGGCTGGCAATTGGGTAAAACACGCTCGGATTGTGAACGCTGTCCGTTTGGCAGAGCTTGGGGCTGGAGCTCCTGGGTCAGGCTGGGCTCCCTCAAAACGAATGGCTGCTGGAGCCCTGGGGTTTTCTTGGAAGTGGGAATTCATTCCCTTGGGGAGGGCAGGGAGCAGCCCCTGCCGCTCAGTGCAGGTACGGGCAGGGAGGCAGGAGCACGCTGGGGACAAAAGGCTGGAAGACCCCAATTGCGTGTGTGCCCTAAAGAAATTTTGATGCTCTTATGGGTGGGATAACCCAGCTGCTTTGATCTTGCAGCGGTAACTAATTAAATAAGGATCCCCAGAGCATTAGCTGAGCCTCTTTGGTCGTGGTGTGGTGGAAGCTGGAATAAATTGGTGACATTTGTGCATAGTCCCAAGATCCTGCTGCTCTGGGGGTCTCAGTCCTCTGGGCTCTGCTTGATCGGTGCCCAGGACAGCATGGAGCAGAGGGGACCTGAAAACCAGGGGAGGAGGAGGGACTCCAGTGGCCAGCAGCAAATCCCCGCCTTTTTTTCCCCAAAGATATCTCTGTGGATTCTCTCATGAGCTGCTCCCAGCCTGGCTGTGCTGGCAGGGCGAGGAGCTGCCTGTCCTGCCCACCTGGGGCCAGTGCAGTGGCCAGAGGGCCGTGCTGCCAGACTGGTGGCCAGCAGCCCTTTGAGCTGGCAGGCTCTGGCTTGCACCGCTCCATTTAGAGCCGGCTCCGGGCAGCTGCCGGCTGGCATCCGAGGGCTGCGGGGGAAACGGAGAGCAGCTGCGGTCTGTGCCGGCCCCGACGGCTCGTCGCAGCCCACGGGCTCCCGTGCAGGCTGGCACGGCCAAGCCCTGCCGGCTAGCTGCCCACCCGGTCCTGCTCGGCTCGCGGGGCAATCAGGGCGGCGGAGATTAATTGAGCAAATCTCCCGTACGCAGGGCTGGGGTGCGTAGGTTGTCGTCTCATTGAAGACAGCTGCAGATCTGTCCGCTGTAAGATTAATATCACTTTAACTGTTCTGAGGGGAAGTATCCCTTGGTGAAAGATGCAAGTGGCTCTGAGCTATTTAGAGCTGTGGATAACATTTCGGTATTTAAAAAATTCACCAAGTAATCATAAAGGCTAATGCTTACTGAGCTCGTTAGGTGGCAGGGAGCTCTGCCAGGCCTGTGCTCCTGAGGCACTGGACAGAAAAGGATGCTTTTCTCCTGGCTGAATGGCCTGTTTATGCCCTTTCTGCTCAAGGAAGGAGGAAAGGTCTGATTTATCCAGCTAAGTAGCCTGGGCTTGTACAGAGTGCCACCACTTCTGTCTGAGTGCTGGTACCATGAGTAAAAAGCCAGGGGCATCTCATCGGCTGCCTGCAAGGGACAGGAGGCTGGAGGGCAGAGCTGCCCTGCAAGGTCAGGATGGCTTCTCCTTTTGGATTTCTTTTACAGTGGTACGGAGGTGTTTCCTTTAGGAGGCAGTTTGTGTTGATTTATGCTTATTTCGTGATGTAGATCCCACCTTGCAGGTGCAGAGTCCATAATTTAAACCAGCAAAGACTCAGTCAGCCCCAGGGGTGTTGGAGTCTAAACTGAGTGTGTGATGGAGCAAAAAGAGCAAAAGGAGAGTGAAAGGTACAGCTGGCTCTCAGGGCAGGACCGTGGGGTGGGACACACATGGGTTCGACTGTGGGCATGAGAGATGGACTGAAAAGGAATATTCAGTGCCATGGGCTGGGTACAGGCAAACGAGGATGGCAGAGCTTCGCCAATGTTTGCATGGACATGGAAGGAGAGAGAGAAGTACAAAGGAGACAAAGACTAAGCAAGGAAGAAAAGGATAGTCCAGCTGTAGACGTGATACAAGTCCAAAAAAGTGTGGAAAATGGAGAAGCCAGAAAGTGTCTGTCCTTGCCAGGTCATAGAATTATAGAATGGTTTGGCTTGGAAGGGACCTTTAAAGGTCATCTAGTCCAACCCCCAACACAGATCTGTGCTGGTCAGGTGTGTGTGTCCTTGTCCTTTGTGATGTGAATGCAGAAGGGAGTTGTGTTGCCATCAGCAAAAGCACTTCTGCAGCTTTCCCTGTATGCCTTCTGAGCCCTACAAACATTCCTGCCAAGACAAACCGTTATCTTAAGTTACTCCAGAAGGACAAAATGATTCCTGCTGGATGCTGGAGAAGAAATTTGGCTGGGGGTGGAAAAGCCGGTTTCCAAGAGAGTGGAGTATAGCAGAAGTCTCCCTTGGTAGAGCTGACTGATGAATTACATTTGCTTAATGGCCTTTTTGGCAGTTCATGATATCAAGGATGGCAAGGAAAGGGTATTCAGTTGGTCCTCTCTCAGGGTTTACCGAATCAATGGGAGGAGGGACACCCTGGAAAAGGACAGACGGTGCTGAACGGATCTGCCTTTCCCTTAACGAGCAAACGTGCAATAGCTTGGGCAGAGAACTGAGCTCTTCCTCTATTTCGAGCCACAAGGTCATGGCTGCACCTGCAGGCGCCCTAGCCCCGTCTGGTATTTGCAGTATTCTCTGCTAATTCCAATCTCATTTACAGTCTAATCCAATGTGGATGTGCAAAACCACATAAACTGTCCAAAGAGCCGGGCGTGCTGGCTTGGCTTTGGGTCTCACCTGTTAGCACGGTGCTCAGCTGCGGCTCGTGTGTCCACAGGGGATTTTAGTGGCCGTCGGAGGAATGATTCGGGCAGTGTTTCTGGGAGACGGCCAGGAAGGACAGGAGCGGTGCTCCGTCCTGCACTAGTACAAAAACAATTAGAGCATTAGAGCAAATAACACAGCAGATGCATTTAACCCTCCCTCTCCCACCCATCCAGCGGGGTGTGAAGTGGCCCAGGAGCAGCCGCTGTGTCCCAGCCGGTGCTGCAGGGAGGCAGCGGCCGTGGGGCTGGGATGGGGGCTGCAGGCATTGCCCACATACCTCCCCTCGGCTCGGCGTGGGGCTGCTGCTCCTCCTTGCAAAGAATTCACCGGAGCTATTTTTAACAGCGCTGGCTGGGGAGATGGCTCAGGGTGAAGCCAGGAAGCTCATCCCGGGCGGTGCTGCCTCGCGTGGGACGGGGAGCACCGTTCTTGGGTTGTAAAGGCCCCTCTTTGTGTTTCTCACCCCTGGTTGGAGGTATTTAATGTTCACGGTTTGTTTTCCAGCACGGGCTTTAAAAGGGGCTTTGAATTCTGCTGCTGGGTGCTGTAAAATCCTTGGGCCTCTGGTTCAGTTTCACCGCAACCTCCTCCATCTCCAGGCTTTTTCCTCAGCTGGTTTTTGCACCACACGCTGGGAGCAGACAGCACACCCAGCAGTAAATAAAAAAGCGTGGCCCTGATTCAAGTGCTGCCTGAAAAGTATCGAATTTATATGCACACAATAAAAGATTGACATTTTCCTCTTTGCGAAAGCTGATTCTGCTTTTGGAGCAGATCTTAACCTTGGAAGAAATTTTTACTCTTATATGTTTCATGTCTCAAGTTCGAAGATCACCTTCCTGCCTCCCTCAAACCTGCCTGAGCTTTTTTTTTTCTAACCACTGTGCCCAGCGGACCCTGGGCCGTGGCTGGGAGAGGGTTTTGTGCTGTGGGTTGTGTGCGCTGGGCTCTCCCAGGGCGGCTGCTATTTGTCTCCTGCTTTGCAGCCGGGGCCAAGCTTTGCTCTGCGTTGAGCTCCCAGGCACCGCCAGCCATGTGGATAAATAATAGATTCAGAAATACTCTAGGCAAGTTAGATATTATTGTTGTGGCTGGGCCCTTTCCTCTAGGCTGGGCTTTGTCACCGCGTTACTAAACCCTCAGCGCAGCTCTTTGGAGGGCTGCGAGCAGCGGTGCCTTCCCTCCCTGCCTTGGGGAGGACAGGGACAGTGGGACCAGCGCAGGGTGTCAGCATCCGTGCCAGGGCCAGGCTGCTGGCTGGGGCAGAGCATCGTTCTGCCTTGTGCCATGGTGTCCTGTGGCTCACATCCCCAGGGCAGCGGGGGGATCCCAAAGTCATGCTGTTCAGCTTGCTGTCACAGCTCTGTGTGTGGAGCTTGGGAGCTGCCCCATGGCCTCCCTGCCCTCATGCCCCTCTGTGCCCAGGACAGCTCGTTGTAGAGCCCCAGTAGGCTTGGGGCTGCGGTGGCTCACAGCAATGGCTCAGCCCGGCCGGCTCCTCACCACCCACAGCATCCTCGCCGCAACCTCTGCAACCCAGGTTGGGGTCTTGCTGGCATTGCCACCTCTTTGCCCCTGGGGATTGCAGTACTCAAGCCCCAGGCAACCGCCAGGGAGCATCCAGCTGCTTAATGAGATGAGAGTAACTGGGAGCTGCCTTGTCACCTCTGACACCCCCAGGCTGTTCCCTTGCATTGTCCCCACTTGCTGGGGGAGAGCTGAGCGTATGGGAGCCTCCTGCACCCGTTTGCTAACACATCGGCATAAGCCTGGCCATGTCCCTACTAGGAGAGGGAGCAGACCCCGCATCCAGTCCACTTCCAGGCTACATTTTTGGAAGTCACCTTCAGGAAAGCATCCACCCACTTGCCAGGAGCTGCCTGCTGCTGCCCCAGCAGAGCCAGCTGGAGGGTTGTCTGGCGGGGTAGTGGCCGGGATAGTCTCTGCCTGCCCGGTGAGTGGCTGAAAGGGAGAATTTTATATTTGTATGGTGAATCCCATCCTTTGAAAGCAGAAGGACACAGCCAGGGGTCGGAGCACGTCCTGTGAAGAGCTGGATGCTGATTTTGCAAGCTTCTTCCCTGGGCCGGCGCCGGGCAGGCTGTGTGCCCCACACACAGCCAGCTCTGATCCCCCATGCATGGAGAGCACAGAAACATCCCCTTGGCCCCTGCCAGATTATAGTGGAATTAATCACACTGATTATATGCTACCAAAAAAGGAGGTGCTTTCTCTGTTCAGAGCTGCCTCAGACCTCCTACTTGCGAGCAGCAGCTTAAAATTGCTGTTTTCTGCCTCATCATGTCTTGTCTCTGGGTTTTTCAGGAGCATTAATAGTTTTGGATAAAAAGGCCAAGAATGACAGCAATCCCAGGCAGCTCAGCCTGCAGAGAAAGGGAGATAACGTGTGAGTGTGGGCAGGGAGGTGAATCACGGCCCTAGCGGAGCGGGATGTCATCCCAGGGAGAAGCAGGCTGAGCCACAGCAGCTCTGCACCCTCTTCCCTATCGCAGGGACCTGAACGGTGTTTTCAGCTCCCTGTCAAGTCACACTGCTGCCTGTATCAGTTGGGATTAATGCCCTGCATTTAGTTCTTTCCCTGCAGCTACTCAAAGTGGTTTGTGTGTGTATGTATGCACATGTATACATGTGTGTCCTACCTTCTAAGGGTCTCAGAACAGCATTTCTATCACATTTTCATTGCACTTTTTGGTTATTCAGACTAAAGCTAGTCTTGTCTGGTTACTGCATCTCATTTAATGGGAAAGAATTGGCCCTGATTTCAAGACAGACAGTCCAAAAATTCCTCTCGAGTATTTTCACTGCAGGGGTGAGAACTGCATCTTTCCACATTGGTTTTTGTCCTAAAACATGACCCAGAGACCAACCTGAATCTGAAAAGGGCTCCTCAGACACCGCAAGACCACATTAAAGATTGTAATTCATAGTCAATTGGTGCTTGAGGGCTGCAAATGCCTTATCTGACTGTCCGCACAAAAGTATGTGGTTTTGAATATGCAGCCAGTGTGTGCTCCATTATGGGCAGCAAGGGAGATATGGGGACCTTGGCAAACTTGATACCGAGGGCATGGGGAAAGCAGCTCTCCGTAAGCCCCGGGTGGAACAAAGCAGCTGAATACACGGTGCTTCACCCTCCCTTATTTTTAAGGTGCGATTTTGCTGTTTGAAGTCAGCTCCTTCCCGGACGGCGGGCAGCTGGGCTGTAAAGCCAGTCCTGCTTTTAGTGTAAAGATCACAGGGCGCCGAGCACGAGGCATGTGAGGAATACGACAGCCGGCCAGGGAAATATCTCTGATCGCCCTATAGCCCTAAGGAGTGAGGAGGAGATGTGCTAGGAAGGAGCAGAGAGGACTGGGGGAGCCGGGTGGAGAGGGAGGCAATAGCTCTGCCTTTCCTGGTACCAGTAAGAGTAGCCCCCTGGCCTGCAGTGAGTAAAGGAGGGCCTTGGAAAAAAGATATTGTTTGCTGCAGAGCTACAGGAGAGACATTTGGGGTAAAAGGTGCCAGGTGTGCTGGGAAGGGATGTGCTACCTCTGGTGAGGAGCAGCAGCTCAGGGCTGGTGACAGCACAGCAGCGTTCAGCCATCGTGGTGTTGTCCCCTTATGCTCTAAAGATGCCCGCGGTGATGCTTTAGCCGTTCCTTTGAGCTGGGTTTTCAGTGCTTCCCAACATGGTGACAAGGCCTCGCTGCAGCACCTGAACATGCTTGTGTTTGCAGTACACCCGCAGTGCTCCCTTGTGTGGCCACGTGCAACCTTCACACCTTAGCCTTTAGCATCTCTGCCCCTTTCTGGTTGAAAACCTGGTCTTTTCTCCTCGAGTGTGGGGGTTTGGGGTCAAGTGGGCAGGCTCTGAGTGCTGTGTTACACCAGATGGACTGATTTGACCTTGTTGCTGGACAGGATCCACTGCTCGAGTGGGACTGATCTTGCCTGGGATGGTGCTCACTGTTGTCCCCTCTTGTCTCCACAGGACGGCTCATGCCAAAGCCAAAGCTGAAGGGTCTGAGCAGGCAGCTCAGGCAGCTAACAACGAATCAGGCATAGCCAGGATGATGGCCAGGGAGCTCTCCCCGGACTTCTACCAGCCAGGTAAGACCACAGCCGTCTTCAAAGAGGGATTTTCCAGTTTCCTTGGGGAAACCGTTCAAATACTTCACCTGCTTTATAACTCCACAAGTTGCCCTCCAGTCTATCCTAAATCCTCTTTCATGCAAGTTCAGCCAGCCCCCTCCCCTGGATGATTTGCACGGCTGTATTACTTTTTGGAATATGTTACCATAGCCTGGAAGAAAAACTCCCAGTCCTTCACCTTCCCCTCGTGTTTCTCCACACACTGAAGCCCTCCCAGCGCCTGGCAGGGCAGGCAGAGAGCTCGGGTCTATTTGCAGTGCTCCTGTAGATATACTCCTCGTGGCTTTTTCTTGGAACAGCTTTGCACATTTACTCACAGCACGTACCCTGTGGGGCCCCACAGCGCACCAGGGTACGAACAGAGTCAGCTAATTAAGGGCTGTAATATCCTATAAGAAATTTGCTAATGGAGAATACTATTTCTCTGATTCCCTGTTTATTTATTAGCATCACTGCTGATTATTCGGCTGGGAAAACACTTGGGACATTCCTTCTACGAGACCGAGCGCTGAGGATTAGTAGCTAGGAAGTGTAATATTAGAAGCAGCATTGTGAATGCCATTACCTTTCCCTAGACCAAGCTAGCTAGAGATATGTTCTTCCTGGAAAGCTCTCCTTTCCAGAGGGGGAAGATAATAACAGAGCAGAAAATGAGGATCCAAGTGCCTACATTTTTATCCTGTTTTTCTTATCATTTGGCTTTGTTACCTGGAATAAGTGCCCCCGTGGATGCTGAGGCAGGATCACAAGGGACCATCACAGCAGCAAACCTGGAGGTAGGAGCAGTGCCTCCTGCTCAGCAAAATCTGATCCCTGCTCCTCCTCTGGTTTCAGTGCCTCCAGGTCTTTGGTACTGCACCCCGGCACAGGGCACTCAGTGGGAAAAGGGAATGGCTCACACCCTGTGCTTGGCCGGGAGGAGTCATGCTGACAGATTTGCCTAAATTCCCTGTACTCCCACCTTGCCCTGCACCTACTAGCTGGGGAGATGCCATGCTGGAGGGTTGCCCATTCCTCCCCACCGCCCAGCGAGGCCCATCGGAGCTGGCTTAGAGCGGGGAAACACCACGGGGCCGGGCATGGGCGTAAGCCAGCGTGTGGCACTTCATTTAACAATAGCTAAATGTCCCTTGATCCTGACATAAGCCCCCCAGCTGCCGCTCACCGCTCCACATTCACCCTTTGCACACTGGGGTATTTATAGCTCAGAGGCAAAGGAAACTGGGATTCCTGATGGGAGTTTTTTTAACATAGAACCACAGAATAACGACATCTATCCAGATTATTTTTTCCACCCATGGAAATTGAATAAGACAATTGAAACATTCTCTGCAAAGTGCCTGAAGCAGCCTGGCCTCTGCTCCTGGGTCCTTTGGAGCTGAATCCTCTTGTGACTTTTATGTAGGGCTTTGCTTGGGTCTTGGCCCCTCTCAGTGGCCTTGTAAGCTGCTGATGCATGTTTTTCTTCTATGATTCTTTTAAATCTCTAAATTCCCTAAGTACACAAGGGGAAATATTGCTTCTTGCACAGCTGCACTGTCAAGGAACAAACAGACAAAAGTCCACCCTTGGATTTTGCTAGGACTCAGAGCTGCCGGTTTTGGCATAGAGCAATCCTGCTCAGCAAGCCTCACCTCTCTAACAAGTATTTCACTCTGGGTTTCATTTAGGATATCAACCTTAATAGCTTAGAGCAGAGCGATGTAAGCCAAAGCCTTTGGTGAAGTGTTGTGCTGGGAAGTGAAGGTGAGGTGGGGAGGTAAAGAGGAGCAGAGCTGTGCAGTGCCCTCCAGGCAGCTGGGTTTTTTGGGGGGTTTTTTGGAGTGAATTATTGAGGAGAAGAAAGCAGCAGGGGAGAGCAAGGAGTCTGGAGCTGCAGGCAGCCTATTTTGAGGAGTCTGAACAACTGTTGAAATGGCTTCCAAATAATCCACTTGCAGCCAGAAATAAATGGCCCTGAATGGGTCGCCTGCTGATTGACAGGAGCGTGCAGGCAGGGCAGAGCAGCTAAAATCAGCGCCCTCTCTCTCCCCACTGCCCCCTCCGAGCACCGGCATTGCCTGCGTGGGCTGGGGGTAGCAGCATGCAAATCACACTGCTGATTTATTAGAGGGAAAGGAGCACCAGTCCCAATTTCCCAACCAGGCTCAAGTCTGCATCAGCTTTAGGGTGGAGGAGATGAGGGGAGGAAGCATGTGGCAGCCAGAGATGGTGTGGCTCCAGGGTCTGTGCCATTGAGGAACACAGAGCAAGCTCTGTACATCTGCATCCCTCAGCATCGCTTGGACTCGGCAGAATGAGGCCAAAGCCACTTCCAAAAGCAGGTGTTTTGCCTTCAAACAAGCTGGTTTGCAACTTCACGCTGCCCATAAGGAATGTGCTTTTCTTCTTCTCACTTGCTATGAGCATCGTGGTGACGTCCAGGGATCCTGTCCCAGCACAGGTTCCAGTGTGCAGAGTGCTGTGCAGGGTTGCTATTCCAAAAGATATTCCCAGTTGTTCAGTGGTGGATTTTGCTCACCCAGCCAGCCAGCACAATGCGTGTCTTTGGTGTCAAGCTCTGGCTGACTTCCCCAGACCCTAGCTGGGCTGCAGTTTGCTTTGCAGACATGGCCTAGGGTTAACAAGAAGTAAAGATTCAATGAGGCATGAATAATTTAAGCGAGAGAAATGTTGCTAAGAGCTGACAAATCAGCATGGGAGGTCAGGCCAGAATGAAAGCCGAAGCCCTGAGTCACCTTGTGTGATGGTGCCAGGTGATTTTGCTGGTGTTGCAGGGCTCAGTGAAGAGAGGAGGGCTGAGAAATTGTTCCATGCATGAGAAACATGTTTTTTCCCATCATGAGGGATGACAGGTAGATCATTTGGGGACACCTGCCTTTCCCAAGGAGACTGGGCATCCTCCGTGTCACTTGTGAAGTTCCCACATTATTAGGCATCGAAGAAGCCACATAGAAAATTTTGCCAGCCATTAAGAAAAAAAAAAAAACTTGGATGGGAGCTGGATAACCCACCTGTGTGACCACAAAAAATGCATATTTCCACTCTTTCTTTACCCTCGTCTGGAGCTCCCTGCCTGCTCCTTCAGCTCTTCCCAGCCGGACAGCGTGCAGTGGTGCTCAGAGCAGCCAGCTGCTCCTGGAGGAAATCCCTCCTGGAAGCAGGCTGTGGTTTGGGAGCACCTCCTCTCCCAGCCTCCAGCCTGGACCCTCTCACAGTCGTTCCCGAACCCACCGGGGCTGGGGGGGCACAGCTGTCATGGGTGCATGATGGTGGCACGGAGCTGGAGGGGGCTGCCCCCCAGGCAGCTCCTCACACCAACCCCTCTCTCCGCAGGCCCCGAGTACCAGAAGCGGAAGCTGATGCAGGAGATCATGGAGAACGCCGAGCACGCCGTCAACATGGAGGAGGAGGCGCCGCGGCCTGAGGGCGCCCCGCCGGCCCCCACGCCACCCGAGAGCCCCCAGCTCCACGAGCAGGACGAGGCCCACCGCCGGCCCAGCCCAGCCCCAAGCCCCGCCGCCACCCCTCCCGAGGCCAAGCGGGCCAAGGCAGCCCCTCGCCAGGATGGCGCCCTCCGACCGGGCAGCTGGGCCGAGGCGGGCGGCCGGTCAGGCGGCGGGAGCCCCGTGCCCCCCGAGGGCGAGGGCCGGCCGGCCTCACGGGGCCGGGGCCGTCCCGCTGAGCAGATGGAGATCGGGCCTCTGCAGAGGATGGCGCGCGAGCCCGATGTTGAGCTCTTCAAGGGCTACCACAGCTATGCCGTCCGGACCTCCCCGGTCTCCCCTGCTGAGGACTATGAGGAGGAGCCGCTCCCCGAGCCCGAGCCGCCCTCCCCGGAGCCCCGGAGGGATCCCCAGCGGCGGGGGGGCACCTCCACCCCGCCGGAGGAGCGGGAGGAGAAGCCGACGGCCAGGGTGGAGGCCAAGCCAGAGGCACCCCGGCCCAAGGAGCCGAAGCAGCACCCCAGCCCCGAGCGCAGGGCCACCGGCCGGGCCGAGCCCGCTGCCAAAAAGAAGACTGAGGCCAAGGCACCGGGGCGGACGGAGGCCAAGGCGGGGGCCAAGCGGGGCCCAGCCACGATGGCAGTGGCAGCGCAGGAGGCAGAGGAGTGTGAAGAGGTAATGTGGGGCAGGCCAGGAGGCACCTCTGGGAGCCATCTTTCCTTTTCTTTTTTTTTTTTTTTTTGGTTTATTTTTCCTGTGGAGGTCAGAAAGGGCAAGGAGGGATGCAGAGCCCATGGCCTCTGGACTGCACCAGGCCCCAAGAGGCACTTTTTGAGATCCCAAAACCTGCTGAAGGAGAGTCTTGGTTTCCCCACTCCTGCCTTCCCAGCCTGCCCTGCCCTGGCCACCTAGGCTGGCGTTCTTAATGCTGTTATTTTAACTTCCTCTCTGCATCAGGGCAGATACACTTTCAGACACTTCCCTATTTCAAAATTTGTGGAAAACAGGCATTTTGTGATACATTTTTTACACTTTTCTCCCCTTCTTTTCCCACCCCTTCACCAGCCAACATGCATCTGGAAAGGGGGGGGGGGGAATGTAGGACAGGGAAGAAAAAGCTGAGTGCAGTTTCTTTTTTACCTGTTACTTTCACTCTTTTGCAGTAGGGGCACCTTATGAGCTAAACTGGTATTGAATCGCCAGCTGATTTCCTGGGTGTTAAAATACAGAAATTCAATTTTATTGTTAGCAAATACAGCTGTAAAGCCAGACATTTTATTAGCCTGCTGCTTCTCATCTTGCAGCCCTTTGGACATGAACAGTTCCAGTGCGACTTTAGAAGAGCACAGCTTGGAAGTATTTTGGTGTGAAATTAGAGCAATCTCATACGGATGTGTTTGTTCATCTTAAAAATGGCAACTTGACAAATGTGGGCAATGTGGGTAGAGAAAGGAGTTGGGAGGAGCAGCTTGACATGGTCTTGGCAGTTTGTGTGCCTATGGTCAGGGTCTCCTTTAATCTGCCTTAGGTTCAGAAGAAGCCTGCTTTGGCCTCCTCAGCAGGAGTTTGCAGGGGAGAAATAGGAATAGGGATTGATATATATTCAACTTGTTTGAAATTCCAGCTGGCTGTTAAGTGCCAGATTTATGTGTGTAGGAAAGGGATGATTGTGGTATTTTTTTGAATAGCAGAATCAAACTGTATCTGTTTCCTTGCCTAGAGCTATGGTGTATAATACTCTGTTTTGGGTTTTTCCTTCAGGGACCTAACACAATCGTGATCTGCATGGTCATCTTACTGAACATTGGTCTGGCCATCCTATTTGTACATTTTTTGACATGATGTGCCCCTCAGACAAGGTAAGAAGAGCAATGAGATTTTATCCTCAATTTGTATAAATCGCTGTGGATGTTTTAGGGTTGACTAGGTGCATTGCCAGTGCAAATCCTTCACTGATGGATGCCCTGGTGATGAAAATGCATGGGCATTTATTGAATAGATGCAATTTCCTTGCGTTAAGTGTTGAGATTCTCAGTTTCTATTTGTCTGTTCTAAATTTGTGGAGTAATTTCAGTGAATAGTTCTTGAGTCTATTCATAAAATGATCTCCTCAAAGTTAAAAGAATTGAACTATGTTGATCAGATGCAATCCCATAGTATAGTTTTGCCTTCCCAGTTGGATGGACACGATTCATGGAGTGAAACTTTCAGTGCAAGAATGTGTGATAATAAATTTGAGATTTGTTTTCTGCAATAAACACTTTCAATTTGCTGTTCCATGGCCGCTGCTGCCAGGTGACGAGCATTGCAATAGTTCTTGTCACTCAGTCCAGCAAGAGGCCAGAACACAAAGAGAATGTGAAACTGTGAAATTTGCATCTCTAATTGCACTACTGCTAGTTCTGTTGCTGTTATTAGGTAGTTGTGTTACTGAAGGTAAATATGAGCTGAGATATATATCTTGCTAAGGTTAAACTGAAGCTTCCTCAGGTCTTCCACTTGAATTGAGATGAGGGTTTGCATTTGGATTTGGTGGCAATAAAATCTGGTGAGGTTTCTTGTGCCTGTGGGATACCTACACACAGGAATACGACATGGATTTGCCCAAGTTTTCTGTTGCCTTGGGCTCAAGTATTGCAAAAAAAACCTCATCAGTCCTGAACCTGACCCTTGGGCCTCACGTGAACGTAATGTGAGAGGCACCTCCCAAGCCCCCGTGAAGGTATTGGGATGCCTTCCCAGGGCCTCCTGGGGGATAAAACTGCTCTGCTGGGCACTGCTTTCTGTCATGTTCTTAGTCCTCACTCAGCCTGCAGAGTTGAAAGCCTTGCGAGCAGCTGCGATTACATGTTGGTTGTGTGTTTTGCTCCCCCTTGACTCTCCCGTTCATCTGTGTCTGGGACAGGCATTGCTGCTGATGGAGACCACAGACCCTGGCGGGGATTAAATCTCAGCCACCTGGAAACACCTAAGAGGAGAACTTGAGATCCCAAGGTTGCACTGCAAACATCAACCTTAAACGAAAGTGCCTGAAGATCAGTTCAGTCTCCCTGCTCCCAGGCTGTGGCTGGCCTCTGCAATCTACCAAGGAAAAGCCAGGGTTTCTGCAATTCAGCCTCCTTCTCTTCTTTGTATAAAATAGCAGTTGCCTTAAATTATTCTCACCAAAGCCATCAACTGTCCTGTCATGCCAGGGATGAGGAATTTATCTGTAGCTGTAGGAAAACGAGTGAGAAGGTCTCCTCCGTGCACACTGATGTGTTTTCTAACTCCCTTGGTTGACTCGTTGTCAGAGATTTCCCAAAGAAAGTCATCCATGGTGTGGAGATGAAGCAATACACAGCAACCAAAATGACTCACGGGAGCCGTGCCATGGCTAGGGGTGCACAGCATCGCCCTCCATGCTCTGAAGTCATCCAAAGGGATGAATGATAAGTCTTTCCCTGTCGCCTGGAGTTTTTTTCCGTGTATGGAGGACTGAGAGGGGGAGCAAGTTGAAATTGGGCTTGTTGAAGTGTAACCAGAGTCCTGCCCATGCCTGCTGATGCGCCACAGACGGGGACTGCGGGGTGGGATGCAAGGGGCTGCCTGATCCGAGGCTGTGCGTGTGTGAGGGGGGTGCTGCGGGGGGGAGATGGTGCCCATTTCGGGACCACATGCCATCCGAGTGCTCTCCTGCCACCAGCAATGCTCTGCTCAGAAGCATCTTGCAGTGAGGGACTTCCCACTGTAATGGGAAAGGGAGTAGGTGTGCTGAATTTGTTCCCTTACCCCTTTTTTTTCTATGACAATGGTGTGAGTTGCAGCAAAAAGGAGGTACATAGTGAAAAACACCTCTGTACGCCCGCAGGTTCCTCCCCTGGGTGCACTGGGCTGCCGGGGGGCTCCTGTGTTCTTTCATTGCAACAGAGTGAACAGTTTTTCCAGCCAGAGGATGCAGGGTGGCTGTTGTGGGAGAGATTATGTTATTCCCAAAAGGAAAAAGGTGCAGAGACCTGAGTGACTCCAGGGTATTTGGGTGTTAGGCTCAAAAATACGCAGCAGCTGGATTTTCAGCAGTGGTAGAGTACAGAGGGGCAATTCTAGCTGTTGTTCCTGTGTGCGAAGCCTAGAGACCTGGGCGATTTGCACCAGTTCTTCCCAAAGCTGCAACAGAGAGTGACCTCTGGAAGATGTTTCCACCATGATCTGCTCTGATCCTTAGCCATGTGAGCTTAGAAAGTCAGCACAGATGAAGTTACAGTTTAGTGTGAGGCTGAGTGCTTGGACATGTTTCTTCCTTCTCTTAAGAGCAATATGTATTTTCTATCCCTTTTTAAGATAATCGGAAATGTTATTTATAGTTGGTTGTGCACTCTGTGTATCCTGAAGTCCCACAGCACAGGACTGGGTGGGAAAACCTGAGGGACTGGAAAGAATGGGGATTTAAACGATGGTCAAGGAGAAAACCAGATGCCCAGTCTGCTCCAAAGGTCAGTCTGAAAGGATTTGAGAGACAGGTTAGCGGACAGGCAGGGGTTTACACTGACTGGAGACACAGGGCAAAACCTGCCTAATTTATCTGCTCTAATTATGTCATAAGAGAGTGAGAATAATTCAGTACTTTTCTTTGTGAACCAAGTTTATTTTTTAACCTTATTCAGCTCAGGAACGTTGCCACAGTAGCAAATACATGGTGTTAACTGTGGGAGAAGTGAATGTGATCCCTTCCTAAAAGCCATGTGGCTGTACCAGTCCTGAGAAAGCTGTGCAGCATCATCTACACTTCCACAGAGCATAGCTTAGTAGCAGTTTGCTTCTTTTCTTTTCTTTTCTTTTCTTTTTTTTTTTCCTTTTCTTAAGTATAAATGTATTGCAAACCCCAGGCTCTGCTGCCTTTGACGTTTTATCTCCGTTTGCTGACACTCACTTGCCAGCTCTGCAGTTTTAACTGCTTTTATTAACCACCAAGAAAATTTCCGTTGAGAGACCTGAGGGGCTTTTATTTATCACTAAGCACAAAAATGGATCTTTTACAACAGTACTAAGGTAATTCCCCTTGCCTCATTTTTTTTTAATGCATGTGATGTGCACTCGGTAATGTGCTTTCCTCCTAGTAATCTTCTGAGAAAAGTAGGTAGATTTGCTTTTATGTGACGTATAAATATATCCATATTGCACTGAGATATGGATATACGTACATATATATAGCCCCTTAGGGATTTCGTTTTCTTAGATGCAAAAATAACAGATTTACCTCAAACTGCATGCTTTCAAAACTGACTAGGATATTGTGTTATACTTTTCAGGTCTTACAAAGATGCAGATACATTTCACTCTTCACACAAAAATACCTTCATCACAGATTTTGCAAGCTGTTTACTACAATCTGTGTACTACTGTCCCGAGTTTTCTGTCGGTTGTTCTGCTGGATTACGTGCAATAATAAACAGTTATCTGCTCACTGTATCCATGTGGATCTTTGCAAGGGAATCTCCAGGTTTCTTTCCAGGTTGACATGTTCACTACAGTCTTAAAGGAGAGTTCATCGACACGTGGTGCAGAATTTAGTAGGTGGCATTTGGATGGTTTTTAGCTTTTTCCCAGTATCCATTTCAAAATCTCGCATTTTTTGATGATTGGGGGTACTTGGCAAAGATAATTGTTTTCAGTTACTGCTTTTTAAAAGTTTAGTGCCGGATGTTTGAGGACACCTCCAGCACTCTGAGGAAGCTCTGTGTGCTACTATCACGCTGGCCTCCTCCAGAGGGCTAGCAGGAAAGGCAGCTCGCTGGCCCGAAGCCTACCCAGGCAATGCAGACGGCCGCTGACAGGTCCCTTCGCTGCCTCCAGACCCCAGGGCTCCTGCCAAGTTTCTTCCAAGCTGTGCGTTGCTGCCAGCTCCTCCGCCACCACAGTCTTTCTGGATTTGGAGAGGACTGATTCTCCCTCACCTGTGGCCCGTCCTCTCACTTAGCCCCTTGAAACGGGAAAAGTAAGAGGAAATCCAGGCATGAGGGACAGGGAAATGGCAGTCGGGGGAAGAGTGATTTGCAGGGGAGGAGAGGAGAGCAGAGCCCAGTGCCAGCCGGGGGCAGTGGGGCTCGGGGGCCTGAGGAATCCAGAGTAGCTGAAACCTTCAATCCCTTTTCTATTTCTGGAGTGTCTCACATGAGCAAAGCCGGGCTGTGCAGAGGGGCTGGCGAGACGCTGGCTCAGCCTCCGCAGGCAGCAGGGGCTCCCCCAGCTTCTGCAGAACACAAGGGGTCTCATGAGGGAAGATTTCATGATGTGGTAGAGAGTTAAGGAGCTGAGTTCGGTGAAAATGATGGTTTTACTCTCCTCTGGGCTTGTTTTGCTTCTGGTATGGGAGGAACCAGCAGCGTCTCATTCATCCAGTCCCTGGGAGGAGGCTGGGGGCAGCGGTGTAACCAGAGCCCTTTGCACCTCATAAATCTTAGGCTGATGAATGGAGCAGATCTTTGGCCCATGTGTGGCAGAGGCAGCAGGGAGGGAGGTGGGTCTGCTGCTAAAGCAATGACGTATTGCTTCAAAAATATTAATAAAGGCAAAATTAAAGGCCTGCCCCAGGGTAGGGGGAATGGTGCTCGGTCTCTGCCACCGGAGCTGCTGGTTTCAGGGGTAACATCCCCCCCACTGCTCCCTGCCGTGTGTCCCCGGGTGCAGGCAGGGAGGTGTCCGATATGTGAGAAGCGGGATAAAGGCACTGTCCTGATCCTGTGACCGACGGGCAGCAGCCTTAGCCTCCACCGGTGGGAGGGAAGGTGCAATCTGAGCCCCGGTGTCCTTTCAGCCTGACCTTCCCAGGCATCCCAGGGATGACCATGCTACCCTCCATCGTCCTTGTGGAACATCGAGGCTCGTGGGAGCAACCCCCTCTCTTGGCCTTCATCTTTGCACAAGGGGAAGGGCCAGAGGTGGCCCCGGCAGCGAGTAGGTGCTGGGAAGCTCAGAGGGGTTACTGTACTCATTTCTGGCCCAGGAGCTGGGAACCGGGCGGGCTCCGTGGCACTGCCTTCCTGGAGGAAGCCAAAACAAGTCCTGGGAGCATTAATGCAGCAGGGAATAGCCACCGTTAGCAACTCCAGCAAAATGTTCTCTCAGACCTGGCCACAGCTTAGCCCTCAGCCCCGGCTTCTAAAGCTCTGGGTTTCCCCTCCTGCCTGGCCAAGCTAAGGGCACACCAAGCCTGGCTCAGGACTGCCAGCAAGGGTGGCCTCCTGCTCCTGTCCTCTTCTGCCAGAGAGACTGGCACTGCATGGCTGGAAAAAGTTGCTTTTATTTTATTTCCTCTGAGCAGTCACCCACACCATGCCCTTGAGGATAGACAGGATCAGCTGCCAAGGGAGGACAACAGACCCTTGCTGATCATCTCAGAATCACATTAGCACCAGGACCACCCCACGACCTTCTCCTTGAGACCGGAAAGCTTTTAAAGGCTTCTCAGCTTGTGGCTTCAGGTGTTCCCTTTCAGAGGAGCAGCTAGGGGCCACTGGTGCACTCACAGCATCCCCTGTCTCTATAGGAACAGCACGCTCAGAGCACAATTCACAAGGTGGGTATTAAAGAAAATTCAGCAATTATAAAACACAGATTATCCTTAATAGTTTTGCCCATTGCCCACAGCACGGGGGACCCGTGGCATTGCGGTCACGTTTCCACGATAGCGATGCCATCAGCGCCCTCTCATCAGGGGCAGAAATAGGCAGGGCTGGTTAATTGCTAAACTGGGAGTATTTTAGTAAATTAGAATCATGGCAAGCTTTGATCCACTCTGCATCACAGCACGCATCCCCCAACAGATGCCTTGGTTTGAAGAACACTGGGGAGCAACCTCTGAGCGAACAGGGAGGAGGCACGTCCTGGGGCAGCGCTGCCCAAAGAGCCCTCCAGGGGCTCTTGGGAAACATGGAGTGCAAAATAAATAAATAATTGCTGAGTGATTACATTACTATTGCTGCAGGACTATTCCCCAGGCTTTATTAGCCACTCCTTAATTGGGGTCTGCTTGAACTAACTGGTTCAAAAAAGCAGCCAGGGGCCAGACCAGATTGAAAAGGGGCTATGTTGAAGTCATTCCCTAACAGGTGGTCTACCCAATCTTGTGTCTCTGAAAAATTTAAGCAGTTGCTCAGCATTCTCTTCAGTGATCCAAGTGTTACTAATTTAAAGGTACTACTATTTTAATTTTAATAACGTGCTCTTTGCAGGATGGTATCAGAGACCAGAGAGTCAAGCTCTAGTAGCCTGCTCTGGTTGCAGGGAGGTTCTGGGTGTCCTTGTGGCCTTTTTGTCCCTTTTTTAGGGAACTGCTGGTGTTTTGTGGGTCACTCTCTAATGTGGTCCTGGAGCGGGCTGGCTCTGGGGCCACTGGCCAGCATCACAGGGGAGAGGGTGTCCCAAAGAGCCATCAGCATGGCCGTGCTCTCCTCCAGCACAGGCTGGCGTGGATGCTAAATTTCCCTATTGAAAGCACCTTTTCCACTTCCCAAATGTAGAGATGAGGTAAGAAGACAACCTGACTGGGGCTTAAACTGAAGATTTTGGTAAGTTATTTAAATTTCTGTGTTTTGCAGGAGTATATAGCCCTTGCTGAGGACCCATCTGTGTACTCTATAGAGGTGATTATTCCATTACTATCACCAACGCTGCACTGGGACCAGCCAGATTCAGGTAAGCACACTTGATGTGGTGTCTCTTACACTGGAGGTCTCTGATGAATGCCTTGAGCTTCAGCCAACCCGTGGTTCTCCCAGCCCATAAACCTCACTCATCCTTCTCCCACTAGCCCTTCCCCAAGCCACTACCTCCTCTCTCCCCCTCCCTGCCCTGCTCACAAGTTCATCCTGCTCCCCAAGGCTCTGCAGCAGTGCCAGGTCTCCCCTCTCCTGCCAGGGGACTTGTTTGCTCTGTAATTGAAGAAAGCAAATGGCATTTTACCAGGTCAACAAGCACTGGGAGGGCTTTAATTAAGAAACTAACAGGTTAGAACAAATTGAGGAATGTCTTCAATGTGGTAAGTTATTTAGGAGTAATACAGTCTCTATTTGTTGGTGTATTTACAAACTTTCAGCCTATGCTAATGCTGTTGAGAGTAAAGAAATGCTATGGGTAATATGCAGATTCAGAGTTTACAAGCAGGGTGGGGTGTTGCAGTGTACAAGATAATCCAGGCTTGAGCTTGAAGGGGGCTCTTTGATTGCTTATAAGGAATTAAGGTTTTTATTCAGACCCTGAATATCCAGAGGATGTTACAGTAATAACTTATTCTTTTACTTTCTTTCTGCTGGTGATTTATTTCCCAAGGGCATGCAGCTCCCTGTCCTCTCAACCAGCATCTCCTTAACAAGCTGAGTGCTGACCTTCCACCTCCACTTCCACCTAAAACTCTCTCAAATCCTCCTAATGTGTCAAGAGTGTATGCGGGAAGAAAGAGCAAGAACTTGTTCCTCATCTACAGAGTTTAATGCTCTGGTGCATTTGCTGGAGATCTCGTGGTGCTGGGGGAATTTATCTGCCAATTATTTCTCAAAAAATAACAAAAGATTATGCAGCGCATGGCAGATAAGGGCAGAAAGGGGAGAAGAGAACTAGGTTTTAATTGAATTCCAAGTATGTTGAGCAAAAATTTCAGAACTATCAATTAGGTGTTGGCCTGGGGCTGAAATTTAATTAAGAGAATAGTGCTTTTAGGATGTCTCTGTCTGAGGGGGGAAGAGAAAGCATAAAGGAGAACAGTGAACACTGGAAATGTGATGGGGAGGTAGAAAAGATCCTGCTGGAGGTGCTTCAGAATTAAGCTGTTGCTTCTGGGTTTGCAGAGATCTGGGCTGTCTGTCGAACTGCACACCCCATGCCTGAGAAATGCCATAGGTCAGGGTGCAGGTGGGTTTCCGAGCTCGGACAGTAAATCCTCCAGAGGTAGTTGGCTGGAGAGCAGGGAGGGAAAGGGAAGAGGAGAGGTGGGATGCTGCTCGCTGTATGTCTCTGGCTGTCGGGGCTGGCTATGGCATGTATGCACCCAAAGGTGCTCAGGGCCCTGCACCCCAGGGAGCTGCAAGCCACAGTTGGCTGTGAAGATGAAGAAAATTAATTCCTGCGCTTGCTAGACAGCATGTGGAGTGGCTTAAGGGGGGGAAGCTGTTAGGTTTGGAGGAGATAACTCTGATGCATTGGAAGGAGGACTCGTTATCACAAGAGCCCAGCTTGGCTCTGGGCTATGCAGTAAATTGTTCCTGTTAACCTCAACCCAGCCCACGTAAGAGCTGACACATCCAAACCTTAGCCCTGGATTTTGCCCTGTCCAGGGGACCAGGAGCCACCCCAGGGCTCCCCTTCCTCCTCCTGTGCCTTACCTGTGTGTTATTTGAAGGCACCCTGGTCCTCACTGCCCTGGTTTGTCTACAGATGCTTTTATCACTGGCTCATTCTGAGCTACTAAGGAAAAATCTAAGGGAAAAAAAGATCTGTATTCAAGAAAAGATTGTTGCAAACAAATTGTTTCATTTCCTAGTTTCTTTTGCTAAGTGGAATGATTTTCTCACATTATAGCGAAACTACTTTCATTTTCTTCGAGAAGCAAATCCTCAAATCTCTGAACTACTGTAACAACAATAAAGAGGAACTTTGTTCCTAAATTCCCAATATACACAAAAGAGCGCAAAAATGACATGAATCCTTAAATTCCAAATACACACCATTTCAAATAATTGCAAAAAACCAATGTTTTCTTCCCTCATCCTACAGTTATTTTGGGGGCAAAGTAGATATTTCAATAAATCACACTACAATATTTGTACATGGAAAGCCACCCTACACCAAAATGAAATGGTCCCGGGCAGTTCCCGACACACCGGTGGGAGGTGAGGTCTTGTTCTGACCCACTCAGGAAAGTGATTTCCCATAGATGCAGGATGGTTACTTAATGTCTTGTGCTCTTCAAAATATCACACAGATATTTTCCAAAGTGGATGCAAAATTCTAAGATCTTTTAACACTGTAGTTTCGTGAACACCGGTGTTAACTAGTGAGGCTGAATTGGCTGTTTGAAGAATTTTTTACAGTCACTTGAGAGTTACTGGTACTTGACACTTGTTTTATTTGGCAAAAGCCAGAGAATTTGCCTCATGTGGAATCTTTTTTCCTTTTACTCCTAGTCCAGATAGTCTCTTGCAAGTCTGGGGTAAGTGTCCTTGGGCTGGTTTCTTGGACAACGCCGGTTATGAATATCCACTTTGCTCACAAGGTGACAGCAGCAATGAGTATTGTTAATGTCTTATAGTCAGTGTGTCACTTATCACAAAACACTTGATGGACTTTCACAAATTATTTTCAGGAAAGAAGATAATTGCTTTACCTGCCATTGAAATGCAACTGTAGCTGGGACGGAGAGCAGCGCTGCTGGATGGGACATAGCTACACCACATTTGGGCTTACAGGACAAGGCTATGATAACCATCTGAAGGAACTAGAAGAACTTGGACAGAAAAGGTAAAATTATCCCAAAGAAGCTTAGACCACAATATTGGAAGTATTACTATGACCTTAGGGAACACTCCTTATTAGTTTGTTCATTTTTCTTTAACAAATCCAACTGGTCTGGACCTTGTGTATAAGTGCTACCAGCACAGTAATGTTTCCAGAAGTGCTGGGGGAGGTTTGTGACACCCAGCTTCAGTCATTCCTACCACAGGAGTCTCCACCGGAGAGAGTCGCTTTACAGTCAATGGACAGAAATAGTCACATCTTGGGAGGCATTCATCTTCTTCTGACGTATGTGTCTTTCTCAGAGGACTATGTTGAGATGAGAGGAGCCGCTTTCTCGTAGTGCCTAATTGTCCCCATTAACCCTAAAAAGACTCTAGAGGAGCAGCTCACATTGGGTGTCTGTGGTATAGGCATGTAGATTCAGGCAGGTGAATCTCAGCAGATAAGAAAGTTGGCCCAGCAAAAAGAAGGTTGTGGGTTTTTTTCCTCTAATACCTTTCTCTTCCTGGATTTCCTTTCAATGTTCTGGCACAACTCAACAAACAGTTGCACATAACACAGAATAGCGTTGCACTGCTATATTTAACAACAGATTCTTTAAAGATACTAAACATAAACCTGTACCTAACACTTCACCAAACAAGAATAAATTAGCATTAAGGAAAAGCAAATTAATTTGCCTCTAAGAATCTGTTTTGTTCAATGCCCTGGAGAGGTATTAAATGAAGCTTGCTGCAATGCCAGAGCAATTTCTGTTGGCACTTTCCCAACACAGTGCATGCAGCCGTGTAGCTCCCACTGCCTGCGCTGTTTCAGGGTCCCAGGATTTATTTGGTGGACTTGTTCTTCTTTGCAAGCGCAGGGAGACTGTTCAGATCTTCCTGTTCGGTGACATTGGGATCGAAGCTGTCATGAGAACAGTCCTTCATAGCGCTGTAGTACACCGGGGCCGTGTACGGCGCGGGGTTCTCAGCACTCTTCTCTTCGCACTTGCATAACTTCCTAAAGGCAGCCCTGAATTTCTGTGACATGAGGTTGTAGATGATGGGGTTGATGGCACTGTTCAGGTAGATGCACATGCGGCAGAAGAGAAGGAACCAGATGTTCAGGTACGGAGGGTCCATGAAGGAGTTCACCACCACCAGTGTGCGATAAGGCATCCACAGAAGAGCGAAGAGGACCACCACGACGGCCAGCATTTTGGTCACCTTTCCAGTGGGGATATGCAAAAAGAGAAACAGTTAGATGATGCTAAATCTCCAGCAGAGCTTTCACACCTGGAGATACAATGCAGACAACTAATTCAGCCTACATATTGCTTAGATCTCTCTTTAAGTGTTTAAAATAGGCACCCAAACCATGGGGCTATTCCTCTCTGAATCCATTTTGTTCACGAAACGATCTTGCATGAATAAACCCCTTAAATGACAGGTTTTCACCTACCATTTAAAAGCCTTTAAAGCTCTTTAAGTCAAGCATCCACCGGCCTGGAAATGGACTGGGATAGTCATGGGAATTTCTGTACCACCAAGCAAATTTGAACATTTCACATAACAATAAATCAGTGGGGAAAATAATTCATGTAAAAGTGGGGTCCTAACTTTTGGGGATGCCATGGGATATATCTCAACTCCCTGCCTAAGGTTTTTCCGGTTTCCTATGCCAGCTATGTTTTTCCCAGGGATAGGCTCCCGGTACAAAGCAGCGCTGAGAGCAGAGGAGTCTGCCTGGAGTCTTACACAAATTCCTACTTGTGCTTATATGGGAGTTACTTAGCTAATTGGTATGGGTTATTTTAATTTGCAGCACACTAGGGAAGTACTACATTAACATAATAGGAACAAGAAGGTATTGAAAATTCAGAAGTGAGCAGTAATTGCCCTCAGCTTGATTCAAGCTTGTTTAAGAAAATGGGGCTTTGTACTGAAAATCCAGTGATCCTAATAATTTCAACAGCTATTTCTGGTAGGTGTCAATCATCCTCCAGCAAATACTTACAGAATACACACAGATATAATACAATACAGAATACAGAATCCCCAAGGAGGAAAGTATGAGTAAACACTGATGCCACACACATATTAAGGCACTGGTGTTTCAAACGTCAGAAAGGGAGTTGTGCAATGACTCCAGTTCTCATTATGGAAATAAACACTTAGATCACATTCACAGTCTCGCAAAATTCCTTGGAGCATTTATTTTTTATTTTTTTTTACGTAGTCATGAGCAACTATGCCTTCCTGTATTGATTTGAGTAGAAACTGAAGCTGGTTGGTAGTGGCAACAAAACTTTCTCTACAAGAATAGGGCTATTGTCAAGCTGAGGCCAAAATAGAAGCATTTTGTTGTGTGTGGTTTAATGGGAATGTGAGGACACTTCCCAGAATAACATCTTGCAGTGATACGGTGAGTGCTGAGGCTGTTGCTAAGACTTCAGCATGTTTGCTGCCAGTTTGCTGCCTTTTGGGAAAGACATGAAAGGCTGTATGAGATGTGTCAGTAAAAGGTAGCTTCAGAGCTTTTCATTGCCTTTTACAAGGGCTGGCTGAATGCAGGAGAGCAAGAGCCATCTCAGAAGCTTTTGGGTTCAAGCCACTCTACCTAGTCTGCAAATGCTCTGGTTATAATCTGTCAAGACCTGGAAACAAAGAGCTCCAGGTACCAGATCAGCCCAGAAGGGCACAGATTTTGCTTCGACACTGTATGCCATGTGAGCAGTGCATATGCATGGGACCTGCATTTTCTACTTCTCTGTGTACCTTTACATCAAATAGACATGGCAGCGATGGAGCATTCAGCCACGCTGCTGCCTTCCACAAGCCTGCTTCTCAGGTTTGCAGAGAGAATTGCTTTTGCCGTATTTTTTATGCATCTGAGGTTTATTTCCCAAGAACCTGAATCAAAAACTGTCCTAAGAGATGAACCCTACAGCAAAATGCAACCAACTCCTCAGCTAAAGTGATCCTAAGTACAATTTCTGTCAGAATTTAATTCCCCTCTGCTAAGCAGTTTATTCCTCTTGGGAGATGAGGGCAGGCTCTGTGCTTTTCCATCCCATGAAGAGACAGTGTATCCCAGTCCTGCCTGGAAGGGTCCATGTTTAAGGGCTGACTTTAAGTGGGTAAGGTTGGTGGGAATCTTTCCATCAACTTCAGGAGTCCTAGGCAGCAGGATTGCTGCAAAATATGTGCCTGGAAAGTGAAATAACTACATCTCTGCAGGTCCTCACTGAGACACAGGCACTCCTCACTCCATGGCTGTCTCAGTTCCCAAGATGCAGTTACCCACCACAGGGCTGGGGAGAATAAATCCCCAAGCTTTTATACACTTAGCCCCGATCTCTGGCAGGGGGCCCTTCTGGCTGGGAGATTTCTGTGTGGCTGAAATGTCTCCATTAAAGCTAGCAGATTGATACTGAGATTGAAGCATCTTTGGCTTTTTGACCGTTGTAATTCTCTGCCTTGTTTTACTGTCCAGGAGCCCACGATGGTTGTGAACAGTGATCTGAACTCAGCACCCCAGTGACAGCACCAGGGGGAGCATATCCTAATAAGGCTGAAAAGTAAGTTCATTCCGGTCCTTTCTGAGACCAAAAGAAATGTAGTCTGGGAAAGAACCAGTGATTCATCTGCTTTTTAGCCATAACTGCCCCTGCTTTTTGGCTGTTTGTTATGGAAATGCCGGTGGTGCTAGTCCACCCGAGCAATGTCCCAACACCTCCTTCCTGACCACAGAAGACCACATAGGGCTGTCATCCACAGAGCACTTGCTGCTGCACGTCCAACAGCCCTGCGAGAGAGCGGTCTTTGTCCTGGAAGCAGCACCACGAGGATTTATTACCTCTGTCTCACTAAATGCCTTCAGTGCTCCCCGAGGACGCTGCCTCCAGACCACAAGCTGGGACAGGCAGCCCTGCCCTGAGCTTGCTGTAAGATTGAAATTTGCCTTTTAAAGCCAACTGTCTGTACAGACTGTGTGCTCCTGAGCGCAACTTTTGCAAAGTTGTGTCGACACAGGATGTCTCCTCTGGATAAAACCTAACAGTCTGTCCCAAACTCACTCTCATAGCTCCATCGCGGGGATTGCCTGCATGCCTGGCTGAAGCCTGTCTCTGCCTTTCCTCACTCTACCTCGCTGAGGTGAGTAACTATAGCACAATTGAGATGA
>JAOXJM010000005.1:10425081-10456699 GCA_026413425.1 Tringa solitaria | reverse complement strand
CTCCCTCCCTCCTATCTCCACGATTCACCCCAAATCTTGCGGCCGCCCGGTTCCTTGCACACACACACACACACACACCCCTACTGCAAATCCCCCGCTGAACCTCCTCCGGGAGCGGCCAGGACCCCTCCAGCTCCCCGGACCCCCCGGGATGCTCCGGGACCCCCCAGCCCCGGGAACCACTCGAGAGCGTCTACGAGCCCCAGATCCCAGGAGTCTCCAGGACCTTCCCCCAGCCGCCTGGACCCCCCCCTCCCGCTTCCCCCGGGACTACCAGGACCACCCCAGAATCGCCCGCGACCCCCAGGGCTATCCCAGCCCCGGGACCCCCCCGTCCGCTCCCTGCCCGCATCACCCGCCTGCGCCCGCCGGGTCCTAGCGCACCGCTGAGCCCCGGGAGGAGGAGGAGGAGGAGGATGAAGGACCCCAGGCGGGCGGTGGGGGTGGCAAGTTGGAGAACCCCAGGACAGAGAGGAGCAGGGGCTCAGAGCACCCCAGAAGGGAGCTTGTCCTCTCTGGGACCCACGGCTGTGGGTGCCTTGTGTCCCCTGCCGAGTCACAGGCTGCACTGTCCCCCCTGGGCAAGGGGAGCTGAGGATGAGGGCTTCTTCCTCCCTCTTCTCTCAGGAGGATGGGACCAGGGCGATGCCATGGAGACCTATGGCCTTTCCCTTTTCCTTTTGGGCTGGAGAAGAGGAGCCCCTTCCCTGAGCTCCCCTTCGTGTCATCTTTCCTACAGCCACCCTTGTCCCAAACAAGCACATCGGTGTCACTCCTTCGGGGAAAGGCTCACCCAGTCCCGGACTGGGAGACCCCATATCTCCTCAGCAATGAGGCTAGGATATCTGTTATCTCCCCAATGGTCTGGCTGGAGATCCAGTATCTCCCCGATGATCACCAGTAACCAGAATTTGCTGCCAGTTCTGTGCTTGCTCCTGACATCTCCACAGTCTGTCAGAAAATGCATTTTCAAATTGAAAGAGCAATTGTGTTTGTAGAGATAAAGTGCTAAGGGTCCCCTCTCCTGTAGAACGGAGGAAAGGACAAGAGGAAAGCTCACTGTTTTAGTCAATAGATTTCAATTAAAGGCAGAGCTGCCCCATTAATCCCAGACACTGAGGCACATTCCCAAAATGTGAAGGATCATCCTGATGCTGGATGAGCAAACCCTAGGGTTTCACAGGCAAATTTCAAAGCCTGGGCTATCCAGGTGGATAAAATGCCTTTTGCCTCACCTCTGTGCCCTGCTCCCAGGAAGCACCAGTCTGCCCAAGCTCTGGCTTGCTGTGGCAAATATTTTCCCCTTTTCTCTGGGAAACCTTATGCCTCCATTTAGCTCCACTGAGGACAATCCTTGCAGTTTTTCATTCCCTCCCATGACATTTCGTTCACCCTTGGGTCAGTTATAAAGGACAAATATTCTCTTCTCTTTCTATTTGCTTTCTTTAGGGCTTTGCTGGCAGCCTGTGCCAGGGCCAGCCTGTGCCCCAGCCAGTCTCACACCTCTGCCCAGTGGCCCTGGGCTGGGGACATATGGCAGGTCCTGTCACTGCCCTTGGACACCTACCGAGGCTGCACTTTGCTCTAACTTCCCCCTTTTTTAAAATAGATGCACTTTAAAATCCCCCTAGATATCACATCTATTTAATGACACTATTCAGGCTGTGTTCACCTAATGAGCTGTCAGTCACCTCTTCAGGAGCCAGGCAGCACCCCCTTTAGCCATCCCAACCTCCCAAATTCCCCTTTGTGTCATCCTGCAACCTCTCCCCAGGATCCTGCCACCCGAGCGTCCCGCTCGCAGCCGTTCCAGCGTGTGTTACAAACACCCATCACCTACCTCTGCGAAAGGACCAGTCTGATGGCATCCATCACACACCATTCTGTGAGGCTCGGGGAGCTCTTAGGCAAAAGGCTCTACTATAATTATCTGTAATAATCAGCATCGCTGTCCTCTGGCAAAACCACAGTGTGGTTATTAGGGGTGCAGCATCCTGGTTGCTTTATCCTGTGTCATTAGCAGAACTGTAATAGACTATCCCTCGCTGAAGTTGCTCCTCAGTCCCACTGTCACTCCCTTGGTCCTTCTCCACGATTTAAAAATACCCTATTCCTGCATATTCCTCACTGTGGTTGACACATGGTTATTTCAACAGATGGGGATCTGTCAGCACCAGCAGGTCCCAGTGCTGCACTGGCCGTGGTGGACACTGCTGGGAAACACCCAGATCTGAGGATCGTGGTGGTCAGAAACCAGCCTCTGCTACTGCACGGCACTTGGAGTTAGTTGCAAAACAGCACATATCAGAAGGTAAATGAGTAATGATAACATTTAATCTTATTGCACGTGTTTGCTCACAAATACGGATGTATTTGTGTTCAAGGGTTTGCGTACTCTGTGGCTTTGGAGTGACTCTAACACAGACAGGTTTCCAGCGGGTGGTGAAACTGCTGCTGTGTCCTAGTGATGCTGGGGGGTCTCGGGATGCAGGCTGTGGCAGAGACAGCTGAGGCCTCAGAAACACAGTCGTTAGTGCCTGCTTTTCATGAGCTCATGGAAAACAGTATTTATTTCAAATGGGGGAGGAAAACTTCTTCTTCTCAACTTGAACGCTTCACAGGCGGGAGAGCTGCCGGCCTGGTGGCACTGCATGTGGGAGGGGAGAAGGCACAAACGTCCTGAGGGGGAAGTCGGGGTTCATCCAATTCCTCAAACACATGCCAGGAATTGGCTTTGTGGGATTGGGAAGCAAGAATAAAACAAACTCGCACAGAGACCAAGGAAGTTTTTTGGTTTGGCTTGAACCTGGAACACTGCGTAGGATCGTTACAGACAATTATTTCCCTCAACGCTTTTCTTTGTGGCACTGACAATTCGGTAGTTATTAGCACAGCAATAACAGCATTACATCACCCGGCTGAAGCAGCTCCCCCCGCCTGAGCCCCTGAGCTCACCTCGGTGCCCGTCGCAAGGCTGGGGCTGAGGGTGCTGGTCTCTGCCAGTGCACACACCTGGGTGAGATCTCCTATGCATTGCCAAAATAATAATGTTTGCTCTGAAGACCAATTGAGATTTCCCGCTATAGACTCCTTCAGTAGCTATAACATTCAGGACATGACTGAGGAGTGTAAGATGAGGCCAACCAGCTGAGAGTAAAGATTTCTCAAGCTAACTTTTTTGACGCTTATATAAAATATTTTCTTCCATCTTGACTTAAATCCCAATATTTTTGTGGCCAAAGATATTGATTCTTTTAACTAACATTTAATCTTAACTTCTTTTAACGTACTTCTATATTTCCTTCTGCTCTGGCATTGCCTCGAGCTGCCACTCCCTGTGAATATTTGCCATCACCCACTCCCTGAAACAACAGGAAGGAGAGGTCTTCGTTTCCCTGGGGGTTCCATTCCCTGGGAAGGGGTGGCTGTGCAGCCCCGTGGCTGGGTCAGCAGCGCTGTGTCTGGGCTGGCTGCTTGGGATGTTCAGCGTCAGCTTCAGCTGATGTACTCCCCATACTCCTCATGCAGCTCATCCCTCTCACTCCGTCTCGCCGGGCAGCTCATTTAGTCCCATGGACAGAAAAGACCTCTGAGGCTTCGCATATTTAATAAACAATGCTGGGAGAAAGCGATCCTCATACCCAAATCTGTGATAAACACCTTGCCATTCTCCGGTGCTTCATAACATACAAATATTAAACCCATAAAACTTCTGCTGTTAGAGCTGGGACACAGAGGCTGCATCCGCACGGTGCCAGTGAATCTGGAGAAGCTGAATCAGGAGAGGCCACGAGTGGCTTTGTTTGGAGCTGGGTTACAGGATTTTGGGCCTTGGGGAAATGCTGAATTGTGAGAGATCGTGGGGAAGAGATTCCCCCCCTGCATCCATGCAGCTCAGCTTGGAGTGGGCAGAAAGGTGCTCGGTGGCTCTGCAGGGCAGCCTGAGGGCTGACAACTGCTATTAGACACAGGGATGAGTCAATCTGCTAAATGCAACAGTTATTGCTTGCTCAGAAAGGCAAAGGAGGGAGATGTTCTGTCAAAATTGCCTTCACCTGTTCCAGGGTCACAGCCAAGAAGCAAATCACTTTGGGGCTTTATGGGTTAATGCCCTCAGAGCTCAAGCCCAAGCAAAGAGGCAGCTGCCAAGGAATTAAAAAGATGTAAGATCAACCTGGACACATACTACACACACATA
Source organism: Tringa solitaria (assembly GCA_026413425.1). Classification (NCBI taxonomy): domain Eukaryota; kingdom Metazoa; phylum Chordata; class Aves; order Charadriiformes; family Scolopacidae; genus Tringa; species Tringa solitaria. The sequence continues at coordinate 10,452,501 of JAOXJM010000005.1, read as the reverse complement.
AAGATGAACTATCTGGTAGCTTTCTAATGATTCTTGTGAGCAGGGAACCATCCCTGGAGGGATGCAGCTCCCCAAGAGCCCCATGGGGACCAGCTCATGGACCTGGCATTCATCACATCTGTGCCAGTGGTGTGGAAGGGAACAGCATATGGTCACTATGGAAAACCTCATGGACGAAAAGGCAGCTGAGGAAATGGAAAAAGATTAGGAGGAAGGCAGTGATACAAAATTTCTGTGGATGAAAAACTAATTCAGGTTTGAAAGCAACAAAGAATATCTTTAGATTCTTAGATCCAGGAATGGGGCAGGCAGCACCTCCTGGAGGGCAGGGGGTGCCTGCTGGATGGATGAGGAAACCTGCCTGGTGGTGCCAGGCTTAAGGACCTCCTTCCATTGTAGCACCAAGCTCAGGGCAATGCTGTCATGGAGAATGATGTTTCCCCAGCCCCAAATGAGGGCAGGGATGGTTTGTTATTTCCAGACACAGTGACACAGGCAGCTCTGAGGGCTGTCCCAGGCTCCTCTCTCCCCTGCCTGGCTGGCACAGAGTTGCCTCCTGGCTTTTGAGTAGTTTTCTTTCTGGTTTGTATAATCTCTTCTAAAGATATGTTGTTAAATCTATGGTGTACCAGGTCTTGGCAATGCCTTCGGGGCATAAAGCAACTCGGTGATTTTTAGTCAGCTAATAAGTATAATTTGAGCTTTTAAAGACAGCAAAGTGAGACCACTTCCACAAACTGGGGGAAAAAAAATCCCTCCTCCCCTCCCCTGCATCCCTGTTGCGTTCAGAACCTGAGTCCTCAAGCAAAAATCTGCTCACTGTGCAGAGATTAGCAAATAGATGCAAATAGATATCGCAAGCTCCGGTGTAAAAACCTGAATTTCTGAAGCAGGGAGCTGCTGTCAGGGTACATTGTCCCATTGGTGGCACAGGCGATGGGGCGCAGCCTTCAGGAACCGTCCTGCCAACAGCACTAAGGCTTTGTTCCTCTGAACAATAAAAAGACAAGAATTTTTAATACACTAATAGGTGATATTTGCTGATCTTTCCCCAGAAATATGTCTCCACATAGCCATTCCAAAACCAGATTCATCCTCCGGAGGCTGAAGGAAGGAGGTAGCCTGCTACCCCTCGGAGCAGCCACTGCATCACCTTCTCCTGGCCAGCGTTATGCGATTGGCTTTTAATCAAAATATTGCACAGAGGGACCAATGCAGCAGTTGTTTGCTGATGCAGGGAAGCATGACGAGGTCAGTTTGGGGATAAATTTTTAATAACAAAGGAGGAATGAGGCTGCTCTTCTTGGAGCCATAAGTGTGTGTGATGGGTGTTGCCTCCCTGTGTCACAGGCTCAGTCCCCCACATCCAGCAGCTGCCTCGTGCAGCCAGGGGCGTCCCAAATTAAGTCATTGTTTCTGAGTACAGCTCATTTGTGAACTGTCCCTATTAACATTTTAATAGGTACATCTTTCAGACTCTCTTCCAAGTAGGAAGAGAGCCCTTCCTGGAAGGGCTGAGCTCTCAGATATGCAGCCTGAATAGTAAAAAACCCCACTCTGCAGTAATATGCATTGGACTGATTTGAGAAGTGCAGTGAACCAAACTGCTGGGGATTTATGCAGTGCTGCAGAACACAACGGGGTGGAGACGGATGCTTTGTGCAGCTCATGGGGTGCCACTTTCCCATCACTTAAACCCCCATGACTGTAGGGGTTTGGCTTGAGCGAAGCCAAGCGAGTGGGGGGCACAGTGTGTCTTTATGAAGCCAGTGAAAACAGCGTTGTCACCCTGTGTGTCAAGGGATTCCCTGACCTGCCCCACATCACCAGCTCCAGGCAGACTGCAGGCATCTGGAGGGGATTCACCCATGGGAGAAGGAGCCCGACGGTCCCCTTCTACTCCTGACGAGCCAGCACCCCTGGCATCACCTGCACACACCATGGCCCCTCCAGGGCTCAATGAATCGTCCACAGCACCGAGTCGGGGTTCACAACTCTTGCTGCCACCAGTAAGCTCTGCTGCTTGCTCCAGTGTGCCCAGTCCACCAGGAGCTCTGCCTGGGCAAGCAAGAAGCCAGAGGAGCGGGTGGAGGCTTTCAGGGCAGCACAACGAAGGGGAAACCCCAAGAGTGCCCATCTTTCCCAGTTCTCCCACTCAGTGCGGAAATCGATAGCTGTAAGAGGAAACTGTGGTTTGGGTAACCAAAGCTGAGCCTTTGCCAAAACCAGCAAGGCTTGCGTGAAAATTGACACATCTTCCCATGTGCCTTTTGGGCACTAGTGGTGTCACATCCGACCTGAGTGACCCACCCCAGTGTTCCTCCCAAGGGCAAGACCCAGGGTGGGAAATGCCTGGGGTAGGGACGGAAATAGGCAGTTCCCAAAATCAGTAATTATGGTGGATGAGGTGCTGGAGGGGCATCCTGCGGGGGTAATGGCAGCGATAACACTGAGGGGAGACAAAAGCACTCCATGCAATATTATGAAAGAACAAAAGCCTGGCAGAATAATTAGGCTGTAATTACAGCTTATTTCTGATTCTGTGACATATAAATGTCAACCCCGTAAGGCTGTAACAACAAGCACTTGGTACAGCACCGTGCTGCACACCTGATGAATGCAGCCCAGGAGAGGCACAGCAGCACTTAGCTCTGCTCCTGCTCCCCTTCCAGCCGGCGTGCAGAGCCACAACGTGCATCAGGGAACACGAGGCCACCCTCTCTTGGTGTCCAGCTTCAGGGGTCACGCTGAGACCGGGCAGTCACACTGAGCAGTGTGTCCTTTGCCTTTCCCGGCAGCAGTGCCCAGGCAATGACAGTACATCTACCGTGGGGATGGCAAAATGCTCTGAATCCTTAGCACCGATGCAAGTATCCAGAAACCTGCTTGAACTGGTGACCGTGAAGTTCTCCATCACTGAAATCCATCACTGCGCCCTGCCTAATTGTCTAGGGCACGAAAGTGCAGGAAAACGTCTGGATGAAGCTCACCTCTCTGGTCCTGCTGTCACAGATGCTCCCCCCAGGCAAGTGTCTCCAACTTGCCTTCATGCCTCGGTGCTGCACAGATCCTGCCTGACCAACTAATTCTGCCAGTATGGTTCATCCCAAAGCACAGCAGGTGAAATTGCAGCAGCTCTTGCTGCTAGGCAGCCTCCTCCACCCAATAACGGGTTTCAAAGATTTTCAGCTGATTGCAGGGTTTGATTATGTTTCAATTTTTCCTGCAGACGCTGCTCATGGCAGTGTCCAGCCAGAGAAAAAAGCTCTCCCTGCTCTAAGATGAATTTGTTTCAATGCCAGAGAAAGCTCCCACAGAGCCCAGGACCTCCCGTACAGCATCTGCTGCTCCTGAGAAAGCAAAACCCATGCTAGTTTTAGCCACCCCTTTATTAGGAAAGGGATAGATGGGGCCAAAGTTATCCCCACCCCACACACCCATCTACTGGTATTGTGAACCTGGCATTGCCGATGCCCTGGGAGCATAGAGCATGAAGCATCGGGCACAGGGAGTAATTTTTTCTGTCTCCTGGTTAAAGGGAAAAGTGACTCAGCCGAGCACTTGGCTACAACCTCCTCCTTCCTGTAATTCGCAGAGTTCCCTCTTTATTGTCTGAACAGCCACGGCATATTTCCAGCTAATGCAAGAGGAAGATTTCAACCTTTGAACTTGGTCCTTTCAGTTTTTGTGGGGCTTTTTTTATTAAATCTCTTCGGAAATAAATTTACAGAATTGGCTTCTCTCCCTTCTCAGATATGAAAGCATCTCCCCAGCTATTTCCAGGTAGAATGAGGAATTACAGAAGGTTCGACTGGAACAGCATATAAATGAGAAATATGTGGAAACATAACACTTTTTTTCATCTTATTTTTGCACGTTGAAAACACCTCTTCTGGTGATTTCATTTCCTCAGTTGCTTCTGCAAAGAAACCCAGAACTGCTGTGCCCTGGTCCTTGGGAAGGGTTGCAAAGTCATGGAGACAATTCTCTAACTCGATTCCATCAGCATCTCCTCAATGTGCAACACCAACTCATGTTGCTCATGAACCATTGGAGTTGCTGGCTCAAATCACACATCTTGGGGCTTCTCTGAGTGCCTGAAGAGAGAGCTGGTGGTCAAATCTCCCGTTGCCTGCAGAAATCAGTGATCCATTCTAGGATTCTGTGTGCACAGAGCGCGGAAATCAGGGTCTGAGAAAGGTTCCTGGAGGATTGGCTTCTGTAACATCTTGGCTTTTAACAGTCTTCTGGGATAGCCAGTGTGGCTTCTTCCTCATTTCTACTCCTTCTTTTGTAGGCTGAAGGCCTGTTGCAACTAATTTGGAAATTTTCCGTTGCAAAATATGAGGTGATGAGTTCAGAGTGAAACCCTGACAATCTGCATTCGAAAGAGCCAGGGCTAGGGAAGCTCTCCTTATGAATTGCAAATCACTCCCCTTCTCTCTGCAGCTGTATCACATCTCCAACTCATTTTGGTTTCTCCTTGGAAAAAATGTTGGTCTCTAAAAGAATTTGCTCTAAAGAACAAGAACCAGCTGTGGTGGCAGCTCCCTATTCACATCACATCTCCTGGCAGTTGCTTCAAGGTCGTTATCAGGTATCATGTTAGGAATGATGGGAGGCCTGGTCATCAGCTACTGGTCCTGATAATCCTGGGTCACATCTGCCAGCTGGGGCAAGCACGAGACACTGCAGGAGCACCATGGTCCTGGGGGTTTATGAATTTCTGCTTTCAGTCCTAGGTCAGGAAACAGTCACTTTTTAACAGCACTGGGCATCAGTTTGGGATAACGTGGTGCTGACATCTCTTTGCTGCTTCAAATCAGCTTCTGGCAAGCTTTGCACTTAGCAGTTTGTTTATCACCTTTTACCTCTAAAGACAATCTTACCTCTTTTTCCTACCTCTTGTTTTGGCACCAATATCTCACAGCCCAGCCAAGACCCTGGAGTAGTCTGTCCTTGTGGAGAAGGAGGGGAAAACCCTGTCCAAAAGAGGCTTTTCTCCTCACCAACTGTCTTTAAGGCTTTGAGGAACTTCCACATCTCTTCTGTCCTTGTCTTAAAGGTAAATGCCTTGGGCCAGAGTTGCCCTTGCTGGTGGCCATGCAGTGCTCAGCATGATGGAGCTGCCTTCAGATGGGGCTTCTCATGCACAAAGTGCTCCCTTAAATAAATGCTAACTCAGCCGTTCCATGTCTGTGCCAGGCACGGCTTGATGAAGTCTTGAGCTTCCCATCTCAGTGGTAATTGGGGATGCAGATGCGTGGAGAGCATTGTTACTCAATCACTGCTTGGAGGTTTTGCATACTTCTATGGAAGCTGCAGATGGGACTGTCTCCCGCTGGGCACCAATGCTGCTGGCAGCACCCTGTGGGTACGTGTTGCCAGCTGGACCTGTGCCACCAGCCTTACTGCAACGAACAGTCTGGTCAGGCAGAAAGCACTTCTTTGTGGCCAGTCCCAGCGTCAGCTTCTGCAAAGCAAGAGGTTTCAGTGGTCAAATCAAAGAACGAGCAGATCTCCCCTTCTAGAAGGCTTCACATTGGCATTTTTTTGCTTTCCTTCACTGAAGTCATGTTTCATTTGACACTTTTGACCATAGTACAAATCTGGTTCTGGACACTTGCAACAGGAGAGTTTCCTTCAGCACTAGGTAGAGAGATGGACAACAGCAAGCCTGGGAAACTGAGATCTAGACAGTTCATCTTCTTCTGGGGCTTTCTGGAGGCTCTGCACTATAAATGAAGCTTGCAGTGTGCTCCAGTGCCACGCTTGTTGCCAGAGGGCACTGCACAGGCGAATCTTCTCCCTGAGCATAGGAAACAGCCATATCAGACCACAGGGGCATGTGGCCGTGGTCACACAGACAGGCAGGTGTTGTCCAGCCATTTGCCCCTTGCTTGCTGGCAAGCATGCAGCAAGCTCACAGCCATGGGCAGCTCAAGGGGAGCCCCATCGCCTCACCCACCCCATAACTCCATCCCCAGCAGTACCTCACACCCTGCCAACGGGGCTTCCTGTAAAGAGGGGTGCTCCATGTCCTCACTGATGCCTCCCTGGGTACGCTGCGTGGCCCTGCGAGCAAGGTCATGCATCCATGAGAGGGTATGCACAATGCTATGAAATAGCTTGTATTTGCTTTTATTTAGGCTTATTGATTTTATAAATTTTGGTGCCTATAATTGTTGCTGCTTCATTGTAATTACAGTGCAAATACTATAGATAGGGTAAGTGCAATGAAAATGGATTTTGCTTAAAAATCAGGAAATACTTCTGGAGGGAGATTTTCAGTTGGTCGGTTGCTCTGGTAGATGCAGATTTGTGGCTATGGATGAGATCGTTCACAGAGCACTGTCTTAGCTGAATAGTTTACATTTGCCCCTCAGTATATTAAGGCCATTCATTCTTGCCTGCCAGACAGCTGTAAGCAGGAACTTTGCATATATTTTATCTATGAAAAATCCACAAAAATACACCGCAAAACCAGCAAGAGCTGCTGGAGCCATTGCATTTGCGAGTCCCCTTTCTTACCTGGCCCTCCCGAAAACCCCTCTGGTTCCCATATATCCTCAATGGGTTATTGCAGCATCCAGCTCTGGAACAGCAAGAGCAAGGAAGGGTGACTGCGGATACAGCAGGCTGCTCTGGCTGCCCCAAAATCAACGGCAACATTTCCTCTGGTGGCAACTGAAGCAGGTTTGAGTCACAATGACAAGCAATGACAGCAGGGTCAAGGCTGGCATCAGCAAGGATGTGGGCCAGCATTGGCACTAATGAGTTTGGTACCCACCACCAAATGCTCCCCCACCCCTGCCCCCAGCCCTGCCCCTGCCTCATTGCACACAAATGTCTGACCCTGAACTTTCAGCTTCATGAATTTCCAAAACTAGAAGCCAGATGTGATGAAATCCTGCCCTACAGAAGGCTGTTGGGGGCAGTAAATGAGGCGCTGTGCTAGCGTAGGAGCAGCATTGCCCAGCAGGGAGGAATTGGACATGCCTGTGGAGGAGGTGAACGTGCAGGACCTGCCCCGTGGGCTCCAGACACAGCATCAGGAGCTCCCACTTGGAAGCAACACAGGACAAAGCTTCGGTCCCTGCTTCCTCCTACCTATGAGACGGGAGGGTGGTGCTGAGTGAAAACAAAGGCAATGAGAGCCCCGATGAGCAGAAGCGAGGGTGGAAGTGTGAAGTGACTTTGAGGGATGAAAATCCCTTAGCAAATAATGAGGCTTGTAAATTAGTCCTACTTAATAAAAATATGTGAATAAATTAACTTTGCTTGCTGGTTAAATCTGTTCAGTATTTCTCTGTTGCACCATTAAGCAAACTCTGCCAAGGCAGCTTACCTCTTGAGCACATAGTCTGACTCTGTAACGGGTAACATTTATATTTTGTTATGCTTTTGTCTTGCTGAGGAACAACACCTCACAGGAGAGCAAAGCAATTTCCAGCAGCTCTGGTTCCGCCAGCCCCTCCGCCCAGGGAAAGCATCGCAGCCCAAATCGGCACCAGGGACGACGTGGCTGACGTGCTGCACAAGCTGTTCCTGCCAAAGTAGGAACCATCAGAGCATCCTCTGCTCCTCGGGGCCTCCCTTTCCATTTCTGTTCTCGGGGTCCTGCTGACACCCCCAGGAGGTGACAAAGCAAGTTACTGCAGGGACTAAGCTCCTTCCAGCCATGCTGGCAGGTCCCCTCCGCTCGCCCCATCCAGGCTGCCCCACGTCTCACCTCTGTCACACGATTCTTTAGGTTTAACTCCATACCTGTGGTTTCCCCAGGGCTCTCCTTGCTGGTCCCTCAGGCTGGAAACCACTCGGAGCTCTTCTTCCCTGAGTCTCCCACTCAAGTGTCACATTTACCACAGTTCCCTGGGGATAGTTTCTTATGTGAAAATCTGGGGCTCTGGATTAAGTGGCGTAACGGCAAAGAGCCAGTCTTCAACATCCCTTGTCTCCTCAAAAGAGATTCATCACTCAGGTATGTATGATACGTATCTATATTTGATGACATCAACTCAAGCAACAGCACTCTTGTGTTAACACCTTTTCACATGCATTGGTTCAGTGACATTCAGGTATATCAGCCCTCAGCACACACATATTTTAACATCAGTACAGCTTCACCTCTGAAATAACCATAATGGGTATCAAAGTGACTTCTTCCCTCCTACAAGTAAAAAAAACCCCACAACCTGACTCTAGTGAGATGACACTTCTCAGCATGGGCACAGTGTAACACTTCACAATGTTTGTCACCATCCTTTCCAAGTAAAAAACCTCAGAACTGCAATGACAAAAGCCAGGTTTTGGGCTACCACCCAACCCTCACTTCCTCGCCAGTGCTTTGCAAGGTGTTCACCTTCCAAACCCAAATTCTAAAGCAAAAATCCATGTGTGAGGGTCACAAGGCTGAGGAGATGGATGGCACATGGGGCACAATCCATTGGTTCCTAAGGCAGGAGAGGGCAAACAAGGGCAGGAGAATCAGCCCCTAGATCCAGGCAGGCAACAGGGACTCTGCTGCCCATGGCTCCCTGTCACTGAACCCACTAGAAGTGGTGTGATACCCACCAAAGAACTTACCCATCTCATCCTTAGTCTTTCTTCTGGAAAATGGAAATGGGAGCATGTCTCTGCTTCATGAAGGGCTTATGAGGGTTGTAACTCTGGAGGCAGAGTGGCAGTACCTCACACTGATTATTATCTTTTCAAGCAGATGTAATTATGCTAATCAAGGCTTGTCTGATGCTGAATTTTATAATCTAGAAGTGCAAAGTTCCCAGGATTAGTCTTTAGTGGTTAAAATTCACTTGGAACTGAAGGAGACTCTCAAGAAGATGGGAAGAACAGCACTGAACTGGGGTCAGTTTTCCTAATAAATATGATTTTTGAGGCTGAAAAGTCATGTTTCGGGAGCTGCTTCACACACTGCTCAGCTGCCCTGGCTGGGAGCTGGGCAGCACCTGTCTGAAGGATGCAATGGGACACTCAGGGTGGTACTTAGCCCTCTTAGTCCATGTCTGTGATCTCATCTGCTCCAAACCCCCAGCTGAACCTGGAGGGCTCATCTCTAAAGCAAAGCCAGTCCCTTGATGGTCCCCAGAATTTCACCATTTCAGCCTCCTCTCCCTCTGATCAATTCTCCTCTGAAGATCTCCTTTGGAAGGCAAGGAGAGGAATTGGACATTGCTCAGGAGGGTTCCACAAATGGTGCTGGCCATAAAAAAAAGTTATTTCTTAAAGATTAATGCAAGCCTCTTGCCAAAACAACAAGTCTTTCCAAGGAAAACCTTTTTTTAAATATGCACTTGGTGGAAGAAAACAATGCTGCTGGGATGGTTTGCTGGCTGAAGGGCTCCTCTGTTCTCCTCTCAGCTATTTTAACCCCTGGATCCCAATAATTGTGGCTACTCAATGAGCATGTGGAAATCTATTTACTTTCCCCAAACAACAACAGAGCATTTCTACAGAAACCTCATGAAATAGCTCCTTAGTTGCTGTAGAGGCAGAAAAGTGTTTGGATTAATCATCATAACAGCAGGGAATTAAGAAACCTGGGGAGATGAATGCACCGGGGTTTTGTTAGATAGACCCTTTTAAAAAAAATAATCCAGACCTACTTTTTTTCAAGCACCTCAGAAGCTGAGAGAATTCAGTGCATCCGGCTGCAGCTGCCACTTCACTTCTGTAATTTAATCTCATTGAGATGCATTATGCCAAATAATTACCTTAATGAAGACTCTAATGGGAGAAGGGAGGAAAATAATAGAGATGCTTAGAAGAAATGAAGCTTCAAAGTTGCTTTGTTTTTAACCTGGCACTGATTTAGCTCCCCCTCTTTTGGCTCTTGCCCTGACAGAGGTGTCCCATCTGCCTCCCTTTCAAAAGCAACGTGTTTCAGATGCTACCCCAGTGATGGTTTTTTAGCGTTTTGGATACAACACCATAGTCTCTCAGTTTGAAACAACCCAAAACGTAAACCCAGCTCCCAGTTCAGGTAAGTCCACCTCTCCAGGTCCTGGTACCTCCCTGTTCCCTGCAAAGTCCAGTTTCTGTCTACCACTTTTGAAGTCTCCCAGGATGTTGACCTAAATTAGAATCAAATAAGCATAAAATCATTTAGGTTGGAAAACATTTTTAAGATCATCAAGTTCAACCTTAAACCTAACACTGACAAGTTACCACTGAACCATGACCCTAAATGCCACATCTACATGTCTTTTAAATACCTCCAGGGATGGCGACCCCACCATTTCCCTGGGCAGCCTGTTCCAGTGCTGGACAACCCTTTCAGTGAAGAAATTTTTCCTAATATCCAATCTAAACCTCCCTTGGCACAATTTGAGGTTGTTTCCTCTTGTTTTGTTACTTGGTAAAAGAGACTGAGACCTAAATAGACCTTTATTGGCTGGTCCCATCCTCTTCTGCGGTACTTCAGATATTCTATTTGTATCTTATTTTGAAGAGCCCTTGTGACGTGATTTCATAAATTCCTTATGTGCTGATTTCCACCACCACTCATGCCCAGGATGTGCATCTCATGGTCATATTGGTCTTGAATTCATACCAGCTGGTTGAAATGACTCTTTTTTCGGTGAATAAACTGTCTTCTAAAGGCTAATATTTAGCCAGTCTGCACAGGCTTCTGTGCCTGAAACCTGAAAGAAAAACTCCCTGAAAACTAAATTGATCAGCTCAAATGAGTTTCCTTTCTTACTGCCTGGAGGGATAACTTGAGAAAGAAAAGATGTTTGTACTTCTTCCAGCGTGGATGTGGTGAGGGAGGCAAATGAGCTCTTCCCCCATCCTGACTTGCACATATTTCCCAGTTAGCCTTGCCTAATGCTGTGGATATCCTCCCAGTCATGTGAGCTATCTCCCACCATTCCTGGAACAGCTGACTCCAGACCTTCTAGGTTAAAAAAAAAAAAAAAAGAGGAAGTAAATTTAGCCCATTTTTCTTAAATTAATGAAAAATATGACATTTCTCCCCCTTTCTTTTTTCTTTATATTTGTTAAATATTTTTCCTCAGATGCCAAGCACTTCTCTAACTCTGGAAAATTAAATGTATGATCCCATTGCAGAAGCCTGTACCCAGCCACTGCCAGAGGTCTCAGACATCCCCTGTGTTTCCAAAAGTACCCTTAGTTTCTCACGCTGTTTTTTCCCTCGTGGTGCTTTCTGGACAGCTTCTTGTAGAGGTAACGTGCTCGCTTCTCCTCCCAGCTCTCGAAGAAGGAGCCTGCGATTTTTCTGCACAGGCGGCGTGCGTAGGTTCCCAGGAATACAGTGGCGTAGAGGATGCAGAAGAGCAGCCCCACAACGAGCAGCACAGAGGGGTCGGGAGGTGTCGGGTGGCTGATCCTGCAGCGGGCAGTGCTGAAGGTCAGATAATGGTGGTAGCTTTTTTTAAAGTCCTTGAGTGATAATTCTTCCTGAGGAAGCCGAAAAATTTTCAAAAAAGAGCTCAGGATCCCTATTTTTGCCTGAAATAAAGAGAGTTCAAAGTTAAATGGGGTATGAACAAAACAAAATCAATTGGTTACTATAAAAACATCAGCCTGGGGGTGTGTAATCACCGTTAGAGCTTGTTTGGGTGCATTAAGAGAAGGATGTTGAAATGCATATACACTTCAGGCTGAGCGAGAATAGCATGACGAGTAGGCACTGAGTCCTTGGCAGAGTGAGACCCAGTCCTGTCTGTCATCTTTACCTGCTGTTACAGAGATCATAACAGGTATTAGCTGTGTGAGATTTGCAATGAAACACATAATACAGACAGTGGCTGCGTATTTAAATATTGGAGTTTTTTTCTAAGCCCTGGTTATTTTACTGTAAATTCATCATAAGCAGGTTTCTGAACTAAGGAACCCTGGGGCTGGGGAGGGAGGCAGGCTGCATGGTAGAAGAGGAAAGCTAAAAAAATAAACCAGAACTAGTCCAGATGAAGGATATTAAAGTAGATAGAAACCAGGGGGACTTGTGAAAAGGATTACACAGGGTGACAACAAAGCCAATGGGCAGAGCTTTCTCATTAAAGAACAGCCAGTGCAATAAGATGAGGAGAGATCCTCACAGCCGAGACGTATATTCATCTGCTCCCCCTTTCCTTTTGTGCTTGCACCCGTGGATGGTTCCTCCACCCTGCCTAGGGAAGGGACCTGGAGACATGGGGACACGTGGCTGCTACTATGTGCTAGCAGCACCTTTGCAGTGTGAGGCACTATTTACTCCCCTCCTTGCTCCCAAAAAGCTGTAACCTGGAGCAGGCAGATGCTGCTATTTGATGCATTGGAAGGAGCAACTGAGGTTGTGCCTCTGTCTCCTCCTTCCCAAGCCTGTTACTTGTCCAGCTGGCTGCTGGGGAGGGAAGTCAGGGTCATATAAATAAGGCCACAAAGACTGCAATCCCCACCGCTGCCTCCTACAGTGTGACACACAGCGGGGTCCCCGTGCAGGGAAGGAGAGGGGACCCCAGCACTTACCCTGTATTCGATGCTGAGAGTGACGGGCACCACTGAGAACTGAGCTGCTTTTTTCTCGGCGGTGTCTGCCACACTGAACGCAAAGTGGTCCATGGCCACGACCACCAGCATCAGCATCAGGGCCACGGTGAGGAGCATGGCTTGCACGAGACAGAGCATCACTTCTTCCCGGGACAACTTCATGCCCGTTGGTCGAATTAGGTTTTTGGGTGGGCCCATCAGCAGATGAGCTGCTTTTCTGTCCACAGCTAAACGCTCCAGTTTCTTGGTGATGTAAAAATTGTCAAAGCGGAGGTTGGTGAGATAATTTTTCAAATACCAGGTGGACTCAAAACAGAGATAAAGCATGGAGAAGCCAGCAACCAGCTTGTTGCCTATTCGTACAGAGTCTTTGACCAGTACCTCAACAGCCAAAAAGTCCCTCCCAATCTTCTCACTGGCAAGGTGCATTTGCTGGTAAATCAAGGAGCTGTTCTTAAGTGATGAAAACTGAAAATGTCCATTCATAGGCTGATAAATATTAATGGCATGACTGGTTTCTTGGATTGCATCCCCAAACTCCCAGGAAGCTGTCCCTAGCAGAGCAGTTGAGTTCAAAAGACTGTCAGAGGAATTCTTGCAGATGCACTTAATAACCTGCAGTATGGTCTTAATGTTGCCTATGATGTTGGGTATTACATTAACCACCACAATCATGATACAGGTCGACAAGAGAAGTTTCCGGCCTTGTTTGGTACCTAGCGTGGGCATGATCATACTGAAGACACAACGGGCAGGATGCACCAAGAAAAGGGTCAGGAGAAGGAGCAGACTGAAGGACACGGCCATTGCAACGGAGAGGTGCCAGGGGTACTCCAGGGAAGCAAACATCCAGTTGTAAAAGAGGCCTCCTATCACCACCGTAATGCAGGAACACTGCAGAAACAAGGTCCACAGCTCTCTGCCATTTGCTGGGACGGGCTTGGAGTAAACCAGCCATAGGTCTGTCACGGTCCTGAGCACCTTTGGGAACAGAAATTCTTCACAGTAGGCACGAGCTCTCATCCTGTACAAAGAACAAGTATGTGGGTATTAGAGGAAGTACAGAAACACGCTAATTGGGGGGCTTTCTCAAGATGATCACTCATGGGGCTTTCTAAGGTCCTTCTCCGAGTTCCTCTAGTCTCGCTCTTCTCTACCTTTCTGCTAACCTGGATAACTGGGACTGAGATCTTCCCGGGAAGCATGCAGGACAGGGAAGTTCAAGGCATTTCTTGAAAGATCAAATACCAAGTACAATGCGACTGCTCCACAGGAAAGCGTTGTGTTATTCTGTAAAAATCATAATAAAGTTATTCAGAGTTATTCACTGCTCCTTAGCGATGGCTAAAAGTGGCTTTAGTGGTTATTTAGAGGATGCTGGAGGCAGAAAGAGGAGGCTCCCGGCTGCTGTGGAAATCATTAGACCAGCTTTCTAATTACAAGGTGTTCAATGGGTAAGAGGCAGTAGAGTGGGAGTTTCTGGTCTCCCTGCCTCTTCAGAGGAGACCAAACAAAGACCTGCAGGTTTAAGGGTGACAAATATAGAACTGATTAGACAAAACTATTTCACACTGAAGCTCCAGCAGCAGAGGAAATCTCCAAGGATAACAATTTGGCCACTGCAGACAGGATGAAATGTCCCATGAAGCTATTTAAATGTCTAATGAAAACAAACGTTCGGGAAGGAATATCATTTCTCAGGCCTCACATCTGGAGTGACTCTCCAGCAACCAGAAAACCTGGTGGGGGGAAGGAACCTCTCCCCAGGACTAAACCCAGCCAGGCGATCCCTGTCTCCCCCGGCCCGACAGCAGCCTCAGTTATCCTTTGCGGGAGAATCTTGACTAGAAAAGGAGGTTTTTCAGTGGAAAAAGGCCATTCAACAGCTATCAAGACAAAGGGAAGAAGAGGGATTAAAGCAGACACTACATACCCAGCGGCAGAGAGATGCCCCAGTCTTGCTCAAAAACTCACCTTGCTCCAGTGCCTTATTGCTCTGGGAAAGGATCCTGGATGCAGCTGCTGGAGAAGCAGGATAGAAAACCAAGGCAGCTGAGAGCCAGGACTCAAAAAAAAAAAAAAAAAAAGCTGTTTATTCCTAAAGTAAGTGGGCAAACCTGGCATGTGAAGCCTGGGGAATAACCCCACTACAGGACAGATCCGGGATGCCCAGTACTGTTTGGGCTTTACACTTCTTCTGGTCTTACTGTTGTTGCAGAGAAGGCTTATTTTCATGACACATAGCTGAAAAAAAAATGAGTCAATGACATATGGACTGACAAAGACGGAACAAGCATCACATGGAACATGGGGTGTCACCATCCCTTGTGGAGAAATCAGCTGACTTCTCACCCCACTGCCCAGCAGCAAGCAGCAAGGTTGGGATCTCTCTCAGAGAGAAGGGGAGCTTTTCCTCTTTCAGCCATCAGCCATGGTGCAAAGGGTATGGTAGGATCCAGCAAACCATGTGCTGATAATTGTTCTTCTGTTCTGGGAGGCTGCTGCTCCTTGCTGAAACTGTGAGCTCATGGGCAGGGTACACAAACTGCTCAAAGGCTCATCTCATAGTCCTGGGAGAGGAAGATGAAGCCTCAAACTTGAACCTTTCCCAATCCCTTAGAGCCAGCAAGTCCACTGCAAAGAAAGCCCTGCCACAGGCAGGATTCCCAAAGCACTGAGAAGCTCCCAGAAACGCAAGCCGGGACTGACTCTCCTGACCCCTGGGATGTGCAGGGCACAGAGCTCCAGCCACCAAATGCACTCGCTGGGAGACAAGGACCAGCCCTTGGTGTTTGCTCCTCATTTACATTTCCAAAGAAGAAGATTCCCCCTCCTCTGATCAGCTGGAAGCCTGGACCACTGCTGCCTACCCTTTAGCACTGAGCTTGGGGGTTATGGGAGCCTTCCCTGGCCCCCACCAAACCTCACCCTTTTCCAGGTGTTTTCACACTAATCCACCACTGGTGGGCAAAGGTGACACAGGTCACCCAGTCACTGCTGAGCCCACTCCTTACAGGGACCCAATCTCCCAGGCTGAGCCCTCCTGCTGGGTGGGAACCACCAGGCCCCCGGGATGTTCTCATGCTCCCCTGGGCAGGGGAGGGCAAAGGGCTGGAGGTCAGCCCTGTCCCTGTGCCCCCAGGGACGGAGCACATGGGGCTGTGCTCTCCAGCAAGCAGTGGGAGAGAAGCACCTTCCCCAGGGGACGTGGCCGGACCCCACAGTCGTGGGAGGACGAGCGACGATGAGCACAAGCGAGCAGAGCAAACCTCCACCGGCTTCCTCAGCCCCTCCTGCAGGTACCAGACAAGGTTCTTTCTGCTCCACCCAACAACTCTGCTTTATTGCTGGAATTTTTCTTTTTCCCACACGGCTGGCAGAGCAAAGTTTTCCTCCTGGTGCCCTGGAGCACAGACACCGAATGAGAAAATCTGACTGGCTCCAGCTGGGAAGAGGCACCAGCCGGGCGGGCGGGAAAGAAAGTGCCATTTGTTTGGAGCATCCATAGCAATTGCTTGCAAGGGCCATGAATTAGGTCTTGAATTCAATTTGCAGACTATAAAGGACAACCCCAAAAGGCCTATAGCTATATTCTGCAAAACTCATCAGGTTCTCCTTAGTCGCTATTCTGAGATTAAACTTCTTTCTCTCTGTATTTCTAAACTTACTGATTTCATCAGGCCCTGGGACCCCATCGAGGTAAGCAGGTAGCTTTCTGAGCCAGAAAAAAAACAAACAAACAAAACCACTAGCAATAGAGAACAAAAAAATCTCAAGTCCACAAGATAGCAATGAGTGTTTTCTGATCCTGCTGCATCATCTGGCAAAGGGGAGCTGAAGTCTGTGTGGGAGCTGTGCTTGGCCAGTAACTCCAGGCAGCACAAAGAGTTTGTATGCAAAGTCAAACCTTGATTTTCTCCGGCTCAACTCAAAGTTGATCCCTGCAGGCTGGACTATCCTAAATGCAGGATATCTTCTATTTTATACCCCAAACTAATAACCTTCAAATGACCTAGAAACATGAATGCCTAACTTTCCCCAGCACACAATGAAAAAAAGCTTGCTTGCTTTGTAAAAAAAAAAAACAATCAATTAAGAGAGTGTGTGTGTTCATACATCTACACGAAGAACTGTGGGTGAAGGCTGGGGAGCAGGAGACAGCAGGACCGTGCATCTCAGCGAAGCAACTGTGACATCTTGCGGCCACATTCCGCTAAAGTACCTCAAGGTCTGTGCTCATTTCAGCTCAGAAACCAAAGTCTGTGGGTAGGAGAGTTTTAAGGAAAACTGAGGAAGTGAAGAAGAAACGGGAGGCTGGTGAGCCACTGATGGGGATGTCCCCTCGGGACGCTCCAAGGTGTCTTTTCCCACCCTGTGTCACTGGGGATCTTGTGACCCAGCTCCAGGGTGGTATAAAGGGGCTTTGCAGTCTTGACAAGCTCCGGTCTCTATAGAGCTCAAGCTCTAAACTTTTCTAACATCCCCGATTTAGACTTTTTAGTGTTACAGTAGGAGACACAGAAGAGACCCATCAAGCTGTAACTATAAGAAGACAACAGAGGGTTTCATTCATATTGCAGCCAGGAAGCACAGCCTGGCTTAGCCCTGATCAGGGATGGTGACTGAGCTTGCACCTACCAGGACAGTGATTTTACATCTATGCCTGCTTTGCAGACTGCTGTGCTCACAGACTGGGTCTCTGGACAGTCCGAACAAGAGTCTCTTGCCAAAACACCTGCAAGTTCAACCAGTAGTGCCAGGGTGGTGGTGGCGATGATGACGGGGTGCCACGTAAAGGAGCAGCTGTAGCACAGGTGGAGCATGGGGTACATGAACTATACGGCTTAAGAAAATGACTGGGTAAAGAAGATAAACAAAGAACTAAAACCAACACGATTTAGGGCCGAAGGTGTTTCTCCATGGTAGTATCATCAGCACCTGTTGGTCACGTTATTCAGCCAGTTCAAGAAATTGAGGGTGTGGGAAAGATTTGCCCATTAGTGGTGATTCTTTGCTTGTTAAAATCACATGCAAATGAAAAATTTACGGTGACACAGAGCCAGGTCATGTCTTCTTATGTTTCCACTATAGAAATATAGAAAAATCCTAGGAATACCCTTTGAGTGACTGATGAGGGATAAATGTGATGAGGGAGCCAAGGCTATCTAACCGGCAATAGCTGAATTTCCCCGATCAGGCTGGCCTTTCTCTTGTTTCAGGAATCTTTCCCTTTCTCTCCTGAACTTCCAGCATCGCTGCTGGGTGCAAACCGGCCGAGCACAGCCCCAGAATCACTCACCGCTGTAAAGACCCATACGGCAGCTCTTCTCTGTGAACAGTTTGTAAAGCAGCTCGAACACATCTGGGATAAAAGATACTACAAAATGCTTTCCTACTGTAAATAAACCAGGATGATTTTCCTCCAAGTGTCTCAGGAGAACATGTGGATGTTGGTCGGGGATTGGATGGGGAACATCAAAGGAGTAAAGCAGAGATATTCTGGATGTTGAATTTCAATGCGTGAGTGGCATTTCCTGTTAATTAAAATTCACAAGCAGGCTGCTAATGTGAATGGCTTTTGTGATGGTTGTTGGATTTTTACATTCCTAGAGAAATGGTGCATAGGCGTGCAAAGTTCCTTTAAAATAACATAGTCGAAGTCACAGAAGGTTAGTACAGCACTTGAAGCTCTCTTTCCTGGGAATTTTCATATCTCCACTCACATCACAGACCCTTCAAGAATAATGGGATTGAGTTACCATAAAAAGCTGCTTCTGGCAAATTTTAGTACTACCAGCAGAAAATGGAATTAGAAATTATTCATGCAGGCTAGTTCACTCTTGAACCTCAGAAATACTAAATCTTAAAAAAAAAAAAAATTCAAAATCAAGCATACCAGACTAGTCTTGCTCTCAGAGATGCCTGGATATGAAAAAAGCAGAATTAGGTAATGCTGTCATCCACATGCCTTAAAACAGATCCTCTGGGGAGCCCTGGGAAACACAGGGGCTGCTGATAAAGCTGGCAGAAGCCAGGTCTTTGACTGAAGTAGAGATTTAGGATCCAGGTGTTCCTCACGCCTTTCCCAGGTCTGCCAATTGTGTGGTCCCAGGTCCCATTGTGTGACCTTGGGTAAGTCACTGGTCCCCTCTCTGCTTCAATTTCCCATGTCCGACACAGAGATAATAGACCTTCCCTGGCTGCATTTGTGGAATACCTTCTCATCTCTGACAGACAGTGCCACAGATGGGCCAGGATGATGGGACTGATTTTGGGAGACTTCTACACAAACTGTGTGGTCTCAACTGTGCTTTCATGCCCAAGTAAAACCACCCTCCTCGCTTCAACCGGCGTGCACCAAGCCAGAGCTGAGCCCATAAGTAGTACCCTTACATCTGCAACGGAGCCGAACTGGATGTTACCTTTTGAGCCTTGAAATTGGATGATCCAAGCCTGCCAAAGGCCCTCACTGCCTGGGCTCCAGGCTGCAGGGACAGAGGCAGCTCTGTTCCAGTGACCGACTCCGATCCCCCGCAGCAGCAGCTCGAGTCGCAGCAGGGCAGGGGGACAGCAGGGCTCCTTCCTGCAGCTCCCGGCCACGCAGGGTACAGCCCGTTCCCTGGCCCCGGGACAGCGATGCCGTGCTGTGCACAGGACAGTCGTCTGGGAAAGGCAGCTGCAGGGAGCAATTCTCCCTTCTCCATTCAGCCCATCTTCATTAAGGCATGACGAGGAGCATCCATGCAGGACGACGGTGCCCAAACCCAGCTGCCCTGGGGACACGAGACAGTGGTACGGGGCATCCTCAGCAAAGGCAGCTGTTGGGGCTGCATCTTTAGCACAGCAGCCTGAGACAATGGGCTAGGAGCCTTCCCAGTCTCGTTGCCACTCTGCTTAAGAGGGCTCCGTTTTGGTTCAGACCCAGAAGGAGACCTCACTGCCCTCCTGGGGAACCACTGCCCAAATCAGGGGGCAAAGCTACGGGAAGGGGAAGGCTCAGGCTTTGCTTTTCTCCTCTTAATCTACAGAGCAAACAGGACGATGTGACATGCTAGCAAATGTGCTTTATTGTACGTTTTCCACAATCATTAAGGGTTTTGTTGAACTTAAGGATTTTGTTGAACATTAAGGATTTATTTTGAACTTGACTGATCAAAGTTCCACATTCAATCGGTTTTGGCAGTCTCGGTTCAACCCCAACAAGTCCCTACCTACCATGCAACCCCAGGGTAATCCCCCGCAGCAGCAGCTGTGGCTGGTGAGCATCGCCCTGCCAGCTCTCTCTCCCGGCCCTGGGGTTTATCAGCAGCACAGGAGCAGGGGGATGCACTGGATCCCTACCCCGGGCCAGACCTCTTCACCAGCTCCACCAGTTTACATCCTCAGAGAAATCTGTGCCAGCACAGGGATCCAGTCCCTCACCTTCCCTAATCCAACAATCATACCCTTTGTCTTTCAAGCTATCTATTTCAATGACTGATCTTTTAAATTAAATACTTTAGATTCCTACAGAAAATTAAAAAAAAACCAAACAGATCAGATAAATCACAGTCAATTTGCAATGCTTTCATTGAAAGTACCCAAGCAATCTGATTTAAAAAGATGTTAAGAATCAAAGCCTATTTTTCAGAAATTTCAATAATATTCCAATGCAACTTGTCCTCTGACCTGTGACTCAATGGATCGCTCATGAGTGAGTCAATCTCACAAACCTAAGACTGGCCACATTCACCACCAGTGAAACACCACCGATGTCCAAAGTTACATCAGAAATTAATTTGGTTCCAACCCCTCATCTGTGTACTCAGTGCAAAGAACCAAACACCAATTACTGTCCTAGGTTTTCAAAACACTGAACACATTTGGAAACAAACTGTTGCCTTCCTGTTTCCAAAGCACAGAGTAAGGCACCGAGTCCCACCAACGCATTTCCTGAATCATCCCTTCACACACAAACCTGAAGAAATATTCTTCATCCTCCATGACAAAATCACTCATGAGATGGTAACAAGACCCCATCCTTCACATCCTGCTAGAAGCACCCGGCCATGCTGCCTTCCCCCAGGCCAGATTCTGATACACTCACTCACATTGGGTTGCATGTAAATAATCCAGTTGCCTCCACCCTGTTCCCAGGGCTACTCTCCAAAACGAGGTAGGGTATCAGAAGCTGGAGCTGCAAAGCTCTAGCTTTCACCAGGGGGGAGAGATGCTCAACACTTACAGGGTTGCCCAAGAGAGATGCAACCCAAAGATGCTCGACGCTTACAGGGTCATCCAGTTAACAACCACCTCCGACAGATGGACTCTGGGAGAGTCCGATTGGTACCTGTGGAAGGTGGGGAAAGATCTTCAGAGAAAAGAACAAATGGATGTTGTGACACTGACCAGTATTTCTAAAAATAAAATTAAACCAGAGGGTCCCATACAGTGTGAGCAGCCACGGGGCTTTCCTCCTGTGCATACTCTGACGATTCCAGTGCCCAAGTCCTAAGTGAGTGAGTCCTTCCCCGGGGGTGGCTTTGTTCATATTTTATTTAGTGCACTTAAAGTGACATTTTCTACAGTTGTCAAGAGTGAGGTGGCATTTTCTGCATGGATGTTGGCCCATGCAGGGAAGGTCCCCAGCTGGAAGATGCTCTTGGCCCATGTGTTCATTGCCAAGCTAAGAAGCAGAACTCCCATAAGATTCATGAGCAACCCAGTTCTTGCCTACAAAAGAAATACAAAGACAACCGTTGAGTTTAGACTGGACAACTACAGCATGTGAAGCATGAAGCTATTTGAATATAAACATTATAAAAATGGAAGGCTTAATTGCCGTTAATATTAGCAACATATTAAGCGGGCTTTCTTAAGCCACAAAGGCCATTCTGCAGATGCTTACGAAGCTTTGATCCATCAAAAACACGAACATCTGTTTAGCCTCAGGAATGTGAGCAGGAATCGGGATTGAGCTTAATTTTACTCATAAACTTTATTTCTCTGTGCTGGGGAACTTTTCCTGCGCCCAGAAACTTATGGAAGTTGAGCTGCTGACGCTGGCAGGAACAGGAGCAGGGTCTGGGAGATGCTGAACACATTCAAGATCAACTTTGTCACCATTTGGAGCCACAGCAGCTCCAAATTTCACAAGGCTCTTTCCGTATACCTGTTCCTTCAAACACTGCTGAGAACATTATTAGATTTCTGTCTTTTCACTTTAGCACATGTTGAACTGGCAACACTCCTGAAAATTCCTTTTTTAAACACCCCACTCAGACTGATTGTTTTCAGCAATACCTAAAAGAACTTACCATATCCTTGACCATCAAGTGTCCAGAAGAAAACGCAATTGAGTTAGGAGGTGTTGAGACTGGCAGCATGAATGCGTAGGAGCATCCTATAGTTCCTGGTATCATTAAATAGAGGGGATTTACTTTCAGACGAATGGCCTTGAAAAACAGAAAGGAACAGCAATTGTACCTTGGGGATCCGGAGGCGTAGGCAGATATATCAAAGAATGCAAACAGCCAGTGCACCGTGCAGAGCTGTATCCTACACTCCATGAGAAACAATCACATATCTCGCCACCAACATCTGAAGGATTATTATCCTCCTGTGTCCACATTACACTACAGGCACTTGCTTTGTTGCTCCCAAGTATTTCAAAGTGCCTGAAGCCTGGGAGCAGGAGATCCATACGGTACCCGTCCCAGCACAGACACAACACAAACCTGCCCGTAGAAGGGACAGAGCAAGGAGAAGAGCAGAGAAGCTGCCATGGGACTACCTTACCAGCTCTGCCAAGACAGGCAGAAAGATGATAATAGTGGCTGTGTTGCTGGCAAACTCAGTGAATAAGGCGATGACAATCGTGATGAGGATGACAGCCACGGGCGGTGGTACACCCTCCAAGGGGTGCAGACGGCCTCCTATCCAGACGGACAAACCGGACTCCTGCAGAAGGGAAGAGAAAACAAACTGGAGAGCGGAGCTCCTGTGTCCCTGCAGATGAACTGATCCTCTCCTAGAACTGCAAATTACATACGATCTTCACCAACCCGCACAAGCACCTACATGCAGTGTCCTCAGGGCACTTAACAGCAAGCAGTTTGAAGGGAGTTGCAAGGTCTCTTAACCTCCTGAGTTATCCGCTGCACCTTTTTGTCACATGGAGTTGAGAAACATGTCCTTCAAGAGTTGTGACCCCACAGATGCAAATTTCCCAGAGCCAAATAAGAACCCCCAGTGACACACTGATAAAATACAACTCCGTCGGGCCAGGATGACTGCAATGGAGCACCTGCAGCGGGCCTCACCTCACAGCCCTTTGCCATGGCAAACCCTCCTCCAAGCAGCAAGATGATGTTCCAGGGCACCGTCTCTTGGGCCTTCCTCCAAGTCAGCAAGGGCTGCGTCTCAGTGTTTGGTGCTAGATGAAGACAAAACCCCCATGTCAAACACCCACCCAAGGAGGAGTATGTCAGTTATCATCTGAGAGAATGATATCATGAGCCTGACATCAGAGCTGAAACTCACTAACCATGAGTTGCTGACTAAATATACCTATAGAATCTCTTAAGCTAGACAATTAAAAGATTATTTAACTTAATAACAGATCTTAAAAAAAAGGACAATAAAAGAAATTCTAGCACTTAAAAGTTTTCTTTGAGGCTTTCTTGAGGGAACATTTAATATCAGGTTAATTTTCTCTCTGCAACAGACATAAACATTGTCTTCAACAGAGGGGAGTCTGTGGAAGAAGGAAATTTTCTATCATTTGAATTAGGAAGATGTTATTAATTTTCCACTTGCCGTTCAACAGCCGGCAAGTTTTATAGCAACGAGCTCGTCTCCCCTAAAGGCCACCTCTTAATACATGATGAAGTGAGCTCTGTCATATGGAAGGATGCACTAATGGAACTGTAATTTTCTGTTGAACAAGGGCACGCATATTTTATCCAGAGGAGGCCTGATTAAACATCTTCCTGCATATGGACAGCACAACAAAAGTGCATGACTCAGAGCAGCCGGTATTTTGTTCCCACAGACCCCAAGCAGTGCTGCACTATCCATGAAGGGCATTCATCATCTGCGTCTCCACATTAAGACCATCTCTTATTCCAAGTGGCTTATGAATTAAAATTTGCATCTCATTGCCACTCAAGAGGACAGACCCAAGGTCTCAAAAGACTCCTGGTACCAAAACATGCTGGAGATTTTTGGGCTTTAGGACTTTAAATTCTAAATCATTCTGGGAACTGAGAAAGGGCTCCTAGTTTTGAGTATAGACAACTCTTCCAACTCTGCCCTCTCAGAGACTCATGCCCCCAGCTAAAGGATGGGAGCTGCTTGGGAGTCAGCAACCAAACCTCCATTTCGCAATCAGATCTGCTACGGTAAATCAACACTAATTTCAGCTTGCTTCAACCCACCACAGCATCATCTCTAACAGCTACATGAGCAACTGAGTCATTCCTGTAATCGGCAGCAGGTCAGTGACTGCTAAACCTCTTCTGGCACTTCAGAAAAAAAGGCCTCTGTATGATCAAATTGCACCTTCAAACCATGCTGCTCCAGATGGCCAGCGCAGCTGCTGTGGGCTGGGGCAGGTCCAAGGAGAGATAGTCTTGGCTCCTGCTCCATGCCTGCCCTGCCAGAGCACAGGCAAGGGCAGAGTCCTGCCTGGAGGGGTCTCCTACTCACCTTTCATGTCAAACCACCACCTGAGGGAAGGTTTTTGTGAAGGAAAGAAGAATAGTATAATCACAATGGTGATTCCTGTAACCGCATCCGAGATAAACCTGTCCAAAAGCAGCAGAAACACTTGTAAGAAGCATAAGCTTGTAGAATTACAAAGTTTATGAGAACAGGGTTTTAAGCAAAGAAGATTACAAGTTTCCATCAGGTTTGAACAATGCTCGTTGTTCACAGTTGTTTTTGTTTTAATTCCCTGTCAAGCTACGATGGGCCATGAACCCCCTGGGAAAGCTGCCCTACAAATGTAAAAACCAAGATGTAATCCCCACCACACTGATGCTCTGGCTGCTCTGATTATGGAGTCGCAGTCAGTCCATGAGGGGTTGTAAGGACAAGTCTCCTCAGCTCATTGCAGGGAGGAAGAGAGGCAGAGCCCAAATGGTCTTATTTATACAAGCTCTTTGCAAAATGCTCTTGAGGTGAAAGGCAGGGTCCCTCCAGTAAAGAGCTTAAGCATCATAACAAGTTATTAACTGGTGAGGAAAAAGTCCATAACTACTTTGTTGTATTAAGGAATAATTTACTAAGCTAGGGACTTATTTTAAAAAAGCTACGAAGGTCTCTTCTGTTAAGAAATAACAACACCCTCTCAGAGCTTTAGCATTCTGCAGCTGATATATCCATTCATCTTCCCAAGGTATGGATGTCACAAGGGAGACAAACTTGCCAAACGGATAGGATAGCACTTGGGCTCAGATCCTGCCATGTCTCTTCAGTCTCCAGACCTCCAGTGAAATCACTGGATAGCATAAAGAATTCAGTATTTCACTGTAAATCTACCTATGAACAGCATTCCCACCATTAACACCCTAGGGATGACTTCAGATAGACATCCCAGCTTCCCACCAGGCTTTATGTGCCTGCTCCGGGAGACAGAAGAATAAAGCTGTGTCTGCTACTTGAAGCTCAGTTTAATTTATTCCAGAAAATCTGAGTAATATTTAGGCAATGCAATCAGAAACTCGGGAATCTCAATGACTTGGAAATGCTTTTGAAAAATGTGACAGAGGAATGAAAATAAAATCTTACCCTGGTGCAAACAAGCTTGCCCAACCTGGAATGAATTTGGGATCCCTGGAGAAAAGCATGATTGCAAACATGCAGAAAAAGAAGAAGATTGCCTGTTCCGCAAACCTAAAATGAAAAGAAATGCAGTTAAAATGCTGATGTGCTGAAGAGGTGGATCTAAGCCAGGACAAGTATTGAGCTCAGGATGCAGCAGCTTGGGTGAGACATTAGGCCACTTTTCTAAAAATAACTACAGTGAAACACTGGAATAGACTGTAAATCTATTTGCAAATATTGATATTTGCCAGCCATTATCTCTTATTGGAGGACAATAAGGAGAGACAAGATGGGCATCAGGAATGCCCATATGTCACAACAGGCATTCACAAGGTTGACCCGCTGGCTGTGGGAGAGGCGAAGGGCCAAGAAGCTTCTCATGGTAACTTCTCCCACCATTGCCCTCTGGGACATTCCCAAGGCACAGTCAGTCAGGGATGGTTTCACTCCATTTCAAGCAATGTAAATGGACAGCTGAGATTCAGATCATATGGGAGATAGCAGGAACAAACTTCAAGGTCATCACCTAAACAGTATCCCTTAGATACATGACAAACAGCAGGGTAAATGGCAATACCATTCGCTAAGTATCAGGCTTGACTCTAGTGGAGACAAGATTTAACCAAGACAATGCCTCAAAACACTGTTTAAAATCTCTCCAAGCACAAGGAACGACATTTAAACCCTTGGGAAGAGGCCACTTGCATTGATTTTAAGTTATGGGATTGCTAATCAAATTGGTAGAGCACAGCTTAATGGACTTTCTCACTTCTAGACCTCAAAGTGGGACTTTGATTCTTTCAGAGACATTTTGCAGGCTGCTTGATAATGTACTGAATGGAACAAATAAACCAATTTCTTTCATTTACAGCACAGGCACAGACAATTGTCTTTGAAGAACCACTCCACTTTCCACAACAGCAATAATTACAATGTCGATAGCATGACACAAACATTGCTGAATCTTCACAGCATTGCCGTGAGTATGAAAATATTATTTTATAGACAGAGAAACACAGACCATCTAAGGTTAAGGCCCACAGTTTCAAAAAGCTTCCCTAGCCCTGGTTGCCCAGCATATCAGTTGCTGGTTGGACATACCTAGGGTTTGATTGTTGGAGACACTCAACTTTTCCTGCCTCTCCCTTTTTTGACATTTCTCATAAGTCTAAAACTCACATTTCTTTCTGCTGGTCCCTTTCTCCAAAATATGATCCCCATCATTGAAATTTGCACCCACCTTTTTCCAGAAGACAATATCTTTGAGAAACAGCAATAAGAAGCTAAAAGAGTCCTGCTCTTTCTTCACTTAATACAGTTGAATGAGTTATTCAATAAAAATAATATTTTCCTTTACATGGATCTGACTTCTTCCCATGTACTTTCTTTGAGCAGCTATTAAGCTTTCTTAAAGTGTATCCACAATCCATATGATTCATATCTATCATATGATTCATCAGCCTTCTCAGCAAATGCTCCCTGCTTCACACAAGAGATATGCACAAACCTTCAAAATTCAGCCTGTGTTGGTTAGTACATAACACACACAGGATTGGTTTTGTCCCTGGAGCAGAAAAATTGCAAACAGTAATTAAACAACGCAGCATGAATTCACTCTATAATACAAACTTTGTTCTTGAGAAGATTGAGTACAAGCTGCTATTTGCAATTATTCCTGTTAGTGAAGGTGGAGAGGCTGGAGTGCTCAAAAAAGCAAACTTCAGCAGGTTACAAACACTCCAAGTAGAAATATCTATTTCATTTTCTTCTAAAAAACTCCATTTCCCCCAGTTCTCTACTGTTAAGACAGGGTATTGCCAACCCACTTGATTTCTTTTCCATTCCAGTCCCAACTTGATGACTCACTTTGTTGGACCCAGTTTCCGATAGTCCTCCTTTATCACTTCTCTGGCTCGGGCTTCTGCATCCACTCTTATATTTGACTTTTTTGTTCTCCAGCCCCTGCCAAGAAACACAGTTATATCTTTACGTGCCTCTAACATACCTTACATATAGCAAATGCTGCATTTCCTATTGCAGCTCATGCACACTGTCCTGGTTTGAGGTAAAACAGAACTAATTTTCTGTTCAGTAATTTTACTT
>JAOXJM010000005.1:10399129-10424981 GCA_026413425.1 Tringa solitaria | reverse complement strand
GGAAGGGGCCATCTGTCGTTCTGGTTGGTCAATTTGGTCAAAACCACGACACACACACCATGCACTCCTGCAGTGCCTGCTCTGCAAGTTTCAAAGAGCTGCACATATCTGGTGGCTCCACTTGCATTATCTTCCGATCATGAAGACTGATGATGGAGGTCTCTGGTGCAGACACAGGCAATAAGGCCCTTTTTTATATATCCTTTCCCTCTACATTCATAAAAGGAGATCCTGCAGAGTTTAGGAAGTTTCCTCTCATTTATATTCTGAACTGTTTCCTCCGGCATGGGCTGTGATTGCCAAAAGAAAGACCCGGCCTCGCAGGATTTCCTCATCTCTAGCAGATACCTACTTGGGCAGAATAACTAGGAGGAGGGTGACACAGAAAATTAATCTGTCCCTTCACTTCTCAAGTCACTTGCAATTTCCTGGGTGCTGCTGAGGATCAACAAAAATGTGAGGAATTTCTAACTGGCCGGGAATGTTAATGTGCTCCTGGCTAAGCCTCTTAGCCCAGCCAGGCTGACTGCACACACTGTTTGATCCTTCGTAGTATGTGCATACAAATGATATATTGATATCTCGCCCTTCATCTCCCATCACATCCCATGCCACTGAACCTGGGTTCTAACCCCCACTGTCACACCTTGATTAAACCTACAAACCCCAACTTTCTGCATCAGATGCATCCATCCGGCCCCACAGAGCCTGTGCTTCCTTTGCTCATCTACTGTTTCATAGGGATATCGCGACTGGATCTCCCATGTGGATGAACAGTTGATCATTCAGAAGTTCCTGAACCTCAAACAGATCTACCTGCCCCGTCAATATCTTATTTTTTTGGGGGGGTGTTATTAACAACAGCTCAATCTCAGGTCAGCCAGCCCATACTTAAGCCTTTTAATGTCTTTTGGATTCAAGCAAAGCTGACCTGCTGTTGCAACGATGTCCATCTGCCTGTACTGTGCTGCAGAAACCAAGGACTTGTCCCCATAGAAAGTCCAGCCACTGTCCCTGAGTTGTGACGGTCAAAGCAGCCCCACAAACTCCTGCAGACACTTGGCTGCAGCTTTGCAATGTCTCTTCCGAGGCACCTCGCCACTGGGGAATATTGGTATCTGCACTGGCCCAGCTATCCCAATAAAGCCAGGCTTTGTGCTCACAGAGACGAGCCAAACAAAACAAAAAGGATCACGTTGTCAGAGAACAAGAGCAATTTTGCATTTTGTCCGGGGCTTTGGCCAACATAGCTACCTCTTCCCTCACCCAACCATCCCAGGCCATGCCAGCAGGATGGCGAGGCCATGCCCCAACCCTCACCATAGGACACGGAAATTCAGGCTCTGCATCACACAAGCCCTGGGCACGTGATGCAGAGCAGCTGTGAGCCGGCAGAGCATCCCACAGAAGCACACAGAGCCTCTCATGAAGCCCCATGAGCAATTCAAGGACCGGCATTTGGCATTTTCTGGATTGAAACTTTCCCATTGATTTTTTTCCTGCCTCTGAGACAATGTAAATATTTGGACACCTGTTCTCTCCTTTTTTTCCCCCCTCTTTTATTTGCATTTTTAACTCAAAATAACAATTAAAGACTTTTCTAAATACTAAAAATTCTGTATGGTCCCTGGGGGAAGCAGGACTGTGAGTTTGTTACTATCACATGCAAGAGTTTGCAGGGGGAACAAGGGCTCCAAATGAGCGAGCATGGCAATGCTGCAACCATTTTAAGTAGTGTACACTAGGGGTTGCATGTATCCATCAAAGATTTACTGGAAAAACATGTTATTCTCAGTTACAGATTAACACGTCGTTGTAAAATTAAGCCCTGTTGTGAAGTAATCTGTCCCAAACCCAAGTTTCTGCCCCAAGAAGAAATCCTGCGGTTTTGTATGTTCTATGATTTTTTTGCCACTAATTCCAAGGGAACTAAGATTTTACACTGGTCTTCAAAGTTTGATCCTGCTTTCCCTTCCATCAATGAAAATCTGCCGCCGACCTCCACAGGCCCAGGGCAGGCAGTAAAACAACCTTTAAAAATTGTATGTTTAACTGAATGAATATATAATACATACCCTGTACACGTATGTATTTAAGTTAGATAAAGTATATGTTACTATGAGATAGCTTTAAAACCTTTCTGTTGCATATCAGCTTCTTAAAAATAGATAACTTGAATAGTATCAGCATCCTGAAGTTACTTCTGAAACTCCCCACCATCCAGGAGATGATCCTGGGTGATATCAGTAGATTTAGTATGAGAATCATGATGAACATGTATTTCACAATGCTGGTATAACCAGACAACACATATGTCCAAGGAATATACACATACCTCAGGTTAATTCCTCCGTACAGGATGGAAATCCATAGCCATCCCAGGAGAAGAAAAATCAGCATTAAAGGAAATGCAAACATAAACCAAGAACCAAAGTTCACCACATCACATTCTGGAAAATAACTAAGCAAATGGGAAAAATCAAGTTAATGCAAGAAGGGAAAACAACCCTTCAATTTAAGGGTAAACAGACATTTGAAATCAGCAGCAAAATAGCCCACAAACTTGCCAGTGTGCATCCAAGAACTATTCCTCTGTAAGCATCAGCAGCTAGCTGGGCTCTAGGAGATCTGGGGAGCATTGTGTTGGGACAAATACCCCCAGTCCACCCTGCCACCTGCAGCAACCCCAGCCCAGCTATGCAAGTCTCCACGGGAAGATCCGAAAGATCTCTCTCCAGATGGCTGATGCTTTCATACAGTGATACCCCTGAGCCCCCCGGATTAAACCCTGCTGCGATAACTGCGGGAGAGGCTGAACATGACCTCATAAGGATGCTGTGCACACCAGGAGAGCCTGAACAAACTACTTGTAGAGGCCAGCAAGTTAAGAAATACCTGTAGGTGCTTAGGATGGCACAAATCTCTGTTCCTACGCACACAGGAGGCATCTTTTATGACTAAGAAAACAGGCAAGAAGAAGTGGGTTCCTTATTTTCTTTCTACCACACAGCAGTAGATGTAATTGCTCACAAAACACTAAACGGCCTGTTTCTTCAAAACAGTTACCAGATTAATTGTAAGCATGTAGTCAAGTCCCATTAAATTCAAAAGGATTAAGAGCATCAGTAAGGTGAAGCACATATGCACCAGTTTGGCTGACAGCCTGGCTGGGTACACTGGAAACCTGCTTGCTACAGCTAAGGCTGACACAACTACTCTCTGCTTTCATCTGCTCACAAAGTTTCTCAAAATGTTCTGGAAGGACTTAAATTTTCTAAACTAGTTCTCGGCCCATAAAAGAATTTCCTACAGGGATGGAGAACATGTGTCTGTTTTCCAGGATTTACAGGCTCTCCAGCATGGCCTCCCATACCTCTTCAGCTGTCCCAGAAGGATGAGATTTGGTGCAGTTCCCGTCAGCGTTGCTGTACCTCCAATGCTGGCCGCGTATGGGATTGAGATGAGGAAACCCTTCCATATATTCGTTTTGTATTCCTCCTCCTTCTTTAAGTCTGAGAGACCATCACTGGTAACCTCCTTCTCCTCCGTCAGATCTTTGCTTTAAAATAGTCCAAAAGAGAATCCAGTGAAAGCCCTGGTTTAAATACAGCGCAACCACTTCAGAGCCTTGACAGAAGGAAAATTCCCAGTTTTTAGAAATCCAAGCTAACACTGTCCTCAAGGACACCTAGGCAGGTCAGTGCAGCAGAAGGGTCTGCTCGGTGAGCTGCCACTTGGGACTGGCAGCCTTGCAGAGGGTAGAGCACCCTCAGCACCCATCCGTAGGAGCTGAGGGCGCACATGCCTTGCCCAGCCCCTCAGCACCTTGTAACACTTAGCAAAAAGTCCACGGGACTGCTAAAAGGAAAAAATAAAATAAAAAATGATAGCACCAAGAGGAAAGAAACATCTGTTCCTGAAAAGATGCTTCCTTCCCATTGTTGCTATCAAAGCAGGACCATCAGCAGTGTGTAAATCCTGGTGGGTTTTACATCACCAGCTTCAAACATTTGATGTTCCTTTGAAAACCAAGTCACAATTCCCCAGCAGGAGACACCTCTGGCTATCATTTCAAAGTGGCTGGAAAATCTCTGCAATGATTTGGACATGCAGAGGGATGCTGGACACAAAGAGGAGGGTGTCTATCATCAGGCTACTAGTGATTGGGACGTTTGTTATCATCAAAACATTTCAATGATTGAATTTCAAATTCCTAAAACTTGGTCTAGCTCAGGGGATAATTCTCTCTTTCATCTCTCTAATACAAACTTTATAGTTAACTTACTCCTCAGTACTTGCCAGAAACTGCATCTCAGTTGGCACAGTGTAAAGTTTATTCTGCTGTAAAGATGCTGAAAAAGAAAGATGAGGACTTTAAAACAGTTCAAAGCATCTAGAAAATTCTCCTTGAACCAAACAGAGGAACGGAGGGAACAGCTGCTATTTACAGAGGAGGGGCTGTGAAAACAAAGGGGACAGGGTCAGGAGCACCCTGTGGGGATGAATGAGTCTGTCTCCTCCTGCCACCGCTCCAGTCCCACTGCAGCACCCAGCTTCTCATCCAACACCCAGAGGTGCTCAGTCCTTTTACTATTTCTGCTTCTGGTCAGGCTCTGGGATCTTCTAACACAACCAGGAGTTCCAGGGTGTCCCTTAGCAAGTCATGGGGTTGGGGTGGTTTTTTTGGGTAACCATAGCTCATTCATAGGAAGGAACACTCTTGGGCCTGATGTATCTGTAAGGCATGTTCCCCAGGGTGCAGCAGGAGCACTCCCTGCTGTGGAGCTCCATTCCCAAGGGATGAGAATTTTACCCCCTGCAGGCACCTAACACAAAGTCACCATACAGCTGTAATTCCCTCTTTAAAGACAAGAGTGAGACACATTTTGGGACTAGGCTTTGTACCAGGTCCTCTGAAATCCACCCCAACCACGAGGACCATTCCCAAGCCCATCACCCCCTCCATAAATGACAGCCCCTGTAGACTGAGCGACAGGTCCCCAACAGAAGGGCCACCCCGGGGGGACTCTATTGCACACCCAGTTCCCAGGGACCCTCCTGCATATTTCACACAGGCTCTGCTTCACTGTCCTTATCACCAACCACAGGGAACACAAGAAGGGCTCAGGAGCACTTTGAGGAAAGGGTGTATTTTGACTAGTGTTCTCTTTGGCAGTAAACTGGGAGGTGCACATCACTCTACCACACATATACATATGGGACATTCAGAAATCAAATGACAGACATGCAATACAATCACTCTTTTTTACCAGATCTCACACTAAGGCTTGTAACTTTTGCAGTCCCGGCTCACGGCTTGACCTTCTGAGGTTGGGAGTAGAGGTGTGCTATTAAACCCCGTTTTCCATATTCCTCCTCAGGACTGGAGCACTTGTGAGTTTTATCCACCTTCAGCCCAGGTGGCCCTTCCTTGTCACCGCTGGCTCTGCTGCCTTTTCTTGCTTCTTTGCATGTTTTTGTGTCCAGAGGCCTGTGTCCCTGCACCTCCCTGGATTCTGCAGACCACTGCCTGCAGAGCCCAACTCCTGGTACTGCCATCCCAGCAGTCCCCAGATTTCCCTGCACCCCTCCTCAGGCCAAAACACCCTCCTCTTCTACCCATGTATGCACCAGCAACCAAAAGCAGTGCATGGAGAGTAGCCAATGGTCAAAGTCTCTGGACTCATTCATGTGTGCGCCGAAGACACCGAGCTCATTCCAGCTCAGTGAACCAAGGATTTTTGCAATGTCATGTTTTACACATCGCTAATTTACTGAATTGGAGTTAATTGGCTTGGACGCACACATGCTGAGCTTTCATCCCAAAGATGCTGTGATGGAGGGATGTAATCAGAAGGACAAACATTAACCCATGGTTGACTGTTGATCCCACACACACACTTAGCCCAAGGCCATCCCACTCAAGCCTAGTGCTGGCTCTGCAAAGACACGTTTTTCTATTTTTTTTCCCTGCTAAGCCCAAACTCCCATCCCATCTTGCCCGGACCATCTGTGAGTTACCTCTCAAGGAAGGTTTGCAAAAGACAACCGTGCAAAGAAAAGCCAGAGTTGCTGCAGAACAAGCTTTTCCTATGGAACTTGTAAAAAGAAGTTGGAAATTGTTACAGGTCAATAAGTCAGAAGAGGCAAAGGACCACTGAGGTAGGACCTGGCTGTACACACCTCTCATGGAGCTGTATGAGAAAGATTCAGTGGCCATTTCACCCAAATACCTCGTATACCTTAGAGGCACAATAGCTTGTCCTAAATAAATTTGGCTTTAGTGACATTTTTATTGTTTCTAAAAAGTTGAAAAGGCCTGAGAAGGAATATTTCCACCCACCAAGGGGTGCAGGCAGCAGGACTGGGGCTGTACCCTGCCAGCACAGGCTGGGGTTCGGCAACCAAACCGGGCAGCTGTGTCCAAAAATGCACATTTCCCACCTGCCTCTTTAGGCATCTCATTTCCAGGTCTGCGACCCAACAAAACACCTCAAGCACTGACTATACTTTATCTCAAATTTGCAGAAGATATTCTCTATGCAAGAAAAAAAAAAAAAAGATGGAAATAGTTTTTTGCAATTTTTACCTGAAGATATTTAAGCTGCTCAGAGAAAGGAGATATTGCCAATGATGGGTTAGTGGGCAGAGAGCAGGAGAGACGGTCAGGCTCACTAGCACAGCGGTTTCCAGTTTGTCACACATCTATCACATGGTTTGGGTTTAGGGCTGGAAATGTCAGACAGAATTGTAGGGAATCTATAACCCACCTCCAGAAGGAAAGTTCTAGAAGTTGAAAAAAGACTGTTGGTGTTCAGTTTATAACCCTGCTTGGATCAACCAGAACCAGCTGGGGCTCCAGCCACCAAGGCTCATCTAACTCATTCTTCCATCAGCAGCCAATAGCGTCCAAAAGAACAAAAAGGTACACCAAATTTTAGCTATCAATGGCATAAGCATGCAAATATTTACTGATCTGTAACATGCTGCCCACATGGTTGAGTGTGGACATGAGTGATTGCAACCGCTTGAGGTTCTCTCATCAGCAAAAAAGTGTGACCACCTGATCAGAGACACCACTTGAATTCTGGCACCGTGTGTGTAAGCAAAGCCCTTCACAAAGCTGGCTTCACACAATTGTTGAGATTTCTTCAGAAAATCAAATGCTTTTACATGCTACACATTCTCTAATCTATTTTTCATTTTTATTTTGGTCACACAAGTATTTTTTAGCCTCCTGGACACCACTACAGCATTACTAAAAAATATCCAAACAGGTTTGCAAACTATCATATACCATTGTAAAAATTTGCTTCCACATACAGCTCCCTTCACCATTAAATCTGCCTGTCTTTTTTTGGAACACAGATTACAATTCAGTTAGATTATAAAAATGAAGTAAACTATGAAATGAGTATTCTTTTTTCTTGAATGCATGTTTCTAACATTCAGTCAGGTTTCATCAGGTCTGTGAAAAAACTAACTGCAACAGCCCCGTTGGAGAGGTACAACCAGCCCTGACAGCAGATTACAACCGACAGCCAGGAAGCCCCTGCAGAAAGCTCACCTTCACCTCTCCACTCCTAGGTGTAACATCGGATTCGTCGCTTTTGACTGACTTCAGGTTTTGGCCTTCCTTCAAGGAACTCAGCTTTTCTCATCCGTTCAGAAAGATTACAGAAAAGGATGAGTCCACCTTGGGACACTAAAGTTCAAATAAGAAGTCTACAAGAAAACCTGCGTCTTGATGTTGAACATTTTACAGACGACTCCTCCTTCACTTGTATTTATTACTTTTATAAGTTTCTACCTCAAAAGAAAAATGCATCATCACGCCATCACATGAGATTTGCAAAGCATCACTTTATTCATTCTTCTATTTGCATGCCTCTCCCTTTGCCTTTTCTGGCTTCTCTCACCACTGTAAGCGTTGTGAGCCAAGGATGTTAATTTAGTGCTTGCCAATGTCTAGGACAACGGGGGTCTTGATTTTATGTGTTCCCAAACTCTACTGTATTTACAGTCACAGCTACAGAGTCAAATAATTTCAGAGGATGGGGTCAAGTAGGTTAAAAGCAGACTGACAACACAATGCTTCTACAGAATAAGAAATTATAGCAAGAAGGTCAGTGGGATTGATTTTAATAGATGTGAATGGTCAAAAATTCATAAAGCAAATGTGATAAAGCAACCGAGAGTGCAAGTATCTCATGTTTGCTAGACATATATGATGAATGATTAATTATAACTTTATTAGAATACGCATGTTTGAGTCTTCTTCTGAGGACTCATTTTTTCTGCCTTATGACTTGGTGGGAACCAAAAAGCCATTGCTTTTAAATCACAGAAGAAGAATTACTAATTAGTGCAAGAAAGAGAAGCTGTGACTACTGCTCCAACTATCAGTAAAAGTTGCAAAGGGGACTTCATGGCTTCACTTCTGTTTTGCTGCTTCTCATCACTGTCTGCCAGAAACCCAAACTCCTGGTAAATGACTTGTGAAGAGGGGGCTGGAGGAAGACCTTGTCTGACCACATACCCCTGACCCAGCCTGCCCATGACCCGCTCAGGAGCAACACCAAGCAGTAGCATCAAGCTGGGAAATCACAAAGCACTTTGTAAATAGATATTTAACCTACCAGCCTTCCCTTCCACCCTCCCTTTCTCCTCCAGCTCAGGCTCCGGTTTCGTGGGGGAACAAACAGGAAAATGAGAGGAGAACTCACCTCTCCATGAGCACAGGGCAGCCCTGTGTGGTGCCACGGAGGGGCCACTGTCCCCACCCTTGCCCTGCTCTTGCTGGCTGGACAGTCCCCTGCCTGTCCCCGCAGCAACACACCATTAAGTGGCACTCATCTGCCCAGATGTTACTATCCCCAGCCCTCCCTGGCTCTGGCTGTCCCCGCAGGGAGGTACCCCTACGAATCCCATCACCACCAAGCCCACAGAGCTGGACTGTAACTTGCACCAGCACCGGGTTCATGGAGCAGGTTGGCTGGGCATCACCACTTCTTGGTTTTTCCAGACTACTCATAAGCGCTGCCTCCTGCATGACATGAGGAAAGGGCAGGATAAATGGGAGTTTTATGCCAATACTCTTCCACCGAGATCATAAAGAGTGTATTAAAATGGGACCGGCACTGAGATCAAGCTGCAGCTGAGAAACCTGGTACTTGTGCCAGTGAAGTCAATAAAATGGAGGTATTTGATGGCAGATGGGCAGACTTCAGCTGGCTTATACCACTGCCCTGTCTTAATTACCTTGGTTTTCTTCATTATCCCTGTTCATATCCTTAGATGTGTCTTTCTCCCCAAACAGGCTTTTTAAAATTGCATTTGCAATTGGAAGCATCATAGCAGTGGAGGCAGTATTACTTAACCACATGGACAGGAAAGACGTTGTCAACATCATCCCTAAAATTAGTCTGGAAGAGAGAAAAAAGGAAAAGCTGAATTTCTTCAGTTTGGCAAATTCTCTGATCTATTACAGCTATAGGAAGAGAAGCTCACGTGCAGGGATAACAAAACTACTAGCAAAAAGGACTTCTGTGACTATCCTGTAACTGGATGGACCACAATTTTGGGGCTGTACCAAGCGATTCTCCTCATGCTCTGCTGGCCTCTGAGCAAAGGCAAACAGCTGAATAAACTCAATAAGAAAAGGGGGTGTGGGCAGCTGCCTGGTATGGGAGACACTGGCATCATGGTCCACCACAGCAGAGCCACTTCCCGAGCACCTGCAGCTCACGTCCCCCATGGAGATCCCCCTGCTCCCATAGTCACCTGGCTGGCTGGACTCCCACCAACATGAGGACCCGGAGTGCAATCCTGCGGTGTAAATTCCACTCCTCAATGGCCGAGGCCATGATTAAACCACTGAGGAAGAGAAAATTGGTGTCTAAAAAATACTGTGGGCAAACTTTGTTAGATGGGAGGATCCCTAAGAAGGGAAAGAGGACGATGGGCAGCAGAGCGGTCACAGCCAAGGGCAGAGCCTCCGTGCACCAATACAGGGCCATCAGCAGGATCACATAGAGACATCTTCCTTCCTGGAAAAGGAGGAGAATGGAAAAGTAAGACACATGGCATTACAGAGACATCTTTTCACTTGGAGACACTTAGAAAAGCAAATCACATCAGCTACTCTTTGAGGGATATGGTATTTCTCCCAAATCAATTCCATCAAGTGCAACATCTTCGCCTCTATATTGCATTCAGGACTTACACTGATCCTCTGAGACCTCAGGAAAAACCAAACCCTCCTCAACTGCCTGAGCTTCCTACATGTAGTAGGGTGGCAGTGCACTGGGGCATCAGCCAAGGAAGCTCTGAAGAGCAGGAGCTGCTCATCCATGTTGAATTCGCAGGAGCTGCCCATCCACGTTGAATTCGGGTGCTAATCCCCAGCAGGCACTGCTGCTAGATCAAGAGCTGCTAACATCCTTACATGTCCCAATATCTGACCCTGCTACACTTCACATGTTTGTGCTTTTTCTCCCGCTTCCACAGACCGTGCTTTGCATGTCTATGGAAAAACAGCTTTGAGGTGGATGCACCGAGTCCCTACACTTGGAATAGGAGGCACACAGAGAGGTTTCTTTTCTTGGATCAGTCTCCCAAGAGATCTGTGAGAAACCATTTGACAGCAACCCATCCCAGTCCCTACGGAAACCAGTAAATCAAGCGCCCTGGTGTCACATCGCTTCCTGAGGGCAGGGAGCTCGCCCATGCCCAGCATCGCCCCAGCCTGGGCCAAGGCTGGCAGAAACCCAGTGGCCCGGCACCGTGAATTCATTCATCCGCCCAGGAGGCGCAAACTATACCAAAGCCATTTGTCACGACAGCCACGGCCGAAATAATGTCAGGAGAACCGCTCCAAGCCCAGGAGGGGAGACCCCGGGGAGGTGCAGGGGGAGCCCAGCACGGCTGAACGGGGATATTGTCAGCAACTGCGGGGCAGAGTGCCCGCAGTGCTATAAATAACAGCTGAGAGTCATTTGGAAGCCACAGAGCTATTTATTTTACCACTTTTCCAGCTTGTTGGACAGGTTGAATTGTTACTCAAAGGCACCTCTGTCCCTGAGCCTGGACCTTCCTCCCCGGCACCCAGGGCTGGGCTTGCTGGGGCTTTCGTGAGGGAGATGATGGCTCCGCACCCTGGCGCGGCTGGGTCGGGACCATCGTGGGCTGGGACCTGCATGGAGCTGCATTTTGGGGATAACATGGTCTCAGCTGCAGCACTGGAGCGTGCGACTGAGGAGGTACGGTGGAGACACAACTTCCCTGGCCACCTGCAAATAATTCACTTCAGGCCTCAGCTGAATGTGGTCGTCCCCAGTCTCCCAGGACCAGACACCAGCCCAGTAACACCCCCACAAACTGAGGATAAAAAATGACCATGGTTATGGAGAAAGCCAAAGAGCAGAATCTACCCTGACATCCCACTGGGTGCAGTTGAGTGAACTGAAACCAATACAGATTTTTTGTTCAATACATCTGTAGCGAGTGTTTGAAAAGTGGCAAGAATGACAGAATTTCTGATTTGCTTTTAGCCCTCAGGCTTTGCATTTCACAAGCAGCTCTGCTAGCAAAGCTCCAGTGTTTCAGTGCACATGGAAACGTGAATATCACAGAACTGAGAGTAATTTGCTTGGATTTTTTTTTAATACATTAATTACAGCAGAGCCAATACTTCACGTAAAGTTCCCAAGATCTGGATTTAAAGATAATTTGCAGCCCTAATTTTAGATCCCAGTAAAGTGACATACTGTGAAGTAAACCCTTTACATTCCCAGGGCTCAGCCCTGGCACCTGGCAGTTCCCATGAGCTCCCCATGGCTTCACTTCCTCCAAACCAGCAGGACCAGAGCAGAAAACCTGGCAGTGCTAAATTTCGCAAAAATAAAGAATCATGTTTTAAAATGTCTGCACACTAGATTAGTCATTTCATTCCCATGGCAGCCGGTATTTTCTCTTTAGTTCTTTTTATACACCAAAGAAATAGCTTTGTTCTCATTAAGCCCTTTCCAATTGATCTCTAAGGTCTGTATAAATAATTTTTTCTCCCACTGGCAAAATATTCTTCAGTTTTCTGCAAGGAAAGTTGCACCAAAGTCAACTTCAAAATGAAGATGCTTTGCCTCTTACAGTAGTAGAGCAACTGAAAATATTTAACAACACCTTGATATAAGAGTGTATCAGTGAGGGCTTTAATTGACTTGATGAAATAGATGAAATACAATTTAGAAAACTAATTAGAAGTAAGGGATATTTATTCTCTGGTGTATGGAAAATGTTCTGGAAGTCATTACAATGAAACACAGCATGAATCTAATAACTAACATTCATTGCAAAATCAAAAGCCAAGGGGTAAAACCAAAACAGGGCAGAAAGAACACGGAGGGTTTTTGTGAAATTTTGAAACCTATATAGATCAACAGCAAACCCCTTGAAAAAGAAAGGTGTAGTATTGTTTATCCATTTTATTCTACCCCAAAAGAGGACAAATTGCACCCATATTAAACAAGTTTTTCACTTAAGATAGCACCATCATTGAACAAAAAAGGAACAAGACCACTTCAGAATAACTCAGATTGAGAGCAAGCACTCTCCAGAATAATAAAAAAAAAAATTAAAACTACTAATAAAATTGAACCATACTCTATATAAAATTGAAAGGGTTTTGGTTTCAAGATATATTGCAAATGTTAATTAGTATACAAACAATAAATGCTAACAAATGTCAGAAGAATGGTCATTTAGGAAGATGGCCATGGCTGCCCAGGGACAGTCTGGGCTACATCCACTGTCGTGTGAAGCACCATCACCCGACACGATCTTTATCCTTCCATCCCTCTGTTGTGTCACTGTCAGGCTCCTTCTACTCCCCTCACCTCCCTGCGGTTTTGTTTTCATTTTTTTCAAGATAAGTCTATCAAAGTTCAGGGGGGAAAATGGTAGCACACACGAACTTTAAAATGGGTCTTGTGATTGGGTTAATTCTATAACCATTTAATGATTTCCAGGTAAGTGCCCTGGACTACAGCAGCTCTCCTTCCTGTTGCTCAAGAGCCTTGGGAACGACCTCTGCCCCTCCAGACACAGATCCTGCCTTTGCTGCACTGAAAGCACCGGGGATTTTCCACACTGGGAGACCTGCTGAGCTACGGCAGAGGAAGCCAAGCCACGAGGTAGTCTCCCGTGGGCAAGAGAGCTGGAGAGAACAGGAGGTCTCCTGGAAGGGCAGATGAGGTGTCCCAGGGAAAGAAGATGCTGGCAGGGAATGTGGGTCGGATAAGGTGAACCGGCATGCCCAGGCGTAGCACCAAGGAACAGGCATCCACGTGCCACCAGTCCCCACCACCAACCTGAAAGGGGACATCAGAAGCATCAGCTGGACCTTGTTCTCCACCAGCCCCAGATAGTTCCTGGGCAGCCCTGGGCCCTGCCCAGCGCCCACAGCCTCCCTACCAGACAGATGCCCTACCCAAAGGCACTGCTAAGCTTTGGTTTCTCTCCATCAACCTTTGCGTGTTACACGACCATCACTGCCTCACTACCCCCCCACAGGCTCTCCCCATCGCCCCTCCCCTCTATGACCAGGCAAACAAGTGACCAGGCTCCTCCAGGACCTTAATCCCAATACCAAGAGATATTCTGGCTAGAACTGGAGTTTCCAAACCCTTTTATCTTATTACCATCACAAAGGAACACCCTCTCTGCAATACTCAGAACTACTCAGCACAAAAAAGTACCAGTGGCTTTTAGCATCTCGCTCGAGAACGGCTCTCACGTGTCAGCTGTGATTGCTCTACCGGCCATCTCGCTCTCACCTCCCGCTCGCCAGCACAATGGATACATGAATCTGATTTCTACCAACCCAGCTCCTGCAAACATGATGTAATCTGGACATAAACCAAGCCCTGTTTACCAGCCTTCCTGCCAGCAGAGTTGTTTTGTTCCCACTGGGTAATTGCAGAGTGGCTAGAAAGGGGCCAGTGACACAAGGGGACAAGGTGGAAGAGCTGCTGGGAAGATATTTTGCTCTGGAGCTATGCTAAAAAGACATAAGGCTTATTAAACAATTTAAACTTCGTGAAGTATTTTGTAGTTAGTGGAAAAACAGAATTTCTAATTTTCTCCATTTTGGAAATGGGATAGCTGAAGGTCAGAGAAAGTGGGCAAATTGACCAAGACCACATAGGAAACTACTGACAAAAATGAAATGGGCTTCTTGGAGAAAAATCTTCCCAGGCTCAGAGGTCTGAGGCTCACGCCTTCTCTTGGAGGCAGCAGTAGATCCTACATCTTCAAACATTCATAGACTGTAAAGCTAAAACAGTATGGTATGATGACTTGACACCCTGTGTGAGGATAACAGGGCTCCCCTTTCAAATCTCCATTTCAGCATCTGGGTTTGGTTTTGCTTTTAAGAAAGATCCACCACATTTGATTAGAAAAAAAAAAAAAAACATTTTCAGTGATGGTGAACCTGCCACAAATTTCAAAAGCCATTCCTATAATTAATTAGCCTCGCTATTAACATTATGTTGTGATAATCTGAATCTTCCAGCTTCCACTCTGCATCTTCTCATATGCTCCTCCTTTATGCTTTAACCTGGGCAACCCTTACCCAAACTCTGCTTGTGATGGATGTGCCTTCAAGGGAGCAATCAAGTTATTTCTCTGAAAGAAGTAGGTTGAGCTCCCACAGTCTTTCATCACGTGGCCTGTTTTCCAGTCCTTTACTCATCCTGAGGTGTCTCCAATTTGTCAAAGGCATTTTTGAGCTGTGGAAGCCAGACTGGAAGGGCACAACCTGTGACTGGAAGCCACAACCTCAGCAAAGAGTAGCCTGGTAGATCCTCACTGCTCTTCCTCAACTGTCACATGTCCATACACACAGATATCACATTAACCCTCTTGGCTGTGGGTAGCCAGTCTGGTAGCCACGTTCAACTAATTACATACTGCCATCTCAAAGCCCTTTTTTGGAATCTGCTTCCCAAGAGGGACTCCAGTTCAGCCTGACCTGTGGCCAGCAGTGCTCTCCAGTGATCTCCATCTACCCTGGGGCTTGTAGAAAGGCACCTGCTTTATTGGTTCACAAAACTCCTCTGGCAGCTCTTACAAAATTCTTGTATGGAAGTTGCCTAAACTTGTAGATTTTAAAGTAGCCAGGGCTGGATGCAAGCATATTAATTCCTTTTAGCTACTGTCATAATAAACATATTTCATTATCAGACAACTTCTTATAATATGGGACTGTACTACGAGCACTTGCCTGAGTACAGAACAAAAAAACACCTCATTGAATACATCTTTTCCTGCATTTCCCATCTTGCAACAGAATACCATGAG
Organism: Tringa solitaria; assembly: GCA_026413425.1. Lineage (NCBI taxonomy): Eukaryota > Metazoa > Chordata > Aves > Charadriiformes > Scolopacidae > Tringa > Tringa solitaria. Next base: position 10,409,621 of record JAOXJM010000005.1, on the reverse strand, counting down.
TCAGATTCCTTTTGTGCCACACACTCAAAACACCACTCACCACCCTCAACACCCTGCCCATGGATTTCTTCCTCAATTCTTCCACACCTCTTCTCATGTTTTCTGTGGTTCTTTGCTTCCAATAAATATTGACTCTTGTTAACTTCCCTTTTCCCCCAAGTATTGCTGTTTTGCTTCCTCTCTGTGCCAGCTTGCTCTCCACCAGGCCTCCCCTCTCTCCTGACTGAAGCTCAGAGCGCAGGTGGTAAACTGTAGTCACCCAACTTCCAGTTATCACCACTTTTTCCCCATTGAAGTTCTTCCTCTTAGCTCTTTCAACTGACCATTGTTTCCAGATTTATGAAATTGGCCTTTCTAAATCACCAAGCACGTACATAGCAGAGATGGACTTCGTGCATGAAATGTATCCTCGGGCTACAATCACTTACTTCACCCACCAGGCTGCGCTCCTGGCTGCTACCTCCTTGCCTGCCCGTGCTCCAGCCCAGGATCCAGCTCCCAGGACACCCCACCACCAGCCCACCACCCCACTCGCCCCCTTTCCCCACAAAGCCTTCGTTTGGAGACTGTTCATGTTCTTTGCTTTTGAGCACAAGCAACGTCATTTTTCTTCTGGAAGTTCTTAAAGTCTCCTTGTTCTAATCAGGAGGACTCATTACACCCAAGTTAATTTTAAATTGCTCTATGGCCACCGAGGAAGTCAAGTCTGTTTTCTGAAGGCATGGGGCCCTCTTTGCCTGCTCAGAGCTCCTTTTAGCAGATTTGGCTGCCTCAGCTGTTACCAAGCCAAGAGGCTGTAGACATTGAGTTCATTAGAAGCTGTTGGAACAAGCTCTTTGCACAGCTCATTAAAAGTGCCCCCCATGCCCTTTCCAGCAGAACAGTTCCTCCAGCCCCTCCTGCCCTGCCCAGGCTCTTTGCAATCATTCACAGCCCTCCGAGCAGGGGGGTCGCAGGCACTTCCACTGACGGGACAAATGTTCAGCCGTTTCAGCAGCAACCACAGCAGGAGGTGACAGGGACCCTTGCACAGAGAACTGGTTCCTGGAGAGTGGCTCCACACAGAACACTGCCTTCTCCTGTTTTATGTGATAGACACAAGTCACTGCTCCAGCCCCAGTTGGGGGAGCATACCCCGAGTTTTCAGCAAACCCACCCCACAACACAGAAATTTCATTTCTCTATTTAAGGGAAAGGAGATTGCATACAAAACCACTTATGCAAGTCTCCCTCTCCACGACTGCAACCTACAGAGGGCATCAAGTGAAAACAAGGGCTATCAATGTAACGTCGCCATCACATCAGCTCTGACACTGTCCCTCTGTGAAGGGACTCGCATAGAGACCTGAGAAGAACCACTGGAGGGTAACAGCCGACGAGAGCTTTAACAGCAGCTGGCAGGTATGAATGCTGAGTTCAGCAGCAACAAGCAAGGCCAGACTCGATGGATGATTTTTCTCAAAGGCTTTTGTCTCCAGGGAGATGTCACCCAGGTACAGGTTTCAATGGAAAAATCCACTTCACCCAGACCACAGAATGTCACTCAGAAGTACACACTAATCCAAGAAGTCACATCCTATTTGTGCTTCTCTGATGTATCAACTGTAGGTCATGATTTTTTGATCTCCAGATCCCAGTGAAACACTGCCTGTGAAGCCAAAGCTCAGGTGGCTTTTTATGGCTGCAGTCCCTTGTGAAAAGAAAATTGCTGAGCATCCCAGCAGCTAGATGGTGACATGATGTGGTAACAGATTTTAGCATCACCAGGGCTGAGGTTCCTGTAAGACACCTTCTCACAAGGGAAACCTTATCTTGAGACTAGCAAGAGCTGAGCCTCATTGCTTCTCATCTCCTGCCAGTTTCTTTAACACCCTGGGAGGCACAAAACCAACCATCTCACAGGACAGGGGGTTCTCCAGCCCATCCAACTCTCCCATGCTCCAGATATGCATGTACTTAGTAGCACGAAGATGCTACAATGACTACACCATACCAGGAGCTTCTCCTGCCCCAGCCTGATTTCCATGGGGTGCCCTGCCTGGTTCAGCCTCCCAGTAACACCAGCAGCAGCCCAGTTAGTTGAATTCCTTCTGAAATGGAGCTCGCTGAACACCTGCAGCAGCTCTTGTGACCTGACTGCCCAGGAGAGCGTGAGGCTGGACTTGAGCACCACGTTAGGAGAAACCATCCAACCCAGGCAGTGCACCTAAGAGCACACGTTCTCCATCAGGCACCAGGATACCTCCCAAAATCCACCACCACCAGATCCCCCACCTGCTGAGCCCTTGCCTGTCCCCCCCCTTGGTGCTTTTACACCACGGTTAAAAGCATAACCCATTCCCTTCCCCTCCAGCAGCACCCCTGCGGCTCGGGCTGCGGAGAGCAGCCCAAGCAAGCTCCAGACGTCAGAACTTAATCCTCTGTTGATGCAACAGCAAGTTTCCTTTCTTGCTGAACAACTGAGAGACAATCTTGTGTTGAAACTGTAGATGAACCGCTGACCCCTGAACATGAATGGATACGATTTCCTAAAGCAGCTCACAGGCTCACCCCTTTGCCAAACCGGGGAGAACTCGGTGAAGCTGCAGTCGGGCTTGCTTGGAACGTTGTGCTGGTTAACAGCCCCAGGAGCATCGGAGCCAGTCACTGCTACCAACTGCAATGCATTTAGCACCCATGGAAAACGAAGAACAGATCGTTACGGACCAGTCAGCTCTGCCAGGGCCTCTCCTTCCCCACCCACAGCTGTCTCCTGCTCCTTCTCCAGCTGCAAACACTTCCACTCTCCCATCACCAGTTTTTCTTTAATAAAACGGTGTTGATGAGACCAGACTGTGCATGAAGGTCCTCCGTGGGTTGTACCCAGGAGCATGCTACCCACACACCGTAAGAGTGGAGAGGGTGTGAACAGCAGCATGACATCAGTAGAGACTATTTTCTGCTGGACACCTGGAGAAATCCCTTTCCTGAACACCCAAATCTTTCCATATAAACTTCTACCAGCACACAGAGCATCCAGATCGAAGGCTTTCCTGCAGCACAGTGCCAGGTTAATCTGTGATTTATTCTCACAATTAACCACGGCGCGGTTCAGGCACAAGCCTGCGCTGAGCGTGCAGTGTGTCTCCTCACCCTCTAACCATATCTCACGATTTTACAAATGCTAAAGTCAAACAAGATACTATTAAATATAATTGAAGTCACTTGTTCAGCTATTGTAAATGAATGTACAAATATAATTATCTACTTATGAGTCTGCAAAGGAACTAAGTACCTATTGTGCAACATGCTTTCTGCTCCTTGACGCAGACATTTACTATATTCCTATCAAGAACTCATGCAATAATGCAAAATACAAAAAAAAGGGAAATGAAATCCAAAGAATTTTCTCTTTTAACATATGGTGTCATTAAATAAAGCAATGGTCATTCTATTATTTTTTATTTATTTATGAGATTTATTTTGCTATCTTGAATGTAAAGGTTTCACCTGACAAGCACTATACAGGCAGATGTGCGTGCCACCTTCATGTCCTTACAGCATCTGAATCATTCTTTAATCACTAAGTATCGAACATCGCTTATTTTCTGATGTAAAAAAAGTCATTCTTAAATGGATCTGAGTCAGAATGTAATAGTGAAATCCTGCCCATACTGAAGTCAACGGCACAAAACTTCCCAGAGACTTTACTGCCCTGCGGACAGGCTCAGACCTCCTGGTGCAGGAGAGCTGCGTATACGGGACAGCTGCAGAAATCCTCCAGCCTCCAAAGTTTTGCCACAAATTGCTTAACATACAGCCTAACACACATGCCAAAGCCCAAACCTTACCAGTGGACCAGTTGATTCCCTATCTACAGGCCATCACAAATGTCTCACTCACAAAACCTTTTCGGACACAGCACCAAAGGTTCCCCCTGAGAGTTGCCCACAGCTGTGCTGGTGGCACTCATGGGTCCCCTGCATTTCCCAGCCCTGCAGCAGGAACCCCGCTGCATGGCCACCTCCAGCCCCGCAGCATCCCTCTCTCCCAGCCCCGCAGCATCCCTGTCTCCCTGCCCCACAGCATCCTTCTCTCCCTGCACACAGCGCTACCCGCTGCAATTCCCATAGCAAAGGGATGGGACAGCAACGCCAGGCAGCCTCAGAGACCCAGGCACTCGCCTTCCACCCCAGCTCTACAAACACCTTGCTGGGTGATGCTGGCTGCAGACGTGCTTTGCCTCAGTTTCCCCAGCTTCCCCTTTGAGCGCTACCGATAAAAACTACACTAGGGCAGGTAGGTATCTGCAAGAATCACTAGTTAGTGGTACATAGTTCATGCTGATTCTGAACCATAGGTTCCTTACACCCTCCCATGTCTATATGAGCAACAGAAACACAGTCCACACCATCTATCTCTTCTTCCCCCTAAGTTAAGATCACCCCAGGATGTCCCCTCCATTGGCACTCTGAGGTGGCTGCAGAAGGGTGAGGAGCTGTGGCAGACTGAAGACTTCAGGGGTCCCCTCTCTCCATGGAGGAACCCTGGCAGGTCGCAGGGTGACCCTCGGGAGGGCCAGATACTACTGGGGCTGAGCCATGAGGGGAGCAGCAAGGTGGGACAGAGCACCAAGGCGATGTCCCTCTTCCGTGTCCCCAGGACTGTGTCCCACAGTTCGTGCCCCCAGCCCGTAACGCTGATCCAGACCCTTGGCCCATACCCTGAGCCCGCGTCCCCCAGTTTGTGCTCCTGGTCCCTGGCCCCACTTGGTGTGCCCTGCAGTCGGTGTGTCCTGCTTGGTGCCCCCTCCTCTGGTGTCCCCGGTCGCAGCCCCCGACACTCGCGTCCCTGGTCAGCGCAACCCCCACTCGCCGTCCCACAGCGAGAGTGTCCCCAATCTGCAACCCAAGGGTGGCGGCCGCAGCTGGTGGCCTGTCCGGGCTCCACGGCCGGTGGTCTCCATCCCACGCCACCGCTCCGTGTCCCCCCCCGGCCCCCGGGTACCTTGGGGGGCAGGCTGAGCAGTACGGGCACCAGCGCCAGCGGGGCGCACAGCAGCACCACGAACCGCCGGACGCTCCACACCTTCTTCACCAGCGCCCCCAGCGCCGCCATCCCTCCTCCTCCTCCTCCTCCTCCTCCTCCCCCCCCCTCCGCTCCCCCCCTTTATCCCGCGGGAGCCGAGCTCCGCCGACCCGCCCGCCGGGAGGAGCCCCGCTATACCGCCCCGCCCCGCCATACCGCCCTTCGGCCCCCTCTACCGCCCTGCCAGCCCTACATCGTGCCCGAACCCCCCCCCCAATCTCACCAGTTCCCCCCAGCTTTTGCAGCCGGAGGGGTTCGGCAGCGGAGAGGTTTCAAAACTGGTTCAAAAGCTCTGGCGGCGCAAGAGCTCGTTCGGGGTTTTTTTGGGTTTTGGGGGGGTTTTTTTGTTGGTTTTTTTTTGGTCAGAGTTAGGTTGATGGTTGGACTAGATGATCTTTAAGGTCCCTTCCAACCTCGACGATTCTATGATTCTACGGTTTGACCATCAGGACGCCGCTGGCCATCAAATAGCCCCTGGGTGGGCAATTAACAAGGGCTCAATGCTCCTAAACATAAAGAGATAGTACAAGTGACTGCTAAGAAAAAAACCTACCCAAAGATGTGGTTTGGTTCTCCAACATTTCCCCTCCAGGGACAGAAACGCTACACAAACGCACATCATTAAAAGCTCAAAGGCATGAGGAAAACAGGGAGCTGAAACTGCTTTTGACCATTCAATTTAACCAGTGACTCAGAGGTTTGACAAGTTGCTTGCAGTGCCATCTGAAACGCTTTTTTGGGGTTGCTTTTTTTTCGTTAAAAATAAGGGAATACAACCAAACAAAAGGCCAGTGGTGCGGAGCGGGATGGAGCCATGGGAAATACCGGAAAAAGCAGGAGGCAAGGTCTTGGCTCGCACAAGTGTGAGCCCCAGCGAGCAAGCGAGTAGCATATGACTGCCCTTCACATAGTCAGGCCAGACCCACGCAGTTAAGGATGCTTCAATCATGAGTCAAAAAGAAAACACAAAAGCTGCCCAGTTCTAACTCTGAGGGCAGGTTTTCCTGCCAGCTCTGCCCTGTGTCAGAGACATCAGAAAAGAAATGGGAGAGTGTGCGGGGCAGGAGAAGATGCCCTCCCTGGACCGAGGTAAATCTCCACAGAGGTTGCAGGTCTCCATCTGGCTGAGAGGAGTCCAAGCGAGAGGCAGACATCACAGGAGACCGAGCTGAGGCACTACCAAGTTGAGCAAGAGATCAAAGTCAAGGGAGCTGGATTGTCTCTCTGCTTTTTGCATCGCCTGGATTCTTGCAATTGGAGGCTAAATGAAGCTGAGTGGTGAGGAGAAAAAAGGGAAAGCAAAATAACCCCGACTTAGTACTTCACCAGCATCCTTTGAGTGCTTCAAAACATTCAAAACCTGAGTGAGTTTGACCCCATAGATATGAAAGATGTAAAAAAACCATGCTCAGCAGAGAAACCCTTCCCTTTTCACTGTTAATCATCTCTCTGGAGAATTACTACCTCCAGGCAGGTCAATCCAAGAGCATCAAAGAAGTTGGAATCAAATGCATTGGATAAAAAAGCAGACCCCACTGAGGAAAGCTCTCCCCAGCTTATAAAAGCCATGAATCACGGTCAGAGGGAACAAGAAATTGGAGAGGAAGAGAGTGGTGATACAATCAACGTCAGAGACAGGACTGCACCCCTGGCTGAACAGACCCTGCTCTGGGTCTGGACCCACCTCCCCTGTTCCCCTCCCTCTCCTTAACAGCATATATATTTAATTGCGCAGAAATAGTAACAAATCAGTTAATCCCCACACCCATCCCAGGCAAGGGCTAAAGTGTGATGGCATCACCACCGCGACTCTTTTCAAGTAGCGGAACAGACACAAAAGCTTTGGCCGGGCACTGCTGGGGTCCGCTGGCAAAGGGAGGATCCGGCATCCGCCTGGCGCCTGGCCCTGGGGCTGCACAGCCCCGCTGGCAAGTGCACCTTCTTTTGGGGCCCAGAAGAAACCACAGAGCTGACTGGGAGAAAGCTACAGGGATTTATATCTTGCTTTTCTTTAACTGCTAAACAACATGAATAAAAAGGTACCATCATCAAAAAAGTGAGTAGGGGACTCCCGTGCCACCTTGATCCACCATGGTGGGCTATGGTAGCATAACCTGATTTATCACTTGGGTAGTGGGGCATGATGGAGAGGATGGGAGGGTGGACGGCTGAGGACCTGAAAGCAAAATTCAGGCCATCAAAACGATGCAACTGCTTAAAACAGGTCCAGTTCACCCAATAGACCCAACAGCCAGAGACTGGGAGCACGTATATGAGTGCATGCCACGTGCTGGACCGAAGGAGCTCTACAAAGCTTTTTTCTCTCAAAAATCAACCTTGTAAGTTAAAAAAAGCTTCAAAAGAATAACAAGCCATCAATGCCACAATCTGTTCTTTCTCTCAGGAAGATACAGACTTCTGCCAGTGCAGAGGGCGAGGGGAACAGGAACACATTCCCCCTCCGAGACGCAAGTCACGTCCCTTCCCGGGCAGCCCCTCTCCGGTCCCACCCGGCCCCTCTGGGCTCAGCAGGGAGGATGCTGGGCTCAGCGCTCCCAGAGCATTGTGCGGGGGCTACATGCTGGTTCCCTCGGCCTTCCAGGACTTCAGCTGACAATTAAGGTTTAATTAATTAGTTTCCTTGTAAAATCCATCTCTACCACCCCCATTTCCAGTGCCAGCAGCAGCAACCTCACTGTACCCCTCCGTGTGCTCCACGGCCATCTCTGGGGTCAGACCTCTTCTCCGTTACTCACAGAGTGAGTTTAGCTTAGCGGAAAAGAAAGAGGTGCTGCGTAGCACCCAAAGGGACTGCTGTGGGACCCGGCTTGTGCTCGGGCTGGGGAGAGGATTTATTTATCTGTAGTGACCCTCACATAGTGAACTCTGGGTTACAAACGAGCTTTTATGCTTTTATTGCACTAACTTGGTTTCCTATCAGCACTGATGGGAGAGGAGGGTTGCAAAAGGTTATCGGTGTTTTGCATCTTGCAAAACTGGAAAATATCAATTTCCTGCAGACATCAAGGCCTAGACTAAAAAAAGTTCACTGGAAAAAGCTACACCGTATAGCTTGTATGCACAGTTTTTACATATACACACAGTAACCGCCGGCACAGAGCAGCCACTGTCCAAAAGTCATGGTAACAGCATACCCAGATTATGCAACTGCATTTTCATTCCTGTTTTTTGCCTTACTCGTATGTGTTTTCTTCCATGTCTGTTTTTCCTCTTAGCACTCCTATAGGTATACGACTCACAACTACTTCCAAAAATCCCCTTAGTTCAGTCCTGCACTTACGGCCTCATTTGGCAAAGCAGAGGTTGTTATTCAGGCTGGTAACCCCGAGCTCACAAGCTGGCTCCCCCCTTCCACGAGAGAAATCACTGATGCTGCTCAGACACCAAAAATACACAGAAAGGCAGCTCCGCCAATAACCACCAATTTCCTCTGAAATCCTACTGATTCTGCTGATAACACTGCTCTTTTTCCTTTAATTCCTCTTTCCAGAGCTTATTTGCACACTCCTTGTGTTTGTGGCACTTCAGGTAATACCCAGGTGTGTTGTAAGATCAGGCAGGTGCTGGGAAGCCCCTGAAAACGAAGCCGTTCCTGGCAGGGCTGGAGTTGGTCCCCCGAGACAATTCATTCTTAAAAGCAGGAAGATTCAAGCAGTTTAAAGACCCAGAGTGACCAACAGTACACAGTCCTAAGTATTTTCTGTTGAAAGAACATTTTTCCCCCAAGTGTAAAGATGTTTTTGCTGCCAGCAACGGTGGCAGAGAGACCCCCAGTGGTTGGGTGCAACATCAGCCATCACCCTGCACATCCCCAGCACCCTCGGAGCCCCCCGGGAGGGTTTAGGGGGGGTCATGAAGGCCAACACAGCCTTTGGGGCTGAAGAGAACAGCTCCTTTAGGGTCACTCGGGGCAGGACATCACCGATTCTCCCAGTGTCACCCAGAGCTGTGACCGTGCTCAGGGTGCATCCTCACACTCTGAGGATGGTGGGACTGAACACTGGGCTGCTTTGGCCAGCCGTGGAAATACAAAACAAGACAGAGTTGCTCTGAGTTAAAAAGACATTTGGGCTTCTAGCCAAAAAGACAATTTACCTCTTTTCAAAGACTTTTTTTTTTCCTTCAATTTCACTTGAAAGAGCAGGATTTATTTTATTGATTCTCCTTTTAAATTCAACTGAGCTAAACTTGGGTGCAAAATATTTTTAGGACTTCATAAAAAAATCAGACCAAACTCTGAAAGAATATTTGTGCCTTGAAACTGTATTTGCAGTGGATAAACTATTCATGTTAAAAAAAAAAAAAAAGAAAATGGGATTCCTGTTTTTCTTATGAGAATGCATGCACGCTGGAGTGTCATCAGACACTAAGGGGACAGATAAACCCAGAGTATTAATAATGTAATGGCAAATTATATCAATAACAACAATAATTTGGGTGTTGTTTATGCCCATGCAGATGCACTGAACGCTATGCAGCAGCAAAGCCAAGCCGTCCTCAGTCCAGCCAGGACTGGAAATTCCACCTGCCTTGCAACCCAGCCAGGGAATCAGCGTTTTTCACCCAGGGAGCTGCTCCCACGGGCACCACCAGCCATAGAGCTGAGGCTGCAAGACGATGCGGGGTGGACACTCTGCAGGTCCAGAGCATCCCCTGCGCCTGCTGTGATTTTTCTACCCTCAAACAGCAACAGCTCAGCATTCACTACAGCAACCCGTACAGGCACATGGGGCTGATGAAGAGGAAATATCAACAAGCCGTCACACAGATGTGCAAGAAGTAACACTTATGTAACAAGGAGGGGTTTTATCATGCAGTGAAAAACCAAAACATTTTGCTTTTCATTCCCAGTAATCTCAGTTTTCATTACCAGTTCATCTCAGAGCACCGCGGCAGCCACAAAAACTTGCAGTTGATCTGCTTTGTTTCTGCTCTGTGGTCCCGCAGGGAGAGCTGCTTTTTAATAAACACACTGATAGTTAGAAACAGACTTCTTCAAAGGGCTTTGCAAACATAACCCAGCCCTGGCATCACCAGGAGAGAGCCAAAGGGGTGTTTGTACAGGTGGGGGACAGCGGGCAGGGAGGTTCAGGCTTGCTGCCTCCCCTCAGCGGGTCCAGCATTCGGGGCTCAGATCAGGCGTAGTTAGGGGACTCGTTAGTCCACATCCACCTGCTCCCACCATGCCACAAGGCACTGCTCCCACCGCCCTTGGGCCACCCAGAGCCACCTGGGGAGCCACCATTTAGAACCAGCGTGCACCACTCGGGCTGTTGTGTTCACCCTGGCGGCAGCAGCTCCTAAAACCCCACTGCATGGAAACATGGCTCCTTCTTCTCACCCCCAGCAAGAATCATAGAATCATTCAGGTTGGAAAAGACCCTTGGGATCATCGAGTCCAACC
>JAOXJM010000005.1:10388852-10399029 GCA_026413425.1 Tringa solitaria | reverse complement strand
GTTCTAGGATGACGAAAAGAATGATTTTAAACAAGAAGCCAAGCAATAAAACCACGAAACCCTCGCAGAGGTCCAAAGCTGTGGCTGGGCGGTGGAACCCGGAGCCCCACGCCGGGGCCGGGCACTCGCCCAGGCGGCTCCTCTGGCAAGAGGTGAATGCGGGGCGGGCACAGGCAGCCCGCCTCGCTAGGACACTTGCGCGGCCGCGAACCGGCAACCTCTGAATAACGAGGCTGCAGCGCTGCGGCGGCGCCACCGCACGGGGTGAAGTGCTCGCTGCTGCAGCGCCTTGTCCTTCCCGGTGCCGCCCGCCTGCTCCCCACCCCCACCCTCCGAGCCCCACATCCCGGCCTCATTCCTCTCCCCACCCCGAGCTCCCAGCTGGGCACCGGCCCCCAGCCAGAGGGCTACCACTGGCCCCCACCCCTCCTAGCGCGTCCCCAGGCAGGGGTTTGCTCAGGCTGCTTTGCTTTAAGCAGGGAGGAAGAAGCCCCCCATCCCCATTTCCCCAGCTGGGCAGGGTTGTGCCCACCAGAACCCCGCGCTGCTTTTCTCCTCCAGATGGAAAAGGACACGTCCATGGCTGTGACCAGACGGAATGGACACTGCCCAGCAGAACAGCGTTCCTGCAGAAGCATTTTCAGACCTCGGAGCACCAGTGACGGTGTAACGGAAGAGGATTGTCCGAGGACCTTCCCCCACGGACAGAGGCTGTCCAACAGCAAATCGCTCGGGGAGAAGTTCACCGTTTCTTTTAAATCATTATCTGAAGTGCTTGCACGCTCACCCAGCACAACTCACACCCCATCCTAAGTATAACACAGAGGACTGATTATCTCCTAACCCAGCTACCATGGGGTTTCTAAGTTTTTCCTTTGGTCTATCTTACCTTGACGATAATCCAGAAATCAAGTAATAAGGAGAAAATGTTACCAAAAACCCCCAGTATTACTGCCTACCCAGGCAGGGAATCACAATACAAGCAGTCCCTTTCTATAAAAAGCCCCCCAAAAATTTACAGCCAACTTCTTAAAAGTTTCTCAGCAGAACCCTGTTCTTGATTAACAGTTTTTATATTTGCTTAATGAAAGACTACCAACTGAAAGTTAAAAAAGCCAAAATTACTACTGGAAGAAAATGAACTCATCTCACATCAAGCACTGGTATTTCAGCATTACCAAAAATTTTCAGCATCCTAAAAATTCTTAGGATGTACAGAGCCATTTATAATGGTTTTAAACGCTTTGTTGTAAAGTCTTCTGAAAAAACCAACACGCTTGTTTTTCTTAATTACCTTTCACAGATGCTCTGGTACCCCCAGGCTCCTCATTCCTCCCACAAATCCATGGTCCACAGGCTGGGAAAGATTACTCGGTATGAGTCTAACCACCCAAGGAAAACAGTGAGGGGAATGACACTGTAAACTACTTTTTAGAAGAAACACTTAACATCTACAGAAGAGGTGACCTTTAGTTGTTTCTCTCGTCTGTGCTCCCATCTCGCAATTACTTTGGTTACTTTATAACACTTCCACTCAAACTTATTTATTTGTAGACAGTTATCAAAATAGCGATCTGTGAAATAAAACCAACTAGAAGTATAAATAACCCCATTTGCAGAAACTAAGTAGCAATATTTCTCCATCCCTAAGCCCACTCTCTTCTACCCAACCATGGATCTCTTCCTTCCCCTGAGTCGTACTTCATCCAGCCTTTTGATCACAGGACCGGATTTTTTAGATGCAGCTGCATAGGACTTCAGCAGAGTTTTAAACATAGCTTCAGTATCTGGATGGGTACTGAGGAAGGCTTTTTCCAGAACATACAAATCAACTCCTTTATCCTCTGGAAGACCTGAAACAAAACTGAGTCCAAAGTCTATAAGCACCAAGTCCAGCTTCTCCGTGGGTGGTCTCAGAAGTATGTTGGAAGTTGTAAGATCCCCATGGATAAGATCTTCATCGTGCATTCTCGCTAACAGCTCACCCATCTTCTCTGCTAAGGTAAGCAGGCTACCGGTATCATTTCCACTCTGCTGTATAGAATTAATATGATCTTGAACAGTAATTGAGTCTACAATATCTTCAAGGTATATGGAGTTGGTGACATAATCCACAAAGTAGACCACTGGAGCAGAAATCCCTATTTAAAAACAAAAAAGAACAAATGAAATGCTAGCAGTTAATTGACAGTATTTTCCAACTTTAAGAACAAAACACAACCAATGCAAGCCTTAGCCAGAAACGCCAATTGAGATCACCACCGGCCACTGATACCCCACATGGAGAAATGCCCTCCTCCAACCCCTGGGTTCCAACCCACGCTGCACTAGCCTGCAGCCTTAAATCCTGTTGGCAGCTCGAGCTTGGTAACAGGATCAGCCCTTCTTGGGGCAAGACTCCCCGGAAAAACAAGCACAGGGCCTTTCTGGCCGAGGACAGTCTGCGTTTTAGAGTGAGCCCCTGAAAAAGCAGAGCAGGTGGCCCCGGGATGAGAAGAAACCACCGGCATCCCTGAGGACGAAGTGGAAGGCCGCCAAGTGTCTGAGGGACAGACACCCTGCTCTGGGGGATGTGCAGAGCCGGGGGTGCCTGTCCCGTCGGGGCAGCCTCGCCTCACGCCGCCGCGGCCCGGCCCGGCCCCGCCGCCCCCGGGCCCACCTGCCCGCCGGCACCGCAGCAGCGACCGCGCCTCCTGCGCCATGCGCCGCCGGCTCAGCCGCTCCTCCAGCGCCGGGTGGCGGTACCGCTTCGGGATGCGCAGCTTGGCGATTGCGGCCCGCCCGAGGAAGATACCCCGGTAAACGCAGGCCTCGGCGCCCTGCCTCACCAGCTGCAGCCCCGGCAGAGGCGGCGGTGGCGCCTCGGCCACCACAGGGCCCGCGGCCCCCGCCTCAGCCACAGGCTCGCCCATCGCAGGCCCTGCGGCCCCAGGCTCGCCCATCGCAGGCCCTGCGGCCCCCGCCTCGTCCATCGCAGGGCCCGCGGGCCCCGCCTCATCCATGGCGGGCCCGGCGCCAGCCCCGGGCTCGGCCCCGGCCATACTAGAGCACAGGCCGCTCGCCTCCGCCTTGGCCGCCGCCATTACAGGAGCCCGTCGCCGCAGAGCGCATGCGCGAGGCGCCGCCGCTTCGGCAATCTCCGTCAGCCGTGGCCGGAAATCCACGAACTGCCGTCGGCTCCTGCCCCGTCCCCCGCATGTACCGCTCCCCGGCGCCCTCGCTATAGCGCTCCGTGATGTCTTTGCTATAGCGCGCCCCGCTCTCTCGTCCTTGCTGTACCCGGGGCTGCTTCTGCCAAAGCCCCTCTTTGTCCTTCCCCCGCGTAAGTCCTTCTACCCTCTACCGTGCTGCGGGGTCCTGAGTGGGTCGGTGGGACTTGTGCCTGACCCTTCCCCAGCCTCAGCTGGGGCAGTTTCAAGTGTTTCTGCCAGCACAAAAGTGAGACCTGCAGCTGCCGTCCAGGCCTGCAAGCAAGGCACTGGATGGGCTTCTTCTCAAGGTGTCAAGTGGGGTCCTGTGGTTGCCCCATGGTGCTGCCAGCACCACCTTGGGGCCGCTTGCCAGGGCGTCATCCCTGGGACACCAACCCCAGGGCATCACCACCAGGCTGCTCCACCACTAGGGTACCACCACCATGGCTCCACCACCAGCTCTTGGCACTTGGTGTGCCATAAGCCTTCACTGGAGCCCATGCAGATCCACTGCAGCCGCCCACTTGGTGGCTGGGGAGGAGAAGGGGTTTGGCTGCAGGGGATCACCAGCCTGCAATGGGGCACGGTGTCACCCAGGTCCATGTGCTGAGCAGCACCAAAGCTTCTGCCCCTGGTGTTGGTACAGGCTGCTCACGCGGTGACTCGGGTGTCCCCAGTTCCTCAAGCAGCCAAGCCCCACATCTCCACATTAGTAAAAGATGGACAAACCTCGTTATCTTGGGAGCAGCACTGAGGTTTTCATGGCACACTGAAACCCACTGCTCCACGGGGTGAGCTGCACGCACTGCAGTTATGTTCCTCAGAGGAGACAAGGGGCTCAGCCCAGTCCCTGTAAATATGTTTTCAATTGTTGCCTTTGGAGGTGCCACAAGTCCACGTTGTGAAAACGGCAACATTTGTTTCCTTTTCAGAACATTTATATTTTATTAACACATTCCATACAGCTTACTTGCCGTTGCATGGTGGGATCGCACCCAGCAAATATTTATCTTGTTTCAGCAACAACTTTTAAACAACCTTCCCCAGTTTCCAATGATACGGGCAATCTGTCCCACCGCTCTGCCCGCTTGTGGCTTTCTCCCTGGGCTGCCCTGGCCACGGCACGGCCACAGAGCCCAGCAGTTTGGCCAGGGAAAGAGATGCATTCTTGAACTCCACAGCTGGAATTTGCAAATGCCACAGACAATCATATATATAAAAAAAGAGATTTTCCCCGTGTTGTAGGCAGATTTTATCTAAGCATCCATGCACAGCCCCCGCAGACATACATATATAACCTATGAGCAAGTGCACACAGATGCCCTGGATTCATTATTCTGGTAAATATGACGGTTTTCTCTCATGCTGACCAAAAACATCCTCCAGAGCTTTCAAAACACAAAAGAAAATATTTTTTGCTTTATTTTTCCCATTATTTTATTTATTTAAATTTTATCTTCCCTGTGATTTTGCTTATTCTTTTCTCTTTGAATGCAATAAACAGTTGACATAGCCCTTGGAAACCATCTAGAGCCATTTACAATATTTATGGTATCACCCAGTATTTTTATTGGAATATTGAATCACCCCAGAGAATTGCACTGAAGCCACAGACTCTCTGGTAAATTGTTTAATTATGTAACTTTGTTCTCTTGGTGACAAGCATTTATAAACTCTCCTTTTACAAACAATGTAATTGAGTTAAAAATTGCAGTGCAGCAAACCAAGCTAATGGAAACCAAGGCAAATCCCATGGGCGCCTCCCCGACCTCCTGTCGATCCCTCAGCATCGGGCACCTCTTCCCCTAATCCCCCCGTTTATTTGAGGATGGAAGTTGCAATCCTCAGTGCTGGACAGACTGGAAAAGGGCTGAATTTGCGCTACATCAGGTGGCTCCTCGCACCCAGCTGAGGCACTTGTTGGCTCTGAGGTTGTGTGTGTGGTCGGCTCCTCAACCTATGTGTGATTTCTCAGCACTAAGTCCCATCATGACCCGGAGTTATGGATCTTGGCCAATTCTCCTGGCAAGAGGATGCTACGGGCAGGATGTGCTGTAGGGACCGGCCACACTACAGAGGGGCACAGGGGCACAGGGGGGCACCCTGGGTTGCTGCAGGCACCATCCCTACAAAGTGCAGGAAACAGGACCCATGGGGCAACCACCAGTACTGACCAGCATTGCCAGCAAACCCCACCAGCGTTAGGGTAACGTTAAAGAAACCATGTGCACCCTGGCATCCTAACGAGAAAGCTCTCTGGGCTGTTAATGAACATGCACTAAGTGCAGGTGCCTGGCAAGTTGGCTCCATCCCAGCCAGCTGTAACACTGGCGCCTGCTCATGGATTATAATTTTCATCAATAACTGAATTGAGTTTGGTCAGTCTGGTCCCCTGAATCCCTTCCTAAAGGTCAATTGTAATAAGAGAAAATGTGCTTGAGTGTGTGTTAAGCATTGCTGAACTCCTCTTCCTTTTTTCCAGGATGGACTTCTCTCTCCTCTTATATTTTTATTTTCGTTTGTGATTTTTAAAGCCTCTTTTAGCTGCTCCAGCTCTGAGCTGTGAGTAACCTTTTCAGTAATCCCGGCCGGGCTGTGGTACCAAACGCCAAAGCTGCCATTCCAAACGCCGAGCTCTTCAGGAAGCGCATTCCTGCGGCTCATCCCCGGGGATCTGCTCTTCGGCTGCGAAGCAGGAACGCGCCCTCGTGCCCCGCCAGCCCAGCAGCCGAGAGCGAGATAAGGATCAGATGGGGAAATGGCACTGCCAAGACACACAGTCTGGAGAGGAGGAGGAGGAAAGCATCGCAGGAGGGAGCGAGGCTGGGAACGTGCTGGCAGGCAGGAGGCATGAGCCAGTCCTGGTGAATCCAACCCTTCCAGACCTTCTCATGCGGAGCTTAAGGACCAAAGCTACCGACTTCGGCAGGCCCGGAACACCCATTAAGTACAAATGGTATGATAAGAAAGATGAACTTTAAAAACTGCAAAGGGGGAAAAAAGAAAACACAAAGGAAGAATTACCCCTGCTGTACATCATCACAGGTTTTCGTGTTTCTTTCAGAGGACTATAACCCCCAGCCACGCACAGCGTCAATGCCATGGCTGCATTTCCATACATACTGATGTCACATTTTTGGCCGCCTTTTGTAAACATACCATAAAGCTCTGCCTCTACTCCCCAGGACCTCGCCTCCTTCCTGTCTGTGCTAATAATGTTTATTGCCCTGCCAGAGAACAGGCAGCCTCCAGAAAATGGGGAGGTGACAGATAAACGAACGCTGAGTGACCGTGGAGAAAAATATCATTTCTTCCTTCTCACACTGGAATCCTTTGAGAAGGGAGGAATTGCTCAGGCCAATTGCAGATCACAAAGCTAAGAGTGGGTTTGCCCAGCAGCTGCTGAGGACTGCATGGTGGGGAACCACAAGTGGGTGACATCTCCTCTAGTTCGTAACACAACACATCCAAAACGTATAGGCTTGAGCTCCAGGGAGAAGCTGCGGGGGCCAGAGATCATGGGCAAGATCACGCCGCATCCCCAGCATCTCCCCAGTGTTCCCAGAAGGTGGAACATGTGCCCAGACACAGAGCTGTAGCGCCTGCTGCCCACCATGAATGGCCACACACACAGGGTCTTGGGGAAGAGAGAAAATTGCAGTCATTCCTCCCTCCAAATGTCATGAGAGCTAGTCATGATTTCAGAGCTTTTAAACTACTTCAACAGGAATTACAAATCCTGTGGAGAAGTTCCTTCCATGAACACCATTGGTTTCTGTTGACTGAATGTTGTGTTGGAAGCCATTTCTTCACCACGTGTGTGATCCCTGTGCAGCTGACAGTTTGTATCAGATACAAGGTTTCAGAAGGGGTATTTTTAAACACCAAATTTACATTTAAAATTAGCATTTATTTAATCTATAAATCAGGTAGATGGTTTGAAACACATTTAATGGTTTTGAGAAGAAACAAAACCAAAGCCTTTGATCAACTGCTGCCCACAGTGCAGGTCAGATATCCAAGAGACTAAAGCCTAGAGGATATGCATGATCTTCTATTGCCCACCTCAAGCATCCCAAAACTATGGGTTGGGGCAAAAAAAAGAGTTAGCACCACTGGTCTCCAGAGCAGAGCCATGACATGTATTCCCCTACACAGAAGAATAACGATTCTTTACATATTTCTCTTAAACGTCCCATTAAGTTAACACATGGAATGACTGAAAAAAATCACGTGTTCCTCATTCTTCACCCAACCTGTTTACTTTTGCCTGTATACTTTTGTGTCAGAGGGGTGTGCCTGCACCGCAGGCAGGATGGTCACTGATGCAGACCTTCCCCAGCACAACCCTGGACTGTAGGAAAAAGCTGTACCAGCATGGGCTCCACAGGGCGCTGGGCTGGAGCTTGCATCGTTACAACTGTGTGATTACACGAAATACTACCTGCAGTCACATCCCAGCTCGCGAGGCAGGTTTATGGTCGTTTGCAATCATCCTTCAGCTGCAGTGGCTGTTGCATGGCTCTGGGAAGGCTCTGCAAGCCCACACCCAAGCCCGTGACAGCACATCATCCCTGCGCCGGTCCCCACACCAGCTGGGTTACAGCAAACGTCTGAACATCGTGTGTACTTCGCCGCACGCACACGTCCTTCCCCGCAGCACAACCCACCCAGCAACTGCAGTTTGCACGAACAGCACCGAGGGAGAACGCTCACCTCGTGTTAAAAGAGTTTTGAAGGCACTTTTAGGCATAACAAATTTTGTAAGATCCCTGTTTTACAAACTGGACTTTGGGATACAGGAATTTTGCCTTGGACTTGGAAAAAAAGCTTTATGCAGCAGCCAGCAGGAAGGTTTCTGTTCCACTGAGCAGAAAAAGAATGTTAATTGCAAGGAAAGTTGAAGACTGAAATGCTTTGCTTAATGGAGCACTGTGCTGGGGGGAAGGAGATAAGCTCCAGGGGCTGATCCTTTCCTTCCAACAGAAGAGAAAGGTACGAGTTCAAACTCAGTCATGCTGCTCTTTTTTTTTTTTTTTTTTTTTTTTTTTTTTTTTGTTTTTTTTGTTTTGGAATGGCCATTCCGTTCCTAGCAGGCTTCCTTGGCTTTGCAACTGAGCTACCTAAAGACTATAATAAACCGTCAATATCTTGTGGGCTTTCTAGAGGCTTTCTGGTGTGGAGAGAACTCTGCCATCAGAGTAGGAGATTCCCATTCCCGGCTACAGCCAGACAGAGACTGGGGGCAGAGCTGTCATCCCAGCACCCTCAGCTGTACTTCCACATCCTCATTCCCACACCAATTAGCAATATATCCTTAGTAAAACGTCCCCAGCCACAGACCCGCTCCCAGCCCCGGGTTTCGGTGCGCAGGACGCCCCCATCCCCCCGGAGTTACCCTCCTTCTCCCCGACCCTTTGCATCCCCGGGGGCGGCCGGTACCCAGAGCAGCACATCCCGGCGACGGGTGTCCCGACCGGGACAAACCCCCCCCTCCGGCTCCCCGAGGGGCGGGCAGGGCGACTACAAGCCCCAGGCTGCCCGGCCGGGAGGCAGGGCAGGAACGACGTGGCGCTGCGCGGTCCCGCTCCGGCCGCCGGACCCCGCTCCGCCCCGCACCGCCCCGCACCCGCCGCGGAGCGCCGGGGGGCTCTGCCCGCCTCGCCATGGGTGAGTGCCGGCCGGGCAGGACCGGTTGGGGACCCGGGGGTGCGGGGGCGGCGGTGCGGGGCTCCGCATCGGAGGGGAGGGAGGAGACGAGCCCCTCTCGGGACGGGAACGGGCGCGTCCCGCCCCGGGAAAAAAAAAGTTTTCCAAAAAAGAAACAAAAAGTTTTCAACTTTTCCTAAAGGCTGAGACTGCGTCTCTCCGCACCCCTCCTCTCCTCCCCCCCTCCCCCCTCCCAGCCCCTTCCTTTCTATTTTTTTCAGCACTTCCAGCAGCAAACATAGCAAATAGCAAAGATAGCAAATAGCAAAGAAAGCAAATAGCAAAGATATCGAGACAAGTAATTTCCTGTGGCACAGCCCCTAGGGCCATCCCAGGAGCGTTCCCGAGAAGAGCGGGCTGGTGCGGGAGCAGGGCTTGGGGACCGCACCAGGGTTTTGCCTGTTGCCGCTGGTGCAGGCAAAGAGGGACTTCAGTAGGTCAAAAGTCAGCCCAGTCCCGGCCAGTTCAGTGGCACTGGCTACTGCCCCGACCTGGAGCATAGCCCTCCGACCAGCTAGCCCTCCGACCAGCGTTTGCCACAGGGCTGGGAATTGCCTGGCAGAGCTCCTTGTGAGACCCACCAGGCTTTCTGTTCTCATGTGAACATCTGAAGAGTCCTCTGACTGCGTCAGAACAGGCTATATACAAAGCTGAATTTCAATCCAGGTTCATAAACCTCACTGAGTTAACAAGAAATACAGCAAAATCTGATGGAATCTGCCGTGGTATTTACAGTGGGGCTGTCTGCATCTGCTTCAGTTTGGGGCTTGAAACTATGGCATGTCCACTTTATGCAAAGCCTTTTCTTCTCAGTGAGCAAATTTTTTTTTCTAATTATCTGCCTAATGTGTACAAAGAGTGATAAAAGCAGTGCAGGTAGTAACACAGAGCGTGGTGGGAGGGACTGGCATATAGCTGAGGTGGTATAAGAAACACAAATGGAACAGAGGGTTACAGAATAAATACAAACATAAATATAGCCATCAGTGAGAAATAACCTTTCTTGCTAGCTGTAATTAAAGGCTGAACAGAGACAATTCTTATAAAACACAGTCTTTGAGGGGAAAAAAGTCCTTGGGCAGTGTGAGGAAATTTTTCCGTGGTCTGGTGGTTGAGTCCACATTCTTTCCACGTACAGTCTACTTAAACTGTGAGTATTTCTAATTAAAGAAGGCTAATGTGAGAATACAGATAGTATTATATGCTGGTGTCCTGGGTTGAAAGACACAGGACTAACTTTTCTTCTAATATTGGGGAAAATTGCACTTCTAGAAGAC
>JAOXJM010000005.1:10347619-10382319 GCA_026413425.1 Tringa solitaria | reverse complement strand
GGGGGGGGGGGGCGGGGCGGCACCGCGCCGGGCCCGCCGGCAGGGGGCGCCCCGCCACCGCCGCAACCGGGACCGCCGCTCCGGCCCCTGCTGCCGGCGCACCCCGGCTCCGGCGTGTCAGCCTTGGGGGGGTGAAGAGACGGACTGACAGACACATCCACCCACCCACGACCAACATCCTAGCCCACCTCACCCCTGGGACACAGCGTCTGAGCCAGAGGGACGCCCCCTCGCCCCCTCCGTGCTGTGTCTCCGGGCTTGGTGGAGGGAGACGGGAAGGGGAATTCAGGGGGGACCCCGGCATGGGGGGAGGCAGGCAGCTAGGGATGCCCTGGGGGGGCGAGGGGAAGGGAGCGGAGACGGCCCCGGTGGGGGGGGGGGGCTGGCTGCTGGGGCAGCAAACAGGGCTGGTTGGGTTGGGGGGAGCGAGCAAGTTGCTCTGGGGGTAGCAAAGAGGGCTTCTGAGATTGCCAGACTCTGAGGGTGATGGTACAGAGAGCTGTAAATTAGTTTGTGGTAAAGGGGATTAATAACCCCACGGTAAGGGGGCTGCTATTCCCACTTTCTTCAGGAAAAACATGCTGCAACTTTCCAAACCCAAAACAGCTTCAGCCCTTAAAGTGGGGGCCATCTGCAAGGGACTGAGAAGCTCATCACACAGAGCACACCCTACTTGGGCGCTCAGAGCACGAGGCAGTGGGAGAAGAGGTGCTGGGAGAAGCTGGGAGACGCTGCAGGGCAGAGTCCCACCTCCCCCCCACTCCTCTAGCCCTTGTGAGGAGGGGGTGTACACACCCAGGAGGGGTGTCCTGCCGGGGAGACCGCTCTGAACCTGCCAGCTGGTGTCACGGCATCCTGCACCTCCATCGCAGCAGAGCTGGGCTGGTGGGACTGAAAAATGGAAAGGCCATAGAGAATTCCTGAAATGAGAAACTGAGGGAAAGCCAGAGGGTGTAGAAATTCAGACTCGCACCCCTTGTGAGGATGTGGCCAGTATCCAGGGAAAGAGCAGCAGGGAAATAAATGGTACAGCAGCAATAAATAAGGCGAGTTTGACCATGTGTAGTACTGGCAGACCCACAGAAATATTATCAAGCAACAAATCAAGGGCAAAATTTAGAGGTGCTTTTCTTCCTATACCAGAAGCTTTAAAAAAAAAAAAGAAAAAGAAGAAGAAATGCCAGGCTTTCCCATCACCCTGAATGACAACCTCAGTATAACTACCGATTTCTTGAGATGGGAAATCCCAGATTCCAGCAGGAAAAACGTAGAGCCAGGACTGTGTAACTGACCCCTGATCAGGATAAAGGTAATGATCAGCATATATAAAATGAGATTCGAGAAGCTTGCCTGCTCAGTGATCCACCAGGGAGAAAAATATATATATATATATTTGGATAGAAGAATGAGTCTCCTGGAACAAGGAGTGCTGGAAGCGGGGAGGAGGGCTGCTGCGCTGGGTTTGGTGGGGAGTGGTGCACAGGACCTGCTTCACAAGGTGTTTGTGGGAGACCTGCTCTCTGCTAGTGACCACAAAACAACCAATTTAATGCTGTAGTGGGAGAGAGCACACCAAATAAATCCAGCGTGTGGCTCTGCAATTTCAAGAAAGGGAACTATGAAAAAATAAGGTGATTAGTCAATAACAACAAAATGAAAAGGAGCAGACAGAAAGCAAGGAGCCTGCAAGCAGTCTGGAGGCGATTAAAAAAAATGCTCTATTAAAGCCCAAGTAAAACATGTGCCACAACTCAAAAAGAACTAAGAGGTCCTAAAACACACCCTGCCTGACTCACTGCTAAGGTTAAGGAGGTATCACAGGGAGAAGGTCAGCATTTTAAAAGTGGAAAGGTTTCCCACATGAGGAGAAAAGGAAAACCCATAAAACACAGCGAGCAAAGTGTAGACAGAAAATTAAAAGAGCTGAAAAAGAACATGAAGATCTCGCTGCAAAGATATTTTTTTAAAAAAAAAAAGGTTTCTTTAAACATATCAGAAGTAAGGAGCTGGCTAGGGAGCCATTGCTCAGTACAAAGGTGCAACTGGGGACTGAGGAGGATAAGGCACGACAAGGAACTTCTTTATGTCGGTCTTCACTGCGACAGGTATTTGGGAGATCCTCACACACAGTTCATTCTTTGTAGCCTGTAAGTTGAAGAAACCAGAACAATGTGACCTTACAAATGGCTACTGTACCATAGGACTGGCAGGTTGCTAGTGTGGCTGCCATCTATAAAGCAAGCTATGGAAGAGAACCTTGGGAGCTGGAGGTGAGTGTCACCTCTGTCCCTGCTGAGGTGGCCCCATGGGCAGGCAGGTGGGTGGGAGAGAGTCAGCAGACACTGCTGCTGGAGAGGGAAAGCTTGCCTTGCCAGCATGCTTGGACTCTAGGAAACTATCAGTATGCACACAGACAGGGAGAAACCAACAGAAGGAGCAGATAAAATCATTTTGCCAAAAGCTTTTTGAAAATCTCTTAAAAATTTACATTACCATGGGGTTGAAACAAAGATCCTTTTATGGACTGAAACCTAGTTAAAATAGGTAGCAAAGTGCAGGGTTTAACAGACAGTTTTTTGAGGACAAATGAGATTCAGCAACAGGGTTGCCCAAGAATCTCTGCTGGGTCTGGTTTTATTCAACGTCTTCATTTGTGGCCTTGGGAAGGGAATAAACAACAAAAGCTCCAGGTTTGTGGATGATGCTAAGGTCTTTCGGAAAAATGAGGTATTTTGCCAATGACAAATGGCTCCAGAAGAACTTTGCAGAAGTGAGTGGGCAAGAAGGGCAGCTGGGATGGGTGTGCCAGGGAAAGCTGCAGGCTGGTGCCAGAGGCCTCTGGAAGCTGTCTGAGGTTAGTGCGGATGGAAGGAGTCCTCAGCTGGGCGAGTTAGTTCCCTCCATCATTGTCTAACTGGACAAACATGTCCCCGCTCTAAATTTGTGACCCATTAACGTAGCAACAGGCTGTTTCTCTTTTTTTCTCCCCTGAGGCTGAGACCTCATAAGACTAGAGGATACAGAAATGCTTGAGGCAGTGATAAATCTTCTTTAGTGGGCTTTTATTTCCTTTTCTTTCACAATATTTTCTTTAGTTTCCTAGCCAAATTTTTTCTAAGGAAAGATTTCTGACTTCCTTTGAGCCACAGCTCAACATCTGTCCACATTGGGGGCTGAAGTAATACACTGTTAAGGGGTTTTGATGTCAAGCCCAAAACCCCACCAGGGATTTATGCAGCTCTCCCCTTTCCTCCCTCCTCCTCTTCAAACAGCCTTTCATTTGCTCTCACTAATTGTGCTGTCATGCCTTTCTTTTTTCCCCCGGTTGTGCAGACAGCCTTTCATGCAGACAGGTTTCGGTGACAGATGCCTGTGCCATGAGCTTTCGGAGGAGGCGGGTTGCGCTGCAGAGCGTGCGCATCGCCTGAACACGCCGAGCCGCGCTGAAACGATCCAGGCACCCATCCAGCCTGGGGACAGATTAGGCAGTGGCTTCTCTGCTCTCCCCCTTCCTCCCCGAGGAGCTGCTGGATAATCGCTGCCGGTCTGGAGAGCCCTGCCAGCCCCAGCCCACCCACAGACACCACTTGCTCCTCTAAGTGGGCAGGAAAAAGATTAGCTGAGCATCTCTTGGAAGGCTCGGGGAGAGTCTTCAGGAGGATTCAGGCTGGGGACAAGGACAGTGTCAAGCCTGGTGCCCCAGAGGAGGTGCTTTGGGTAAGAGTAGCACAGCCAGGACCGGGGGGATTGCACAGGGTTGAACAGAGCAGTTCTGGGCTGTGCCCCCTTCCCCAGGCACACACAGCCAGAGCTTGCGGTGGGTGTGAAGACTGTTGCTTTTAATAACTTGCATGAAATTGTGAAACAGGGCTTGGCCCTGGGGACTGTGTAAATCAACCTGCTCAAATGGAAACCTGCTCTCAGGGCCTGCCAACAAAAGGAAAATGACACTTTTGAGCAGCTACCAACTCTGAAGGCACCTGGGACACAACCAGAAGCTAATCCTGGAGAGGCTCAAAGCTTGAATTTCCTCAAAGTTGTGTTTGTGCCCAAGAAAGACTTTGTTGTTGGCAGGAAGACTGGAATATAGCAAGTGGGGCAATGCACATCTCGAGTTCATAGATGATCCTTATCCTGTTATCTCTGTTTTCCAGCTCTTCTTTTGGTTAGAGGGTGGGAAGGACAGTGAGTGACTAACCCCGATCATCGGCCAGCTCACAGACAGCTCCTCAGAGGGGGCTGGGTGCCCAATTTGGGGACCTCTGCTGCCTCTTCCCCACAGGGTGCCTGTCCTGGCACAGCCCTGCACCCCTCCTGGTGCTCCCCCAGGTCCCCATCTCCTCTCCACTGCAAAAGCCACTACCTTGGGGTCTGTACTGTAGGCTCAATACTATGCCAGAGCCAGAGGGGGAAGTGAACTAAAAGTTAATCCCTTATTTATCTGATTCGAATTGTTTTCTTGTGTTTTAAAGTCCCAGGGTCTGCAGACTCACACAGGGATGGGCTGGCAGGGTCAGGAGCACTCAGCACTGAATTGCAGGAGGTTTTAAGTGAAGTGCACTGTCAGGGTGGACTTTTTAAAAGCACTGACAACCACCCACCACCACTTACATATGCTCCTGTAGTAAGAAATAAGTACAAACCTTGGCTTGTTATTGCTGGTCCAGAGTGACTTGGGAAACCAGCTTGAATGCAGGCGATGTAAAGTTTGGGGGGCAGCATGTACCATCACCGAGTCCTCGAGCTCCAGCCATGGTAATGTGATCGAGGTGACAGACTAGAAGCAGAGGGAGTATCAGTCCCTTCTGCAAACACTCCCACAGCTCAAAGATACACAGGGATGGGGGTCCACGTCGCTCTTGTGTACGTGAAGGCAACACACTCAAGGACTGGATCCTGCTTAGTCTCTGCTCCGGGGGGATAACAGGGCTGGATGAAAGGAGCCAGGATACATGAAATACGATAACTGGAAAAAATACAAACCAGAAGATGGGCTGTTTAATGCACTACAGATCCAGCAAAACAACCAGAGCTGAACAAAAAACATACCTCGTATAGGAACAAAGGTACCGGCTGGACCCTGGAGAACCTGGAAGGAGAAGTGCGTGTTGAGATGTGCTTTGTTAGCTTGTCTGTCTCCAGGCACTGTGTGGATCAGACCCAAAGCCCAGCTGGTGGTGGTGGCAGCTTTCTCCTTTCACTGCATCTCTCCCGTCCTCTCTGAAGTGTTATTCCAGCACAAACATCTCCAAGCTCCCCGCATTTGGTGTCTATGGCCCGTGCCCTTGTTCTTCCTGCTGTCTCTGGTCTTCTTGCTACTGCTTCTGCCTCTGGCCTCCGCTCCCCCAGCCCTGAGGTCTTCCATTTCCTTATTGAATTAGCAGAAGGAGAGCTGCTGTCACTTTTAATCATAGGAGTAAAGCAGAGACAGAAAAGTAAGGTCTCCCCCAAACACCAGGACACTGATGGTTTGCAGAATAAGTAGCTCTGACAGGTCACCCACCTAGAAATGTCTGTATAGAGACGAAATACCATGGGCTGGGCTGAGAGCAGGACCTGAGGTACCATACTGGGCAATGCAGCAACCGCTCCTCTGTTCCTGAACCTACCGGGACAAATTCAGCCTCTGGATAAGAAGGAATCCCATAATCACCTTTACCAGGGAGTTTTTCCGGTTGTCTCTAGGTACTTTTGAGCTGCTGAGCTGAGCTCTCCGCAGTAGGAATTGTTTTCTCCTTGCCACAATGGCAGGAGCTGCAAGGAGCTGGAAGTTTTCAGGAGCCATTTCCCCTTGGAAGGGTCCTCTGCGAGGTTCCAGGGCAAACAATCGTGCTTGGGCACCACAGTCCAACCATGACAATCCTGGCACCACACCCGTGGCTGTATCTGTGCTCACCGACAACTCTTGGGGGTAACAACCGTCCCTTTGTTCCCACTCAAACTCACAGCTGAGTGCCGGTGCATGTTGTGACCTCCTGCAGCAATACAAATAAAAGTGTCAGTACTATGACTATTAATAGTGTTTCTATTCCTGCTGCCATTATGATTGCTTTTGCTACTATTAATAATAATATTTACATATGCAAAACCACAGATGCAAAACAGATGGCTTGGTTAGGACCTCTGAAAAAACTTGTCTCTGCCACATATATTTATGACAAAGACAGAGGGTTAACCACACAGAGTGCCATATAGAGAACAAATAGACGGGGAAAAAGAATGAAATAATTCCTTCCATATTCCTGACAGAGGCCAAAACTCATCCATTCCCCTCTCTCTGCTTCTCTCCTTTCTAGCATTTGAGACTCTTTTCCAATACCAGGTCAGGGATGGTTTCCATATTTGTTCAGACTTGTCTAATTTTATTTTCCAGTTCAGCTATTATTTTTTCAGATGCAGCTTTTCCTGATGGATGGAAAATACAAAAGGAATCGCTCATCTGCTCCCTGTGAGCTTTTTCCTGACCACTGGGAAGCCCAGGCACTATTCCAGGCCTGGAGTAAACCTTGCCTTGTGGAGAAAACTTGATCCTTGTTTGCCGAGTTCACACGTCTGGGAATAATTTCAGCTAAGGGGAAAAGCAAAAGTGAGAAAGACAACCACCATCCCTGAGCCCATCTCATTCCTTTCACCATGCAGCCCTTCCTGGGAGGACATCCATGGCCATGTGAGATGAACCACCACATCTCCACTAATGGCCTATACTGTACAGCAAGGAAGTGGCAGCACAGGGTAGGGCAAGACTTCTGGCAGTTTCACCCAGGCTTGTTCCACAGAAACAGAAAGCAACAGGGAATCTGCCAGCAACAGGGCACCCTCCTCTGCTTTCGGCAGTGGCTGCTGTCGGGCTGGGGTCTCGGTAGCAGAGAGCTGAGGGGCTTGGCTTGGGCAGTCAGCTTGCTCTTTGCTCCTGGCTTTCCCCCCACAAGGATGAGGAGAAACAGAAGGACAAGGCCAAAACAAAGACCTCTCTTGCCTGCATTGATAAGTAGCTTTGAACTAGACTTATGCAGGAGTCCCACAAGCATGAATGGCTTCCCTGTGGGCACGCTTCCATCTCTCATCTGTACATTTATGGTTGTGTGGACACCAGAGGCACCTATGGGTGTTGTGTTTGTGGCCAAAATGACACCCCAGGCCTTTTCCGCTGAAAAACACCCTCAGGGTCACCCTGATCTCCCCAGGCAGCCCCAGGCCTGGCTGGTCCTTCTACGAGCAGAAGGAGAAGGGTCTATACACTCTGCCACAGCACAGCAATGCTTAAATGGACAAAGCCACCGAACAGCACGCTAATGACTGTAGCGCAGCATCCCTGGCCACTAATGAGTAATAAAGTGCCCCAGAAAATAAAAAGCCCCCAAAGTGCTACTGAGGACTAAGTAGTCCCCAAATACTCACATCTCTCTCAGGTCGAATTCCACTCTTTAAACCAATCCCCATTACATTTTACACATCAGGCTGCAGAAGGCCTCAGAGGGGCTGTTAGGTTCTATTGTAAGGGAATAAAGCAAGTGTCAAAAAGACTTTTAATGCCCAGTTAAAAATGGCCAAAATACAGCCTGCAGTTACCTGATAAGCTGCAAGATCTCTACTGGGAGAAATATCTTGGTTTTTAAATTGTCTCAACCTTTGCACACTTACAAGAGGCTGGCCTTGGCTCTAAAATAAAGCTTTGTCAAGTACATTAGAACAATATTAAAAGCTTGGCTTTTGTTCCATAAAGACTTTTAATGCTTGTTGGTTGGGGTTTTTATTTCTTACAATGGTTATGACCAGTAATTATTGAGTATATCAGAGTGCTGCAGATCTCTGCAGCTCAGTGCTGTTCACAGCATCAATACTCTTCCTAGCATGGTGGCTGTCCCATTGCTGGCATCCCCACTGTGCAGGTGTGGGAACCAAAGAGCTCAGTGGGGATTAACATCTCCAGAGACGCATAACAGGGCAGGGTCAGAGCCAGAGGACAATGCCCGAGTCCCCTGGCCATGGGCTCTACTCATTGCAAGAGGAAATATCCCTGGTCTTCCCTCAGTGCAAATTGCCCTCTTATTCTTTACAGGGAAACTTGGGATACTACACCCTTCTGCTGGTTCAATTAACCTTTTTTAAGAACAACTCCCTAATGGCTGTGGACTATGCCTGGACTATGGTGTCCATCACCATGGTTCCATTGGTTTTTTTATGTAGATATTTGGACATTCACAAAGTAAGGTGTTTGAACAGCTAATTTTTTTTTCAAAGTAGATCTGTAATTCATTCAAAGATTCAACCTCAGAGTGACAACAGCCAAGAAAGCCAGGGTTCAAGCTGCGAGAGGGTGTTGTTCCTCTGTGCTGTAGCAGGCTCTCAGCAAAACAGCACCCTGAGGCTGGTCTGCTCTGCTATGGCTCTGCTTTGGGAAGCGTGTTTACATAGTAGCAAGCAAGGCAAACACACACACAAAAAAATTAATGGCATTTGAAGTTCAGTGTACGTCGTGACTGTCAGGAATGCAGCATTAAAAACAAAACTTAAAGCTTCCATATTGCAAAACCTATTAGCTGCTTTACCGTTTTTGCAGTCATGCCAGTTCACTCATACTGGAGCTTTTACCAAAGCATGACAGCTCATGTGTTTAGCTTGGGCCAGGCTTAAAGTTCTGATGAAGCCTAATCTTGTGACCTGTATTTACTTTGGCTGGGGTTGCCTTTTGCACAGACGACTTCCTATCCTTCCTAATCTTTCCCGCAGGAAAGGAGCCGGGAGTTACGAGTGGGGGGAAGAAGGCAAAGCCAACCAGACAGGCAGTGAAAGAGAAACAAGCGCTGCACATGTCGGTGAAGTGGGCCAGGTTCAGGGACCTCGTCTGTTAAGGGAAGGAATTAAAGGGGGAGTCAGCACCTCTGCTGTCATCATTTGAGATGCGTCAAATCCATCATCGTTTCTCTGGAATTTTACCCATCTGGAAATATGGCTGGCTGCAACTGCAACAGTTTCACAGCTTAAGGGTGGAAAAGTCTCTGCTTGGCTTGAACTTGTCAAACCTCCCACTGGAACAGAGAAAAAATTTGTGGGTATAAAGCCCCAGCAACCCCCTGGGACTTGACACTGAAGGGCTGCTCGTGGCTCCTGGCCGTCAGTCCCCTGCAGAGCGATCTGGGTCTCAGCGTGGAAGGAGCTGCTCTCTCCTGTGTGACAACAGAGAGAGCATGGACCCTTCGTCAGGCAGCCTAGCTGGATGCCAACAGATAAATAACAAGAACTCTCTCGCTCCTTACCTCCATTTCTACAGTGTAAACCTTACCGAGGAGAAGCACGTGTAAAGACCAGCCTTGGGCATCATGCTTTTATCACCCCTCTAAAATCTGCCTCTTCACATCCCCTACAGTCACAGGCCACTTAACATTATATTTTGATTTGCTGCAAATTCTTTGAAGGAAATCAGAGACTCTGGAATCTGTTCCAGTCTTCACCATCTGCTTTAACACACAGACAAAAGTCTGCAGAAAAACTGTGCAGGGATCCTTCTGCTGCAATTACAGCTTGAGCTACATGCAGGAAATACCCAACCTTCCTCTTGGCCTCACCTTCCATTTAGTTCATAACCCCTTAACAGTAGCTGTAAGATTAAAGACAGATTAAAAAAGAGAGAGGAAAACCCCAGCACACACCCTGGTTGTTTTTTAAGAGAAGGCCAGGACCCTGCGGTGGCATTTGCCCAGCTCCAGAGGCACAAGTCACCCAGGACACGACACCATTTTCCCCACTGGAAGCCAGATGCATGAAGTACCAAGCTGCTTTCTAAAAACGTCTTTTTTATGTTTTGAAATAACACAGTAAGCATAAACATACTTTCGTAATGCAGCACTAAGGCACTATGCACCGCGCTGGCACTAGAAGTGCTGGTGAGCTTCACAAAATCCCTACTTTATATTCAGAAATAGGGCTCCGAATGCAGAGACATAACAATGGGGCAGAGAGCGTTTTTGGAAGACAAAGAGCCAGTCAGGTTTGGAAGCTGCTTGATATCTTGGGTTTGACCAATTCCCATGAGTTGAAATAAAAAATTCTGAGTAGCTGGAAATATTCCCCTGTTTCATTCCCACGGAAGAGAAAGTGCTTAAGAGCATTCTAAGGTTAATGGGAACGTGATGAAAGACCCATTTCTGTAGAGCAGCATTTTGAGTAAATGCCTCTTTTAAATGCATTTTCCAAGCATTATAGCAGAGAAATTTGGGATAGGGTTCAAATCTCTCTCAAACTTCTGGAAAGCGAGCTGTGAGGAAGCAATCTATTGTGCTGCTGCAGAGATGCTCCAGTTCGTGGCTGGAGGGCTCTGCAGTGGCCAGGCTGGGGCTTCTGGGAGCCAGCACCCGCGTGACCAAATCACCTACTGATGGGGAAACAGAGCACCCTCTTTTGCTCTGATGAAACCCCTAAAACCCAGCACGGCCACCCAAAAAGCATATGTATACTGCCTGCAGGGATTTCTCCCAGAACGTCTTTCCAAAGCCAACTGACACTTCTTGCCTCAGAGGGGAAAGCTGTCATCCTAAAGCTTCCCTAATTAAGCAATTGGGGAGTGTGGGAACACGCTGCACCCCTAATTCCTGCCTAACCATAGGGCCGAGAACTGGGGTTTGGAGATACAGTGAATTTAAGCAGTAGAGGGGGGAACACTTTTGTCCTGGTGTAAGACAGCATATCCCAGGTGTGCTTTACAAACCCAGCAGTGCACTGGGGCAGTGCGTGATGCCTCACAGCAACGCAGAAGCCATTAATTACTGAATGAGTGACGGCAATGAGCCCCCCTCACCACCAGTTACCTGCTCCAAAGGGGGCTGGGATTTGCAGCAGGGGTCACAGCAGTTGCAGGCACACATGGTGTGTTTTCCAGCACCGTGCCAGGCACCCAGTCTGCATACACAGCCACTGTGACCACATGCACAAGTTGGTAATGCAATCACACACGTACCTTGTTGATAATCAGTACCACCATTTTTCACAAAA
Source organism: Tringa solitaria (assembly GCA_026413425.1). Lineage (NCBI taxonomy): Eukaryota > Metazoa > Chordata > Aves > Charadriiformes > Scolopacidae > Tringa > Tringa solitaria. Next base: position 10,371,330 of record JAOXJM010000005.1, on the reverse strand, counting down.
GAGAAAAAAGAAAAACTCCTGAACGTCATGTATAGTTGAAAAGTTACTATTTAGTCATTATTGTATTTTTTTTTTTTCTACTTACAGATACTTACATTGGACTGGAGTTGTTGCAAAGATTTTGGTGAGAACGTCAAACCTGCTGTCAATGTTAGGAGAAAGCCTGTAAAGGCCACTGGTTTTAAACTACTTAAGAGCAGCTTAATGTGCACTGCGTATTGAGTTTAGTTCTGTAATAACTGCCTTGCAAGGTTACCTCTCAGCAAAACTGTGATCAGTAACAACAAACCCTAAAAAGGCTTCAGCACAGGTATACATTTCAAAACCAATGGCTCCAGCGCCATCAGTGAGGGATGTATTTATGCAGGACACACACAGAAGTCTCACGTGCAATTTGCTCAATCAAGACCTTAAAGCAGGAGCTATTTTCTCCTGCCGCATAGTGCTTTTGTAAGGCACTGAATTTTAAATGAGCCTAACAAAATGAATGCTGATCTCACCACGGTCGTGCGCTTGTCCCCTCTGCTCCAGTGCAGCCCTGCCGCATGTGTCCGAGCCCAGAGGTGAGGGCACAGCAGATCAAATCGATTGCACACTCCCATGCCATGGATGTTAACGAACAAGCTCCTCGTGACCCCCTCACCTTTCTGCCATGGGAAAAGCTTGGGAAACTCATTTCCCCCTGTTTGCAGGAGCAAACAGCAGCAGCTTTACATCACGGGAAAACACTACATTAATGAGCATGCTTCATCACATAAGCTGCACTTTGCAGTGTAGTTAAGCAGTTATGCAAACCACCAAGCTACCCCAGCAAAGTTCTCAAGATTCATCAGACTGAGGAAATAAGACAGAAGCTTTGCTTTCTATTGACTTAGTTTTAGCGCCACAGAAGGTACTGGGAAGGACGGATGGAAAGAAAGGCTCTGGTGATAGACTGATCAAGCTGAGCTAGTGAGAAGCAATTGGACCAAAGCAAAGCAAATAAGAAGGCTGCCTGCAGGCAGCCCGGCCAGGAGGCTGTGCTTGCCTTCCTGTTTGTATTTACCAGGACATAGCTCCTGCCACTAACTGCATTGTGCTCGCAGGGAGCAGCAGCTCCAGTGATGGATGGCTTCTGCGGAGATCTTTTGTACCTGCCAACAGGGCTGAGCAATAAACAGCCTGAGGCAGCATCCACTTCATTTCCTTAACACGTAAGTGCACCGTGCCCAGCTTTCCCATCACGCACAGGAGCCAGCTTGCAGCTGCAAAATGTATGTGTGTCCAGGCAATGGCACACCAGCAAGTCCCTGCACAGTGCTCTCCATCTCGGGAGGGAGGTGAGATGCAAAGAGCTGAAGGCCAAAAGGAGAAAGCAACGAGTGCTTTTTCTGTTACCAGAGGATCACTGACCGTTTGCTTGCATAGGGTACATGTGGAAAACAACAAGCCACATCTTGCAGCCTAGCAACATTGCCAGCATGGGCTTGCATTTAGTTAGGAAGCCGTGTTGATGTTGATCAGAGACGTAGATCGCCTCTGAGAGCCATCAGCCAGTCTCCCTGGCCCACAATGCCAGCACGGAGCACCACTGGTGCTAGAAGGGTCTCCAGGAGGCAGACACCACCTAGCAGCTCTGCAAGCTGTGTATCAGAGAAAGGGCAGGAAAGGGATTTAGATTAGCTACGTTCAAGCATTCATTACCAAACCGTCTTAATCCGGGGAAGGGAAGAGGTAACGTGCCCCTCACCCAGGCATCTGCAGCCATCTCTCCTCTGAGAACCTGCCCCAATTTGCCTGCTCTGGCAAGCATCCTCTCTACAGCCTGTAGCCAGCATGGTTGGCTCTTTGCAGAAGCCCACTATCTTTAATTTAGCATTGACCTTGGCCTGCAATAGTGTCCAGCAGAGAGTATCAAGGTGTGTGACCTCAGCCTGTCCCAATCCTTCAGCCACCCCAGCCCCAGGACTGCTGCCGATGGCAGCGGGAGCTCCCTGTGCCGAGCAGCCCCAGCCTCAGCCCGCAACGCTCCAACTTGCCAGCGCCTTCGCAGAGCAGAGCGTGTCATACTTCTAAAGAGTGACAAATTACCAGGAAGGGCTCCCCCCCGCACCCCAGCTCCGCTGTGCACAGCCCAATTCCCCCGTGCCGCATTAACAGCTAATAAAACAATAGAGCTTTTAGTGGTGGACTTCAAAGGGATCTCGGGCAGATGAATGAATTTAGCATTTCTTCACTTACTGTCAGCGCTGGGGGAGAGAAGGGCAGGCTGAGGTCGAAGGCTTCAGCAGGCAGCGGCAAACAAATACAGCCTGGTATTTGGGCTACTGCAGGAAAAGGAGTGGTAAATCAGCTAAGCAGTTGCTAAGTACCAGGTTTTTCTTCTCCTTTATCACTGCTCATCTACTTCAGCTGCCTTATTTTCCTGTTTAGTTTTGTCTTCCTGGGCTACATAACTACTGCCAAAAAAAATACCATCAAAATTAGAAAAAAAAAAAAAAACAATAGTTACACCTAAACCACAGGCCAAGTCACCAACAACCCATTATGGTGTGGAGAATCTTTAGGCAGCCTGACCCAAACTCAAGCAAATGTAATTATTTTCAGACATAGCAACACAATTGTATTTAGCAAATGTGCCTTGAGGTTCTGCAGCTAATTTACAACTATATGTCCATCTACAAAATGGTTTCTGCAAACCATTAGCTCATTGTCACGTGCAGTTACAATAAGCATCTATATGAATTAAAGTTTGAATTGTGCAACTAGGAGTGGATTAATATTACTTAAAAGGTATCTCCCTTTTAAGAGTTGGAAAAGGAAGTACAAGGACAGCAAGACAAGTGGGGGGAATAGTATTTGTTGCAGATAGCATAGCTCAAATCACACCACCTTAGCCATGTAGATCAAGACTCTCCAGCAGCTTACTCCTAGAGGGAACCAGGGAAACGCAGAGCTGACCAGCATTAATTGCATCTACAACAGAGATGGTTGCTGGTGGAGAAGACAGTGAAAGCTTCACAGCTCCCACCATCAATGCTGTGCCAGCACAGTCTTCACCAGGGATGGAGTCTACAGGGCTGTTTGGAAGGGATTAGAGATGGAAAGGATCTTAAACAGATGAAACACCACTTTATAAAACTGCCACAAGCAACATGGCACAGTTTCTTATATTTCTCCTCCATGTTCTGACCGGCTCTTGTAAGTCACAGCATTTACTCCCACACAGTATCTGAGGAAGAAAGAAAAAAAAAAAATCTGATTTTTCTGTGCCTTTTTTTTTTTTATCCTTATGTAGTACATGATACCCAAAACAACAGGAATGAATTACCCTAATTTTTAGAGCTGGCATGGTTTAGCCTCTCGGATACCATCATCTATATTCAACATCACTTCCAAGTCCAGCCCAATGGCTTGTTCTGGAAAACAACTTTAAAGGTTGCAATCATTTATGTCACATTCACATCTGCTGCCAAATTTTCAAAGCATTCTCCATTTGGCTGTCCTACAAAACGCTTCTGCAGAGGACACTTCCCAAGCACTCGCCACTGCCATGCAGCGACAGGCTTTGCATGCCATCAGCTCATGGGGAGCGGTGGCCTTGCTCAAAAGCAGCAGGCTCACAAGCAGGGAGGGAGGCAGCCTCCTGATAACTGAGCTGACAACTTCTAGGTTCTCTAAAACCAGACCCTTCCAAGAATGCCCTTTGTTCAGCAGTTGCTCCATTCAGTCTCTCTCTCTGTTTGCTTGTAATTTATTCCTTCTAAAAGTCTTGCCCTAGGCTAGTAGAAAATTAAAACAAGAAGTCAGATTTTCTTCCTTTTTTTTTTTTTCTTCTCCTCACTTTTGCTCTTTCATCAAGAACAGTGAAAATTTGGCACAGTTGAATATTTTGTTCAGCTCTTTCTTTCAGTCTTTGAAGTCCCCTAAAGCCTTGGTAGGAGTCTAGGCTTCCACTCACATCTGCTTTCCATGAAGCCATTTACCGCACTTTATTTGTGCCATATTAGATTTTTCAGGACAGGGACAGAACTAACGAAGCATTTACATTCCTGGGAAAGTGGCATATATACAACTACCATATTACTCTGATAGAAACAAACTACAACTGACATATTTCAAGTTCTCAAGCAAGCAGCCATGTTGCTCTATGGGCAGCAAAGAGTCTGGAGCTGTTGGTTACTTGTTTCCTTTTTAACCCCCACATAAAATTAAACACCCTCAGTGCACTTTTAGTTAAGACAGTTATCAAGAGATGCTCTAGCACCTGTAAGAAAATGCAGGAAAATGCCTTATAAAAGGGAGAGATTGGATGAATGCTTAATGAAAACAAATCATGGCTGAACAGAAGCTGCATCAGAGACAGTATCGATGACACAGAGCACTGTCAACAAGATAATGGCATCATGCTGCTAACTAACTGCTGAGGCATTTCTTTTACAAGCAGTAAACTAATCTCGTGACAATGCTCCATTCCAAGGACTTTATTGCTATCAGAGCAGGGAAAGGGCGTTGATAGAATCTCTTTATCAGATGGGTCCTGGCAAACCATAGGGACTATTGATTATCCTGCTGGTTTCTATTTTGTATTTCTCCCTTTAATAACAGGAAAAAAAAACCCTAAGAAAGATTTGCCCACTTCTCATATTGAGAATGTTATTGTGATTGTTCTAAGACAGAGGCGATAAAGTAGCAACTGAGAAAAATATGCCTTGGAGGAGTCAACATCAAGGGCCCAGCAAGCTCATTCTTTGAGCACGATCTCCAATGGCCCTCCAAGCTTAAAGATGGGGAGTTTGTTAAAAAGCCAGCTGGAACTTGGAAAGTTCATCAGAGGATTGCCTATCCAAGCTCAGCACAGCTCCAATCACCGAAGCTCACGGAAGAAACATTTTTTGGAATCTAGCCCTTTACCATTCAGGCAAAGGACCAAATCACAACCAAATGACAAAGTGTGAAACACGTGCTTACATTCATTCAGGCTTGGGAGGAAAAAGTCACTGATTGAGCTTCATCACAGGGGTTGCGCATCAGATAGCGGGCAAAAGTCTTAATATTGCATCACGTTACTTAAGGCAGAAGTGGCTACATTAAGGTCTTTCATGCTGTTTTGAGTGTCCAAATGCCAGACTTCGCTGTCCAACCAGAGATGAAAAAATCACACCCCACATATAGCTATGAACAGCTGCAAGGAAGGTGATAGCACACCCTCCTAGCTCGGTTTCTCTCACTGTTTGAAAGTGAGAGAATAATGTGTCCATAACGGACATTATTTACTACTTCCCATCACTGAGAGGTAGGACCATGGCTAGATGGAGGAGGATTATCCTGGGTTTGATGGAGAGGGCACGTATACCCCATCTGTAAAGTTCCATTCAGTTTCCCCCACCCCAAGCTGAACAGTAGTGGTTCCCGGGAATCTGGTGTTTCGAGGTCCCCTCCCTCCTTTCTGACACATCTTTGTCCCTATAGGTCTTTGTTTCTCCATGTCTCTCCATTGAAAACATTTTCAAGTCTGGAGGGTCTTGAAATAACCCATGAGACAATCATTGAGGTCCCCGTATTTCTTAGGTTACCATAGGTATCACGTACCTGTATGACACCTTCACTACTGCCGTGTATCTCTGCTATTGAATTGCGTAACCTCTACATGAATCAGGTGCTTAAGAGTAGTGTGGATCCTGAAGCGTTCCCTAACTTGCACAGGGGATCGGGTGCCCCAACGATGTTCAGGTCTCCCCTGCCCATCGAGACAGAGCTCTTGCTGGGAGGCGCTTGCAATCACTGGAACAGGGGCTGGGGTGGATGTCAGGAGGTAGGGGGCCCGAGAAAGGGATGCTTTTTCCTGCTGCTCTAGTGATTTGAGTTATTTCATGATGGCAAAAACTAGGAGAGGAAAAAACCACAGCACTATGTTAAAAAAAGAAAAACATGATTTAAAAAAGTGCTGTGCCAGGTAAAACTCCTCTGCTTTGTTATTATGAGAGTTCCCAGTATTGATAATTTCTCCTAGTTGCTGGTTTGTAAGTTACTTCTGAGTAGAAAATTCAATTACATGGGCCAAGTCAACAATAATGTTTTTCCTGGCAACGGTTCATTTTGCCAGTGGAAACATTTTTCCCCCTTCTTTTCTGGATTCAGCTCTGCAAAGTTGCTAAATTCTTCCAGATCTCTGGTCTGATGTGATCATAAATATCCTGATTGTATTCCACTGATTGACAGACTGGGGATGGATTAAGTGGGGATTACAGCCTGGAATGATCAAAATGTGCTTTCATGGTTAGTAACTCTGCAATAAGTCATAGTTCCAACGTACATTAACTATATAATCTAATTAACATGGCTGTTTATGTACTTAATATTATTTTTAAAACTTTTTAATAAAAGAGGTTTTAAGGAGAATTATATGTTGTTTAAAATATAAGAACCTGTTCCTTGAATGTACAGTAGTTTGGAGTTTGCACTGTCATTAATATAAAGATGACTAATAAAACTATCTTTCGCTATTAAAACGTGACTTCAGCAGTATAACGGGCCTAATTCTGCCCTCACTGATAGGTGGGTAAACTCAGGCTTTCTGTTTTATTTAAAGCTACTTTGGGTTTACATTTTAGTAATTCGGGGCAGAATTTAGTTCATTAGGATTAAAAAACTACCTTTTTAATAAGCTGAGACTATTAAAATCCATAATAGGCACATAAGTAAAAGCATCTGAATTTTCTAAGGTTCTCAGCACTCGCAGGTCTCAAGGCTGTCATTATTTACTGAATAGGAGCAGCAGGAATTAGTCTTATGGGTACAAGCCTTAGATGTTTTACTGCACAGGTTCATATACACACAATACATACCTAATGATATCAAACCAAATGAAACAATTCATCAAGGCAAAACTCCAAACTACAGCAATGTGTTCAGCAGCTGCACTTGTGAATATAAAAAGAGCTTGCCATTTGATTGCAAGGTCAAGGAATTATAGTGGGGATGTTATGCAGTTGTCCATAAAAACTGAAATCTGAAACGAGTAAATATTTTGCAGGACTGTGGATTCTCTGCTGTCTCCAGTCCACCCGGCCTTGAAGTCAGAATCTCAGAGCTGTCGCTCATATTGCTCTGCAGCAATGCCTCTAACTCCAAGACCATTTTTTAGCTTTCAGAAGATTTTGCTTTTTCACAAGCTTTTGTGCCTGCTGGAACTGCAGCTGAGAGTCCCTGGATCCTCAGCTCTCCTGGGGCCACGCTCCTGCAGTGGAGGGGGACACCTCAAACCACACCGGGCACAGCAGGGGGCTTCAGCTTCTACTAAGAGAGTTCAGGTAGGGATTCAGGGTCCCTTGGACGTCTCAGGACTCTGCACTTGGCCCAAGTGATGGGGTGGCAAGAAATTTTAACATGGTATATAAGTATTGCTGAACAATACCAAGGAGACTCAGGGTGAGAAGGAGTAATTCTGCCATGCTCTCTCACATGCTGGTCTCCTCCTTCCACCATCCTCTGGCCTATATTCTTACAGTTTTTCCTGACATGGGACATTTTAAAATAAAAAGGAGCTGAAAAGTTTCAACATGTCCACCTGCTGGCCTCTGACATCCCTGCTGCTGCTCTCCCGATTAGAAAATATTCCCAAGGGACTGCTTGTGCATGGACATTCCTAAACAAGGAGCAGGGTGGGTATCACCAGACTTGGACTTTGGACCTGACCCAGAGGTCAGAGGAGGGTTCAGCCCTCTGCCCACCAGAGACCTGGGGTCCCAGCACAGATCACAGCCCCCCTGGGCTGTCACCAGAGATCAGGTGGTTTGCCTTGAGACTGACCTTGAGCAGGAGTCAATCCATCAACCCCAGGATGGAACACACTTCATCCTACTGCCGATCCTCCAAGCCACACAGAAAGCTCTACCCAAAGTCCCTTAAATGAAGTAGGAATGTTTCAATTTAAAGGAATTAGAAGCATCTTTAAAATGTGATGGTTCCCATCATACAGAGTCCCTGCACAGTGCACTGCCCAACAAGCCTGATTATTCCCCAGCCGACCTGGGGCTTAGAAAATATGTCGAGCACTCAAATCATTTTAGATCCTGCTGCACTGTACATACCCAGAATCCGAGCAGGGTTCACATTCAAGGGCTTATAAAAACTTGAATACGCTCCAATAACTTAAATCACTCAGTGAGGTTTATAGTGATTTAAAGCCATTGGAACTCTCCACGTTTGGTGCACAAGGGCTCCAGCTTGGAAGAGAATCAAGGCATGTTCCAGCATGGCAGCTCCAGGCATATTGAATCAATTTCAGCATGTAAAAATAATTAACAATGATAAAAATACATTAATAATACTGTAATTATAAGGCCAGACCAACATTTCAGCCTGAAGAAAAAAAAGAAATGGCTGCAGAAATTCAGCAAGGTTCGTGAACAGCTTGAACTGGGAGTAATGAGGGATTTCAGTGACAGGAAAATAAATGGAGGCAAATCAAGGGTAAGGAGCAAAGGAAGATCACATTTGTCAGTAGTTAAAAAGTTTTACTGGCCTGAGCTGCAGGACTTGCTAAATTCTGCCCTGGAGCTGTGCCAGCACAGCATTGCTAGGCCAAGGGATCAGAAACAATTCAAGGTCCAAGATCTTGCAAGCCATCAGGACCAGGATCAAGTGCTATATATCATGGAGTTGGCTCATAAATCTCTGCTTTCTAGTAGCATATAGTAGGAAGGCCAAATTTAGCACCTGTCTGGAAAGGATGCAGTGTTGTCTGAAGGATGCTTTTCCAGAGCTTCCCAGAACCAGCTCAGTCCTCTCAGGGTGATGTCAAGCCTCTGGGGGACAACAGGGCTTTGGCTATTTCTGCACAAGCTTTCCAGCACCTGGTACATCAGCTTCCAGCCTGGACCAGCACCAGGAAATGCCCCAGGCTGCAGGAATAAATACTGACAGGGTCAACATTAACCACCAAATGGCTTTGTCACATCAAACGACTGACTTTTGTTTTGGTCAGCAGTTCAGAATAGTTCTTATTTCATCAGGGCTGAATCACCCATCCCAACTTGCTGTGTACTCAGCAGTCATGCAGGTGCCTCCTTGACCCTTTCAATAATACCATCCCAGCCTGCAGAAAAGTTTGCAAAATAAACAGCCCAAGGTCTGTCCAAAGATTGTGAAGAAAGAACACACAAAATATAACATAATTTCCAGTCTACATGGTGGAGAGAAGAGGGCTGGGCATAGACAGGTGATATCTCTTTTTGTAGAGGAACGACACATTAATTCCCCTGGCAGAAGAAGAAAACATCTCTCCTTATTGTTCACGTTAAGGTCAGTTCCTGAGCACAGAAGATTGGGACTGTGCTTCAGAGCTACCAGCAGAAAAATGAAGTCTAATCTATGCCATTATATTCACAATTCTACTGTGGTTTTGAAATGAACCTTTTGCTTTGGCATGAATTCCCATCTCATTTTCTGTGAAATACAACAGAGCTCAGGACAACTGCAACCAAGAGAGATTTCTATGAAAAAAAAAGCCTGTAAACCCTTTACTATCTTTAATCACGAAAATAATTCAGTTGCTGCAAACCTGATATTCATGGCTGGGGCCCAAGGACCTTGCAATTCACAGAGGCACTGAAGGGATCCATAAAAAGTGGCTGGCCATGAGGAATTTACACTTGTTTTTTAAAGGGAGTAAAAATGTGGCTATAGCAATTTAGAAGAGTTTATGTATTCAAGCCTTAGAGAGTTTTAAATCACTCAGTTAAGAAAGATGCATTGGTGCATTAGTGAGCCATCAGGCAATGCAAGGAGCCAGAAGAAATTATATGACAGAAGTATTTCTGGGCAGAGGAGATTGCTTTGAAGCTTTCTCTGCCCACAAAAGGGGTCCCCAACTCAGCTGCCTGGTGGACTTCAGCTCATCGTGTCCCATGTTCAAAGCATCATCCCAACTCCCCATGTCACCCGCACCCTACATGCCACTGGTTGAGGCCCCCCACAACCCACACTCAGATCCCCCAGCTTCCTTGAGCAGCGCCTCACATCACTCACCCTCTCTCAGTGCCAGGGAGGTCCCCTGTCAGGCACAGTTGGGGTCCCTTGGGACAACCAGGAGTCTTTGGCCAACGGAAATGTCCAGGACAGAGGCCCAGGAGGGAAAGCATTTTCAAAGGGCTCAAGATAAGACAGGGTCTTTGAGAGATAATGACAAGCCCTGGCCTCACAGCACGCAAGACTAATTGCAAAGCCCATCTCCCTGACCCGAGTTTTCCCACTCTAAGCCCTTCTCTGTTTCTCATATTCACTTGCTAATTCTGTTCAAGCATTTTAATCCCACCTACTGCCAGGACAGAAAAGTAAGAACTTACTATTTGGAAATAAAGCTAGTAAAAACACAAGAATGCAGTGAGAGAAGAGCTGCTGCTGTGCAAGAGCTGTGATTTCTGGTTTTAGAGGGTCTCATGGCCCCTGACCTGGACTCCCCGTGTTGCCCTCAGGTACCCGAGGGAAATCCTGTCCCTCTCCACAGTGTGGGGTCAACACCACCAGTTCAAGTTGCCTGTCAGAGTGTCACACACCTCTTAAGATACTTTCAGACACTGCTGACAAAGGTTTTCTGGCAGACTGCAAGAATTTGGGGCATTACATTTCTGCTGCTTGCAGGGGACAGGGATGCCCCACACCACAGTGCCATAACTCCATCACTGCATCTCCTAACACTGCAATCCCAGGATATGCCCTGTTGGCTTTGCTGGCTGGTCACGCTCCTATCTTGGGAGCAAGTACAGGGAAAGGCACTTTTCTTGCTTTAGCTTTGGGTGTGGATTTTTATTTTCCTTGCCTTGGTGCCCTCGGGGTGGTTGTTGGCTGCAGTAGATGGTGGGTTTTATTATTCTAGCCTGTTTTACCCCTCTCGGGAGAAGTTGTTACAGTTGTAGTTGTATTTTTCCAGCTTTTCCAAGCTTACCAACTCCCCGGGGTGCTGTTTGCCTGAGTGGTTTGGTACAGTTTTATTTTTACAATAACTATTACACTTTTTAATTTTATTTTTGTATGTTAATTAAATACTTTTTAATCACAATGCAGACGCAGTTGCAAGGGCCAAGAAAAATACATAAACAAGAAGAGAATCCAAACATATATCTGCCCAGCATGGTACTGAAAAACTTTCCAAACCCAAGTCCAATCTACTCCAGTCCTGGATCTCTGTATTAAAAATTTAACACCACAACTCAGCCACCAGTAGTCTACTCTTCAGTTCACTGCAAAGCTTTTCCTTGGATAACCAAGGAAGAAGGTAAAATGCCCAGGCAGCAGCCAGTAGGCATACGCAAGAGAAATGCTGAGCTGTGGCACCAACTCTGCCCAGTCCAGGTTCACAGCAGCCCTTGAATCAGAGAAAAATATCCTGAAGTTCTCTTAAGTAGTATTTGTCAGGTTGCCTTGAAGACATGGTGAAATTGTACAGCAAGTGTGACTCGTTTCTCGGCCCCGGAGCTGGATACCAGTTAGATCAGCCAGTTCAGCTCTATACAGTTTCTCCTATCCCAGTACTTGCCCTGCAAAATCCACAGGGAATCAGCTTGTCCACCTATGCACATGCAGCGGAAAGGAAGGAAAGCGACTGGGGACACCTGGAGAGACATGTCCTTGCCTAGCACGGTCAAAACCACCTCCTTAAAGTGGTGTAAAATTCTTGCTGTGCCCAAGAAATAAAATGTGACATTTAATTTAAAATGAGAGATATTAGAAGGGAGAGCTGCAGGTGACGAGGTGATGGCATTTCTTTGGATCGGGGCCAGGAGGGTAGGAAAGGAAAACAAGCTAGATGCGTTATATCCTACATACCTTGGCAGCTCAACAAAGTGACACTCATGTAGGGCTCATGAATGAAGCAATTAATGACAGGGAAGTGGCATTAGCTGCAGCATAAGAAGTACTGCAGAAATCAGAGCCGAAGTTCATTCAAAGCACAGGAGAGACAAGGCCAATAAAAAAATGCAGCAGTGGTATGCATGTGAAAAGTCAACATGCTAGTCATGCAATGGAAGCAGAGAAGATATTTCTTATGGGAACCTTGTACACCTGTCATCTTTATTTTTTAAATGTTTGACTAAGTGGTGATTTCTTTAATATCTCCATGTATCTGAAAAATGTTAGTTAAAGGCTGGGAATGGTGCAGGATGGAACAGCATATTATGAGGACCCCTTGTCCTCAAGAACAGGTCTTCTGCAATACTCTCAAAATCATATGATGAAAACTCCAGCAATGGAATTATCAGGATGCACACAAAAGCTAAATATTATTTGAGACATATCCCTACCTTCCTATTTCAAGCACACTGAACAAATGACGATGCCACCTCAAAGACAATTGGACTGTACTGGGCACAGGCATTGGGTGACTCTTCCCTGATTTTGGCTTTGCTGGGACAAGCTGTGGCTCTAGTAGCCCCTAGGCTGTGCGCCTGCAGGCCATCCCCAGCAAGAGGCTTGTTAAGGATATTTTACTGCTGTTTATATCTGTTTTGGGTCCAAGGACCCTTCCAATCACTTGGAGAACTTTTGGGACCAGGCTATAGTAAAAGGATGTTTTCCTATTATTAATTATTACCACCAAAACCACTTCTGCTGTTTAGCTTGAAAAGCTAATTCTAATGGATGTGTCCAACCTTTCAATTTAAAGCTAGGCAGAAAAATCAAAGCAGTTTAACTTCATAAAACATGTTTTGATTAAAATATATTGTTTCATAGTATTATAAAGAATATTCAAAACATTTGAAATACAAGATTTGCTTGGAGATGTCTATTTTTAGAGTTTTCCCACTACCAAGTTTTTTCAATGTTTGTGCTTATTTTCATGTTGTGGGAAAAATACAGCTGTGCCTGCCCCCTCAGCAGAAACTCTGAAGTCAGCCTAGCATGTGATGAACTTAGCAAATTTGTTGTAAATACCTTTTTTAGTAATTTATGGCAATTTGATTAGAACATTTCTGAACAGGCAGCAGCTCTTCTGCTCTTGTAATTTGTCCAAAAAGACAACAACAAGGCTCAGCTGCTTGGCTGCCAAGCAGAAAGGTCAAATTACTGACCCCCATTTTGGGGTATCAGTTACAGCCGCCTCAGCACTCCCCATTGCCCGCTGCAGTTGTCCCTCTTCTAAATATAGCTGCTCTTAGTTGCAGGATACTCTCTCCGTGTATACAATGGCAATATGCTTCATCACTCCCCAAAAAAAGCATATCACAGGACACTGGCAGTATTTATCATTAAAAGTTACAGCCTGTGCGCTACCTTATTTATTGAGTGTTGACAGAGACTTTGATGCTGCTGCTACACCCAAGTAAAGACGGCGCTATGTGAACCGTTTAAGCTTAAAAAAGCAAATTTGGGCCAAATAAAGCTGGATGAGTGGCTTTACAAAATCTCAAGTAATTTTGAACAGAAAAATTAGAGATATATGCTACAGTGAAGATCGTTTTACATTTATTTCAATCATAGGAGCACAAGCTGACCTGAAATGCATGATCCAGGTAGTCACGGCAAAGAAATGTAAGGCTGGAAAATAAGATCTAGACAAGTCCCCACGGAGGCATATCAGCTCTACCATGAGCCTCCCTCCCTCTCCAGTGCAGTGGGTGGTGGGGACAAAGGCAACCCTAGAGCTGCATTCTGGCTTGGTCTATTTTTAGACACAAATATGTTATTCATAAGAAACTCTTGGGATGTCTATTGGTTTGGGAAGTCACAACACAACAGCAGGATACTGATCCATCTTCCCTCAGGGAAAAACTAGTGGTGTTTGCTAGCATCCCACAGCCTGGGGCAACACGTTCCTTCCCAGTGGCCTCCCTTTCTCTCCTGCTACAGTAGCATAAATATATAAAACTTCTGTCCTTAGAGGATCCCTACCTTTGACTAATAACTAGAGGGATCCCTTAGTACCAACAGTTATCTACAGAGCTCACCCTGCAAGGATAAACACAAACCAATTTCACTACCCATCGTCTGAAACCAAGGTTGGACTTGTGGGACAAAGATAAGTCTTTCAAAATACGCAAGGGATAAGTGAGAAAGTTTGGCTTGCACAAGGCATTTTTTGACATTCCCACAAGTCTCAAATGTCCACAGCTTAAACACAAACAAAGCCAGTGGCGATTAAAAGAACTTTGACCCTATATTCTTCTTGCCTTTCATTTCAAAAATAAGAAGCCAGAAGTCCCCTATGGATGCTCACAGGCTCACCCAGAACCCTGGCTCATCTCTTCCAGGGGGATGAAACTCCCCTCTGGAGCCTGGCCTGACGGCCCAGGGCACATTGTGCTTGTTTTGGTGTCTGCAGTCCCAGCGGAGCAGTAAGTGCTGTCAGGAGTGTTGAACAAACGCCATGCCTGATTTTTCACTGGGCTCTTACGGGCCCAGAACAAAAGCCTGGATCCCAATCCACTGAAACTTTGGGGCATTTGAAATCTGGATCCAGATCTGAAGCTTGTGGCTGGACTTCCATCTCTAGGGTTTCAGTTAGGAGCTCAGTTCATAAACACTTCTGCCATGGCCTTTCTGCTTTACTCCGCCATGAATCAAAAGTTACTGCTATGAAATTGTTAGACCTGACCACCAGTGGGAATAAAACTGAGTTTACTCATATAACCAGCCATACCTTTTTTGCTCTTTTCATTTCTGGGTATAATACACAGTTAAGGACAGTGACTCATGTATGTGTCCATGGTGCACACAGCCCTGGGATAAAGCATGGCAGTGCAGTGGTAGGAGGAGGTGAAATTAAGCAGGACAGAGACTCAGCAGAAACACAGAAGTACGAAGTGCTCAGAAGCAGATGTAAAAATTCACCTGCCTCTTCTGCTAAACAACCAGCACCAGTGGAAGCACCCACTGCAGACTCCACTGCCTGTTAGAAGCCTGCACACATCCACCTCAAGATACTCTCGCTTGTGAGCTCCTCACTGAAAATTCAGCTCAAGAGCTTTGCTTGTCACTCAGAGCAGGAGGGAGTCACACGTTTGAGATTTCACCAGGCAAAGTGCTTCTGTGCTGTCAATGAAATAATAAACATTTTAACATAAATTAAGAAAAGCTGCCTATGGGCTTGTAATAGTAGAACTCCAAACCTGCACATCCTGGCTCCAAGCATATTGCTTTAAAAACTACTGCAAAGCTTTTTAGCTGCTCAGACACCATGGAGGAGAGAACCTGAACTGGAGGATGCTCCCCAATCTGCCACTAAACCACTGAGAAATGCTGAGCTCAGAGTACCAGCACACTGTCTCCTGGACCATGGAGAGCCCGATGGTGGATTGGCAATGGTTTCAGGAGGTGATGCTATCACCTTTCTTTCCTCCCCTGACTTTTTGCTGCTGGTGGTCCCATTTCTGTATTACAAATTCCCAAACATTGAGGACTCCCTTGCAGAAGGTCTAACAAGGACTTTATTCTTTGCTGATTAACCTTAAAACGGTATCATGCCACAAAAATAAAATCTGTTAGGTAGACACTTCCTACAGTTAATGTAACCAGCTTCTGACTTTCCTCTAGGATCTGATACACTCACTGCGTGCTTCGGTATGACTGTTAATTACCACAAGTGCAGAGTATTATTTTCTATTCACAGAAGGAAAAAGGCAAATGAGCTGATGGTGGGGGAAGCAATCAGATATAAGCCACCATCCACTTCATCAGCAAACTTTTCTCTAACCCTTTGCATATTCAGTGCTTTAGGGGTTAATAAAGTCTCTTAGAAAGCAAAAGGTTTCCATCTGTAATTGGATCCTTTGTATGTGCTTTCCGCCATAGGAATCAACTTAGCATTGACATTCTCGTAAAAATTTCCATTAGATTGAGGACTGAATGCCCACTAAGGCTCTGTGTGGTTTTGCAATTGATTCACTGAATGAAATCTTATCTAAAATCTTTTTATTTTATGATATTATGGGCACAGGGGAAAATAGTGATGTAAAAATTTTCACCGCTTAGTTAATGCACAGTGCCTCTTGGAAATGGCCTTCGGGTTACCTAAAAAGATTGCCATTTCTATTTCCCACTATTTTGTTTCATATTACCAGTAATTGAAAAATGTTTCATTTGTTACAAAGTTACATATTGACACTTTGAATTGAATTCAGAACCTTTATCTTTAATCTTCTTATTAGATAACTTCAGACAGCACTTCATGCTATCTGGGGGGTAGGGGGGGAGAAACATAGTTCATCAGTTTGCTCCTTTTTTTTTTTTTTTTTTTCAACAAGACATAGTTTTCACAAGATGTATGTAAAACTGTTCCTGTGCTTTAAAGATGTGAAGAGCAGTCTAGCCATGTAAGAGCTACAAATCAGACTTTATATCGCTGGTGTCACTGTAGTGGTGGTCCTCGCAGTGGCTCTCCAGAGAAAACACAGGGATAGGTCAGAATATCACTTACAAAAAAGTCAAATCTTTTACTTCTTTAAAATTTTGCCCAATCAAGAATGGGGAAAACTGAAGAGGAGGAACATTTTGTCTTTGCTTAAGATCTCCAGGCATATATGGATTAGCTACTACATCTTTTCCTTCTTTACATGCTATGAAGAATAATCTCCCAAAACAAATTCAGAAGCAGAAGCCAGAATGAAGGCTGAACTGAGGAATTATCAGAATTCTTTGCAAATATTTTTTATGTCCTCCCAGACATACAGATTGGTCATTCCCATCTGTCTACCGCAGCCTCAAAGAGAGCCATACACTTACACCATGTACTTACAGTGCACACAGCCATAATCTCATAAACAACCGCACAAACCCAGGAGAGAAGCATGTGGACAACACCTGCACACTCTCACCCTGCACACAAGTGCTCAGAGATATGCTAAATACAAGCACATGGCTTACACTTAAATATAGGCACTCAGACACAGCACATAGACACATGGTACACATGTGGTTCCTACCCACAAAGTACAT
This sequence comes from Tringa solitaria, assembly GCA_026413425.1. Lineage (NCBI taxonomy): Eukaryota > Metazoa > Chordata > Aves > Charadriiformes > Scolopacidae > Tringa > Tringa solitaria. Next base: position 10,354,416 of record JAOXJM010000005.1, on the reverse strand, counting down.
ATTTGAAACTAACAGGTTCATTTTCCTTTTCCCATTACTGGTGCTGGCTTGAGAACTTCTACTGTCCCAACAGTTGCAGTGTCCCTTGCTCCAAGCCATAAGACACTTGGGCCACAGAGCAACACCATGCAGATTTAACTGGGAGATCCCCACAATCTGCTCTTGTGCACATTGCAAAGCAGAGAACTAAATAATAATAAGTTTGTCTTTGGTTTCCTGCCTCTCATTTCAGTTGTGGAAGGTCCTTGCAATGCAGAAGAATAAAAATAATGCAATCTCTTGCCCTACTGCTAGAGGGAAGGCAACGCAGTGCTGGAGCAGCCAGGAGCAGTGTAAGACCGTACCAGCCTGGAAAGCTCTGCGCATCCCAGGATGTGGAACATGCCCCATCCCTGGTGCTGGAGGCAGTTGAAGGAACAAGAGCAGCCCTGAGCCATGTTTGTGATGTCTGCATGGTCCCTGCCTGCCCAAGATTCTTCACTTTCTACAATATATGGTTCTCTACACAACACTTAATAATTTTGAAATATCAATCCAGCATACCCTAGCAATATTGTCAACTTTCCAAGCATTTGTTTCAAGCTGAGCTGGCTGGTAATTTTGTAAACTGTTCTGAGAAAGTAATTTTCCTAATACTTTTTAGATAATGTTAAATTTTTCTTAAAAAATCCTCAGATTTCAAAATTAAAACGTATAGCTTTTTCTCTGAGTGCGATGCGTGTTCTACCCTTTCCTCTGCCTTCCCTCGCCTCTTCAGTGCAAAACCATGAGAAAGTTGAAGAACAAGATAACAGGAAAGAAAAGATACAAAAACAACCAAAATCAGAACCAAAACCATAATTTCAAAATCATTTTTCTTATTTTCATGTGTTTTCTACTGAAGATGCCAAAACCAGTTCTTTTTCACAAAACAATTTTTGAAGTAATATTAATGAAAGTAGTCATTTTTCCTAACAACCCACATCTGGCCTGGCTAATCCTGAAGGCACCTGACATTAGACGAGCCACGGGACCATTGGCTCAGCAGTGATATTTGTCATTTGTCCAGGAAGAAACCTCGAACTGGCAGAATTTTCATTCTCTGCATACGCGAACACACACAGTGTGACCACAGCCTGGAAACTCCCCAAGACGACAAATGAGCTGAATCCCAGATTTCATTTCAAAGCCAACCTCAGAATTTCCATGGTGCATTGAACCCTCCAGCCTTACATCCAGAAATCAATGAGGTGACACTGGCATAGAATAGAAATAATGTAGTGACGAAACAGAGCCCTAAAGTACTTAGCAATGACATTTTAAAAACAAAATACCATGCGAAGAAAACAAAAAAAAAAGAGAAGTCAAATTCCCTTTAATCTCCATGACCCTGTAGTGTCACAGTCTAATTAAACTCTCAGCCTTCTGCCGAGTTACAGCTACTCCCACTGAAAAAGGATGCCCTGTGATAGACATTATGAGCTGACCTCTCCCATCCCGACATCTGTATAACTGCCCTTAGTTCTAATGAATGCACGTGCTGGAAGAATGACGGGATTTCCTACAAGCTCAAATTCACCCCATAAACTGCAAAGCATTGCTAATGTTTCTGTCTGTCCTGCTAAAATCCCGTCCCTGGATCAGAAACGCAGAAGAAATGAGCTAGACCCCTCGACTGAAGTTTCTTGCAGTTCCCCTAATATAAATCTAATGCAGAAATAATGGCAATTTATAACCCAGACAGCCAGAAAGCAGTGAAATGAAGCAAGCGGCCAGTTTATAGCCTCAACAGTGCTTTTGAGACTGAAATCCAATTTCTGGCCCCAGAGGGTGGTTTTGGTAGAGCGATACCACCTTGCGCACATTCCTGCTATGCACCACTCCCACCCCCGGCACACAGACCTGTCAAGGCTCACACTGCGGACACAAAACTCTTTCCCTTGGTCATGGCCTCTTGCTCATCCATCTGAGCAAACTCATTGTGCATATTTACGGTGTGCTACCACTGCTGTCTCCTTTGCTGGGACACAGGAGACAGCCCAGCTGGTCACAGGCTGGTTACCCACCGGTTGCAGGGAGACGCTCGGGAGAACTGCCAGAGAGCAGAGCACCATGTTGCTAAAATTTCTGTCCCAGGCAGCAGCTTCATCCAGCACCCTCTCCCCTGTCACAGGAGCTGGAATGCTTGGGGACACGCTGTCACACAGCATGACACCGTCTCCCCTCTATCTCTACGTCTCCATGCAGTTTAAGTGCTCCGCAATATTACATTTTAACAGGACAGTAATACTAAGGAGCTTATGACTAGGTTGGCCATTTCTCTCATAAGGGGCCCCTTACCAATGAGGATTAAATGCTCACCTGGTCTTACCGCATATAATACAAACATGTAACAACCCTACTTGTTTCAGGCAGAAAAGAATAAATCTCAGATTTGTCCTTCTCTCACATATTTGCCGTTAACATTCCTATTCCTCTCTATTCTCATTTCACATCCAGACTGCCAACAGCAGACTTAGTGCTAGACACCATTCAAATACCTTGAATAGAAACTTTAGAAAGAATAAACAATAATAAAAATGTGTTAAAACACACCCCTACTTGCAGTAGAGATCCATAATCACAGACCACACAAAAGACCTTGCAATCCAATCTGAGAAAAAGGTGAAGAGATATTTCTCAGGTCACACAGACAGTCAAGGATGGACCAGAGATAGCAGGGCCCCCTCCAAGTCAGTCCTGCCACAACTACTTGCCCTCCCTGAGGCCAAGCTGCCTTTCCCAGGAGGTAAATACACCCAGCCAGCCCATGTTGCCCAACTATCAAAAACTCAAGCTCCCTGCACCTTTTGGAGGAAGAGCTAGTCTGTCTGCAAGCAAAGACAAGGGCAACAAGGCATCAAAGAGGAAGCAAGAGGGGAAGCTGGCTGGAGTGGTTGTATGCACAGATGGGACTGATGGGCACACCAAGTGGATCCCTATTGTATGAATATTTTTGAGTACAGACAGATTTTCAAAGCTGTTTTGGAGGCTCGAGCCCCAAGTCTCCAATTTAAAGTGAACCTCCACACCTGGCTTAGCAAAATGAACATGTGCTTCACAAGTAGGTGCTCCTGGCTTCCTTCTCTGTGCACGTCTTGGGGAAAGCGGGCACTAAGAAGGGCTGCAGAAGGAAACAACACCCCACAGCATCCAGCCAGGTCATCTTATTGCCTGGAGCAGAGCATCAGGATGGTGCCCTGTGGCTGGCAAGGTGGGAACCTGTAGCAAGAAAGCAACAAAGAGCAGCCAACTTCTGTGCTGGCACCACTTAAGGAAGAAGAGAACACGTGTCCACAGCCCACATTGCTCATGATTTACACCAACATGAATCAGATCAGAACCAGGCCCTTGCGCTTTGTTACGACAGTGAACACAACAGGGAGCGTAGCCTCTCCTCCTCAGGGTATATGCCTTCCCTACCCCTTTGTGGTACCAGCACAATAAATAATGCATTCCTGGACAAGGAGATCCAAGGAGGCTTCCATAAACAATTCAGGACTTCTCCTTTAAAAACCTCTGAAATATTTTCTTAATGGCTGAGCCATGTAAGTCATTAGGTTTCTGTCAGTGTGCTCAATACATATGTATGTGCCAGAGACCAGAATCCTGGTGGAGTCTGTACTGCAGGACATCTATAAAAGAAAATTACAGTTTAAGTGTCCAAAACAATGATCTGTGGGTGGTCCTCTGGTTAGCAGATGGGTTTCTACAGTGCACATATAGCTATTAGTAACAAACACCTCCTTGTTTTGTCTCAGGAGCCTCTGCATATGAAGAAGAGTTAGCACCCAGAGGATTCACTACCTACAGATTAGCAGTTTGTAGATCTTTTCTGTATAGACTGTGCAATGCTACCTGTGCAGGTCTAATAGCATTTTCACCCAAAATAGAGCTACTTGTAAAAGATTATCAGTATAAAATAATAAACAAAACATGACCCACTCTCTACTCTCACATGGCATTACATCTTCCAGGTGAAGATGTACCAGACCAGAACAAGTATGGTGAAAAAGGCAGTTAAAACTTCTTTTCCTTAGACATGGAGAAACCCATGCTGCCATTTAGATGTTGCCTGCTTGACTTACCAGCTTTGACCACAGACACAGTGCAGAGCCTCTTCTACCTAAGGTTTCTTTCAAAAAGGCCATGAAATATCACCTTGAACTTCCCAGTTTCAGTTTAACCTGAGCAATGCTGCTCTTCTGATTCAGAGCACATCCCAAGGAACAGTTGCATAAAGCACATTGACATGAAGAGAAACATAAGGGATGGGGACAGGGAAAAGACTGGCAGGGCATTCAGAAGCCTTTTAAACCAGATTTGCACCTGTAGAAATTGCATTGTGCAGCCATGCCCTGAGGGTAACCATGAGCCCTTGTCTTCCCACACCTGCAGGGAATCTGAAATTGGACTTCCCCACCTTGTTAACCAAAGTGGTAACTCAAAGCCTTCTCACAAGTGTTACGACTATCAGGAGCAGCTCAGTAATTTAGGAACACCATATACTAATTAGCTATTGGGATGAGTAGTGTTGTATGCACGCGTTAGGTTTAGTCCAGACTTTTGGAGAAACTAAAAAGTGAACAAAAGTGTGGCTCAGGATATGCCACTTCTCAGCAAACATCTGGGAGCTGTTAAGCGACAAGGTCAGGATAAGGGAAGACCTGCAGCCACAGGAGAGCATCAGCTTTAAGGAAGCCACTGTGACTCTTGGTCTCAGGCTCTGAGAGGGAAGACTCACCAGCAGCAAATGTAGTCATAGAAGAAAGTCAAACTTTGGGGTCCTGATTCCAGAGCCTGCCCCATGAGTGGGAAGAACCAAACTGAACCCTTCAGAAAGAGGAAAAAAGGGTGCTAAGGCAAGAAAGGGTGAGGGGGTGCAGGCAGTCTGGCCAGGGGGAGCAGATGCACAACTGGCAACATGACCAGGAGCAGAGTCATCTGTTACCCTCAGTTATTTCACCCTTGATCCCTCTGGCAGACACCCTTGGACCAGGAAAGGAGTTGGGAGGGATTAAGATGTAAAGGTGTACTCTTAGGAGAGATGAGCTGAGGTTGTCTAAGGCAGGCGAAGGCGGTGTCTATGGAGCAGATGGCCGGACGGCAGAGGGACACCCGCTCCCCGCGAGCGAGCGAGCTCAGGTTGCAGCAATGGGCTGGCCATCACCAGCACCGTGCTCGGCAGGGGCTGATGGATAAGCTGAAATACAGGATAAATTAGTCTCCACTGAGCTCTCTGTCGTGCTAGACAGACCGCTACCAGCATCTGCATGGTTAACTGCCTACATTACGCTGCCAGCTCTGCTGTTACTGCCGTACAGACATGCTTACACCAGAAAAAAAAATCACTAGGCAGTGCAAAGAGTAACAAAGAGTTTGGTGCAGAAGGCCTGATAATCCCTTGAGAAAGCACTGCTGGTTTATAGCTCTTACCTAATAGTGTGATGGCTTGAATAGATCACCTCTGGCTGACTCATCAAGAGCCGATCATCTCCAGATCCAGGAGCTGACTGTACCATATCACCTTTCTGACCATAATTACACATTAAAGAGAATATAGTGGAAGGTATTTTGCAAAAGCTTGAAAAAATCAATGGGCTGACAGGCTTCTGGAGGAAGTGGAGCTGCCTGCCTGTGAAGGCTCACACCTGCCAGGGAAAGCCAGGGGGGAGGGAGAAGGCTTTAACCCACACATGCTTCCAGCTCTGTGGCCAACAAGCGGCCACAGCGTCCCCCAAATCCACTACGCACCTGGATACAGCCCAGACTTTCCTGTATGTGAACAGCAATCACCAATGATGAGAAGACAGTGCAGAGAAAGACCAAGCAGTGTCGTTTTGCATTTCCAAAAAGAAATGTTGTCTTTCACGGGGCTTTCAAAAATTCAGCTGAAATGACAAATGGGCCTCTTGAAACTTTCTTTTCTGCCTCCATAGTTCTTTGAAGGTTGAAAATTAACTGAATCTAGTGTATAGTTCACAGTACGGATTATCAGAGATTACTCTGTCTCTCTTGGCTTTAATCATCAATTTGGCCATGAGAATCATTGTTGGAATGGGACATTTTGGCCAAAAAAGTACTGAAATGGTGAATGTTCTAAAACACTCGCTCCAAAGTGAATCAGTTCATAAGCACTACCAGGGCACACGACATCTCATCCTGCACAGCATTTCTTAAATTTTCCTTCTGGGAGTAAATCCTAGAAGATGTCACCAGTCAGCTCTGAGAAGTGGCAGTGTCATTAGCATGTTGCTTTAATTGTATTTTAAATATTATATTAAAAAATTTTTTGTACATTTCCTAAGAAGAATCTTCTTTCACGAGGTGTCCCAAGTCTCATGTCAACTTACTGTGGCTCAGATGTGTATGTGAAATCCAATTAGCACATTCCAAACTTCATTTCCACTGAAACACAATCAATTGTAACTTATTTTCAAATCACGCTACTTTCTCTAATTGTTAGCTCCAGCCTCTGCTGAATAGGTGGTTAAGCAAATTATTCCATCTCACATATGAAAATTGTGCTATTTATGCTGGCAGCTTTCATGGTTACTGATGAGGTTTCTTGAGATAATGAAATAATGAAAACACAAAACAGATTTACCTTTCTTAATAAGGAAAAAGATAATGAACTAAAATTAAAATTGAAACTCTCACTATACACAGTTACTGTAATATTGTTTCTGTTTTAAATTAATGCCTGTACTTTTTTATTTTATTTTTTACATGCCAGTGACAAATCTAGTTAAAAATCCACTTCAACCGAGGCATTGTAA
>JAOXJM010000005.1:10293967-10347609 GCA_026413425.1 Tringa solitaria | reverse complement strand
TTACTTTATTGCATTTTTTATAATAGGATTATGGGACATACAGTTTTGGTGACTTTTCTCTTCCGTGTGATTAGGTACACATGAAAGGGCAACACTTTGACTAGACTCTGTGCCAGGCGTCAGGGAAACCTGTCATTGAAAGGGAACAGGGAGGATGGACGAAGGTGGCTTTTGGCCACCTTTGCATCCTTTTATCTGTGCTCTGATGCTGGGCTGGCACCTTCCTGGTGCAAATCTGCTAAGACTTGCATTGCTGGAGCCCTGCAAAGCAAGTCAGGCTCCTTGCTTGCCCGCTGCCCTGCTCTGCTTCCCAGCCTCTGCTGGTGACAGGGCTCATGAGGAAGCTTTGCCAAGGAGAAAACACAGCCATATTGTGCTTAAAATGCCCATCCTCTCACCCCAGGGGCAAAGAGGGGAGGAAACTTCAATGTGCTTGTGTCATGTGTCTGGCAAAGGCTTCTTGCCTCTTCTAGTGTGCACATGCTGAGTTTGAAACCATCTAGCAGTGGTTTTTTGCTCATTCACCCATGGACCCATGGGGAGGCTGAGGACTGGGTCTGTGAGACTCCAGCTAACGCTCAGCCTGTGCTTGATGCCACACTGGGTTGAGCCAGGAAGGAAGGAGCTTGGCCACAGCCACATGGGCTGTAACAGGAGATAACCCCCTGGCACCACTTCAGCACTGGGAGCCTACAGGTATGCATTCCCATGTTCTTTAAATATGTATTTCTAGAGCTGAGAGCCACCAGTTTTCAGTGTAGGGTTATCTTGGCTGGGAATGCAAAATCTGAGAAATTCAGTGCGAGGCAACTGTCAGGACACATTGATGTATGCTGCATGTGTCCATGCGAGCAGGATCCTGAAAGCATTCCTCAAACTCCTCTCAAAGTCAGTGAAGTTTGCTGGAGGAAGGACAACGAAGAGGAACAACAGCAGAACCTAGTGCTGAGGGACCTGGGTGCTCCCAGCGCTGCCACCTCACCATAGTGTCTCTTCTTTGCTCTATTAGCAAATCGCTGCAAAAGCCCCCTCTCTCACTGAGCTCTCAGCTCACCCATCTCTTCCCTATGCTGCAGCACCCAGTTTTATCCTTAAACACAAAACAATTATACATTTCTGTCAATAAATACCATGCCATAAATTAGCTGGCTTGCTGGCTTTCTGCCTGCCACTGGGGGAGGAAATGGCCCCATAAATATTTGTGCAAGACATCAATAAATTTGAAGTGTTGACTCGAGTACTCAGCTTCCCTATCTGCAACCTGGAGCAGAGCTTCCGGAGTTCACATGTTTCTGCCGTGAAAGGCCAGTGCTGGAGGCTAGCGATATCCCCAAGATGCTGAAACTGGAGATGGAGAGGGAAAACCCTTATAAACCCCTTTTGCAAGGTCCCTTCATGTTACTAATCCAGGTGGAAAAGGTCCTCGAAATTCAGACAGGGAAGGTTTTAGGAAGGAAAATGTTCCTTTGGCCCATTGCTGCTCTTCTTTTTTTTTTTTCCCAATTCTTTCGATTTATTAATTTGTACTTGTCCTCACTAGAAAAACACCATTGCTGTAGACCTTCATGTGTCCAGACAGTTGGACAACTCCCTCCGGCAAAGCTGCTTTAGGCTGTGCACAAGAAACAGAGGAAGATGGGCCAACATGATCCTGCTTTGTGCTATACAGCCTCAGGACAAAGGGACATCAGTGTCAGGAGCCCCCCATGTGCCTCTGGGATCAGTGCCATTCAATCTGGGTTAAAAATATTCTTTTGAGCTGACTCTACTTTCATAGTGTTTGAATGGCATCACTTCAAACTGGAGGCTGTTTTGCTGGCATTGCAGTATTATTCCCTGTCTAGGCACATTTAGAAGCTTTTTGATTTCAGTACCGACTTCCCCAGGTTTGCAATCTGTCTTTTGGGAAGAATAACTTCATTCTGTAATGCTCACACACTTACATTAGTGCTGGATCCTCTTCTCCAGCTGAACACAGTTTTCACCAAGAGCAGAAAAGGTGACCCAGTCATTACATGCTTTTTCCTGCTGCTTTGTGTCGATGTGTGTATGTACACATACGGACCAATCCAGGGAGCGTGCCCTGGGGAACAGCTCCGCTCCATCCTCGGGAGATGGTCCAAGTGGTTTACTGAGTCTTTCACTTCTTGTAAATCAAATATTTGGGAGTCTTGTCTAACAGTGCTCTCTTGGTACTTCTGTAAAATCTAAGAACAAGGGGAAACAAAAGCCCGAGTCTCTAGGGAGAAGAGGTGAGGGTCCGGAGGTTCCCCTGGCTCTGCGTGGGCCCCTCTCCTCTACCCCCGAAAATGAGCAGCAGTCAACGCACCGTTCCAATGGAGCAACAGTGATTGCAAAGACAAAAAGGCTTGCTTTTGTTCCTATACAGGCAACAAACTCTCCTAGTTCTCAGTCTAAGGAGGCCTCAAGTTGTGAAAACTAATTAGAAATAATTGTGGATAAAGCGTATTCGCACAACTTGGACTACAGGGTGAAGCAGATACACTAGGAAGTTACTCTCTCTGCCTCGCTTTCCCCGCTGCTCTCAGCTCACTGTCTAGACTCAGCTCTCCCGGGAAGAAAGAAGGCGAGAAGGCTCAAGAAAAAAAAAGAAATAATGAAACTCAAGCTAGCAATTGTCAGATTTGTGATAATGCTAAATTCCATAATTATTATCCAGGCTACTCAGGAAACCATTTTACAAGGCTTAGTAGACATCTGGGAGTGAAGGAAAAGAGATATTTATTAAGCCACTCATGTTTCCAGGTTTGCTAAAACAATTGCTTTATCTCTTAATTTCCTATGTATTAAGACACGGTTGCTGAAACACTGACCTGGAGACACTCCCCATCAGCACCCCATGGCATCAGGGACCACAGGTTAGCAGTGGCACAGCACAGACTTCATTTCAAGACATGGTTTGCTAGCGTCCAGGGTGGTCCATGGACCGATCTGCTCCCCAGGGTGCCACGGTGCTGAACACCAGCTCCCACCGGCGCTGCTCCCGGCAGCACTCCTGCGCTCCCCAGCCAACAGAAAATTCCTCTGCAACAGGGGCTCCGGGTACTCTCTGGCTCTGTGGTCATGGATTGTTCACGGTTCGGTGTTCTCCCCAGTCCGGCCTGGCATCCCCGGCTTCCCCACTGGAATTTGCCATTTCACTGCAGCCAGGAGCTCGACATCATGTTCCCCCTTCCCTGTTGGGACCTGGCTGCAGATTATTCTTTCCGTGTTGTTTTCAACACAAGAAAGAGCATTTTTTTCCCACCCTGCTGCCCATAGAAGAGGAAACCAGGAAGCAGGACAAGAATTCTTCTATGTTTGGGGGGGTCTTTTTGTTATTTTGCACCAGGGGACAAGGGCTGGCATGCAGTAATTGGGCTTGTTCCCCAAGTTGTGTTTCATGAAAGGAACATTTTAGAGAAAAGACAAAGCGCTGCTAGGGAACTGAGACCCCTGAAGAGGCTGTATAGCTGCTCGTTGCATAGACGTGCATACATCTGTTGGGTTCCCAGCTGGGGTCTCACCATCAGTAACCTCACTCTCAGCATTTGCCTGCCTTCATCAGCAAGAGCTTCAAGTTCAACCCCACCAGTCAGTCCTCCTGGCTATTGGAACATGAATCTTTATCACCCTTGCCTACATAAATGTTACAACAAATTGGAAAGCTGCATTGAAATTATGACTATAATAAAGTCAACCTAATACAACTACTGAAAAGTGGCTGCAGGAAAGAGGGACGAGTGAGAACTCCCAAAAATCATTTGCCTTAAATCTGCAAACAGCCATCAGGCACCATCAAACTATTCAGAGAAGATGGCATTTGTTTTGTTTACTATCACATCTGCTCATCCTAGTTACTCATCTACTATGTTCCTTACACGGGTTTTCTTTCTCGTTAAACATTCTTATTTTGTTATCTTAAGAAAAGAAACATTGAAGAACACTAAAATTAATGTATAGAGGGGAGAATTGCTGACTGAGAGGACTTCTGCTGACAACATTATGCACAAAAGTTATTTTTCAAAGGGAAAAATTTATGCTACACTTCCTTGACCATCAGAGATCACCCACTTGAAAGAGAATTCTTTCAGCCGAGCTGATGGGAAAGCCTCTCCTTATCCTCTGCTTGGAGGAGATACTGGCACCGCACCTGCAGCATCTTTCTGAAGTTCACAACTTGGAGCCCAGCGCCAGACCACAGAAAAAAACAGAAAAGGGCAAGAAAAGCCAGAGATTATGTCTAACTATCTTGACTCACTAGGGCTCCTATTCTCAATTCGCAGTGACCTTTAGAGCCGTAGAGCTGATACTGAGCAAACAATACGGCTCCATCCTCTTTGGGAAGCCCCCGCTCCTGCCCTCTACCCACCCCCGAGCGCTTTGCTGGGCGCTGCCAGCCCCACACACCGCACGGCCCGGCTGGAGGAGCAGGGATGACGCACCAAGTCATTTTGATTTGTGGCGTCTCCCCAAGTAGGATGTGCAAAATAAAGACAGATGGTAATGGATAAACTCCAGCGACTGTGAAGCTGCCATTAGCAATAGCTCTCACACTGTGCAGAGCGCCCTCGAATGAACTTCCCTGTGGCCCAAAGTCCCTGGTGATATACACATATACTGCAGCTCATCTTTTAGTGAGAACTTCTGTGCCTTTTACCATTTTGCCACCTCATTTTGCTTTTTTTAACATTTTATTTCAGTCTTCTGATCTTCGTCTTAAAAGCCACCATTTTCACATGGCTGTTCCTGCAGCCAGCCTGTCCAAGTTAATGGTGGCACCTTGGCAAAGCAAGGAGACCTTTCACCTTCAGGGTCTACATGGGAAACCTCCTGCCAACTCAAGGCTTCAAAATGTCCTGGAAGACACAATATTTTTCATGTGTTCCCGTCACCAATCTAATTCCTTTAAACTCTTCTCTTCTGGGATTTTTGCAGGGTTCCCAAATCGTGCTGAACCTCAGCAGAAGGACCCAGGTGATAATCCAGGTACATTTCTGCCAGGGGGGCAGTCTGGCTTCTCTCTTCATTCTTCACGTTACATCCAAGTTCAGACACCTGAAGTCTGCAGCTGACCTGTGTGTTATTTCATCCAAACTAAATGCAGGCACATTAGTGTTTTCTGATATGCTTTTCCTCGAGTATATCAATAGAAATAGATTGCTGATGGTCTTTTCTAGAAATGAAAATAAGCAGCGAAGAATAATAAAAAAGCAAAAACCATTCTGGGGCAGCATGTTCATAAGGCACCTCTGTGGTTTTGGAGACTACCTCCCATTTTCAAAAGTGATTTTTTTCCACCGTGGATTCGGGTCAGTTTTGAAGAAGAATCCCACCTCACTTACCCGCTTTTGCAATTGCTCCCTTTGGCTTTCAAAGGTCGGCTCGCTCTGCCTCCTGCACCGTGCTGCTGCCTGCAGACAGCCAGAGCCAGCTGAAAAGTCACTGCTGAATGCATTGTTCACAAGCAGCATTTGCTGGTGGGTTTATGCTATGAGCACAGATCTATTTTATCTTCCAGTAAATTGGTTCCCCAGTTGGCAAAGTCCACACCGTGTGGTAGCACAGGTATGCGGCACGAGGAAAGCTGTGGGGCAGTTTCATGTAAATTATAAAATCTGAGCCTTTTATGAAAAAAATATGAAAATGAATGGCACAATATGCACAATAACCTTTGCGGGGTCTAGTCTGATTATTATTAGCATGGAAGACATGATAAAGGAAATCCCACACATCTTTTTCATAGTCCAACTGAGAACAAACTAGGTCTCCCCAAGCCAGCTCCCCAGTTCACTGGAGGCTCAGTTAAAGCCTTTAGTAGTCTTAATAGCAGATTTCCAAGCCACTCCAGTGAAAGCAGAGAATTTTCTCATATGTGCAAACATACCTGATGATTGGCATAATCCCAACGAACACACATTAGGTCAGTTAAAATATTCCAGTGTATTGACATTAATTCTACAGCTCAGGCCCAAGATCATGTTCTCATTTGTCTGAATAACAGAGCATTTAAATATTTAGTTCAAATATAAAGACTTTCAGCTTATATACAGGGAGGGGGAAGGGGATAAATCCAGGGAACAAAAGTTTTCCTTGTAGCATGCACTGTGCTGATTTCCAAACCTTGGCAGCCCCGAGCACGACACAGCAATGGCAAAAGTCTGGCCAAGACAAATCTATAAAATTTGCACTGTACGTATACCCCCCCCATGCATGAAGGTCTAATAAGCCCAGATACTTTCTACGTCTCCGAACAGTCGAGCTGCAGAGGTTTCCCCACGGATCCGAGCAGGGCCAGGAGCATGGAGACTTTATTATGTAACAACCCACATTATTTAGTGAAAATCTGGAATACGCTTTATTAGTTGGGCCTTTGTTTGGCCAGGAAATACCTCCAGACAAATGTGATGACACAGGCATTTTTAATTTGCCACTTCACATTCATAGCAAATTAGGTGATTTTACTTGTTATTCCTTCCATTAAAAACGACAGGCTGCAAGGTTAGCAGTTTCCCTCAGAAGCTCTCGATGACATTACAGACACACATAGAAAGCACGAGCACATCAGAATGAATTAAGATCACCTCCCTTGCCTATAATCCGAAACACTCCATGTGGTCTCTCTCAGCGTCAGCCCCAAATGCCAATGTGCTGGAGCACCATGTGCAAGTGGTTGGAGGTAAGGGAAGGGAGAGGTCAAATTCTGTGTGCTCCGTACGATCAAATTTGTGGTATAAACCCAACAATTACCAGCGAAGCGGTGAGTGAAAAACAAACGTCCTATCTATTACCCAATTTTAAATGCCAATGCGATGCCCCCAGGACTTTCAGTCCTCAGTTATTTTTTTGACATATTTGGTAATGTGTCAAGTCCTAGTACCTGCTCTCAAATGAAGTTGTTGTTTTTTTCTGTTTGTGAGCTCAAAGTCATTTTCATTTCAGAACAGACTTAGAGCAAGGCCAGCTAGGCTGCTGCTGAAGTACAATTTGAGGATGTATTCCTCTGTGAATGACACTTCTGCTTAGGATAAATAGGAAAAAATGTAGCAGAAATTATTTTAAGTGCAAAATATTTAATCTTGACTGAATATCACTGAAGCAGCTCAATGTAGACCCAAAGGAGATACTGATGAAGAAAAAAAAAGGGGAGGGGGGGAGGAAAACAATCCTAGCTTTCTGTACAGTGAGGATTAGGAACTGAAATGTGGCCAGCATAGAAACCTGCACTTTTGCTGGACTTCAGATAAAAAAAAAATTACAGATTATGTAGGGCTGGGTAATAAAAGAGGTAGCCATGGTGAGTCTGCAACTGCAGGTTTTTTGGCTGGAGGTTTAATGAATGAGGCTGAAGGTCTGCCAAACGGTGCTGAGCGAGACTGACGCAGCTCCTGGGGTTTGCTTAAAGAGGGGAAGCATCAGTGGAGGTCTGCAGGCTGGCCATGGCAAGTGGGTGGGAGTTTTATGGAGGACCTGCTGCTCGATCCATTAGCAGCTTGGGACACCTCACCTGCGCACCGACATCTTCTCAGGGAGCACCAGAGTTACGGCTGTTTGTGTAGGCTGGAGGACACTGTGCGGTCCTCCCTCGGTTGCACATAGCTATTTTATGGGCAGGCAATGAGATACGGCTGGGATTTTGAGGAATAGCAGGTGTGTGTTGGAGAAACCGATTTCCATGTCAGGAAAGACTCCTGTGCTTGTCCCTTAGCCCGGCTGGCTGGGTGGGCGTCTGCTGGCCACCAGTGTCCCCAGGAGAGCACAAGCGCTCATCCAACTGGTCAACTGAGCCAAATGCCACCAATGTGCTTTGGTGTGATGGTGTAGGGAGCAAGCGAGGAGGAGGAGGGCAGACTCCACATGGAAGTTGTCTCCCATGGCCAGGAGCTGCAGACTTACGTCTCTTCCTACCTCCTAAGTGGGCTCAAAGTCTGTGTATGACCTTTTTCCACAAGCTGCTCTGAAGTTAGGCACCTAAAACTGTCTGTGAAACTCAGGCTTCAATGCACAAGGAATAATCAGGCTGCTCTCTACAAAGGTACTTTTGAGAAGTATTTCAGCAGTCACTTTTGTGTATGTTTTCACACAATAGCTTTGTATGCTGTTATGGCAAACAACCCAGTGTGGGACTGGGCAGAGGTGAAAAATTAGAGAGCGCCTTTTTCCTTCAAGATCAAGTGAATTTGGCCTGTGTCTGTAACCACTACACGCAGTTTCCAGGTGCTGGATGCTCACTGGCCTTAGCAAGCAAAATACCTTTTCATAATTCATTCCCATCCCAAAAAGACAATCCCAAAACGAAAACATCATCTCAGTAGCAAGACACACTTCCTCAGAAGCCACCTCAGCAGATGAGACAGGGGTGTTTGCAGATACCTATTTTCAGCTCTCAGAGGTACAGAGTCCGCAGGTCAGCAAGGTGTGAGCCCAGCACTTGCTCCTCTTGCTTCTCCTAGATGAGATTGAAATGCAGGAAATCCCATTCTTGTATTTTTTTCCAGCTTCAGATGAATAACCTTTCTTTATAAAGCAAGAAGAAGCGCCAGATGTATTTTCAGACATATCTGTCCTGCTACTGCCATGCCTCACCCTCCTGCCACCTCCGCTCTGCTCACCAGCATGCAGTAAACACTCTCTGTTGACACTGTCTGCCCTGCAGTGTTTTAAGCCTATGTATAATTGCTGAGAAACCCTCTCTATCTAAGAGTCAGAGGAGACTCTTTCTTTGTGTTGCTTTTTGCTCAGAAGGGGCTGAAGCAGCAATCTTGACTTAAAGGCTGACTCTGATTGGAAAATAAACAACTATAAAGTACAATAAATCCCATTGAAGAGTCCAGTCAAAACATCCCAATGAACAGCTAATGCTCTACTAACCAAATCCAGATGTCACTGCCTTGTCTGGCACTAATTGGTTGACTGGAGACTAAGTAACTGTGTAACCTGAAGGAAATCTCTACTGCTTGCACTTGGGATGAGTTGCTAAGGCAGAAAATGGTTTGGTTTTGTTGTGTTTGTTAATTTCCTAACTACAGAGAAGTCGCAGGCACCTGCACTCATTAGGACCTCTGCTAACATCCCTCCTCTGGTAGGACACGCTCCTATTTTAGGCACCTTAAGGCACCTCACAGAAAGTTTCTCAAGAGCATGAAGCTGCCTTTGACATCTGATGTTCCTTCACTCCCAAACATTTCTGGGTTTATTTGTTTAACCGAAGGACATGCCCTAGCAGATTGCAGCTAAGTTCTTAGATAAAGGTAGTTGCAAATTCCAGCTGGAAGTGTTTGAAACACCAAAGAAACCACCAAAGAAAGGAATTGCTTTCAAATATAATTAAAAAAATAAGGTCAGAAGGCTGAAGATGGGTTTGAGAATAGAAAGTTGATTTCTAAAAATAAGATTAGTCTGGAGCACCCTAATTCCTACAGCCTGGAAATTCCTGCCAGCACAACTCTGCTTTGGCAGAGGACACACAGAGTGGCTAACCAGGATTTTTCAGTGATTTTTTAAGGTATATTTGACAGCATCATATTATATATTAATATTTCAGAAACAATTCTCCATAATACTGCAAAGTAATGTGTGTGCCTGGAAGGGTCTTCTTTATTTTACCAGAATAATTCCTACTGCCATGAATCTGCACACATTTAAGTTGTTTAACTTCAAGTAAAGACGTATCATTGGCGCTTCAGAAGCTTCCATGACATTAAGAACTGCTATTCATATTTTATTCTTGGGGGTCTAGTCATATCCCAAGCACATAGAAGGACATTCCATAAAAGACCTTCCTAGAAAGCTAGTTTATGAGATTCTGTTAAAAAAATTTCCTTACCATTTTACAGCTTGTATCCTGACCCTCAAGTGTCCAAGCCATTTTTTCAGTGAAGCAGTGTAGAGTGTAACATCTGTCTGGACACATCCAGCCATATCTTTCACTCATGATCTGCAAGTGGATAACACAGGATTTGAAATATAGTAGACAGTTGTGCAAAGAATGAGCAATGAAAATTATATCCAGCCTTTAATCCCGGGGATTCTGGGCTGAGCTCAGCCTCCGTGGATATACATATCCACTCCACATTTAGTTCCACATACTCAAAAACTGGACATTCCCCTAAAAGAGTCACATGGGAGCAAAAGTGGGATTAAGTAGCTTTCTCTCCATATTTTGTTATTAGTATTACACATGTAACATGCAGTCACATAAGCAACTGTGCTGCACTATCATCAGAAAAGAAACTAATTTCTTCCAAGATACCAGGCTTCACATTTCATGTATCATCTTTATTTTGTTCTTGGCCTTGAGAGAGAAGGGATAGAAGAGAAGCAGGACATTATTCATACACCATACATGTGGAATCAGAAAAATTTTGATAAATCCTCCTTCAAGTCTGACTGAAGGACTATTTCCTGCCAACAGGACTCAACACAAAACCAGCTCCTTCACCAAACTTCTTCCTTGCTTTTAAAACTGCCAGAAGTTGACCTGGCCTTGACAATGGTGATACAATGGAGGATTTCTCTCCTGTGGATGTTGGATATATATAAACATAAATAAAAATATCATCTTGCCGGTACAAAGTGGCACCTGTTAGCAACCTCACAAAAAGGCCAAGGACAAAGCAGGGTCCTCTAACGAACATCTCCTCTACCTGTTTTTTAATGTCAGCTCCTGAAGATCTCAGGCTGGTATCTCTCACAACCAGGAATTAGATGTGAAGCTTAAATATCAACAGGAATGTTTACAATGTATTATGTGTGAAAGTACTGATTTAAATAGACCAGTATTGAACGTCTCACCCTAGACGAAAGAATTAAACTTTCTATTCAATTTTATCTCAAAAGCTCCTACAAAGAAATTGTGGGATGTTAGGAAGAAAACATCTGTAGGAGTTAAATTTTTGTTTCCATTGAGCTGAGTTAACTAGAAAAAATTGATACATTCTGAAACAGTTTTTTTTATAGCAGTGCAGACCATCAGTGCTTACTGCCATTTAACATTAAATATCTCTCTTTATCACTACCCACTTTAGAGCACTTAAACATATCTTTAAAAACCAGCCTTTGACTTAGGCAGCAAAGTTGACTGTTAAAAGAAACTGTTAACATTCAGCTGAGTGGCATGTGGAAGAAAACTGGCAAAGTAAACTCAAGGGTTAATGAAAGTAAATGAGATAATCCTCATTGATCCCCCATAATCCCCACGGTCTGAGTGCAACTGTCAATCACTGGGAGAGACTTTTTTCTAATCTATCCCTCTGTGAATAGGTCATTCCAAACTGAATATACTTTATATACAGACATATATTCAAACATACACACACATGCTGAATTTATAACAAAAATCTTAGCAGGGTGAATTCCAAAATGAAGGGGAAAATAAAGCATAGTTAAAAGTATGGTGTGTAAATTTAACAAATAGGAAATTTCTTTTACTAGTTGAAATATGTTGAAGCTGTCTGTTCATACTAACTCATTGCTTCCCACGTAAGCTGGTAGCAAGTAATGAATTTCTTAAATGACTCCTCTGTAAAGGAAGAAAGACTGTTCCCATAAAATTAAAACTCACTGTTTAACAGATTGACCTCACCAAAAAATGGTCTGGAACATAAAGGAAATTATTTCAATCCTTTTCAAAGAACTACTGACATGCAAGAAATGCATTCAATCAAATGATGGCATATCTGAGGCTTATAGGACCCCAGCATGGTGCATTCTCTTCCAAGAACTAGACTGGACTCACAGGTGGCATGAGGCATCAGTCTCTTTCCTCAACTCCTGTTTCACTTTGGTCCTCAGCTACCTGAGCAGTGCTGTGCTCTCCCTGCACCGGCACAACCAGGGAGGGATGCACATGGACAGGCACTGTTTGTGCACTTCCACGGCTGGGGAAGAACCTGGCTCAGGAGGCAGCATCATCCAGTGAAGTGAACACATCTGGATTACAAGGGCATCAGCTCCATAGTCCAGACTTTATCACAAAAGTTCAGCTCTAAACTCATGCTTGATTTTGTGAGAAGTTCGTTCAAGATGCCCAGTGCATAGAGACACTGTTATTTACAACATTTATTATTACAACCTGCTTATTCTGAAAAATTCCCATCTAATATTTTGCGTCTGGAATTCTTGATATCATATACCAGGCACTTAGGAACAGGGTTTAGTGGTGGACTTGGCAGTGTTAGGTTTACAGATGGACCTGAGGATCTTAAGAGTCTTTTCCAACCTAAATGATCCTATGCTTCTGTATTATAGCAATCACTTGCAGAGAAAGTCCATAGGATTTAAGAGAAAGACAATCTTTCTACAGAGCACTCAGACCCACCTGTAATAATGTTATGGTATGCCGCAGCGGAAAAGGAAATTGTCTGTTAAAGGTTTGGGATAGAAATGCTTCACACCGCCCAAAGATACCTCTTAATAACCCAGTGCAACAGCTATTTTCCTCCTGTAAACATTCAGAGCAAACTTTGCTGCCTAAGCCACCACTTCTAACCTGAGGCTGAGTTGGAACTAAATGCCCCACTCTCAGGTTTAAAGAAAAACCAGCCTGGTAGCCATTTGGCCTGCAGCCAGGATTAAAGTGTTAACTCCTTGTCTGTCAACCTGTCACTTAAACATTTAGCAAACTACTGACCACTTCTATTAAAAGACCATTAAACCAGGATTAAGCTTTTCCAGGGTTAAGCTGATGTAAAAATGCAAGGAATGTCACACCAAGGGCAGCTCATTTTATTTGTTTTGTAAACAGGCAGAAGATGGAGGATAAAATGTTACATGTTTATTAAATATGGGGATATACCCCTGCTTGACTTTTTCCCTTCTTTCAGCTTCCTAAGGCCAGATCCCATTACTCAGAGCTCTGATAGCTGCAGAGCATCGCACACTGAACACGGAAGCCTCCAACTGCCCTAAAACCAGCATCGGCTGCTTTATAGCAGCTCAGCACCGCTCTGAGGGGAGGGGTATGCAATACGGGGTCCAGCCATAGTGCGGGGGGAAGACTGTGGCTATAAACCCAGCACTTGGTTAATATGTCATGTCATAAGCAGAGATCAATTGTTAAAAAAAGGGTAGTCTCCTCAAAAGCAAGAGCCTGTTTTGAGCAGTCTGTGAATTTATTTTGTAGCAGTGCTTGCAGCCAAAGACGGGAGGTGTGTGCACAGGCAGGGCACGGGGGCTGCTGCTCCTTTCAGATTGTTTTGTTATCTCAAGAGAAATAAGTTCTATAAGAAAAAGCACAAAGCTCTACAAATCTTCATTTCATCAACTAGGAGAGAGTATTACTTCTGAAAATGGTCAAAGGAAGATAAAAACGACTCATAAATGGAGCATACTGTCCCATTTTTATCTCTTTCAGTTCCCAGCAATTCAGTGGTGGATCACCTAAGAACAAAATCCTGGAAGACACCACCAGAGACAGTCTGCACTCACAGTCAATATAGGCTGTCCACCCTTTCTGTCTCTGATGCCTGGGCTCACATGATGCTGTTGTAGGCGCTGGGTTACTACATCTGGGTCAACACACACACCCCCACACACAGGCAGATAATACCAGAAAGCAACTTTTGGATTGTGTAGTTCTAGTTGATCTATAGATGATGCTTTCTTGAGAAATACATATACTCGTAAGAGCTACCCACAGACAACATTAGAGCTAAATAACCAGGTCTATAGATAACTAAAAACTCAAAACCTTAACAAGGAGAATTAGGAAGGTGATACCAATGCTAGCTATCCTTGCTGACTACTGTGATCAATATGTCTTCCTTTTGACTTAACACTATTTAATGCTCTGATTTTCATATGGTTCTAGATGTAAAAGAAATAAAGAAGTCTACCAAGGGGTACCAAGCACCTCAGCAGAAGTTCCTCCAGCTTAGTTCACCAGGTGTTGTTGATGGCCTGATCTGCTTTGGGTGTTTGTCTGTGCCACCTAACTAGTTATGAATAAAAACCCGCTGGCCATCTGCACATCAGTGCAAAGACATGACTCACAGAACTGTTGCTCTCTACATTTATTAGCTTCTATTTTTCAAAATATAAGCCCTTGAGCAATTCTGCCTACATAAAGGCCACAGAATTGGCCATTCCCAAGCAGGGAGGTGTATACATTTAATGAGATTCCTCCCCTTCCCCTTAGCCCTCCACGCTTCTCTAGCCTGTTATCTATATTAAATATAATTTTGCTTTCAGGAAGTATCTATGATACTTCCATCTGAAGCAAGGCTTCCAGTATTTACAGATATCAAAGAACTGGTCTTAATTTCATCTGATACTTTAAAAAGCCTTTTATTCTAAAATAAATTATTGAAATGTGGTATTGGTAAAATGGGTTGCTCCAGTAATGGATTTACTGTGATGGTGCAATCAATTTCAGAGATTGGATTTCAGGATAGAAACTATTCATCACTTTCCATGTCAATGCAAGGTTTACCTTCACACTGCGGTCACCCACGGTAGCTTATGGGCAGCTACAAGGGCAGAGGAGGATCTACCAGAGGAAAACTCTTTCTGTCACTTTTTTTTTTTCATTGTTGCTGAGGTCAGAGCCTCAGGAGTTTGCACAGTTACAGCAGCTCCACAGCATCCCAGGAGATGCAGAGGGACTCATCCCTATGCAATAGCAGGCATGCTTACCCTCTTTGTCATCATGCAAATGCAGGCTTTCTTCTATGTTTTCCCTCTTCTCTGTCTTATTTCAGGTTCATCAGAGCTTTTCAGGGGTAGAGACTGCAATGGTTTTAATAAGAATGAGGAGAGACCTTGGAGTGGTACAACTTCTTCCCATCCCCTAACATAAAGCACCCAGTACATGAATGATGCTAATGTGGGAAGGAGAAGAGGAGCTGTGACATCAACTGTCCCTCCTTCCCCCTGCACCGACCCTCCCTTGCAGTAAATTCATGCCTGGGGTGTTTCATGAGCTGGAGATGCCGATACCTGCAGGTACACCTGCCCTGCCATGGCTACACACATATCTCCTGGGCCTCTGCAGGAAAGGGAGAGGCTGAGAACAGGAGCAGTTTGGTCCTGGAGGCCAACACTGACAGGATTTTACACCATTTATTTTTGCTCCATAGAGGCTCATGTGCCTCTGTTAGCATATATACATATTCACAGTCTCATTAGTCCCTCTTTCTCTTTGCTCCCTGCCTGGTAAAGCCCCTTCAGTCCTGCCAGGACCACAACCCACGGAGGTTCCGTGGAGCACCACAAAGCACAGCTCGTCTGCAGCATTGCCACTACACTAGCAGTGGCAGGAACAAACAGCAAATCTAAGCCTTGTGATATGAAAAACATGAAAGCTATTTTTCCATCCTCATCTCTAATGAATCTTGCTCTTCACTCCTAGAAAGCAAAATCAACTCCATAAATTAAGAAGTCTGTGGATTTGGGGTTTTACATTAACACCTTCATTCAGGCTTTGCTGTGACCTCTTGGATTGGGGTGAATTATTCTACTGTGCTGGGAAATGGCAGCTCTGGAGCCAAATTTAGCACCTAGAAAATTTCCCTTGGCTCTTAGGTGCCATAATTTAAAACCTGACTCCCTGCTTAAAGACAAAGTCATGTCTACATTTGATTTCAGGTGTTACACACAATAATTTAAGACGTTAAATGGGGATCTGGCAAGCCTCTGACTACGGAGGGGGTTGGAAAATATTATTTGGAGCCAGAAATTCAGCTTTCTTGGCTATGGTCTGTATTCTGTCTACCAACGTCAGCTCTGCATTTAGTCTTCCACTGAAGTTTTGCTCAGGTGGAGAACCACCATCAATATATACAGCTGGATTGCAATACCTAATGAAGGGTAAAAAACTGGGCTTGTGATAGTTATTTATAATACCTCTTAGGACAGTTAAAAGCAACTGAAAAGTCTCTGGAGTTTTGAACTTTCTTCTCACTCCATTCCACTGCTTCTGCTCCTTCTTTTGCTCTGGGTTTTCTTTTTTGTTGTTGTTGCTTTGGTTTTTTATATAAAATATGGCCTACCCAGAAATTTATTTTAAAAAATCAAAACTCTGAAGAAACACAAAAAGCACTTTGCAATGATTAAGATGCAGCAACCCACAGCAAGAAAGCTACTGATGATGCCACCATGATGCCTGCAAAAGGAGGGCACAGTCTCCCAGAGATAGCTAACTCTAACTTTGGTCACTGCAAGTGGGTGCTTAAGGTTCCTCTTAATGCTGCGTTTAAGTGCACAAATCCTGCATTTAAATGCACAAATCCTTCCACACATCCAGTGTGGAGTTCATACTTTACTTACTGTCAGACCTGCCCACACCCTCAGCAAGCCTATAAGAAAGGTAACTTGGGTCTCATCTCCTTAGTTTCTGTTCAGACCTTTTGATTTTCCTTGGGGACAAGATTAGGCTGCTCTATCTGTGCCACAGACTCAATATTTTCCACCTGTGGCAACCACACTTGAAACACTATAACAAATGAGCTCTTGGAGTGCTTCACCTTCTGCAATCCAGTGCTGACCAAAGTAGATCTACACATCTCAGTGGTCACCAACACGAGTGATCTAGATCTACTTAGGAGCTGCTTTTGGGAGGTGCTGTAAGGGTTCAGAAAGAAGAAAGGGAAAAGAAACTGATACTGATAGGGAAAAGAAACTATATCATAAATCGGACTTCTAATCAGAATTTCTAAACTTTGAACGCTGTAATTTCAAAACAGCAGTCATTCCACTGAGGAATGAAGAAAAAATTTATTTATTAAAAATCCAGCACTCCTCACTGCTCAAATAAGGTGTAAGCACTCCAAGTACCCTAAAGAAAAAAAAAAGATAAATATATTTCCAAGTCTGAACATCATGCTATAAAGGACTACTCCTACAATTCTTTTGTGTTTCCTAACTTATAAATATTAATGGACAGAAAATAAGTTAAACCCAGAGTACTCCTGAAGCTGCCTTAATCAACTGTAAAAGGGAAAAGAAAAAAAAAAACCCAATAGATACAACCAGAATCAGCAACAACATGTAGAAATCATAGTTAATGTCAGCTGGAATGCAGGATGCTAAGAAGTTATCAGTGCTCTGATATTAGATATACACATATCTAAGCAGAATCGAGTACTCTCTAAGAAAGCACTAAGAGCCATGGATCTAAGCTGACAATCTGACTCTGGTATAGTGCCACAAACACATTCCTTGGGGTCTCACACACCATGTACCTGGTTCATCTACAAAGAGATGAGCTCTCAGACCTTCCCTCAATGAGACAGCAGTGCCTCCTGCTGTACTCCAGGCTGCATTTATTCCCAGACGTCCAGTTCTGTCTGGTTTCAGTTACCATTGAAGCTATGGTTGGCATTTTGAGAAGAACTGAGGTGAGTAATGGAAGATGTGTCTAATTGGCCTCAGCAGCTCCGGAAACATCAGCCTGTCTCACAGAAATACACTGCACCATCCAGCATGGGACAACAGCGAGTTGCGCAGTGGGTGAGGCAGCCTGAAAAACCCAACAGAGATTCTCTTCATAAACCAGCTTTTAATCCATTTCTGAGTATGTTTGAGTATCGCGGCATTTCAGGGCTGATCTGTGGCACCCACAGGGCTTCAACCTCCTCGGACACACTCCCCTCCCATCGCTTTAACACATTTCAGTATTAATCTGCAGGAAGCCCTGCTGCAGCGCCACAACCTTCTGCTGAACAGACTTTCACTTGTGCTGACCCATGACAAACTATCACAGTTGGGGAATGCTGACTGTATCATAGCCCACGTGAATGCCAAGTCTGCCTTAATCCAAAAACATCAGAAAAAGGAACTTGGGGTCAATCTTACTTAAGGAATGTGCCAAACTTCCTGGAGGTCACAGCGAGAGAACAAGCCCAATGTTTTACCTCTGAAACGGAGAGACGGAGAGGTTTTAAATCCTTTTGAGTCATCAGCCTGTAAAGCAGGTAGACTAGCAAAATAAAAGAGGGGCTTGTCTCTGCTCTGGGCTGTAACTGGGAGCCTTTCACTGGAGAGGGTTCTTCCTCCCCCTCGGGGTGGTTTTCTGCATATCAGGTAGAAAATCTCTTTGAAAAACAGCAAGTCAAATCTTTCAAAACAATCATTATGATAACAAAGAAGAATAATAATGTTAAAGACTACTCTGCCACCACAACTTCCACCCAAAAAGTTTCTGAAGGCTTTGCAGAAACTATTTCTCAAACCTCAGTGCAGGGCAGTTGGCTCCGGGGAAAAACATCAACAACAAGCACCTCCACAATTCGGTGTGGTTATTTCAGGCGTTGAGGCTGCTCCAGCCAGAGGATGAGGCTCTGGGCTGTTCTCAAAGCTCACTAACCAGCACTAACTAGCTGCCCACCACTCTTTCCTCCCCAGCGCTACGCCAATCCCAATAACATGCCCCCAGTACTTACATCAGATGATAGTACTGCTGAGATGGATGTCTGTCTGTCTGTCCCATCCTCGCACCGTTTGAATCAGTCTCGTTTGCCTGACTTCCAGGCTTCGGGGCTACGTAATGTCTGCAAAGCAGTTTGAGACTTTTGACTCAAAAGATGCCGTGGGTGCAAAGGACAGCCTTTCTACTCGCAGGCAAGTTTTAGACAACCAGTAAGTCTCACAGCACATCTGGGAGACTTCCACGTTTTATATTTGGAGAAACTGAGGCAGGAGGCTACATGCTTTCTAAAGATCACCAAACAAAATTATGGGAATGCTGGGAACTAGGCATATATAACTAGAGCTCTTCAAATGACCTGTTCCATTAGATAAATCTCTTTTCCTTTAAGGATTGAGAAATATCGTAACAATCCTGCTAACAGAAGGCAGAGAAGGACATTTTTACCTGAAACAATTTTCATTGGGGAGCAGGATTCCCAAATAACCTTCTTCATGCAATCCCCGGTTCAGTGACAGGGTAGAAGGGGTTAGTGGACCTGGAAGCTGTGACACTTCCCTTGCCAGGACCGCCTGTGACCGCAGTGCTCCGGCCAGCCTGGCTCTGGAGGCTTGTGCCAAATCCAGCTCTGCTGCAGTAATCCCCCATCATCAGCATGGCCAGGAAAAATGTAGTCTGCAAGCTGTGATGCCAACATCACTGCAGTGATGAGCCCTAAGAAGGAGTGCCAGGATGAATGTTAGCTCTTCTGTAACTAGAAGCCACAGAAGTGGTAACTGAAGACCTAACCAAGCTTGAAAGGATGGCCTCAGCTGAGGACAAGGTCAAAAAAGCAAAAGGAGGGACTTGTTTAGAGGCAAGAAGGTACCTGTGAACACTAGTAGAGTCACTCCGGACTTACTCTGGGATAAATTAGCGAAAAAAAACTTGATCTTGTGCATCTAGAGCCAACAATAAATGTATAAAACCCAAGGAACATGGGGGAAGTATTTCTCCTCACCTCTTTCCCTCTTTACCCATTTCACACTTCTTTTCTTCCTCTTCCCAGAGAAAAAGCCAGATCCATCAGTTGACAGGCAATCCACATATGATTTCAAATTTTCCTGAAACTCTCCTCAGAAACACTTTTCCTTAGAAAATAATCTGCTCCCTCTGCAGACCAAAGAAAGCATTATCTTCTGAGCATCTATGCAAACTAAGCCAAACTTCTAAATCCTTGGTAGTTCAAAATTCACAGCATAAAACTGGGAGACTTCAGGAGTTCTTCATAGCTCTGTTACTGAATTCTTAGAACTGAGCAAGCACTGCATTTGGGCAGTCGTGCAAAAATCTTAACTTGCATTAACACAGTTTTCTTCAGCTTCATGGGTTGTCTTCTTTCCCAAATTGTCCTTGAGAATAAGTAAAAGTAATCAGAAAAGTAATCCTTCTGACACCAATAGGAACGTGAGCACGTGGCATCCTTTCTGAAACAAAATAGTTGATGCTCATTGTCAGCCAGAGGAAGGAAATTGTGACCACAGGATCTATCTACATTCTTATCAGACATTTCATGTGCAGTAGCAAGAAATGCTCAAGTGAAAGTTTTTATAAGGAAGGGTAAGAGGCTTTCCTACTTCACACTATGATCTGCCAAAGAATATTTGCAGAAAGGCAATTTTGGATTCATTCAGGGAGTTCTTGAAAAGAAAATACAACACTAAAGATTGAGCTTTCCAGAGACTAAGGAGACTGTTCCTCTGCCAACCACCCAGTACTAAACACAGCAAATTCACACTGAACTACACCTGCAAGCAATGGAAGCCACGAGCATGCATCAGGCTGCTGCAAGAAGTTCAAGAGTATGACTCAGAATACGTTAATTGCAGTTAATTTTGTGATCTGCTCTATCTGTTCCACTGTTGTTTTTCTTAATTGTTTTTTTACTTGCTTATCTGTTGAAATTAAGCATCCCAGCTCCATTTCCCAGGTCACCAGTTAAAGGGATTTACCTTTTAACAGTTAAAGGGATTAAGTAGGTTCGTTAATTTCAAACAGTGAGACAGATCCAAGTATGATTGCAGAACTTCATTTATCCTTCCCAGCCAGTGATTACAGGTGATGGACTTTCTGGTTGCCACAAGTTTTTTAGAGCCTCCCTGTTTTAGCAGGTGAGCTTCCATGAAGCTAACCTGAAAAGCTTCAGCCAGACAGCCAAGAACTCATACTTTCTATCATCTCTTGCATTTTTTTTAGTTGAAATAGCCAGGTTTTGGCTTTCTCTGCAGAAAAAGACTTAGGAAAAGTCTTTTATTTCATGCACATTCACAGCTTTGTGCCAGGATCTAATGAGACCAAACCAAAGCTGACACAGTCGGTCTCAGACAGAATAATCTCTTCTTGTGGTGCACGTAAGTGCTTTTTGGACTGGTTTCCTTTCTGTCAGGCAATTATAGGTGATTTTAAAGAGACAGATGTTGTCAGATTCCTACTTTGTCTGGCAGTCTTTTTTTTCTTTCCTTGGCGCTCTCTTTTCTGAACAATAATAAAGAAGTTGGCATTTCTGGGGGACTTCCCAAATCTCTCAAACCACACTCACCACAGGGTTGCATTCCAGCACAAAATCCCAGCCGTTTCCTGTTTTTCTGTCACAACTAGTAAACAAGCACCCCAAAAGATCAGCATTTATAGGGAGGACCTGTGGGTAGTCTGCTGGCAAATTACTGCAGTTAAGTATCATTTTATATTTATGAAGAAATCTCCTCTCCTGATAAAAGACAAAGGTATTTTTCCAACTTACTATACACTTAAGAATGACGTCTAGCTGAGCATTTTATTACAATCTGATGGCCAGAAATATCCTTGGAGGAATAAAATTACCTGTAACAATCCCTATGAAGAGCCTGGCAATTAGGAGCAATTAAGATCCCCATTAACCTTTCACAGCTCTCACCCAGTTGCTCACTCCAGCACCCTGACTATCTTAGTGGCCCTTCACTGGGCTCCTTCCAGTTTATTGGTATCTTAGACTGGGGAGCCCAGAACCAGTATTTCACTCCAGGAGCGATCACTTAGCTGTGGAGCAGGGGGGAATCACCATTTTCTCCAGCCTACTGGATGCGCTTTTATTAACACAGCTTGATGTGCCTTCATCACCTTTGTGTTCACCATTCCTTCCCTCTCCTTGTTTCCCTGTGAAGAGATGAACAGATTCCTTCAATCAAAGATAATTTTCATATGCTCTTTATTGTTGCATTGTGCAAAAAAAAGAAAAAATAATGAAATGAGGTGTTACTGGTTTTGCAATAACCTCACAGTTTTTGCAAAATTTCAGCCTTAGTTTAGCCTACTTTGCGGAATACTCTGGTTCTAGGAAAGCCTGAAGGAATTGAAATGGGGCCCAAAATTGAGGGCTTGAGCAAATGTTAGACAGCTGCATGCATCTTTCCAAAGTAAAACAGATACTGAATGTATCTGCTTGGAAATGAGGATTTTCTGCTTCTGCTATGCTTGTCATTTTGCAAGTTCTTGTTGTTTTATTTATCAGTTTGGATGCACCTGACCTTGTCTGTTCCATCTTGAAAACCTTCTTGTGTAGAGACAGCAGCTGGGCAACCATCCCGCTGACAGTCCTGAGCAAAGCAATCAAATAACCCAACGAGTTTGTAGTTATGCTTCTTTTGGACATTGTTTAAGCAAGAAGAGGGTGGAAAAGAACTTAGTGAGGTTCACCAACCTTCAGCAGAACAGATGCAGAAGGAAATCCCCCTGGGCTCTCAGCTCACTATTGCTGCTGTCCCACGGCTCTCTCTGACGTGACCACCCTGTCTCCTTCCTCCCAGCTGCCCCTTTTGATGGCCTTACCTAACCGAGATGGAGCAATAAACTCATCAGGGTAAACAACCACCCTTTAGGAAAAGAGAAGAAAAAAGTCACTCTTTGTACAATTTTTTCTTTGTGATGATGAAAATGTCAAACGAAGACATATCTCCCCTTCAGTCATGGGAAGATGTCGAGCACTCAGTCTCTTTTCCCTGCCCCTGCTGTCCACTGTGTCTGTAAGGTGTTTTTTGGGTCCTCTTCCCTCTACACAGGCCAGACAACATGGGAACCCAAGGGGGCTGTGGCAGTGCACCCTGGCCCTGCCTCAGAGAGCCCTCTCACTGCTGCCAAATATTCACCAGAGGATCGGTGTCCCTTCAACCTGCCTTCAGGGATCTAGATGGTATCTTCATTCTCTTAACCGGGATCAAAAAAAAGCCCTTTGAATCCAAACACACCTGACCTGCTAAGAAGTGTTGACCTGGCTTTTCCTTCTCCTCTTGTCCTCCAGGTTGGTGACACCATCCACCTGTGAGCTACACCACAAGCGGTCCTTGTCTGTACACTGCCTTCCATATTTACTTGGATAATGATATTAAGAGGGACTTTACTTCCTCTGAAAGACAATGGGTAGGTGTCCTGGGCAGGCAGAGGTCAGCCGAAGGCAGAGGCACCTGGACCCTCTGCCCTGCCAGGCTGGAGATCTGGCTCAGCTCAAGGCCTCCGGCTCAATCAAGATTGAAAACTGAGATTGGACGCCCTCTTGTGCCGTCCTGTCCCCTGGAGCAGGGTGGCTGGCAGGGGCTGGTGAGTGATGGACCAAGGTCACCCCAGTCCTGGCCCCACCAGAGCCCCTAGGAGCAAAGCCTGGCCTCAGCCACAGCTCCAGCCCTGCACTATCTCATTTCTGTCACCAAGGGACAGCATTGCCAGGGTCAGTTCTCAGCTGCCCTGCAGTGAGCGCTGTCTTTTACTCCAGGGAGAAGTGTCTGCAAAATGCCTTTAAACGAGAACAACAAAAGCCCACATCTACTTTGCCACAGGTAAATGAAAATGTAAGTATCAAGGAAACTGAGGATCGGTCCTCTCGTGCACAATAAACAACTTCCCCACCCCAAGGATCGTTTCTTGGCTCCTCTCTCTTTAAATCATCAGTGGAAAAACCAGAAAGACTCAGTCCCTTAAAGCTCTTTCCTTTTTCTGCCTGTTGTTTAATTAAATTATCCTATAATGAAATCTTTCCCTAATGAGTCAGTGTTTAATAATTTATTAGACACTGAAGCCCTGCTTGGAGTCTCATCAATTATGTATCACAGCACCAGGCACTTTCAATCTCTCTTTTTTCATTTCTCATTCACTTCATTAAAAGCCCCAGCCCTGCTGCTTCTGGGTTTCAATTCACTTGCCCAGACTTAGAGGTCAGTTCATTGATACCTGTTTTGCCCAGCGCTCACCAACAGATGTGTGTGTGCCTGTGTTAGATGGTCTAAAATTACAGGTGGCTCCTGTGTACATGTCTGTGCACACACGTACCAGGGCATGGTATCTGCCTTTCTGCCTGCGAGCAAGAATGTGCATTTATCACCCATTTACACAGTCTGTCACGTAGGTGTATGTATATATGTTTGTAGATTTATTAAATCTGTGTATATGTAGGTCTGTTTCTCTGTAGATGTGCACTTGCACATCTACGTCTTTAAGGTTATATTTGCTTATATATCCATGCAGGTATATGGCTCTCCTGCCTGTGTCAGTGCGCCAGCACATCCTTCTAACTGCAGTGAATGAGTTTGTCTTATTCCAGTCTTTTTCGTTGTTATTCTCCTTAAAACAATAGCACACATAACCTGTAGGAATCAGTCGGGAAACACTGATGAGCTGTAAATACATGAGCTGTAAATATAATGAGTATGTATCTACTGAAGTGATCAGGAAGGGACTACCAAGCACACATCACTGCAGTCCTGACTGCCACCCACAGAGGAATTTGGGGAAGGTGCTGACTTTTCACTGGGTGTTCCCATCCCATTCACCATCAGCCCTCTGCAATCTGTACAGCACTAAGCCTTTAGATAGACCACCTCCCTTAGTTACTCCAAGGTAGTTCTGGAGTCAGTAACTCCAATGACTACTTATCCTGGGAGCATTTTTTGGTGAAGATTTGTGCAAAGTACACTGCTATTAAAAACTGAGTCTAGGGGAACAGTTTTCCTGAAGAATTGTTGACATTGGAAGAGTTATTCTAAAACTTCATCCATTTGTTCCATCTTGTTTCATTAATTCTGCTCAATTACCGTAAAAGCATGTTTAGTTTAGTCTCCATTTGGGAATGGAGAGTCAGGCTCAGTCATTTCTAACTCACACAGTGTCCTCAGTGATCCCAGTGAGCTGGTGCTCAGGGGTGAGCTGGGGGGTCTGGAGCAGGTGAAGCCTCCGGCTCCACACGCAGCCTCGGGAGCACGGCTCAGCGTGATGGCAGAGGCAGCAGCAGAGCAGACCTGGTGTTGAACTGACGCTGTCTTATAGAGGTACAGGGTTTTTTGGTTTCTTTTCCTGAGCAAAGCCATCCTTAATCCATACCTGAATCTGGGCATGCTGAAGCACCACTGGTTTATCACTTCAGCTCTGTTCCAAGAGAGAAACAGACCCACAGCACATGCACTGGGTCATCACGTGTTCCCAATGACCAGACTCCGACTGACCAGGAGGAACCTAGGGCAGAGGTAATCCCTTCTCCTCTGAACAACCAGCACAGCCTGGTCACCCATCCACTGCCTCTGTCAGATCAGGGCTGCTCCTGTCCCTGGCGACACGGGATGGCGATGGTGTTGGTCCACTCTGCCGCTCCCACTTACCAATGTTTCCAAGGATTGGAAAAATCACACTCACTCACATGTACATGCATTTGCATTTTGAATATTTAACTAGACAGCTGTGCATGGGAAAGATTTTTTTGATCAATTTATACCCCAAAGCACAAAATTTTATTTTCTTCTTAATTATCTTATCAAGCATTTCTAAAAGAGCTGTTAGCGGTAACAATCTCACCAGGCCTCTCAAAAAATCTACTGTGATATGAGAGGGTCTTTCTTTACTTCAAATTGTTTCCTTCAAAGTGAACACTTTCCTACACCCACAGTAAGACACCCCGTGATAGACACCAGTAATACGCATTTTACTAATTAAATTATCATCTTTTTTAAAAAAGAAAAAATAAAAAAGGATGCAACCTTCCAAAACAACCATGTATTGGTGTTACTGGAACCCCGTGTTGCTCATCAATAAATATTCTGTGTCAATAGGCCATTAACAATTAATTCCAGTGCTGGCCATTTGAGAACTTTACATCAACACTCTTGTTATTTTACACATTGCTTCTCATCTTATTAAGTGACTTGCACATATGGACAAGAGCACAGGCTCGCAAATGAGCCCATGTCAATAACACACAGGACACCACCTCCGATAAGGAAGAGGGAGAATCGCAAGAAAATGAATATGTCTGGGGCTATTGTGAGTATTTATTTACGCTGGGAAGAAAGAGAATCCACTCTTGAAGAGCTTATTGTATTACCTAAGCTGAACTTCCAACATATGTTCACTTGCAACCACATTCTGTCTTCGGGGTTTTTTTTATCCTTAAGGCAAATTTGGTGTTAGTGAGGGATGCCAGACTGACGAGCAGCGTACACTGCTCGCTACGCAGGCTGCTGCCCAAATGAGCTCCTCTCCAGGCTCAGCTCCCTGCTGCTGCTGATGCAGACAGATGATTTCCAGGGTGAGAACTGAGCTCGCTGCTCTAGCCCTATAGTACTATCAAAGAGTATCACCTCCAGGAATTCGTTCTCCAGAATAAGAGAGACAACAAGGAGAGAGTTTAGTAGTTTTGATTCTCACCCTTTTCTTCAACACTATCTCCAGCGAAGTTGCATTAAATGCAAAACGCAGGAGCAACATTTTATTTTAATGGTGAAAAATGGTGCACCAATAAACAGTGATTTTTCAGATGAATTCAATATGCTGAACATTGTTCCTCCCAATACATTCTCTCCAGGCACCTAATTTATGATCTCAAATCAAATCCTGACCTGTTGATTTTAACCTGATTCTTCTGTAAGTCACCCTAGAAATATTTAGATTCCCCAACTGGCTTTTCTCTTCCTTCCAAGTAACAGTTATGCAAGTCCACAAAGCTACTCCAAGCAATTACTCAACTGGACAAACTAAGAAATACAATATCCTGTATCCAGCTACTAGGGATGTCCCTGCAGTATTCCTCAGGCTGTTACGGAAGGTGACTGACAAAGTTTTGAAAAGTCCTATTAGTGACGTATGTGGTGAGACTGAAGGGGAAAAAATACTCACTTCTTGATTTAGCTCTAGCGAAAAAATGTCAGAGGGTAAGCAAAGAAGAGAGATTTGCAGTATGTGTCAAGACCACGTCTGGCAACGTGGTAGCCAGACACACACAGAATTGAATAATATTGAAGTGGCAGTTGCTGCACTGTGATTGCATGGCTCTAATTCCTGGCATTTAGTTGGCCAGAATTCAGCAGGAATTGGTGCGTCTTTGGCGGAGAGAAATGATGACAGTGCAACAGCTGTGCTCTCTAGCAAACTGTGTAATGATATTTAGGTTTTATGGCTCCTTGGTTTGATTCCCAATAGCAACTATCCTATTATCTGTGGTCAAGACAGGTTAGCACCTGCTAAAAGCTATTTCTCATAAATTAGTTCATGTCAGCTCTTGAATGGCTGCTACTGAAGCCCAAGGTCTGTCTGTACCGCGCCGCAGAGGCTCTGCTTGGTGCAGATGACCGTCTCCCCGCAGATGTGTGCTGGCACGGGAGCCCGGCAGAACAACCCGGGCAGTGTGAGAGCTCTGCCAGGTTGGGGGGCACGTTTGCACGGGGACCCACACCTGTGCTGTGCAGCTGGCAAATATGCTCCTTCCCCTTGGGGGACCGCAGAGGAGGAGAGCACAGTCTCCGTTTGCATCTAACCCTGGGTATCCCAGCGGGCCTGGAGGGCTGCGGGAAGCAGAGCCCACACCTTGCACCAGCCTCAGGGAACTACGTGTGTCTGGCGCTGGGAAATGTGTGCTCTGCCAGGAGTCAGCAAGTCTATGGCTCAGACTTGACCAATGTGTAAAGTGAGGCTCACCCAGCCACGCTGGATTCTTGCTGAACATTGGCCATTATTTTTACATATTTCCAACCCAATGCTTCAAGGAAAACCCCACTCTCTCTTTTACCAAGCACCTGAGGCCAAACTCAGCCCTAAGTCAATGCCACTGTGAAGATAAGGGTGGTCCTTGAGTTAAGAGCAAAATTTGAATCACGCAGCTCTGAAAATACAGGTCTGCCTCCAGTTCTCCCTGCCCTTTGGCTGCTAGAGATTAACACGTGCTTCACGCTCTCCGCATAGACCCACACGTGTCTAGTTGTGCCCACTCCACGCACAACTCCAGAGACACCATCATACGACCAGACCCACGAGCAACAGCTTCTCAGGCTGAGCTGCCAGCATTGACCTTGGCACGGACGAGCCGCTTGCGGGACACAGATGGAACATTTCCTCGACACGGACAGGCCTTATATTACACAGAGTCCAGTAGGTCACTGTAAGTGCTTTGAATCAATGAGGCATCTCAGGAGAGCCCGTGCCGGCCCCCGAACTGGGCTGAAACCTGATCGTGCAGCTCAATGTGTTACAACAATTTTTCAAGTGCATTGAAAACAAGGGGGCTACGGGGGCAAGCAGTTGTCTCTCCTGAGGAAAGAGCCAGAAAAGGATGAGGTTTACACGAGGCATGTTCAGGATCATCAAACTAAGGTTTGAGCAGGCTGAAACAGAAAGTAACAGTCGTGAGTCGGGGGAAGCAGCAAGACCTGATGCCAGTCAGTTGACAGAGTGGTCAGAGCATGAGAGATCAGCGCGACGCTTTTCCCAGTTATGACAATTGCATGGACCTGTCATTATAGAGCAGCGTTTCCTGCAGATGCCACAATTTTCACCTCGCAGAGCAGGGAGCCTTGTTTCCACGTGTGCCCCTAAGCGCCAGTCCTTCCCTTCACTTGCACAAGGTCCCATCCCGGGGTCTGCAGTCCCACCAGTGGCAGCTGCAGGAAGCCTGTGCAGCCTGCCCAAAGGGGGCACAAGGGCTACTGGGAAACAACACCTTTTTCCCCACCTACATTATCACACCTATTTTTACTCATTTTACGACTCTAGACTTCCTTTTTTATTTCTGACAGTTTTGTCACTGCCTTTGTTTTCATTTCCAGAGGATAATTTTCTCTTCAATTTTTCCCCTGCATCTGTTCTTCCTACACAGTATTTCTCATTTTTCTTTTCCACTCAGTCCCGCCACCTGCTATGTTCTTGAAACCATACATTTCCCCAACTCCTTCTTCCTCTTTATTTGTAGACAGCTTCTATTTTTAACACAGCAATTTCTTTAGCTGTTGGACAACGTACTAAACACTGCCCAGAGATTTAGGCTTCTAGCTAGAGGGAGGCTGAGCAGACCTTTTACTCTTCCTCGGGGGCAGGGATAACGTGACAATCTTTTCAAGCAGGACATGGATGACTCGCTAAGCAGCCTCAAATTCGTGTTAGCCAACAACCAAAGGGGATGGGCACACCTTCATCCTCCAAAGTATTGATGACTCTCGACAAAACCATTAAATGTCATATTTTACCTGGAAAAAAGCAGACCCTGATCCCGTAACAGTGGCGCGGGTACACATGGGTGCAGAGCCCCAGGCAGCCATCACTTCTACAAAACAGGATTTTCAACACATTCAATTTCTCAACAATCGAATGCCAGCAACAGCAAATACCAGCAAACACACACCATGGATGCTCAAGAGTTAAATAGTCACAGGGTTAAATGCACCGATCCAGCAGGACAGCACTTGCCATCCAACAGAGTCAGCTGCCTGAATAACAAAAACTATCCTGGAAAGTTGGAAAAAGATATGAGAGACAATGCAGGAAAGTCGCGGGCAACAAGAGCATGAAGACCTCAGTTTACAGCTCCAGTCAGGGTTAAAAAAAAAAAAAAGAAAAAAAAACATCCAGAGCCAACTTCATCTGTCATAGGCAAGCTGATTACAATCAATAGACACTTAATGGTCTCTCAGAGTCCCATCTGGGCAATTAGCAATAGCATTAAGCAAGCGAAGACGTATTGTAAGTCTGTTTCTTCAGTGGAAGTGACAGAAAAGAGAAATAAGAAACCAAATTACATTTTTAGATCCAAATTATTTGCTCATTAATACTGCATGAAACCTACTGCCGCTGGTAAAAATGGAACAAATGTCACTGTTTTTCTATTCTTTCTGTAATTTTCTAGCTGATTTTTTATTTTAAATTTAAAACATTCAATCTCAGTTTCAAACTATAATAAAACCTATTGAAGTCAGGAGGTAAATATAAGTGCCAGTGAAGGAAAGAGTGGCCTTTGGGGTATTTCTTTTACAACCAAATAAATCAAAAATAATAATTTTGAATGCCCCAAATTTCATTAAAATCAAAGAGCAGCATTCACATTTCCACTTTCTCAACCTTAAAATGCACCAGGTATCATCCCAGGCTTTCTGAGGATAGAAAATAGAACTAAAAATAATTTGGAAAAAAAGGGAAATTTTCCTGTACATCTTTCATTTTGTTCATGGCAAAAACTGAAGAATAACATATTAATCAGGTAAAAGTACTTAATGCACTGTCAGTTTTATTAAATATGACACTGCTGCATTATGAATGACGAAATTATATATCTACAAGTCATATAACTAAATTACTGTCTCCTTTGTGATCTCAGGACACTTCTTGAGAAATGGAGTGGATCCAGTATCTTGCACAATTTAAGTTGATTTTTTTTTGTCCTAAATTTTTCTCCTGCAATTCGGCTGACCCATTATTGTGCAAATTTTGACCTGTGATTTCATAGAAAATAAAGACTAAGGCTGTTTCTGGATATATGTATATTCTGGGATAATATTTTCTACTATAGGTTGTGCTCTTTTAGTGTGTACCAATCCAGATCTCCAAAAACTAGAGAGAAAATAAATTATGAGTATGTGAAGTTCCTGTGTGAGATGTGCTTAATAACTATTACACAAGCAAAACAGGAATCTGTGCACACTGCTGACACAAATGGGGTGCACACAAATATTGGGTGCACTCTTGCATTAAAAGTAATTACCTGTTTTGTATGCCATCAGTGAATTTACACAGATGAGGCAAATTGTCATACAGAAGTCTATAATATAAAAAAATCAATTTTGAAAGCTTTTTTATCAGCTGAAGACTTCAGAGAGTCTGTCAGAGACTACAGTGTTAGGCTCCATAAATTTTGGCAAGTTATTAGCACCTTTCTATATCCAAGCAGAGCTACTAGGATCAAATTTGCAGCAGATGCTTTTAACTTAATCCATGGAATTTTGCAGACAAAACAGACAAATTGCACAAACGTATGTCAATTTGCCAATGGAAAGCCATATCCTGTCTATATGCAAGTTATGTTGAGCAATTAAAAAGAACTGGTGAAATATGCATTCCTTATGCATTTGCTTGGTGACATATCTATCAATTGAAGATGATAATCTCAAAACAATAGAGCAAGAAAACACAGCAGCTCTGAGCATGCTAAACTTGTATTATGGTAACTTACTGCATCACTTACCAGTGTAACCGAAACTCCTTTGAGCTCAGTGTTGCCCCTCTAAGAATCAAATTACATTTTAAACCTGCAGTGCTACTATTTTTCTTATCTTTGATCTACTGTATAAAGCAATTTTAAATCTGTCCTGAGTGGATCTGTTTTCAACAAACTTTTTAACTATTGCACTAGTGGTGACTGCTGAAAGCCAGGAGCAGCAACTCGCTTGTAAATACTCATTAAATCACTTTATCTGAAATAGTTGTCAGTGAGATAGAGCCCGTGATTCTTTGCAAAATCTTACCTAAGAAAGTGTTCTTTACAATAGCTTTATTAAATACTGTAGAAGACTGACAGTTCTCCAAACTGACAGCCATAACAACAACTGAGCCACAACCAGATGCCAGGAGTCAGGCCATGGTACCAATTATATTTGGCAGGATAGGTTGCTGAAATGCTTCTAGTCATTGAATTCCTTCTTTAAAAACCTTTCCTTTCCTCTGCCCTAATGAGTTTTGCAAACATATATAAAAGATGGCACTGAGACAGCTTGTAACATATTGACTGGGTTAACCAGGTCTGCCTAGAAGGGTTTTAGGTACGAAAGCGATACTGAAAGCAATCCCGACCGCTGGCTGCTCGCTCCTAATTGATTTACATAAATGTTTATGTGACTCTGATTTGATAAACATTACATACAAGGTTAAAGGATTCGCAGGATAGGTTTTTACAGCTTTCCATTTGGTCTCCATTTATCAGCAGAGACAGAGATCAGACAGAAAAGGACCAGGAGGAGAGGCAGAGAAGGACCAGGAGATTTAGTGTCAGAGGTACTAAACATCTGATTCAGATTGTAATTTCTGATGGGCTGTTATTAAAGGTTTCTGGGCTCCCCAGTACAACAGAGACATGGACATGCTGGATCAAGTCCAGCAAAGGGCAAGAAAGATGGTTAAGGGACTGAAGCATCCAACATAAGAAGAAAGGCTGAGGGCTGGGACTGTTCAGCCTGGAGAAGACTCCTGGAGGACCTTAGTAATGCGTACAAATATCTGACAAGAGGCAGATGAGAAGATGGATCAGTGATATCCAGTGACAAGACAAGAGGCAATGGGCACAACATCAAATGAAAAATTCCATTAAAACATATGAAAAGCCATTTTTTTATGGTGAGGGTGTCAGGCACTGGACCAGGTTGCCCAGAGAGGTTGTGAAGATACTCAAAACCTGACTGGCCATGGCCTTGAGCAACCTGCTCTGGCTGCCCGTGCTTTGAGCAGGGGGCTGGCCTAGGTGATCTCCAGAGATCCTTTCCACCCCCAGCTCTCTAATGATTCTGCTGTATGGATGGGGTCTGAGTAGCAATAAACAGTCACCTCATTTTGACTTACACCACCCAAAAGGTTGGATCTGTAACAAGATACTGAAGGCAAAAGTGATTTTTGTTACATTCTTGGTTCTGTAGATTGATCTGGTGGCACACAAAATATGCTGATAATTTATTATTTATTACTGTCAAACACAGTGGTAGCACTGTAGAGAACTATTTTTTTTCTGAGCACTGTGTGGATGTCTGTATGGTAATGACAATATCCTACACCTGGGTATAATTGTCATTATTAATACTGATGTAAATGAAATGTTAATTCTTGCTAATAGATTAAACTATGAAATGCTTTAAGAGCAGAATTGCTACAATAAAAGCAATTGGGTTGTTTCTTTGTAATTCGATGGCCACAAAAGTGCAGGAACATATCTTATGGCTTTACAAATCTGTGATAATTTCCTTCAACTTTTACTTTTATTGCCTTGTCATTAAATTCACATTGGGTTCTTAAAACAAAAATGTTTAAAACAGATGTGGCTGTTAAAGTTACAATATGAATTTTACAACCCTAATTTTATGACACTGAAAGAAATTTCAGCCACCAATGTCAGAGACAAGAATGGAAGCAAAAGACAGCTCTAAGAGTGACAGATTTCTATAGTTACCAAAAGCTTAAGCTAACATAATGCTTACCTTATATACTAACTGTGTCAGTCAGTTTTCAGAAAGAAAATTATCCAAACCCCTGTGAATTATCAGGACTGAATAGCAAACAAACAAGAAAAAATGTGAGGTAAAGCTTTATTGTCTTAGTTCCACTTCTGTCCTTTATCACCTTCCTCTATGTATCTGGTTTATGGGACACTACACAGTGATCCACACAGTGTCTTTCAAGCAATCCTAAGGCAAAGATTTATCTAATAAAAATTTTAATTTTCATGATATTTTGGAAAGGAAATTCAACTTCCATTTAATCTGACTATAAAAAACCTGACATCTGATTTCACCAGAAGTTCCACTTTGGGTAGGCAGACAGACAGAAATGTAGAAATGGACTCTTTATGTCTTAAAATAATTCATAACAAGTGTAGGAATGACCTCTCACAGTATATTACCCCACACAATATGTTTTCTGATCTTTCATGTGAATGGGTCCATGCTCATTTCTTATTTTCTGCATTTGAGTCTGCGTGTCACAACCCTTCACCAATATGTGCATGTTTCCTTCACTCCCTTTCAGCAAGAAACATCTTCTCAAGTTGAATATTCTTCTCAGGCCAGGTTCAGCAGGATTACATCATGATTATCCCAAGCATGAAAGGTAAAAAATTGGCTTCAGCCTTACTTCTTGTTTTCTCTTGTTCTCAACCTTTATTGCCTTTCCAGTTCTATAGATGTCTAAAGCTTTGATCTACCTAGCAACCGCATTTCAGTCTTTTCCAAGGCAATCAGTACCAATGGTCATTTGCTAAATTTGAAGTCTACATATTTCAGATATGAACTGGCTGACTCTCTTTACAATAAATGATCCATAATTTGGTTAAAACCTGCCCCTTTTTTGTTTATTCAGTCCGACACCTCAGCTTTGTAATCAATTTAAGCAGTTTCAGTGAGAGTTTGAATCTTATGCTTAGGGAAAGTAGAAATTCCAGACCAAAATAATCTTTAGTGAGACTGTATCATCTCCCTGTGTGTTGCAAGAACACACTGTGAAGTTTTCCTGTTGGGTTTCAGTGGGATGTGTATTTAAATAAAGAGTGGTATCACCTAATTAACCCATGCAATTAAGTTGCTACGAAGATTTTATTCTTTTATTTATATACTCTCTATTTTTAATTGGCTCAATGTTGTTCTTTAGCTTGGTCTCTCCCATAAGAGCACCTGATCAGTACCCCCGTCGCAGGAGCGTTCCTGCACCAGCCTGCTCTGTTTCTCCTCCAACTCTCCTGCACGCAAGCTCCTGTGCACTTTCTCCTATCCCTCAACTCCTTGTTCTTGCCTATATTTTGCTTAGGACTGGGCAGAGGTTTTCCAGTCTTGTGCTAGTCCTTGATTTACTGCTTTTCCTCCCATGCACTTCACAGTAACTTCCTCATCCTTGTTATTCCCATCATATCAAGCACGTCCTAGAAAACGCAGCTCTGTCAGTCAGCCACATTATGACGTACACTTTTGGCTTCAGCAGTGAAAAAAAAGCTTTTCCTCTCCTCTTCCAGTCATCCTGAGCTCCAGCTCCTCTTCACCAGCAGCCGCATTACCTCACGATTTCGGCAGCCCTCCCTCTGATCTCCCCCTTCCCTCGTGACTGATCTCAGCGCTGGCCAGGTAACTTTCCATATTAGCAGCTAATCTCTCTGCTCCCATATGGCTGGGGTCAGTCATCATTTCCATGACTTATTTCTTTCAATATCCGTAAAAAGTGGGGAAGTCCTTGGCATCAAGTAGCTTTAAATGATGTCAGGGGTCAACTGTGTCTTTGTTCCAGCACCATAAATGTTCCCCCGTTGCCTGTGCTCACCTCCGAATGCTGCCCTGTGGTGAGCAAGGGGGTAACACAGGTGTCCTTCCTTCTCATGTAATTTACTGCAGACATTATTATATCCATAACAGTTCAGTTAAAAATATTACAGTCCCTTTTCTATTGGCCAAGTTGTAGGTGCCTGAGAAATGTCTAAGTTAGGAGGGTAAGTCTGGGGCTTGAGGAGAAATCTGATCAAATACTGCCTCCGTTTCCAGCATCGCAATGTCAGCAAGTCTCAAATCTCTCTCAAAATCTGTATCATCTATGTGAAGTCACAAAGGTAAAAGAGGAGAAAATAGATATATAAAACGATCTTTTAAAAACCCACAGTAATCTGAATTGCCAGAAAGCAGAAGCTCCATTGCTTCAGGGACATATGTGGCTCAGTTTGACAATTATCGGCCCATTTTGCTCAGGTCTATTAAAATTCATCTATTTTAAAATTATTTTCTTATAATTCCTCTCCCACTGCTGTGTAAGATCTACAAGTAATGATGATCTCACAAGTAAAGCATATATATCTGCCAGCATCTCAGCTTCTTTGTCATCTAGACATGTTCAGAGTAGGATTGGATATCTCTTTGATTAATGCTAATGCTTGATTAGCGTGCTAATGCTCTCAGGAACGGTAGTAAGCCATCACAAAAGAGAAAGCATTATATGAAACATTTAGAGACTGGCAGGAGAAGATGATATAATGGACCTCTTAACATTTTAATTTTTTACAATTTATTGTAGCTAATTTATGTGCAACTTGCATGCTATTGTATAGTGCTAACATTATTTGAAAAGTCAGAAATCTGATATTAAGAGACTCTTGTACATATATAAAGTCATATACTGAAATTCTTAAATAGCCTCCAGACATTCACAAGTCTAGCTATTGCATGGAGCTTCAAAAAATGTATTTCTTTGCTGAAAGTTTCACCATTAGTTCCCATTCACAAATAGTTTGGACATGATATAATAGCGACACTGCTTCAGACCAGGCAGCCCCCAGATTTCACAGATGTGCTGTGCAACTGGCTGCCACCCAAGCGGCGATCTGCTCCAGTCAGAGCAGTGAGAAGAGATTTCACCCAGAAAGCCAGACCAACTCCTCCCTAGAACTGCAGAAAGCAGAGCACGAGCTGTGTTTGTCAGCACTGACCTGCATGTTTTCATCAGCAACAAAAATAGATGGGGCATCATCCACAAGTAATACCAGCTGGGGAGTCCTCTGAGGCAGCACTACGTTTCCTTTTGTGCTTAGGGAAAAAGGAATACACAAAGGAATGACGGGAATAAATTCCACCTGATGTTTCAGGACACATTTAAGAGCTAATTAAGGCTCTGCTGGTCACAAGGAGGCAAAACAGGAGGAGGAGCAGAGGGTCTGTGTAAGGTTTTCATCACATTAGGCAGCTCAAAGTGTTGCTATTCAGATCCTGACATCCTGACCCACCTGGGTGATGTCTCTGAAGCTTAGAAATACCGTAAAAATAACAACCATCTCACATACATTTCACTGAGAAGCTCTTGCTTCCTCCCTTCATTTTAGTAAGGGCTTAACATTTGGTGGTGTGGGAATCAGTACAACGTCTGGATTGTTTGCAGTCCTTAGTGTGACTGCACCTTTGCCTGTGTCTGACTAATTCATGCAGTTCAGAAAGATAGTCTGTAAATACTCACCTGAATCTTGTGGAAGCTGAGCAGATATCTTCTCTACTTAGTTGTAAAAGGGGGCTAGTAATATGATTGACTGTTGCAGCATTGATGCAAAGGTGAAGTAATTGATTTTGAGAAGCATTCAGATATGATGGCGATGCCACCATGGAAATGTACACAAGCAGATTAACTTTCACATTCCGGCAGCATTTGAATAATGTGCAGTACAAAACATCTGGGACAGCATATTAAAAGGGAATATAAAAATCCTGAATAGCCAGTGAGCATCCAGTGGATGAGGCAGTACAGGATAACGCAATTATGATTTAACTGAATCAAGCGTAAGTGAGGGAGGGAGGAAGGGGAGGGGAAAGGCTGCATTAAAATTACCACGTTAATTCTTGACTATCCTTGTTTTTGAGTGCTTGAATTAACAATTTCAACATATTTTGTGAAATGTAATAGAAACAAGTTTTGTGCATACTGTAATGAATTCAATGGAAGTGCATGTAGATATTACTAGATGGCATATAGTATTTCTGACACATTTCTCTAAACATTATAACTGGGTCTTGCACATGAGAGAAACCAGAGATACATGTGAGATACAGAGAAAAACAGGCATCCATTTCTTGGCCCAGCTGTGGCATTGAGGAATACCTAGGACCTCAGCTCTGCTTCAAAGTTCCTGTCAAGCAGCCTTCCAGCTTTTTGCAGCTTCCCTGATAAACGCACCCATAGAAAGTGCCAGTAGGAAAACAATGTTACATGAAACTAATCTGGTTTCACATTCTGTCACAGCCTCCAAACCAAGTACCTCCCTGCTGAAAGATTTGTGTACCTGTGACCCATTCTTGTGTCGCCCTGAAAACTGAGCAAAGATGAGAACAGATGGTTTAGACACACAAATGAGTTGATTACGACAGTTTAAGCTAAGCTTAACCTCTGGATTTGGGCCTCGTACTCTGCAGCTGAGTGATAACCAGAGTAGACATACTCTCACACATAAAAACTGGGGAACAGTTTTGCAAGGTCCTGGGAAGTGAAATAGCAGAGCTGTAAATGGAGTTTTCCCAGATCTTCTCCATCTTCCCCACATCCCCAATGCGCAGTCAAAACTGTGTCTGCACAAAGACTGTCAAACTGTGCTTTGGGACGTGGCCTTCCAAACAGACCCCATAAGCTGTTGAAACAGCCCTGCCTTTTGCTACAGTCATGCAAAAATGAAGTCACAATTGCAGGAATTTCATTCTCACTCATTTTTCCTGCTCCGCATATCCATGAAGGCAGCCACTGACACCTGTACAGCCCCTTTCACAGGAGCAGCTCAGCAGGTAATGAAAATGGTGACCAAAGTTATCATTTGCTGCTGCATAAATGGTAGCACTGGCAAATAGGGTTCTTGTAATTCGTTCCCAGCCCTAGTAGAAAAAGCATCTGCCTGATACAATGCCATCTTCTCCCCATCATGATCTCCCTTCTCCTGGCATCCCCACAGCACAGCTGAGGACAAAACACACCATGGGGACTGTGTAATGCGCTTTCACATGTGGAGCGGCTCAGCCTGGGCCAGGGCTGAGGCACTTTGATGGGGAAGAGGAATTTTTTACTTAATTTTCACTTACTGTGATATATGCAAATGAGAACCCATCAGTGCTGCCGTGGAGGCAAAAGTACACAGTTTGGCTCTAAAGAGCATCTTTGTAAAACGACCATCATGGAATACTTACTCCTCACTTTGAAATCCATGTAGAAATATATGTATATTATAGGTAAATATTGTTTAATAAGAGTTAAATTACCAAGATCAAAGTCTGTTTTGTGTATGTGAGTTCTTTC
This sequence comes from Tringa solitaria, assembly GCA_026413425.1. NCBI lineage: Eukaryota > Metazoa > Chordata > Aves > Charadriiformes > Scolopacidae > Tringa > Tringa solitaria. The sequence goes on along the minus strand of JAOXJM010000005.1, from coordinate 10,309,442 downwards.
AGCCCTATACCTTCATCAGGCATTATTCTGTAGGTCATATTAGAATCTCAGCAATGTCCATGGTACCCCACTGCCTTAATGAGTTTAAACAAGTGAATTTAGTGAACTTGGATTTGTATAATTGAATCCTCAGTTTGCTGATTCTCCAGTGTTTTGGTTCTTTCAGGCTAACAGATGTAAAAATCAGTAAAAACTTATTTTTGGCTCTGGAGGCACTGGATCTGACTGAATACAGAAAAACAGCAGATCAACAGAAACGGTTCCATTATTACATGGTCATTTTGAATGTTGAACTTCACTTTAAGCCAAAGAACACGCTAAAGAAAATAAAGCTTGAATATATTGTTCCCACATTTGCAAACCACTAACATAAGAATATTTTTGAGCATCCTAAGTATTCACCATTTTTGGCTATAACTTTATCTCAGTCACCATCTCCAATGCCAAGTTTATTTTTAAAGAGCAGTCTAGTTCCTGCTCCTTCAGGTTTATGCAGACAGCTGTTTTGTTTTGCTCTTCCCATGCTATGAAAAATCTGTCATCCAGTATTTAATTCTAGCACCTAACTGGCTCTCTTGAGACAACAGAGGAGCCTCCAACAAATATGAACCCATCAAGATCCCCAAGTAGGATAAAAAACCCCAAAGTGAAAGCTAAAGCAAAACAGCAGGTCAGGAAGCTCAAAGGTTTGTAGCATTGATTTCTTTGGCACAAAAACCACCGGGTTAGTCCAGTCCGTACTCTGATTTAAATGGAATTATCCTGAGGTAAAAATAAAGGAATGCAGCGGTGAATCAGGCTTATTGTCTAGATTTAGTACAAAGCTGAGATGAAGGCACTGGGCTGTGTGTGATGCAAGGTGTAAATGAACAACACGCGTGAGCCCGGCTTGATCTGTTCCTTATGGCGCTCGCTAAACTGTATGTCAAGTATTTGTCTGCACAGCTCCTTGGGCCACGCAAGACTCATCTGTTTTGTAATAAAAAGATTTGGCTGCTACATCAAAACCTTAAAAAACAATTGGAGCCAAATGGTACAATAAGACTCCACCATTTCTCTGTCATAATTGGGAAGAAGCCACTTTTAATTGGGGAGTGTTTAAGGCTTCAAGCTTCTGTTTGTCAATATGTACTTGGGAGCAATTTGCCGTCCTTGTTTCTATTCCTTTCATGTGGCTGCCCAACAACTGCATTTGATTTTTTCACCACTTGTGAAGGTTTAAGTGCAGCTCCTGCTGCTGTTCCTTCCCTCCTCCAAAGCAATAGCCATTCCCTTGCCTGAATAACCTGCAGAAAGCAGGGGTTTGGCTGGCCAGTCACACAGAATGCAAAGTTTCAGGTGGAGAGAGGCTGTGGGGAGAAACCAGGCTGGGGAAGAGTGGGAGATCAGTAACAAATCAGGTCCTTAACATGGCTTTCAGCAAATATTGCTCTACTGTGCTTTATATCCCTCAGGGAAACTGATGGCAGGTGACTTAGCCTGACTTCAAGCTGTTTTAAATACCGCATTACGTTCATCAGGTATCAGCACAAGCAAGGGGCTCATCAGATCTTCTGGGTGTCCTGAAACAGGACAGTTGCATGCTCACAGTAATAAGACTTGTCAATTTGACTCGCATTTTTGTGAACTGCCATGCATGTTGAGCATTTTTTAAGCAGGGCCCATAAGACAGAGAGAGTCAACCAGAGAGGCACGCACTGAAATAAGCAGAACTTTGGCCCAAGTGTTGCAGCACTTGAAGTTCTCATTAAAGCAGCAGCCCTAATGGTATGTTACTAGATAATGAAATACAACTTCATATGAAATATATGAAGTATATTGAAAATCACAGCTATGAGGACAATCTAAACCCTTAAAAGCTCAAATAGCACATCATGATTGTTTTAAGCACCAACTGACCTTTTCTTACTCAGATGAGGGAACCTCCCTGTGATGCTGGAGCTGTGGGATTAGCAGCACTGTCAGATTCGTAGGGACAATGACCTGGGTGTACACGAGAGTCCCAGAGAGGCAAGTGACGCTTCTTAAAGCAGCTTCCTGCCTTTACAGGATATGTCTTCTTTCCATATCTTGCCATAATCTGACTGAATTTTAAACAGAAACCTAGCTGAAAAGGGGCTTCTCACTGTGTTTCACAATACCTGGCACTGGCTGCTCCAACAGTGAGCACAACCGCCCTAAGAAAAACACTAGTTCAGCCATAATTTCCTGTCTTTCTGTTTCTGCTTTTCGGGGTTATGCATACCATTACCTAGAGCTTAGCAGTGTTGTGAAAGACACTAACCAAGTGTAATGACTTGGGGAATTCAGCTCACTTTAGAGTTTCCAGAAATTTTTCTCCCCGAAGAAGTTTTTCCAGCTATTTTATAGGCACCAGAAGGAAAAACAGTTTGCCCAGAGAGCAGCAGCGTGAGCTATCTTTGGATTCGCGCTGTCAAATGCAGAAGGCATTTGCTGGGCAACTCTTGATGTGTGCGTGCCACAAGATTTAATCAAGGAAACTCAAGTATATGTCCTCTTTTGCAAGAGGTAGATTCCCCAAAAGAGCTGGGCGCACCTCCAGAGAAAACTCATCGCTGCTGGGGAGCAAAACTGAGAGGGCAAATGCTTTAAGGTTGGAAACCGACACACACTAGTCCTGCACTGACTGGTGACCACTGGCCTGCAGAGCCAGGACCACAGCTTGTGCTGGGGCAATCGCAAACTGTGGGGCGCTGGTGCTGCTTTCAGCATCGTGTGCAAGGCAACAGCCCATGCAAAGCCCCTTGGTGGGTCTTCTAAAAACTCAAGAAAGTCCTTCACGGTTGTCAAAAGTTGTAATAAGTGTTCTTAAGTTTTTTGTTCTTTTGTTAGACAGATAACTTTGATTAGGAAATGTCTATTTAATTAGGAGACAGACTAATTTGGGAAGCCCATTCTGTTCCCTAAATGACACTAGGGTTATACCAGCCCAACTAGAAAAACTATCAACAACCAAGGCAGAGAAGAAGAGACAGATGATGTTATCTTCACTCACCTAAACTAGTCCTTCTGTAAAAATAACCCCATGGAAGCTGACAGCTATTCCAAGAGAAAAAGATCACCATTAAAATAATGTTCAAATAGCATAAGAATCCCTCTTTTTGTAACAACACAAATGAAGTCAAGTGTGAGGATGATTAACACCAATAAGGAGCGAAGTATGCTTCTTTTTAAAGGGAAAACATCTGCTCTGTTTTGTTTTCTCCTGAACACTGTGAAAAGAGCTGGTTTTGCCTCAGGAGGTAGAAAAGCTTTCACTCCTCTAGTAATGCCTTCATTTTTCTTCTGACCCCTTGGATCATTTAATTGGGCTCCTTTTAAAGCCAGTATGTAGGTAAACTGCATGCATAATTAGCCAGCTGGGTCCCCTGCCAAGAGTGTGTCATTTAGTATCTGTGAGTGCCAGCAGGGTCAGGCATGACACATGGTGCAGTTCTGAAAAGCAAACAATCTTAAGGTCTTGTCCATAAAACATGGAACACGTTCAGGGCTCTATCGGGCTCTTTCAGCAGTTTCTCATGCATGACCAGAGGTGTGGATTTTATGTGCAACTCATAAAGAAAACTCTCTAATTTGCACGCCACAAGCACTAGCAGGTGATGGCTCAGGGTAGCAGAGGAGGTGAAAAAACTTTGGCAAAGACATTAAACTGCGTCTGCATGTAAAGAATACCCTTTTCCATTTACTGCAGGCATCCATTGCCATGTGATGGTTTAAGGAGCTCAGCAGCAAGTTTGAAACATGTTTGGGAATCACAGCTTCATATCCCAGCAGGACTAGCGCAGTCTGTTTGGGAGGTGAAGTTTTAGGAATCTCCTTGCAAGTGCATTTTAATTTGCATGAAATGCTCTGGCAGGGTGCACCCTTCGCGTTCAGTGCCAAGGCCGTACGTTCCATGGCCACCAGAGAGTTAATGGTGCCCTGGCTGTGTGGTCACTGCCACAAAATCCTGGGTGGATTTTGCAGAAGGGTGTGTATAAAAGAAATCCAGACATCTCTGCAGCCACTTGACTAGCACTTGTAGTAACAGAGCTGCATTACACTGTGTTTCTGCCTTTGCTGGAAGTTATCAGTCACGACAAGGTCTGCAGCAAGGAGACACGCTGAGATTTATCTGGAACTGATGAACAGAGACTGTTTCCTGACCACAATAGAGTAATTTAATGCATCATTATTATACCATTGCTTCCATCATGTCACTCTTACCCCAAATAAATGCTTTGCCTTCACTTCCTTCCAAAATCCAGATGAGACTCATACATGTGATTAAGCATTACCTGCCTGCACACAGTGAAGGGCCATCAGACATCATCTGCTTTGAGAGGCTCCTATTTCCAGCAGTCACCTTTGATCTTCCCCTGGGTCAGCTGTGACTCTGTCACCGGCAAGTTATCCACTCATTCGAGGGTATGATGTCAAGTCTGTTGCTCTTAAAAAAAAAGCTTATTTTGATGAGGAGGACTTTCACACTTTACATGGAAAACAGAATGCAGAAAGCACCCATAAAATTAAGAAGTATGGTGACATTCACACCCCAGTTGTGACAGACCCAAAGCCAAGACCACGATGTGGATCCCTGGAGTTCTGTACTCAGCAAGCACTCGCATTGTGCCTCCTCACTGCCTCACAACCAGCTCTGGGAAACACACACCAAACACCTACGCATTTTCAAAGAGTCACAGGCAAAGAGTGAGCAGGGAATGTTTAAAGGATGTCAGTATCCCAAGATGCCCACATCACCTCTTAACCACCAACATTTCTTTATTGTGGACACTTCATAGGCCGCTGCTTTTATTTGTTGAGGCATGGGCCAACTTGCAACTTCAAAAAGATGTGCCAGGTCTGCAAAATCAAGAACTATTACTTCTTCATATTTCTTAGTATTTAAATCTGTCAGAGTCTCCCTTCTAAGCTTTTCTCCACAAGCAGGAAAGCCAGTAGCTCGCCTGAGTGCTTGCTTATGTAAGGTACATGGAAATGCTGACAAATTCATCCATTCCAGAAGCTGGAGATGTAAGAAAAACACCCGGTACTGTGAGACTCTCAACGGTCATAAGACTTTGATGTTTTGAATGATGGAGTTTCCACCACTTCCACTGGAGACTACTCCATAACAGGTCCCTGTATACTCATGTTGCTGTTACTCAGCAGTTTTGTATTTTTACTACAAAACCACTCCTTTCATATCATTCTTGACATCCCATACAGAGGAAAGCCAAAGTATGGAGGTTTCTCAATTCTCCATAACACTTAGGAGTATGAGATTAATACATTTATGTGGTCCACTTAAGGTTATCACATGATTGTCTTCAGGAAATGAAAGGGGCCAGAGCTTTTACACATTTTTAAGCATATACCAGTAATAATTATTTTAAAAACCTCTCTCCAATCTTCTTGTTTAACAAAGAAGATATTGTTTGGAAGATAGAAAATAAATTAATTCTACTATGACCTCATTAAAATTGGATTTAAGTTCCAACCCAAAAGAATTTTAGAACAACATTAGTCTCTTGCCCTTAAATCTCCATCTATTGAAGCTGGTCTATTTATTAATTTCCCTGCCAGAAAGCATATTTTGACTGGCCTGCGAGCTGAGCAGACAGTCTCTCCCCAGAAGCTCACACATGAAGGCCATTTCCTTATTCATTTCTTCTCAGAAAGAGGGTGTTTCCAACCATATCATTTTTAATCAAAGCACTCTTGACTCAGACACAATTGTTCACGTTGATGGACAGATGGGGATTTGATCCTGACCCAAGAAAACAAAAAAGCAGAAAGGGCAGCGCCTCTCTTATCTGCAATGAATGAACAAGATTAGCCATAACCTGTTTTCTTCTCACCATACAACAAATCCAGTGTGTGCTCTCAGCACAGCCATAGATTCTCATCTTGTAATTTTTAGTACAAGACATATACAGCCTGAGGGAACAAATTACTCTTCTGTATTCAACATGCTTCAGTGCCTTCAGAGGACTGTGCTTGAGAAACACAGTTACTTTGCTTGGCAGGAAAAGCCTTTGAAAACAAAGGAGAGGACTCTGTGATGAAAGTGAAGTTCATCCCAAAACCAACAGAAGAAAGCAGTTTGGGAAGCTGGACATGCTTTGGTGGAAAATTGTCAAGATATGAGTTTACTTTCTAAGTGGCACTGTGCATCAAATTGTTTTTCTGTGCAATCCCAAAGCATGACTGTCTTAAAAAAAAAAAAAAACCAACTAAAACCACAGTGTGAAATCAGCCAGACTCTGTATCCTGCGTGTGAGCTTTCCCGTTTGGAACTGGAGCTGAGAAGAGAGGACAGGGGAGCCCTGCTCTTCCCTCTTCCCCCTTCTGTCCTTCTGCTGTTAAAATCTCAGCTCCTCAGGCACTATTTTCTCATGTGAAAATGATGGAAAATGGGATCTCAAATGCTACTGAAATAAAAATACCAATGAGAGATGAAAAACGTGTGGGTGTCTATAAATAAGACAGAGTGGGCTCGCCGTCTGATACCCTTCTGCAGCTGTGCCAACCGCGTGTGCACTAAATCATAACAGTGTAGGCCTGCACACTCAAAATAGTGACACTGATTAAAGAATCATGATATTTTTAAAGTTACAAGTTTTCAGAGATCTTATATGTTTCATTCAGTATGAGTGGGTTTTGATCCCATGAGAGCAATGAAAATTAGAAACTTATTCTATCACCAAAAAAAAAAAAAAAAAAGAAAGAAAAGAGATTTTTGTGTAATTGCCTGTCTTCAGAAACAAAACCCTACAAACAGTAAATTTATTTTTACTGAACTAGGAAACAGGGGTCTTTTTTATATTGAATAATTGACAAATCACATCAAATGCTCCATTTGAATTTCCTTTTCCCCGTGCTTTGCTACATGAAAATTTCTATAGGACTGCAAATGTCAACTAGAGAAAATGTTTTTATTTCTCTGGCTGAAGTACTTCACACTAACTGACCTTTAGTACTTCTTTTCTTTGTATAAGTATCCTTCATAAGAACCTTTTTCAAGAAACATCCAATTATGAAGACTGCCACTTTTCTGTTTTCAAGAAATGTTTTCATATATGATATAATTCTATTTCCATTTTAGAAGGTCCAACTGAAAATATCAAAATATTGCTGCTTTATACTGCATCCGTTCAGAACATCATTTCAGGTTTTGGCAACTGAACATTTTTCTTTTCCACCTCTGCTGGCAGGGCAGGAGGGTTTCCAATTTCTTAGGTTTCTTCCTCTCTACAAAAAACAATATGTCTTGTAAAAAGCATGAAAAGAGAAAGAAAAATATAAAAGAGTGATATTGCTTTGTCCAGGGAATGTAAATGGCATTTGTTTACCCTCTTTCTCTCTTGAAAAGATTTAATTAGAATGCAGATTTTCAGATACAGATGCTTCTTTTTTACATATAGAATTGGTATTTTCCTATGCATTTAAGTGCAACATTCAAGTCCAAATTATGGTCTTATTTCCTCTTAAAAATGTAACCTAGTTCTGTATGCCTTCCTAAACAGTTACTCAGGTTTGGGAACAATGCAGGCTGTATTTTCCAGTTTACAAGTAATAAAGTGTAACTTCCAGGAAGGAAACCCTGGATAAAGTATCCTGTCATCTTTCCATACAGTGGCTGGTATATTCATTTGCAGTACTAAGTATGCAAAAATATACACAGACATTAATGCAATTTTAGTTTACATACAATTGCATGGCTAACAATGATACTTTTGTTTGTTAGTTTGTGGGCACAGATCTCTAAATGCAATGTTTTTCAGTCTGTTCTGAAAATCTTCATTCACATACAGACTAATTCTATTGAGTATCTTCCTTACTAACAATTGTCATAACAGCAAAGAAAAAACATAGACAAAATTTACATACACAGTGCTTATTAATACAGCCTCAGAAAAAAAAAATTGCAAAAATAGTATATATGCTCCCTGCAATGAATTTGATTTTGTCTGGTCCGTAACTGAATTCCCCTGATACTTCAGTTTTACGACAGTGTGATATAGTGGTAAATCAGGGCCATACTGATGATCTAAATCAGAATAACCAGCATGTTTTTCATTTCAGAAGAAAAAAAAAAAAAGTTTGCAAGAGAAAGTTTGCCAGTTTCAGCACTTCCTGGCCGCCAAGAACATTTACTGAAAATCAATGGTCTGTCCAAAACCTAATGTGAGCAGGAATCATAGTGCAGCTGTTCAGAATCTATACTGCTTCCTAGGCAAAGTTTCTAAGCCCTTTCAGTCCTTTAGAATAATAAAAATGATTAATGGTCTTGAACACTGTGAACCAAGTGTTTTGAAGTGTAACCTGCTACTTGTAATGCACTCAATATTTCTGATCTGTATTGTACTGGCATACGGGGCCTCTGGAAGTTAATGTTAGAATGGGCAACGTTTGAAATGAATGAAGAGAGCCTCATGAAGTCTGACAGCAAAACTGTTTTCTCCCAAACCAAGACATTATTTTCCATCAGTTCATAAAGACAAAAAAGAAGTGACTGTAAATATATATAAATATATATCATTTTCTATAAACATATATTCTAAGAGAGCAATGAGGATACCAAACAACATTTTATCAGCAAAATGATCTCTCACACCCAGCACAAGAGTTTGCCATAAACAGACCTCAAGTTCTTTGGAAGAAACATAAAAGCATCGGGTCTTCTCAGAGACTGCATACAGCAGAAGGAGGTTCAAAATTTCATAGAACAACTTCTTCCACCCAGGCCTTCCCATATCCCTGCCCTTTTTGGGTGCAGTCCCAGCCATAAGCACAACCCTTAGAGCCAGTTTGGTCTATGCCAAGAGTTGGTAGATTCACATAAATATGAAATCCAGTGAGGCAGGGTAAAATGCTGGTGACCAGCAGATACCAGACACCAGTGTACAATCGCACGGGTCACCGAGGGGCACTTCCCTGGTTTGCACCGAGCCCATATCCAGCTGCCACACACCTGATGCCCAGGTCTGCTCACACCAGGGCTGCAGTTGCACAATCACCTTCTGAAAAATTGGACTCAGGCCTAAGCTGTCACTCGGCTCCCCATTTACCCCAATTTGTTTGCTCATGCCCTGCACCAAACTCAAGCAAACAAACTGATAAATTTGGACCTTAACCTATCTCCAGACATTGTCAGGGCCCTGAATGTACCAAGAGGCCTAAATTGCCCCGACCAGCCCCACCTGGGACCCCCACCCAGGACCCCCCCCCCGAGCCCCTGCCCGCCGCCCAGGAGCTCTATTTAAGCTCAGCCCCAGGGTACCCAGTACCTGGGCTGGAGACATGAACACTTCTAGTCCTGACTCAACCTTGGCTCTGTGGTGTGAATAACTCACCTCTGGTCTTCTCTTGGTCTCCTCCTGGTTTTGTACATGACTGGGATCCCTGGATGAACCCTGAACCTGATTCATTGTTCCCTGTATATGGGGCTCTTAATGGGCCCCACTGCCAGGATCCATCACTGCTTGGGCAGAGGTCACACTTGATTCCCAGGTCACCTTCCCTTAAGGATCTATTTGTATTTGCTTCTCCCTGAAAAACATAAACCTTAAGTTAAAAGTTGTTGGGGGATGAAAAAACAGCAACAAACTACAATGGAACAAGAAAAAGCTTGACCGCTACGTGGGATCTCCACTGCTGCTTCAGCATCCCCGCTGCCTGTAATTCCCCGTCTGCTTGTCGGGTGCAATGGAAGCTTGGAAAAGCATTATAAGGAACAGTCAGTTAACGTTTATAGAGAGGTAATGTGCGAAGTTCTCTTACAAAACTTTTTACTCCAAATTTACAGGCCTTATATGCAATATTATTTTGGGGACAGCATATTGTATTCATTAGAAATTTCAAACGGTATAAACAAGGCAGCAGAAGTACTCAAATTGCTGCAAGCCAGATGGAGATCTTATCATACTACCTCCCACAATTTAGAATAACTTATTCTTGAAAACCCCAAGTTATTCTGCTTACAGCATAGCAGATGAGTGAATCTCCTGGGTGGATGCTGAACTGTGCCACGTAGAGCAGATATTTGCCTGTCCCTTCTCTCTGTTAAGGACGGACACGAAGCGCAGCCTCCTGCCTGAGCACTCACTGCACTAGTGCACGGTAGTGGAAGGTGCATGTAGGCTTAAACAAAAACAAAGTAAAAATTACATCATGAGAAGTCACATTTTTGGAGCATAAGGGAACATTTTGGTCTAATTATCATCTTGAGCATAGAAAGAAAAGGAAACATTTTACCAGAGTCAGTTTTTAAAAGAATTATCCTAGGTAAATTGATCTGCAGAGAGTTGCTCTCAAAACTATAAATCACATTGATTTACTTGCTTTACACTTCTAAAGGGTGACCAATGAGTTATCGGAAGGGTGCATGGAGCCCTCAGTCTCACAGATTGAGGATGTGGCTTATTCCTGCCTGTAATACAGACTAGCAAGATGCAAATGATCTCTCTCGTAATAAACAGAATTACTGTGTTTTTTGACAAAAAATCAGAACAGACTATTTGTGATTTCTTAGCACTACCTGACGAGATCAGAGTTTCTTAAATTTCACTGTGTTTGCATGGCAGTTAGGAAACAGCATTTACTCTTTCAACTTGGGGTGGATCTTTACATCTTGTAATTGCATGCATTCATCAAATATACTGTAAGTTGCACTCTGGAAATGTATCTCCTTCTGTACAAGGAGCATATAACATATATGTTTAGATAACATTCAGCATATAACATCCCGCCAGTTCATTAGCTTGTAAAACAAATTTAAAAGTACTGTGAATTGTAACGGTGGGAAAATAGTAAAATGCTCCTCTGTATCTATTGTATTCAGTTTGCTTTCAAATCAACAACCATGTCTAGGGGCATTTTTTCAAATATTATGTTAAATTTTCTAATTAAAGTTTTGAGGTGGCCGGTTTGGCTCATCTGAACAGAGCAATTAGTTTGGCAGAATTGACTCATGTTCATTCTACCTGACAGCATTCTCCTTTTGTGGGAATGTAACTCTTACTGTGAAAATGTTGTACTAAGCAAACCTTAGTTCCGCTCGTAAATCAGTTCGATGAAAGGTTTGAAAGCCTGTTTCTATGGTGTAGTTAAATTACATTGAAAGTACAACTGAATTAGTCCCTAGTTTTTCCATCAAGTTTAATGTGACTTAAAGTTTGCTGAAGACAGAGTATGGTTTTGAGAGCCAGATGAGATTTCTTGAAAAGTAGATAGAATTTAGGTAAACATTCTCCAAATTTAAAGTTGCACGCTGCAGCATTTGTCTTTAATTATCGATTTTAATGTACATAATAATGACACTTTATTCCCACGGTGACAGGCACGTTTAAAAAAGTTCCAGAGTGCTTGTATTCAGATTCCTAAAATCAAACTCCTCCTTGCAGTCAAAATCCGATGTAAAGTTGGAAGAAGGGTGGCTTTTGATCAATGTGTGAATAAACTTTCCAAATACTTGTCAATTCTACAAAATAAATTAAATGGAAGATTTCTGGAAGACTAGTCAGCCACTCTGTACCAGCGGTGCTGCTGAGCTGCTGTCGCATCAACAGCTGAGGGATTTTGATGCTCTTGCATGCAAAGCTAACTAGTGCCTAATTTGGAGCCCACCCAAAATTCAGCTTTTTTTGGCTTACTATAATATCAACTACCTGGAGGGAGATGCAACGTTATATGGGTCAGAAGCAACTTCAGTGATGTCCTTGAATTACATTTTGCCTTGTGCATGCTGCTCTGGTCATAAAGAAACAGAGCCAAAATTTGTAATTTATGAGTAGGTTTGCCAGTCTGTGGAATTCCTAAGTCTTCCCTGCAGAGGAAGCTGAGATCTACAAAATATTTCACCTGAAGAGTACAAAAAGAAAAAAAAAAGCTAACAGCCCATGAGAAAACAACTGCACAAATACCTTCCATTTTCCTACATAGACCTACAAGACCATGTGTCTTCCTTTCGGACCACAAGTACATCCTTTTTTCAAAGGGAATGTTCCTTTATGAAAAATTAACACAGGTGTTCATAATTTGACTTATAATGCACATATTGATTAGAATTGAAAACTGGCCATTTTCCAGCTCTGCTCTAGTGTAAAAAAAAAACTCCGCAACCATGCACCTCCTCTCCAAACGGATCAGTGTCCAAATTCCTCCTACTGATTTTTTATGACTGGTAATTGAAATAACATATCAAACCTTAACTTTAAAATATAGTTTTAGCTCTGTCTCAAGTCAGGTTTTCAAATCTCTCCTGCAGCCCATCATTCCTTCCACCAGCAGAGCCCCGGCCGTTTCCCATACACAGGTTAGGGTACAGAGCTGCCTGTGCTGAAGTGAGTCAGCGGGAAGACTATATTCACACTTATTGCTCCAGCCCAAGCGAAGGCAGCAGCACGACACAAGAATTTTGCTCTCCCATTATGTTATTAAAAGAGCTCTGAAGAAAAACTCATGGAGAGAAAAATACCAAAATTGTCACAGAACTTATTTCCCATTTTAATCCCTTTCCAGATAAATTAATTGTTAAGCAGTTGTGCTCACAGGTGAAAAAATTGGTTCTATTCCTATTGTTAAGAGCGGCAGCATCCCACCCCGCAACAAAACATACTTTTTTTCTCAATGGATGTATTATTTGAGAAATTTCATTGTTGTCATAGTACAAATCATTTTTCTGTTGAAGCACGAGGAAACAGGAAGGATGGAGTAGAAGGATCTTTTGTTTCTACAGGAGAAATTCCAAGCAAAATAGTGGAAGGGTTTTAAAAAAAAGAAAAAAGTAAATAATTCTGGGGTTTTTATTTTTTTTTATTTCAAGCCAGTAGTGGAAATTGATTAATGAAGCCCGTCTGTAGCTGGTACAAAGGGCCAAATCTTCAGTTAATATAAAATAGCAAGCTTCTACTTTTAAAAACCAGAAAGAGGAAGGGGACATAAAACTGAAAAACAAACAGGCATATTTGATCATTTAGTGGTGAAAAGATCAGGCACTCCTCAGTTGCAGGGTTTTATTTTTGTGCATTGTGTCAACGATTGGAAACCATATGTTTTAAGACCAGCTTCAATAGTATCAGTAGCTACAGTCCTCCTCTCAGATTACTTTTTACTGCCTGCCTAATTTTGAGCTTTAATAGCTAACATGCACTTTGTTTATCAGTTACAAATGTTCTGAATTTTGATGAAGAGGGCTAAACAACATGCATTGGTTTATCATCAGGACTAAAGACCCAACTAACAATTTGTTTAATGTCGGGGCCTGAGACTTTGCAAACAAGCATTTCTTACAAGTGAGAAGAATAACGTTAAAATGGATGGCTCTGGTTCTGAAAGCTAAACATGAGATGGTAGCATTGGGATCCTGACACGGCTCTTGTCATCCCTGGAAGAATCCATCCTGCAAGGTGCTGAGCCTTTTGGCATCAAAACTGCAACCAAGTATAGCACTGTTAAGTCCCCTCAGATGGCACTTCTGTTAAATAGCTGGTCCCCTATTAAGTGCTTTATTGCACTGAAGTCAGTCTGGCGGGATTAAAATTAAATGTATGTTTAAAGTCTTTCCAGAATCAGACGCTTCATTCCTTGTAGGACTGAACGTATACATGAAATAGCTCTTTTTTAAGTAATTCTGGCTAGCCTTACAACAAAGAAATTCAAAATAGTGTCTAGCTTGTGTTACTTATCCTCTAATTACTTGAGGACAGAGTACCTCTCCTCTGTTTTTAAAACACTGCATAAATTAATGATTTTCTAACAATAACAGCAGCAGCAATTCTGGGCATTTACCAGAGAGGAAGCAACCATTAGCTTTGAGAATGAAATTTCACTGCAGTCCACAAAATAATGTGTTAGGAAATACCAGGGTTGCCAACTTTCGCAATTTTGTTGAAAGTCTTCTAAAATGTGAGGGTTGGGGTGTTTTGGTTGTGTGTTTTTTTTTCACAAAGCCTGAGCTCTGGCATCATGTGAAAACATGAAAATGTGAGATTCTCCGTTTTAATTTTAGAAGACAAGTAAGTTACTCAGCATTGTGGTTGCAAAGAGAAATTGAAAACATGAACCCAAGGGCCAGAGAACAATTAGTAAGAGTCCAAAATGCCTTGCTTTTAAAATCTTAGTAAAGCAATTTCATGACACTCAAGGTCTGACTCAGGGTGTTTCTATGCTCGGGGTTAACCATATTCAGTACCCCAATAAATCCTCTATACCCTTTTTGAGGCTTTCTCACCTTGGTTTTTAACAGAGGGTGGGATCAGATATTGTCAGAGAGGATGCTAAAGTTAAATATTGGCTTATTTCTTGTTTTTAAAAATGAAACTACTTGTTTGTACTGAAGTAGCTCTGTTCATTTTGATGATGAAGTGGACAGCAGAAACTGGAAATATTTCCTCAAGGGAAACACATTTTCCACGGTAACTGAACTTTGTGATCATCTCCTTTCCTCCTCAGAGGAGAGGCTGAGCTGTGGGCTCTCCCACACTACGAGATAAGCTCTCTGGATCCCAGTATGGGCTGGCTGCTCAGGTCCCCCAGGGTGCCCAAGGAGGACCATTAGCTCCTCAGTCAGTCCGGGTCACTGCCACCCAGCAATCGGGAGAATTTCCATTTGGTGAATACATAAGCTTTCTGCACAGATTCCCTTTATTCCTTAAGGTAGGTGGGATGAGCAGAGGGTAACAAGTCAGGCAAACCTCCTAAACACGCCTTGGTCTTTGACAAAAAAAAATAATCCACCACTCTGAGAAACCCCTGGCATGATATGACTGACGATGACCCAGGTTGATGAAACAGAGACTTTTTTGAGCCAACTACTAGGACTTGCTCCTATTCTCTCTTGCCTTGCAGCCTGGTATCCCACCCAGCTGCATGACCTGCGCGCCCCGATCCCGACAGGGCAGAAACCATTTTGTTCCCTTGCCTTTCTAAGTTGCTTTTAAGATCTACACGTATTTTGCTGGATGCTAACAATGACGAAAATACTTAAAGTTCCCAATTGAAAAATATCCTTTATCTTCCTCTTTGCACTTTTTTCCCACCATGCCCTTATCTACTTTTCTAAATATCGCACACAATGTTTTTAGTAAATAAAAAGGATATTAGAGTAGACAAATAATGTTTACTCACCAGCTCAAGAAAGGTGTTTCTGGCACCAATTCACAAGTTACAAAAATTACTTAGACTGAAAGGGACAAGGAGTGTCTTTTTGTGTGCAGGGTGCTGTACAAACAATGAGGTCCTGGTCTCTGACTGGCTTTCTGTGGCATTACCACAAACAATAGTAATTCTTAAATACCTGCCTGGCTTTAAGCACTTAAGTAAATAGTTGTGTTGATTGTTGTAGGACTATTCACATGCATAAAACTAAGCATATATTCAAATATGTTGTGAAATCAAGGGTCGAGTGAATTTTGCATGCAAGGCATTTTTAGATGATTAGTGTATATGAGCTTACTTGTTAAGACCAGCT
>JAOXJM010000005.1:10258220-10291887 GCA_026413425.1 Tringa solitaria | reverse complement strand
GGCGGGAGGCGCGGCGGGGAGGAGGGGTGGGCGCGCCCCGGGCGCAGCGCGGGGTGCGGAGCCACCGCCCCGCTCCGCTCCCTTCCGCGGGCATGCGCGCCCGCCTCGCACATGCTCACTGCGCCCGCAGCGGGCGCGCACACTCCGCAGCGCTGCGGCTCCGCGCTGCGCCTCCGGTGAGTAAGGACAGAGGGGGAGGGAGGCGCCCGCGGAGCGGCTTTTCCCCGCGCCCGCGGAGCGGACCGGCGGCGGCGGGCTGCCGAGCGGGGCTTTGCCTGCCGCGGCTGTTAGCCCAAGCGTGAATCCGCGGAAAACGCGGCGGGGGGCGCGGGGCAGGGCGCTACCGCGGAGCGAGGCGCTGGTCCCGAAAGCCGTCGGGGGAGCGCGGTGAGCCGCCCTGCGCGGGCGCGGAGCAGCGCCTTCCGTGGCGTGAAGCGCGGCAGCGCGGTGGGGTCCCGCCTGCGGAGTTGCGAGCGAGAATGAAGAGAGGTAGTTAGGCGGTGCGCAGCGTTTGCTTTTACCTTAAAACCGGCTTCGTTTAGGAGTTACTTTAAAAACTAAAGCGTGCGTTTAAATAACCTGAGTGAATGCTCTTTTTCGCTGTTGCTTACGCGAGGAAAACTTGTACTGTGATTTATTCAGCTTAAGCAAACTTTTTTAGTGTTAAATTAGGCTTGAGCCCAGTGAATGGCCCCTAAATGAAATTATTCACGGTATACAACTGCTGTTTTTCAGACATTTCAAATAGTGACATATTCTGTTGTATAAAATTGTAATTGTTAAAATACATATGGTTAACCAGTAAACAGTTTATCGGTCTGCATCAAGTTCATTAACAAAATTTTGTTCAGCGTAATATCGAACTCACACGTCCCTTGGTGCTGTTAAAGACAATGGCAGGAATGGTTTATTGTTTAATCTTTCTCGTGGACTTTACTGATTTACTGAGAATTGCTTATCTCTGCAGGACCATCCATGGAAGGGTTTCCCCCCCTCAATATGTTGAGAAAGCATGTCTAAATTCTTTTGCCTGTCTACATCTGTGTGTATTAGGGCGGTCTTGTCCAAATGATAGCATAAAGTTAAATTAGTTGTTCTGTGTCTAAACTAATGTTTCTTAGATCATTTAGTGTTGCATTGTGTTGTGTTACTTTTTGCTACATAAAGGATAAAGTCTTCTTATCCTTTTTGACATGAACAAACTATTTCTGTTCTTAAGCAGAGCTGAATTTTTATATCTGCTTTGAAATTCAAGGCATCATGCGGCCTCAAATGTTACTTATACAAGTAGGAAAGACTTGCAGTACAAATGCCTTGAAAATAATCAGTGCTTGCAGCTTTGGAAACATTCCAGAAACTCTTTAAGCATGATTTGAAAATTCTCTTGAAATGGCACAGCAGCTGATAACTTGACTTAATTATTCTAATTTACATCTCTTAGTTAAAAGAAAAAAATAATCTGTGATGCAAAATTAAATTGTGAAATTGAGTCAAATCGTCCACGCAATTTTTGTGCGTCTTCTACTCCCCCACCAACAGGTCAAAACATTTGGCCAAATAACAAGTGGTGTACTCTTCTGGTTTTAGGCTCATCGATTTGTTTTGCTTTGCTTTGTTTAGTCCGCTCCCCCCCGGCTCATTTTCTTTTAAAATACTGCACAGAGACTTGATTCCCATCACTCGCTAATCTTATCACCATTATTTGGTTGAAATGTTTGAAATGGGCTCCTGTTTCAAATATCTCACAACCTTGGCAGTCTTAAATTTCATTAGAAAAGCTTCATTAGGGAGGAATAAAAATGTTGTTGATAATTCCCCCTCCAACAATAAGTCCCATATTCAACTACACGATGTGCGGAGATACGCCTTGATTATACAAAGGAATTAAACTCCAGTATTCATATGAAGAACTTGATCTCAGAATATTACTTGAAGAATCTTGTGTGTGGTGTTGTGCTTAGCTGGCTGATATGCCAGATTTTTCTGAAAATGTAATAATTTAAGTATTAATCCTGCAAAAATTAGTTGCATGTTTAACTTCAAGTCTGTAAGGCATCGTGCAGAAGGTGGTGTGGCTGTTACTTCTATGTCAGTGTGTATATATGCACACTACTGACAAAACAATTAAAGAAGTTAGTAACTTTCTGCTGTCTTCCCAACTGTTATTTATGATGTGTAGTAGTAAAACAGCTATTCTGAAATCAGCTATAATTCTCTTCAGTAAGATTTGTTTCTTCTGTGCCAAATTTTGCGGTAACCAGATGGTTTTAAGGTGTCTTCAACTGCAGAACAAGCAAGAACAGTGCTGAAGACTAATTATTCCTTGCAGTAAATTCCTTCTGCAATAAATTCACAGGTTGTTAGACTTAATCTGTGGAAATGATTGTTAAGATTACTTGCGCAGTGAAAAATGCTTTTAAAATTTTGTGAAAGCTAGCAGAAGTTCTTAGAATGCTAAGAAAATATTTTTGAATTAAAAGTTACTCCAGCCAGGGAAAATTATTAGGGACAAACTGTAAATGAAGTTGCAAATCCAAATCCTTTTTATAAACAACGGAATGCTGCAGTTTTAATATGAAGATTTTAAATATATCCTGTAAGTGAGGGGGTCATTTGGTAGATCAAGTAGGGAAATCTAGTACTGCCATTTCCAATGTCTAGTTCCATGTGCATGGCTATTATTCACAGCAGTAGCAATATAAACTTGGTTAGGACATGGTGTAGTCTCCTGGACTAACAATCAGGTTCTTTTCATTAAATTTCACACTGTACTACACAGGACAGAAAAATAGTTACACAAAGAAGGAACAAAAAATATGTTCAGAGTGATATGGCATATACAAAAGTAAAGCCATTCAGGTTTTAGCTTCATCTTTCACCTTTTTTGTGGCTTAATTTAGTAAAAAGTACAAGATATTTTTTTTGAGTGTCTATGAACTAAAAAAAAAAAAAGCATAACTATTCAAACCTCATGGCATAATATTCACTTTGATATGAACAGGTAGGACTCAGCAAATCCCTTTCCCTCCCATTTCTACTGAAAAGCCAGAAAGACCATCCTGGCTGGGACTGTTTGTTAAGAGATCTCATCAGAAAACAATTGTTCATGGCAGTCTAATTCTTAAAACAATACTTCATCTTTATTTGCAGATCTTAACTCAAGTAATGATGTTTAACAAACACCTTGTTTTAATCAGGTGAGGATAAGCCCCTCAGTTAGGATGCGAATAATTGCTCATCTGGGTTTGGTCATTTGGGGCCTGGAGGTGTTGCCATTTGCAGGTAGATCTGGTGCTACCAGAGTATTGAAGCAGGAGGGAGGAGGAAGCGGGAACACAGATTTAGGACTCTGCAGTCATCTTGCAAAATAGTTTTTGATCGCTGCATACAAAACCCAATCCAGTGCCCTTTTTCCGGCAAGCTGTTCAGTTGCTCTTGATTTACAGCTGCAAGAGGTGTGAGAGGAAAATTGGATCCAAAATAGTGGTCGCTGCATAGATGGTTCCAGTGAGTGTGTCATGGAGTGAATATTTAATTAAAAATAGTCAAACCTCTTTTCACTCAGTTTTCTACTTGTGCTTACAATATCTTTTATTTGTGTATTACCATGTATTTTTTTCAAAGGTGAGTAAAATGGGAGGAGAAAGATTACATGGGCATAATCCTTCCCTTTTAAAATTATTTGTCTGCAGCTGCTTAAAGTCCTCGCATTAGGAGTCACATATAAACATGTTTATTTAACATCAGCGTTATCTGTTAGATTGTACACGGTTCATTAACATGGAGAGAATACTTTTTGTTTAATAGTGTGTGGGAGCTGCTAGAGGTCAGAAGAGGTTGTTTGCCTGAAGTCGAGATGGCATCTTGGCTTTGCTCTCATTCTGTTTGTCACCTCTGCTGTGTCCGGGAAATGCTTCGTTAGTGCCGTGCTAAGGTATTTTCCCTGCTGTTTATGTACAGAGGCTCTGTGGAAAGCCAGAAGCCTGCTGCAGGGCTGCGGTAAGCTTTGTGGGGAATTTTAAGGAAGGTTTGTTGGAATTTGTGAAGGATTATTTTAGTTGGGGTTTGATTAGAAAAAGTGGCTTGGAAAGGGAGGAGCAGCAAGGGAGAGGGGAGCCCGGGACGTTGCTGTGGTGCCCACAAAGTGCGTGGCTGTAAATTGTGGTATTTTACGGAATTGGGGAGACGGGGGTCCGATGGCTTGGGAAGTTCAGAGCGTTTTGTGTGCCACCGAATAATGTTTTGTTGGTGTGGCTGGGTCACAGTCGGACTCGGACCAGGCGTGCCTAGTGGTGATGCTGAGACTCAAGAGGTGTCACCTCCGTCTGCCGGGGACAGGGCAGGAATGGTCCCTCATGGAGTGTTGTCCGCTCTTTCTCCACTCGGCTAGAAACCTGCTTGGATATATGAAACTGTATCAGGGATGCTGGAAATACCTTGTATAGGAGTAACCACGGCCTCAAGTTTGAAAAGGTTACTTAAAATGTTCTAATGTGATTTACGTATACAAGCTAACGGCCGTGCACTGCGCAGAGTATCAAGGGAGAGATGTGCAGGCACGCACCTATACACAATTTCATTTTTTATTTGAGCTTCTTGAAAATGTTTCTCAATGTTTGTGAATTTCTCTGGCCAGATTTGGATGGTTGGGGCTGTTTGGGGTTTTTTTGCCTTGAAGGAAGAAGGCAATTTAAATTTCTCTTAGGAAAAAAAAATAGAAAATTGACTTTTTATGATTTTTTTTTTTATCAAGCAAGATAATAACCAAAAGGCATTGACTAAAATGAGCGTTATTGTAGAGATCAAAGTGGCTGTGGAAGATGCAATGTGAATGAAGCATACCACAAATGTGCAGTTTTTTAAAAGCATAACAGTAAAAATAGAAGGGATTTTTAAAAAAAAAAAACAAACCAAACCTGAACTTCTGTGGTGATTATAAGTTGTAACTGAAGTACACTGACGGCCTGTATATTGTTTTTAAAAAGCCAGCAAAACAGCTATTTCTAAAAAAAAAAATAAAAATAAAAATAGTAGGTTCCCTCAGAAGGGGAGAGAGAGAGAAGAAAAATAAGTGTGATGTTGGGGGGGAATGTCTGGTGTAGGGTTTTTTTTTCTTTGAATTATTTTCAACAAGTACTTACTCTGTTCTGTATTTTTAAGAAATTATGTGGACAGCAATTTTGTTTCTTTACCAAGGCAGTGAAAACACCAAGAATCCTTTTTATAATTTGGAAAGAATGTCAAAAGAATGAAGTAGTTAAACCTAAGTGTATTAGATCATATGCCTTAAATGCATAAATAAGCATAACTGCAATCACAGAAACCAATGTTAAAACCACCAGAAAAACTCACCCACAAACCCTAATGACTTAAAGGGAATGACCTCAGCCATTGTGAAATTTGTGCCTATTTGTTGACTGACATTTTTTTTGTAGAAGCAGAGTGCGTGTTTTGTTGGGGTGTGGGATTTTTGTTGTTTGAAAGACTGCTGGGGTTTTTTTGTTGTTGCTGCCAGGTTTGAATACAAAGAGTGAAAATGGGATTGAGGCCGGGAGAGCCTGGATGTGATTTGGGCCTTGGCAATTCGAAAAGCAGGTGAAGGGGTTGTTATTGATGGATAGAGACTGGTAGAAATTGATTGAAGTTTGTTTTTCAGATGTTAAAAACTTCCTCAATGATAGCCCATTTCTAACTTATTCCCAGCTGGTTTTCTCTTAAGGAAATGAAGGTTTAAAGTATTTGGTTACAAACCCGAGATTTCTTCATGTCCGTGTCTTTGCGTGAGTGCTGCATGAAATGCCAGTGTCGTTCATCTCCCCTCTGCTTTTTGGAGAGGAAATTGATGCATGGTAGAACCTCAACTTGCCTTTGCTGCAACACCACTTAATAATTCAGGGAAATGGAAGTCTTGAATTATTTCAACAATAATGGACTTCTTTGCGAATGTTTTCAAACAAACCAGTGCTACAGACTGCAAGCCTGGCCAGAGCTGAGACAAGGTTTCTCTCTGCTGCCCGTTCCTGGCAGTGGGCTCCTACTTTTCTGGGCTGCAGTAATTAAAGAGGGTCCAGATATAATTGCCACTTCTTAGATGTGCAGGAAGGTTTAAGAAAATGGGTAATTTCATGCTGTTTGGTGCCTGACTCTGTGTTCAGTCTTGTGCAGAAATTCTCATTTGCCGTACCTGCTTTTGAGAAGGAAAACAACCCAGCTAAATAAATAAATAAAGATCCTAAATAAAAAGAATTATTGAATACTAGCCATCCCAGAAAGTAACTAGTTAACCTACAGGGAGTTGATGCTTCTCTCTCTATGCTGGAAAGGGCAGACTTCACAGAGAAGCTCAACCAGAGTAGGACAGCCTGGTACTTCCAAACAAAGACAAGGGGACGTGGGGAAAATTTCTTAAACTCAGCAGATGCCTTAAAAACTGGAAATGCCTCTAGGATTACTCAGGCACCCACAAGAAACAGTGAGGGGAAAGTGGGGCAGGCATCTGAATTTTTTTTGTTTTTCAAATCGGTTGAGTAAGCAAAGCGATCTGGGGGCCCCAGTTATTTACAACTTAGTCTGCACACCACGCAGAGAGCCTCATCAGCTGTCTCAAAGGCATGTTTTGCATCTATTGCAAATTGTGTCTTTTGATGACACATTTGATTCAGCTTTTTGCCGTGTAATTGTCCTACAGCTACTTTGAAATAACTTTGATCGGTTTGGAGTATAGATCTGTATCGCCAGTTTCGATTCCCCTTGCGACCGCTCTTCTGTGCTAAATTACCATCTTCAGAGTTTAATTGTAACTATCTGACAATTGTTTGATTGTAAGCCAAGTCAAAATGTATTTACAGAAAAATTTACTTTCAGTAAATGTTGACAATGTGTACTTCACTTTTGTTAATTATGCAAATTTATTTTTTTTTTCCAATTTCAGTGGTTGAAACAACTCAAAATCTTGCTTTGAATTGAGCAATACTTTCTATTTGAAAAAGGATTGTTTTTCTACCCTTTAACAAACTAAAAAGCACCATTTTTTATGAAACACGACAGTTTTATAAGTAAAACATTTGAACGTTATATTGACTGTCAAATTTTCCCTTTTTTTAAAAGGCTAACTTTATTTTTTGAATTTATAGAAGTGTGGTTTTGCTAGCACTACTAAGTGCTACGGTGATACTACTTCTCTCCACTGAGATACAGACTTACTCCTAAGTCACCATTAATGCTTGTAGCAAAATAGCTAAATTTTCTCCTTCCTTGTGTTTAACTGTGGGTAAACATATTAGATCCAGTCCTGCTGCCACTGCAGTTCCCAATCCTTTCACTCCAATAAGGGTTGGCCCCTTATTGAGAGGGAACATTTTTTAATCTTCTGTACTTGTTGCACAAGTGCATTTAAACAAAATAAAAAAAAAATCACATTGTAGCTGCTGTCAGTGCAAATCCAATTGACTTCTTCAGTGCCTGAGTCTTGCAAAACAGGAGTGGGAATCGCTGTCTTTCTGG
This sequence comes from Tringa solitaria, assembly GCA_026413425.1. Lineage (NCBI taxonomy): Eukaryota > Metazoa > Chordata > Aves > Charadriiformes > Scolopacidae > Tringa > Tringa solitaria. The sequence continues at coordinate 10,284,384 of JAOXJM010000005.1, read as the reverse complement.
GCTACCCATGCTCATAGGTCTTATTTGCCACTCGGCAAGGATTTTCAGCAGCAGTTAGCAAAAGCTAAGGAACCCAAATCGGAGGGGAAGCCAGTACGGGTCCCTGTGAGGGGGGTTCTGCAGCCCCTGCAGTACTAGTGGATATAAGCTCCTGCACCAAAAGGCCTTTGAAGTGATGTGATTTAGCGCTTGGTGTAACATCTCCGCCGAACTAACGCTCCTTAGTGTGTTGGTGCAGTCACATGTGTAGCGGGAAAATAAGGCAGGGGCGAATTATCTTTTTATTTGTTGAAATAAAATAAAGATCCTAATTTTGTTTAGCCTTGATAGCCTGTTGTGTAAATACCTACTTTAGAAGAGTCTTGGTTTTAATAAAATACAGTTCTGTCTGAATAAGAGGCAAGCTTAGGTCTCTGACCTAAAATACGTAATCGTTCAGCAATGCTGTAAATGTGTGTAAGCCTGTACAAGGCAACGTAAGATATCTTCTGTATGAAAACTTTGACAGACCTTTGCTGTCACTTTGCCCTCTTCGATGTTTCTGCACCTAAAAATGTTAAGTCGTGGTTTGGAAGAAGGCGTATTCTGCCTGTTACGTATGTTTTAATTTTGTTTGTTTGGCAACCATCCTTCCTGTTCACTGCAGCAGATGAATATAATTTGGGGAAGAGGAATGGATGGGGAGGGGGCCTAGGGAAGCAAACTGACTCTTCGGTTAAATATTTGAAATCCGGCACAACTTCTGGGCTAGATTAGGTTTTGAAACTTCACTTATGCCCCCCTGCAAAGTAGGGGGGGGCGTGTGGAGACAAATGCTTGATTTCTAATTGAAAGTAATAAAGGATGCTGCTGCTAAAAGTCAGATGCAATGATGTTGGAGCCTGGCACTTTCCTTCTTAAAGCCCAGTACTTCTCCTCGCTCCAGTTTTCCCTGCCACAAATCAGGATTATTCATTCACTTCAGCGCTTTAACCATATCTGTGTGGGAGGGGATGGTTGCTTTACAATGCACAGAAGCATTGTGTCCTGCTTTAGGACAGGAAGTGGAGAATGAATATTATTTTGAACTTGAACTTCAGGAGCAGGCAGAAAGTGATTATCAGAGCCAGAACTCCCCTGGGAGGAGCGGGGGAGTGATGCACTGTGCTTGTAAGCAGCACTGTGGGATCTTAAATATCTAGTTGCGTTTAACGCTTTGGTTTTACATTTCTGCTTTTTAATTGATCTTCCGCTCCTCAATTTTTCCTTGGCAAATAGATGAAGAAAATTGCATGTAGACTTCATGTACTGTATTTATTGATAGACATCCTCCTGCCATCCGTTTGCTGGGGAGGCAGGACTCTTAAATTTCTGTCTTGGTCCCTTACTTTCAGTTGTAAAATGAACTCTTTCACTGCCTAGGTTACTTAGTGGGCCTGGGATACATGGAAAATAGACTTAATTAATGATAAAGAGCATGTAATTGTATCTGAAGCCATTTAATTAGAAGCTGTGAGTAAGCTGCTTGTGTAGTATTTAGTACTAATTATGAACTGTAGAAGTTTTTCTGTCTTTCAAAATAGAAAGCCCCACTAAATGACACAGTCTGCATAGTTGTGAAGTTAACATTATGAGTATCAATTTTTTAGTAACATATTACTATTAAAATATTACTGATCACTTTCTAGAAAAAATAAAAAAGGTAAGGCTCTGCCTGCACTGAATATTTATGCTGTGTTTCAATGGCCTGTGACTTTGGCAGACTACATCCGTTTTTTGTGTTTGATTGGATTTTTTTGCTCTACTTTGGCTGCTGCTGTACAAGTTCTTCAACAAAGAATAATCAGTGCAAGGCTTCACCTTTTCTTACAGACTGTGTGGTATCTTCTGCAAATTTTTAAAATACTGTTCTCTATTAAATTAGATAATTAAACAAAGAAGGGAAAAGATTTTTTGTGAAATTTTAAGGTGATACTTCTGCCTATGGTGAGTGTGGTTTTTGGTTCTCAGGAGTAATTCATTGTTTTAAAAAGAGCATTTAAAATGTAAAAGCAAAATTACGTACAAGTTCTTTATGATAATGTCTCCCTGGTCAAGTTCACAAGACTATTTTAATCTTACATTAATGCAGTTATGGGGTTCTTTTATTTGTGGTGAAGTTTTAAAGGTAGTAAAATTAAGTCATTTAAAAATAAAATAGTGTGATGATTTATTGTAGCAGAGTAGGCAAAATTCCTCTAGAGATTTTAATATCTTCCACCTGGTATAGAAATGAAAAGAAAATATTCTTTAGCTGGTGACTAATTTGTCACTAATACCCAGGGGTTCTTTCATTACAAAGCAAAGATGTCAGTTTTAAGAGAAACGTACAGTAAAAAACCTGAGTGCAACTTCCTGTGGCAGATGCAAAAAGGAGAAAAATAAAGGTCTGGAAAGCAGCCTCAGCGCTGTGAAGGAAGGCTCTAAAGCTATCAATCAGGGCAAAATGGTTGAGGAAGGATTTTACCTGCAGGCTTCAGTGGAATTCATTAGGACATATTCAAGGAGGAAAGTCACTCGATACGACTCCGGAGGAGGAGCTCTGACATGCAGAAATACCCAGGCTGACGCTTAGTTCTCCTCCAAACTGCACGTACTGCATCCTGGTAATTGTTTGAGGAGGAACTGTAGTGTTAAAATAAAGTCACACTCTGCTTACTGATGGCTTTTGTGCTTTATCACAATGCAAGTGAGTTGTGCTCAAGGCTTATAGTTCGTATGAAAATGCCGGTAGAGAATACCTGCAGCTACTGACAGCTCGAACCTGACAGTGAAGATGACGGTGTCTCTGCCACATCAGTGTCTCGACAAGGTATTTTTCCCAGCGGAGAACTATTCCAGTGTCCAGACACTTGTGCAGTGTCATCACTTTGCCTTTTGCTGCAGTAACAAAACTTCGACTCAGCTCTTGTCCTTCCAGTGCTGCGGTTTCACAACAGCTCAGTATCAGGAGGGGGAGCATGAGCCGTTGCAGCATCAGGAGTGAGTAGAATGAGGATTTCAGTCTCCCTCCCTCAAGAAACAAATTCTGCACTTGTGTCATATGTGAGTGGGCACAGTAAAATGTGAATATTGGGTAGAAGACATCTGCTTATGATGAGCTTTAGGAATGGGAAGTAAGCTGTTGGCAGTGGCCTGCAGCGGTGAGGGCTTTCTGGTTTACTCTTCCTCTACTTTTTATTACAGCCCAAAAAGTCACTCAGCAAGCACCTTAGCGGTAGGTGTCTGTGATAGAGGTAATGATTCAGCATTAGTACTGCAGCGATGTTAGAGGTTTGGGAAGAAGTAGCAAGTAACTGCACCAAACAACGCACATGTTAGAAACAACATGTGCCACGACTCTGTGGTAAAAGTGTTTATGTAGCGCGGGGAAGCCCTGGCGTGTCCTGCAGTCTCCAGGCCATGTTAGCACAGCTCTCTCCCGCTGGAAAGTGAGATTTAATCTCAGCCATGCTACAGCTAGTTGGAGAAAAGGAAGACTTTTACATTCTGTCAAAAGCAGATTATTGGAAAGGAAATTTGTTGGTTTTGCTATGTTTTCTTCAGTTTTAGTGTATTCTTCAGTGAGAGCACTGAGGTGAATGAGAAATGTTTTTGTTTGTGTGGTGGGTTGACCTTTGTCGGTGGCCAGATGCCCACCCCGTTCACCTCTCACTCCCATCCTCAGCAGGTCAGGGGAGAAAATGAGATGAAAAAGCTCGTGGGGCAGGGTAAAGAGAGGGACATTGCTTACCAGTTGCCATCACAGGCAAAACAGGCTAGACTTGGGGAAAATTAATTTATTGCCAATTAAAATAGCGTTGGATGGTGAGAAACAAAGGGAATAACCGAAACACCTCTGCCCAGCCCCTTTTCCAGCCTCAACTCCTCTCCTTCATTCCCAATTCCTTCATCGCCTCCAGAGTGACTTAGGGGGTGAGGAACAGGGGATTCCAGTCAGTATATAACACTTCCTTTCTACCACTCCTTCCTTCTCCTCACAGTTCTCCCCTGTCCTGGTGTGGGTGCTCTTTGGGCCACAGTTTCTGTCAAGAGAACCGGCTCCAGCCTGGTCTCTCCAGGGGAATCTGCTCTGGTGCCTGGAGCCCCTCCTTCCCGCCTTTTTCTCAGGCCTTAGTGCAGGCCTGGCAGGGCTGTTTCTCCCACACTTTTCCTTTCCTTTGTGCTGAATTTTGCCCTTTCTTAAACACATTTTCACAGAGGTGCCACCAGCTTCTCCAGTGGGGTCAGTGGGGTCCTGCTGTGGGTCCCTCACGGAGCCGGCCGGAACTGGCACAGGGCAGCCCCTCACCTCTCCTCACAGAGGCCCCTGCAGCCCTCCCCTGCCAGCACCTGGGCACGGACACCCCATACAGTATGACAAAAATCAGCATTTTATTAATTCATATCGGACTGTGATCTGGAGCAATTGCAAATCCTGTCCTGTGGAAATCGCTGCTGGTTTTAGAGCACCTTACAACAAGGGAAGGAAAAGGAAGGGTGACACAGAAGGTCAGCTTTGCTTATCCTGCATCCCACCTGAGGTAGGAGACAAGCCTAATAATAAGGAGAGGCCCCTGGAAGCTGAAAGCTAAAATTAGATCCACCTTTTCAAAAGTCTTCAAGTTGATGTGAAAAGCCTATTTGGGCATCTTGTGGGCACAAGTGATCCTGCATGGGAAATTAGACTTGTGCTCTACTGATGTTTAAAGACTGATTTATTTATTTTTTTCAAAAATAATTAATTGCACTTGTATAGTAACATGCTGGCTGTTGAAATGTGTTGTCTCTTAATGACTATCTGAACTAGGCACGTTGGGTTTTCATTTTTAGGATCTTGTATTTACTATATCTGTTTTCTTGAGAATTTTTTGGTTTTAATTTGCTTGTAATTTTGTAACCACTCTGAAGATGGGAAAGGCTACTGTAGGGTACCAGTCTTCTTCCCTGTCTCTCCAGAGCCCAAGTATTTTTACATGTTGGGGTTTTTTTTGTGTGTGTTCTGTTAATATACATATCAAGAATGTAGAAACAGCTGAGATGGTCTTTCCATCAGATGGTGGCCATCCTCCAATTTTAATCATGTATCCAGGGCTCAAACAGCATCTTAAATTTTCCTCAGTTGTTTGGCTTCAGAACTTTCCAAGCCATTAATCTGAAGCTTGTATGGCATTGTTTTTCTACCTGATTTACGCTACAAAGGAGGATCTGTGTTCAGTTCCTTATGAGGCACCTGCCATTCCTGGTGACGATGGTGGCCCTGTGCCTAGGAAGAGCCTGGGCTGTGCAGAGGAGACTTTGGCTGAGGAGGTTAAAGGATCCTGCTGTTCTCAGTGGAAATAGGTTTACTTTGAGAGGGCTCTTGACAAAGGTTTGCCTGTAGCAGCTAATAAGGTGGTAAGTGAAGATGACTATGTGGTGCTAGTGTTTTCACACATATTAATGTGCCAGATGCTCTAATGGCAAAGTAACATTTTGTTGGGTTTCTTTCTCCTTCTCAGGAGAGCCTTACATGTATGCTTTTGTCCTGAGAAGCAAGTTAGAAAAGTCATTTTAACGGTAGTCAGCTCAGGAGAGAGCTCTATGTAAGCATTTTTGTGCTTAGCCTGACATGCCAAAATCTTGCCTGAAAATATTGTCTGCCACTCTACAAAGAAACTGTCAGTCTTTCATTAATCATTCAGTGGTCCTTTAACTATAGAGTAAACAAAACCCACCAGGCCTGTGTTGTACTGCTTGCTCTTTTCCTCAGCACCTCATGCAGAACTTCGTCTGAAACCCAATCTAGCGAGGTGCTGCCTCCACCAGTCAGACATACTATTAATGGCCCAGATGTCTCCTTAATGAAAGGGGTTTGTTGTGCCAACACGATGCTCTCTGTCCTTCCTCAAATGGATGCTCTCTGTGTTGATGCAGATACCATTACCAGAAGAAGTACTATAGAACCTGCAATCTTGTGGTCTCTGGAACATAAAATTCTGTAATTATTCTTGGCATATACTCTTAAAGGTTAGTGCATATTGGGCTTTTTTCAGTCTCACTGGAAATTAAGCCCTGAGTTGTCATGGGGGTTTTTTTCATAGTGCCTCAAATGGTTGATACACCCTTGTGACCTTTGGAAGTGCAGTTTGGATTGTAATCCACAAATCAAATGTTAATAAAGAAGAAATAGCTGGGATGTGACTTGTGGAGGCATTTTTCAGATGGTCCCCTGACAGCAAAGTGCTTAGAAGTTGGAGTATTACATATGCAAAAGGGAAGCCAGGGCTTAGTTGCCAAAATCTGACTACTTTAACTTGCAAGTTGACTGAATATAGGTATGCATTGCCCTGAAGTTTCAGCTTAGAAGTTACGCAGCAGTTCCCAACACTGTAAATTTGAAGATTTCCAGGCTCATTTAAGTGCTGTCAACCAAGGCTTGTGTTCAGTCTTAAGCATTTTTCACTTCAGTTAGGAAGGCCTGAAATAATCAGTCCTTGGAAAGGAAGTTGTGTTATCCTGACACAAGTTTAGAAGAAATATTTATCCCAGATTGTAAATGTCCAAAATACACTGCTCAAATTTGTTCTGCTGAATGTTAACTTACAATGGTGAAGGTAAGTGACTGTAAAGTCAATTTTCATGTTTAATTAGTTCTAGGCATGATTCATATGGTTTTTATTCTAATTTTAATTTCTTGACAGCCTTGTATTTTATACTGCTGTGAGTCTGTGAGTTTATATTTTGAAGCAATACTTTTGGAGCGGTGGCCACCAGCTCTCATCTTTCAGGGACATACTAAGTGCATTCTTGATCTGAGGATTTTCACTCTCTAGATACTGACAAGTCAGATTTATTTTCTTTTTTTTGATACAAAAGAGATATAATGCAGTTGCATTTAACAATGCTTGTAATCTCAGAAGAGTAAAACCCTATGCTTATCCCTTAAAAAGCTCTTCAGGAAAAGAATTGCATGGAGGAAAGCACCTGCCAATCTGCCTTCTCCTTAAAAAAGCTTACAAGTACCCTGTATCCAGCCTCTATGTTCATTGATACTAAACACCAGTGAGCAATCTCCCACCAATTCCAAAATGCTATTTAATTTTCTAGTTATCTAGTAGAGCTTTTTGGCTCTGTTTTTAACTGCAGTGGATGGTTGCCAAGGTATATGCGTGACATGAAGTAAACTCCCAAAGTAGTTTGGTACCCTACAAATAGGACAGTGCTGCAAATACCTAAAGTAGATGTTAAGTAAGAATTGATGACTCAAAGTCTGCTCAGGAGTGTAGTTTATGGATTAGGTGAGGTGGACATGGTCCTCAAAGCCCTCTTAAATTGATCTGTTTGTCAGTTACCATTAAAATAGTGAAAGTGGTGCCAATTTCAACTGCATTGGAGTATTTAATAGTAATCCTGTGTTTACAGGGAAGTACAGGTAGCTGTCACCTAAGCAGTGGAGTAATTTGGGCCAACTGTCTTACTTGGCATTAGAACTACAGTCACCCTGCGAGCAGTAGGACCCTCCTTACAGCAGTCGTGTTGATAGATTGCTGGTATGGTTTCAAGACTGGATTAAGCTGGCTGAGAGCTGTGTTGACATCAGAAGTGGCCTCCTCAGTCTGGCTGCATGTTCCTGTTGTCTCCTCTGTGTTGGTGCTATCCGACATGCTGCAAACTGGATCAACTTGCTGATCTAGCTGAGAAGAAAATCAATTAAAAAAATCAATTTGTTGGTCAGGCTGTAAAAAGACTTCTGTGGCTGCAGGAGCTTGTGGCTGGACTGGGGAGAGAACAGGGTTGCATCTTTGCTCAGTAGTAAGGTCTTTGAATTTTGACAATCATTTGAAGCTAATCAAATCCCAAGATAGATGACGGTACAGTTTTGCTATTACCTTTGACAACTGAACTTCCAGGCAACAATTTGGGAAATAAGTCAATTTACAAGGTGTATTCAACTTAGTTGTTGAGGATTAAACAGCTTGTTGCTTTAATTTAGGTATTTTTTCATGTTTCTGCTTATATTTATTCATTTAATATATAAAATTCCAACTCTTACCTGGCTTGGACTTATAACAGCATGTGCCAAGTCCTGTCATCTGGTTCCCAAGGGCTCTTTTGGGTAGGTATTTTTGAAATGTGCATCTTAAGCACATTCCAGAGGAGGTTCAGAGCAAGATGTGAAGTTTACAGCTGCTTTCTTTTAAGATAGCCAGAGAAGCTGAAGGAAAATCATGGTTGTGTATTGAATGATAAGAGCGCTTGCCTCAGTCATAGGAAGCCCAGGATGATTTCCTCCAGGTGCAAGCTGTGGGTAACATCCTCAGTGAGTAAGGGCAACACACTGATTTAATTCCCTTTTGGGAGCTTGTCAGAAATGACTTGCCCAAAATCTAACGCCATGTTAGTAGGACAGTGATGATAATCAGGAATCCTTAATTTCTGGGCTTCTGAAGTCATTGGTGCATTGGCTACTTAAAAGACTTCACTGAAATGATCTATAGCAATCCCAATTTTTTGGTTGCAATTTGTACAGTTTGGCAATTGTATTGTAAAGTAGCATTAACTCTCCCTTCAAGTGGGGTTGGTAGGATTGACTGACTAGCTATTTTAATTACTGAATGTAGGTTACAAGAAAAACTTCTCTCTGACAAAAGCATATTATATCTTGGCTCTTAATACTAACCAGCTCAACTTTAATTTCACAGCTTGCTGCCAACAGCTGCCTTACTAAGACATAGTACTCATAATAAATGAAATTTTGTGAAAAAAGAAAAATGAAAACTTTGTTCCAGCTGGATTGAAAAGGCAGTTGGAGCATTTCTATCCTGCATATAAAGCTGCCATCCACATAAACATTTCAAATTGCTTTTTCATTTTTAATAATCAGGATCAGACCTTTTCTTATTATTGAGTCAAATGCAAGATATTAGAAACATACAATTTCATTCAAAGTCCATTAGTTATTGAATCCTGTCCAGAGTTAAGCATTGAAGTGTTTTGGGATAAACTCACCTTTCAGTTTCGGGTTTTTGACAACCTACTTGGATGAAAACCCTGAAATGAGCAGACTGCTCTAGTCCCGCTTGGTAGCGCTCAGAGGGATGGTAGTTAACATAGTTTGCTCTTGGAGCTGTTGCTTGTGTATTGTTGAAAGTCTTGCAGCTGATGAGTGCTTGCCCAGACTACCAATGGGAATCTCAGTTAAATTATCACACAGCCTCTCTGCACATGGAAGAGATTAATTCTCATAGCCACAAACAGAATGAATGCTTTGTACTTGGTACCATAATGTAAGTTCATGCTGAAATACAGTGCCAGTAACCAACTCCTTTACCAATAAATTCACAGTTCTAATAACCATGTGTTTTTACCGCATCCTGGTCCCAAAGGATCAAAGAAACATTGATTTATTTAGCTTTGGGTCCCATCCCCTGTTCTCGCTCCTTCGCCTTGCTCCCCATGAGCTCAGAGGAGCCATATATGGGATGGAACCCAACTGCTGTTGTATAGTCCGCAGCAGGGAGGGACACTTTGCAAAACCACAGAAAAGAACATTTTAGCCAGTAGAAATGACAGGAAGTGTTGTGGGTAGACAGAACACAAACAGCAGAGCCTGCTTTGGCCAAGAGTTGATATCAACCTGTCTAAACTGCCATAAAGTTCTTTATTGATGACAAATGGATTTAAAGTTAAGAATTCAATGTCTTAAAAAAATTACACTGTGTCTGTGGCATACAACTTTGCTGCTGTATAGAAAAGTTCCTTGAAGACGGCACTGATCTTCCCAAAACCCGGTTGGGGATGCAACTGACAATATTAGTTCAAGAGTGAAGTTGGGAAGTGTTGATATGAGTGTCTGATGAAGCAGGTATGCATTACTTGGTAGAGGTGCCAGCAGCAGAAGTGTTTTGTCCGTTAGTTAGGAAAAGCTGCCCTATAGCTGAGCTACTGGTACTGTGATCGTGTCCCCAGAACTCTGTAAAGGCCCCTTGTCCTATTGCAAGCGTGTGAAAGACTTTGTGTAACATCTCTTGACAGTAGTCCCTGGAGGCTGTTAGGATTTACACCCCAAGAGTTTCCAGAGTCATAGGACTGGTTGATATTCCTCATCAAAAGGCCAACCTAATACATTGTTTCTGAAAATTTGACTTGATGAAACTATTTAGCGAGCATTGCTGAAATTGCTTTACAAAAAAGAGTGTGTTCAAGAGCATGTTTCTTAGGGTTTGGTGGGTTTTGGGGTTTTTTTTTTGAAAGGAAAGGTCCAAAAACACTTGCTGCAAAAAGTCATTACTTTGTCTTTGTAGATGGGAATGGCAGAATTATGTACATGTGTCTGTTCCTAGATAGAGAATATATGTTGGAAATATTTAAAAATTAGAGTGATTGAATATCTAAAACTGTTCCCAAGTCTAATATTTTCTCCCACAATCAAGATATAGTGCAAACCATTTTTTGACATTTGATCTATACTGTTCGTAGGCCTTTTATATACACAGAGGGATTTACTGCTTTGTAATCAAGCTGCTGAAGAAAAACGTTGTCCTTTTATTCACTAGGGATGACTGTAATAAATTAAAATGGTTTCCCATTAGCCTTCCCTACTTAGTTGAACCACTTAAAATTACTTTGGACTTTGCCCTTGTCTGACCTCCTCACCTTTGCTCAAACATTTCTGCTTCCAGGAGTGCAGCAGTGTTAGTCCTAGAGCCTTACTTCAGTGACTGAAGTTACAATTCATTTCAGGCTGGAAGCAGAGTGCTGAGGTGAAGCCTATTTGGACTTAAAAGACATGTTTAACAGTTTTAAAAGCCTAATGCATGGCCTAACTGGCAGGTGATCTGTGGCATCATATAATGCTGTTAGTATTAAGAGCTGTTTGTAGCTTGAATGCATGCATATTTTCCAGTTAAGACTGTGTGCATGTAGTTGAAGATAGGTTGTTTGGGTTTTAGGTTTTGGGTTTTTTTTTTTATTGCTCCTTTGAGGTTTCTGTGGCAATAATGGCTTTACCAGCTCATGGACAGAGCTGTAGAGTTGAAACAACAAAATCTCAGAGGCTTGTCTGAGCACAGAAATGCATTTATAACTTTACATATAAAAGTTCTCTCTTTCTCCTGCCTGTTAAATGCAACCAGAATTACACTGATAGACAAAACAAACTGCAGGTTTAAAACTGCTGTTCTGTCAAATGTATAATTCTTGTTCTACAACTGATAGTGCCTTAGTGTTAAATGGATACACATTAATCAGTTATGCTAAAGTAAAAAGAAAGCCACAATGGTTAATGGACAGTATATATGCAGTTCAATTCTGGTCGGTCATTTTTAGTTATGATATGAATGCAAGGGCTGGATTTCTTACTGAGTTCCCAAATCTTGTGTCCTTCTGCCTGTTATTTCTCTTTGTATTCAGGTTTTATAATTTTCTCTGGCTTGGAATAGTAACTTGGGGGTGATTTGAGATGGTCTCAGTGCAATGTTGTAATCTGCAGAACCTTAGAGAAGATGCCACATTTGTAACAGTGCAGAGAAATAGATGGCATTACTGAATGGGATTCTTCGAAATATTTCAGTGAAGTATATGTGCGTGAGGAATTGATAGAGGAAATAACGATAGGATTGAGAAGGTTTTTTTTAACAATATAAAAATCACTTGTTTACACTTAGAAGTCTGACCAGATTGGCTTGTTTCTGTGCCAGGAAAGCATGCAAAGCAGGCCCAGGTTGACCCCATGTTTGTGGCATACAAGGTGATTCAAACATCTGGCTTTGGAGGCATTGCTAGTGGAAAATCTCCCCCCAGCTAACCTTGGGCATGCACACCTTGATAGATGGCATACTTGTCAATGCTTAAAAATTAATGGCTTATTTTATAGACAATGAAACTGGATAGAGCTCCAACTGCGTCTCAGCACACTCATATTGGAGACAAGTAAATGCAGTAAGGAGAGAGCTAACCGCACCCTTCAGAAACACAGCACGCTTGTGGGAAGGTAGCAACTGAAAAACAAGCTCAAATGGCATTCAGCAAAGGTATCTTGCAGTAGCCCAGTTTTATAGGAATTAGTAGCTAATGCCAGTCCATATAATTCAGGAAAAGTTCCAAAACTACCCTATCAATCCTTGCTATTCCAATTTTGAAATATTTTTGTTAAGGAAGAGCTAACTTGTCAGAACAGGAAAAAAGCAGCCATAGGATTCTTGGCTGGTCATAGTGAAGATCTCACATCTTAAATATTCTCAGCTCTCTGTGATTATTCCACATAGGTAAAAATAACTGATAGTCTGTATAAATTTGAATAAACACAAGGAAACCACAAGTTGACTGCAAATGTAGCTTGAAGAAGAAAAACATATCCTGTATGTCATTGATCAAAGTCATAAAATCATAACTGAGAGCAGTTGGTACCACTACTTTTTTCTGGTCAAGAGCATGCTGGGACTAGGGTAACTCGGGGGGTCATGTTATGGGTTTCAGGTGCATCATACAGCATAGGAAATATCTGCCCAAGAAATGTGAAAAACTACCGATGTTTCTGAGGCTATTTTTGGAGTCTCTCCGTATGTATCCTGGGCCATTGGGGTGCCAAGGGCAATATTGTGAGTAGTTGAGAAAAGGAAACATGTTCCCTAGTTTTGCAATTGCTGGTGCACACTTGCATCCTGGGAGGGGAGCAGGCCAAGCAGAGCCCAGTGAGGCTTGTCTCTGTTCCAAAGCAAACTCTGGTCTTTTTGCATGCGAAAGTATGCAAGAATTCATAATCTGACCTTCTATATTATTTGTGTGTATACATAACCTGCAATTCATTAAAGAAATCCTTGCTGCAGCTCTCTGTCTCTGCACTGTCTGGGAGCAATGCAGAGATGAGAATGGTCTTAGCAATTGCAAGAGGTTTCATACAAAACCACCAGCTTGAAAGAGCTTATCACTGGTGAGAGAATGATCTCTGGCATTTCATAAATCATCAACAGTACTAGCATGTTGTTTGGAGATTTGTATCATTAGCAAATTAATCATGTTTAGGAACACTCCCGTAGCAATGTTGGATGAGATGCAGTGCAATGCCTTTCTGCCAAATAAACTGCAGAGAGAGAGGCCTGGGGGATTGGAGGTGGAGAGGAGAAGCCAGGCTCAGTTTTCATATTACCTCAGTGTTGTCCTTGATAGCAGTCTTTAAAAAATATTTAAAAAGAATGACAGTGAGAAGCTGCTTAGCAGCTTGACTTATACTATTGGCAGAATATGAGGAAGGAGTGATTTCTGGTTCTGACATCTTTAGTTTCCATCCTCACAGGAAGCATCCACAAAAGTTTGCAAAGAGGCTTCCAAGGCTGTAACATCTCTGCCATCTTCCAGCCCTGGAGTGCAAGCGCTTGTCAGGCTGCTGTAATGTAAGAAAGACTAGAGATGGTAGGAGGTGCAGTATTTTTATAGGCCACAGGAAAACCCCATTTCGAAGTGAGAACTAAACCTCAAGTTCTCTCCACCTGAGTACTCCTGTTGAAAACCATAGAGCTTTTCTTGGCATGAACCCAAAGTTTTGGTGTAGCTGAGGGTAATTTTGCCAACCTTTCTAGAATTTCATTTATACACTCAGTTATTCATAGATTTATGATTCATCTAACTGTTTTTCCCTTGAAATCACTCGGCTTTGATTTTTGAATTCTAAAGCCAATTAGCAGTAATACCCATGCATTGCACTCTCAAATACATACTTGAAATTTCTATACAGCTAAGGATAATGTTTATATCACTGCTTCTCTGATGTTATCTCCTCTTCCCTCTAACAAATAAACATAAACATACACAATGGGGGGGGGGAAAGAGTTAGACTATTAAATCATGTCAGTTTTCAGTTGCTGGGTGTTGCCTGCAAATTCAGTGCCATAGCAATGCAAAAGACCAACAGAACCATTCTGTGTCTAGGTATTTGATAAACTGACTTGTGTGTAGCCTTTACTTGGCTTTTTTCTTTGACTGTGCTTTCGTATTAACCAAAATTTAACGTTTCCACTAAGAATCAATGCAACTAACTTCAGCAACCTGGAGTCCAAAGAGTGTATTTCAGATGTTGCCATACATTACATTAGTCCAGAGACCACCACAACTCATTTTGTGTTCTGGTATGTCAGATAACTACAGTTAATGACTAAACACAGAGTATAAATCCACTGTGCTTCAAGACAGCTGCTATATTAGTTCTCTAAATTCTTCTGCTATGCCAGTGGGTGCCAGCAAGTTCCAAATGTAAATGCTTTTTAATGCCTCGTACAGCACTGGGTGTATTTTATAGAGCTGAGTTGGAGATAGGCTGTATTGTGCTTAATAAATTATTTTTTAAAATATCCATGATTCAGCTGCTTGTATGGTAAAATGTATGCTTAGCTTTGAGAAACATCTTAATCTTAGAGCTGTTAGTGTCAGGCTACTGCTTTCAAAATTTGGATTTTTGCTTAAGGTGTGTGTACATGCTTTTCAAAGTATTTGTCCAGTGTATTTACTGGCAAAGTGGTATGTGACAGGACAAGGAAAAAATTGTTAACCTTTTCTCCAACAAGTCAGCAACTTGAGTTCTTATGGGCAGCCCTATGATAGAGGGAGATAGATGGAGTCTAATTCTAGTAAAAACTTTGTTTATTTATAAATTGTACTGAAAGATTTTGTGTGTGGTTGGTTGGTTTGTTTTTTTTTTTAATCCAGTGCACAGAAAGGAACAGAGATTGTGTTTTTCAGTAGTACTCAGTAACATATTTAAAGGTTTTTCTCAGGCCCATGTCCCACAAGCTTTTTTACTTTTGTGTCACGTGCTTCTGGTTTTGTTATTTTCTCAATGATTTTTTTTTGTCTTTCTCAGCTTCCACTCTACTGGCACATGCATACTAAGGGAAGTAGTTCCTAGACCAGTTGTAGAGGGAGAAGTTCTGGTACAGGCTGTCTTCTTTGTGAAAGTTTGTAGTTTTGGATCTTTGTTGCACACATTTACTCTACAATACCTGTTGCTGAAAATGCACCCTGTTAACCTTCAGGAACTACATTAGAAGTGAAAGATATAGGATTTTAATATACTAGCTGAGCCCCAATGCTAGTTTGCAAAGAGAAGCTAAACTAAGCAAGGCTGGTTGTCTTAATTGCAGCATTTCAATTCCATGCCTAAATTTGCAGCTGAACTGAATGAATTTGGTTGCTGGGCTCCTGCAGAATCAAAATCCCACAAGCAGGCACACAGGCAGCCTTTGTGATGACAGCCTGTAAAACCAGCAGCTGTCCAGGGGTTAGCAGATTGGTTATGCTTAATGTGAACCATGGCAGGACATGTGCTAACAGAAGATGCACGACATACCTAGCACCTATTGCTCAAGGGTAGAAACAGACCAACTGGAGTGGAATGACTGGGATAGAAGAGTTACACAGCCAAATGTCAATTAAAGGGAGAATTTAGCCATGCGAAAGTTGGGTGCAGGAAGAAGGAGAGATGTTATGTGGCCTAGGAGAAAATAGGAATGTGAGACTCATGCTTCTGTTCTGTATTGACAACTGCAGGCAGTGTCTGCTGTCTGTATTGGCAGAAGAGCAGAGAAAGGTTGTGAAGTAGTAAGGAAAAGTCAGAAGTATGCCAGTTTTATGGTAGTTTTAGTTGGTGTAGGGTTGCTTTTCTGTCTTTGGCATTTGAATAGTTTTCTCTCTCAAGCCCTTGTACTGACTTACCTGAGTGCAGCACATTATCTTAATGGTTTTGAGCTCAGTGTGCTCAGATCTGGAAAAATGCAGTAAGCCCGACTTCACAGAGAAGGGAAATAGAGGCAAGCAGATTAAATATGAGTTGGCTTTGTAAATACTCTGGCAACAGGAAACCTGTGGCTGACACAGAACTGAATCCAAGTCTCCCTAACGAGAGCCCTAGCTACTGGACTATGGCATCAAGTTTGCCATTTCTGGCAATTCAACATGAAAAAAGTATTTTTTTCCCTAATTGCAATTTTATTGGTGTTAGTATTTTACGACAGCTCTATACATTAATTTCCCTGAACTACTAATACTGTAATTTGTCTGAGCTCAAACCCCTTTACTCCAATTTTTGCTTCTGCATATGCAGTAATAAAAAAAAAAACCTGAAATTAAGTACACTCTCCTTTTTCTTTTCTTTTTTTTTTTTTACTAGGGTTACCAGGACTACTTTTTTTAGGAAGAGAAGAGGTAAGCTGCTGTGTTTCCCTTTGGCAGCTAAGCACTGCATTCAGATACTTTGCACAGTTTTTTGGGGTGGTTTTTTATGTGTGGGTTTGGTGGGGGTTTTGTTTGGTTGCTCATTGCTGCAAACAGTGGGGGTCAGCAGGAGCATCTTTTAATGTTGCTCATGAGTGAATTCATCATATCCGTGCCATCCTGTAATAGCTGGAGGGAGGAAATTATTTGATTCTTTGTCTGTTGTAGAATTTATTCCATAAAAGTGTCAGAGATAAACTGTGCTGAAGGCGATGAGCTGAAGTTAATCCAATGTCAGGAAATGCATCAACTGTTGAACCAGGCTGTTGGGCTACTCTTCTGGGCTCTGAAAGGGTGAGAGCCTTTGAAGTCCCATGCATGCAAGAGAAATTTGCCTTTAAGCTAGGGATATTGTGGATCAAATCTGAGTTTTAAGTCTAAGGCAGTCACCTTCTTAATGGCACATGTAAGTTTGATCTCAAATATCCCAGAAGCTAAAGTTGGCTTTTACTTGCAGCTGGATTTCCTAATCTGTACACATGATAAAACTTTTATTAAATTATTTAAATGAATTCCAGGTAGTTGCCATTTTCTTTACCTGCAAAGAAATTTTCTTGGGCTGCCTTGTAGTCCTGTAAATGAAGCGGTCATCTCTGTTGCTGCTTTGAATCCCAGCACTCTTGTGTTTGCAGCAGTCCCCTAATTTGACATTGTGCTTAAGCGGTCGCTGTTGACAGGCGGCCTCAGAGGTGATGAGCTGTATTGCAGAGTGGCTTCTTGAGAGTGGGGCTGGTGATCCCAAGGGTAAGTGGTATATAACATGATAGGAGGAAATTGCTCATTAGTGAAACAAAGTGGGCTTTAAGATGCTAGTTTTGTCATTGAAGCTGAAAGAATCTTCCAGCAAAAGATACTGTGGTTTGTGGTCATTTAAAGTTGTCCTCCGTTTTCAGATTTGACAGTTTTGTTTGAAGAATTTGAAGTCATCAGAGAAAAAGTAATGTTGTAATAATCAGATCCTTTTTTTCTCAGCTTTTTTGATTTTGGGGGGGTAGGAGAAAAAAAGGTCAAGTTTTAACCTTTAAACCAATTTTTGCTTTTCATCTATGCCTAATTAAGTTGCAACAGAAGGCTGTAGCTTTTATATACCACCACACACAAACACCGTGTTGGATACACCACTAGATTTTTTGTCGGTACTATCTATGAAAGTGCATGGTTACTACTGCGGATCAGACAAATCACTTGAAGTCTTCTGTGAATGTTCTTATGTGTTTTAGTGTTTACCAGATTGGCAAAAAGCTGTTATGGCACCACACATGCTTCTGACTTTTATCTGCCTGGTGAAGGTGGTTCCTTGTTTGAGAGTTGGTGCTGGTAGAGTTTTAAAATTTGGGGAAACTTGGGATGGAATATGGAGTTTTTCTGCTCAAGGTAATGAATGTTTCTTTTTTAAAAAATTAGTAGCAATTGAAAAATGCTGCTATTGCATGGCTGTCTAGTTGTCTGTGTGAAATAAGCTGGTGGCATCTCTCCAGTTGCAGGCAGATGTCTGCATCTCAAATTATCAGACCCCTATATAGAGCAGAGAAAATCAGCCCATGCTCTTTCAGTTCAATGCAGGAGAGAGGGATACAGTGAAGAAAACTTGTATTTCTCTTCTCCATTCCGTCTGCATTTAAAAAATAAAAAGAAGCATACACATCCCTATCCAGAGCACTGCTCCAACATCATTGGGTAGGAGCAAATTCCCTTGCAGGAAAGAATAACTGAAAAGTATTGGAAAGAGGAAATTTGTTGAGATAGATGTGTTCTTGTATGGATCAAGAATTTTTCTTTGAGTAATCTAGTGAAACTTGCAGTTGAGCACAAAGATTTTCCTGGCTAATAGGTAGGTAGCTGGTGGTTTTTGCAGGCTCAGTTTGGTATGGTGGACATATGAAAGGCACTGTTATGTTACATTTTGGTCCCTGCTACTGCCCTTAACTTTGACATGCTGTTGTAAAACTCTTTAGTTTTCATATATAAGTAGGTGCTAGATTAAGTGGGTAGCTAATCGGCGTCTTTGTTCCAGTAACAAAACCATGGCCTCTTTCAGCACTTTTCCATTTACTGCTCTGTGTGCTGTTTATGGCAGCAATGGCAAACCCTTTCAGTGTGTCTGCCAAATTTATTTTAAAGATCATGGTGTTTGGTGCCAACCCTAATCTCTCTTGGTGCCAAACTTGGCTCCAGAAGCAGTAGCTCTACATTGTTAGTCTTGTGCAACAGTTGCATTACGTCATGGTGAAAGGAGGAAAAGGGATTTTAAAAATTCCAGTTATTCAAATGCAATAGTCACAGGGGGGAAAAACAAGACGGAAAACAAAACTCCTGCAGTTCAAATGTCAGTGTCCCTCTGTACTTTGGCAAGTCATTTGAGGCCTGTTTAATATCATAAAATGGCACTTTCAGGAAATGTTTTTCTTTATCAGATCAGACTTTGCAAAGGAAAACAAGGATGTTTGTGTGAATGGCATTGGATTGGTGCATTTGTCATTTGATATTTTCACTTGCATGCTACCCTGTGGTATAACAGTCACTGGATGGCAGGGTCTCTGCAAAGGTGCACCATAACTCTTCTTTGTTTGATAATGTTCTCTGGTCATCCCTTAAAAAGTCCCTTCCCTCTCTCTTGAAAATAAACCTGATGCAAACAACTTTGGGATCTTGGGCCCAGGTTAGCTTTCATCTGGGCTTAAAGATAAAGCTTCGGCCTACTGTCACACCAAAACTCTTGGGAAATCAGACCTGAACCCACAAAATTAATCAAACTGTCCCATTTGTTACTTCTATGTTGTTGTTTTAGCCTGACTTTCAAATATCCACAGAAACAAAATATTAATGGAATAAATATCAAGGAAAACATCATGTGAACATTTGCTCTCTGTAAGTTCCTTCTCCCTTTGGCTCTTTCCACATATGAATTGGCCAAGTGACAAATCAAAGAGCAGTTATTGCTCAAGCATTGCTTTTGATGCGTTGTCTTTTTTCTTCCCAATGTCCCCACGAAGTGCAGCAATTAGATATTACTTTGTTTACTACTGTGGTACTGTAGCTCTTTAAAATGAGAAGTCTGCTCCACTTAACTCTTATCTTTAAACTACCACCATCAGCCTGTCTCCTGATTGAGAATATCCCTTTTGAACCTTCCAGTTAGAAGTACAGGAGCATAAAAATTTACAGTTTGTTATTCCTGATGATGAAGTAACCAACTTTCACTACAGAAATAATATTTACCAGCAGAGTAACTCCTACACGTTTCACACAGATTCTTGAAGACCTTAACCTAAATATTTCAAGTCAAACCTTCAAAAGCCCTAGAATAGGGAATGGGCAAAGGAGGTGTGCTGTTTATGGCCAGAGGGTTAGCGTCAGAGCTGGGAATGAAAGCCTTTGACTTTCTGGCTTTAACCTCTAGAAAATGGTTCCTCCTTCAGATAAATTGGGATCAATAGTCATTATTAATAATGACACTTTTAATAAAAAGTCAAAACAGGTGAAAGATGGTTTTAATTATATCGGTGAACAAGAGGAGGGAAGGATAACTTCCTGAAGTTTAGCTGTGTGATAGACTTTCTTCTGAGACCACCCTCTACTCTTTTCAAACAAAGAGAAATGATTGTGACTAAGTGAATGTTAGAAGTTTATAAGTTTGATTTATTTAACCACAATATTTACTAAATCCAGGTTGGTAACTTGACTGACTTCAAATCAAAACAGGGAAAGTATATCAGAGTACAGTTGGATTTCATAATTCAGCAGCAAATCGTTTGTACATTCAGGCCATGCACTTGGAAAGCAGCTTCAGGTTTACGTGGTAATGCACAAGCACCTGTATTCTTAGTACTCTTCATTGCAACTGCATTAGTGCTTCTACAAGCTTTGCTTACAGCATTTATGAAGAAGAGTGTTAAGCAGGATCAAAAAAAGGGAAACAGCTGTTGTTACACTATTAGGCTTACCTAGTTTGACTCAACATGTTTGAAGGTGATCCATACAGAAATTCACAACTGATGACAGAATGGTCTAAACTTTGTGGTATTTCTGGTGTGTGTATATATATTTTTTTATATATATATATATATATGGTATTCCCATATACCTTAGCACCAATAGAGTAGTTTTATTCAGAAGTCTCACAGGCTTATCAGTATAATTCCTGTTTTATTGATAAGGAGAGCAAGGCAGGAGGACTGAAGTGTGGCTTTCCCTAGTGAGAGCACACGGCCTCTTGACTTCATTAAATATGCTATCCCAATTTTGCAGAAGTGGGACAAGAGTCCTTCCCACCCACGCAGCACTGAGCCTCAGGGTGAAACCATCGCCCTGGACAACAAACTGCCCTTGAACTGGGTAGCAGGGCTTAGATCCTGCTGCTAACACAGACATGCTCAATCAGCAATTACTTGGGAACCACAAGTTCTGATTTAGTGATGCTTTAATTAAGACCACAGTAAGGAAAATCCAAAATTAAAAAGAAAGCCCCATCCCCTTCTCCTGCATCACCACCCCCCTCCCTCAAAACCCTAATACCAAAATCTAAAAAACCCCAAAAAAGAGAAGCAATTAGGGAAGCCAGATTGGCTTGGGTGGGGTGGGAGGGTGTTAGATTTTATTTTTTTTCCTCCCTCATATGTAGTAATGGACTCCACAAATATTTTTTTTTTTCAAATATGAAAAGGTGAAGGACAATTGGGAGGCTGCTTAAGTTCCAGACTATGAGACGAAGCCAAAGCAGTGCAGGTTTTTCAGACACATCGTTAAATTATGTTATACTTCCAGTTTCTTAAGGAAGTGTCTTCAGTTTTAGAGAGACCACAAACTTTGTTGCATTTCCTTCTCGTAGGTAGGGAATCAATTACATTTAGGACAATGAGGCTGGCTTTTGTTCTCCCTCATCAAGATACTTCATAAATAGATGAAACAGTGTAATAAAGATATGAGGCATTTTTTGCTTTTGAATCCTTGAGAATGATCTTCCTTGGTTTATTCCAGCAGACAGATATCTGAGATAGTCTTCCCTCCCTTCACTGGGAGTGGGAGGCAGGGAGAAGAGAGTCCCAATCAAAAAAAGTCTTTCAGCCTTCTATATGTACAACAGATCTTCCTCTTTGCTGTCTTCTCTGGTCAGAGAAAGTCTGACTTGGGGGATTTAACCAAGGAGAGGGTACGTCATTCTCACTCGAGCCTCACCTGTACTGTTATACTAGACTTTTCCCTCACATCCAAGGTCCTGTTACTCACATTTCATAGTTCCTTTCCCATATCTCTCTTTGAATTATTATTCCCTGAGTGCCAGTCCTTTACAGGCTGAAAATGGAGGTGCTGACACAGGCATGTTAATAAGGGGGCAGCCTTACTTTTCTCTCTGGGTTGTTGGAGCCATTGCAGTACTCTTGACAGGATTAAGGAGTAAATCAAAAGGGTGAAGAAATTCTCATAGTCTGGGAATGAAGAGCTTTTGGACCAAAAATGAGTGAGAGAACATGTCCTGAAGGACAGCTCTCGTGCCTCACCTCCTCCTTGGCTGTCTCATGTTCAGGATGGCCATTATTCATCATCATGGATATTGATACTGCAATGGTATAACAGATTTCACCTGAAGATTTCAGAGTACTTTCCAGCCCCTAAAAAGAGCTTAATTGGCAATTTTCCAGTTTTACGGAGGCCTTAATGTAGTCCTGAGAAACTTGCCCAATCTGCTAGTGACAGAGCTTGGGAGCAACACTGGAATTGCAATTCTCAGTTGTCTCCTTAAGTACACACAGTTCTCCCTTTCTAGTGTCAGATGCAGCGTGTGACAACATGCACCTTTATACTGCACCCCATTGCTGTTTGTAAGGGCAGCTGCCAGCCCTGCAGCGTCTAAAGCCCCAGAGTACAGGGTGAGCTTAGACTGCCTACAACGTCCTTCTAGCAGGGCTTGGTTGGGGCCTTCTAAGAGAGTCTGGGGTATTCATCCCACCTTATTTTCCCTGGATCATTCACATGATGTAGCTGCAAAGGTAAATATGACTGGTGAAGATAAACCAGGACAAGTGCAAACTGTGGGTCAATGCATGCTTGGCCTGTGCCAGGCTTAGCACAGGTCCACGTCTCCTTATCTGTCCATAAAACGATGCTTTTGCAGGCCAGTTTTTAGCAGTATCTTGCCTGTGGATGATGTGAATGCTAATGTGCTCAAGACACCAAAGAACATTTTTCTAAAATATCCTACTGTTGATGCAGTAATAGTAACAGTGTTGAGTCTGATGTGGCCTAGTCACAGGGGATAAAGCAAAGTGCTTTCCGTATTGGCAGAACTCAGTAGAAGCTGCTTTGTGTTACCTAAATCCCTAGGACTGCAGTTTATTTTTTATTATTATTGTTACTGCTTTTTATTTAGTACAGCAGTACCTGGAGGTCCCACTGAGGGTAGGACCCCATTGCACTGGTCAATGCTCCACATATACAGAAGAGGAACACTTGTCCTGCAGTCTCTGTAGGAAAGGCAGCAAAGGTCAGAAAGCACAGTGGTGGCACTAAGGACTTCCCTAGGGATCAGCTGAGTTACCAGGGGTGGAGTGGGGAGAAAACCCCAGGTTTTCTGAGTCTCAGACCAGGGCTTGGTCAGCTATTTCTCTGCAGCAGAATGAATTTGTTCTCACTCTGTGAGCACTGTCCCAATGTGAGCACCACCTTTTCATTAAGAGTGTTATCTCTCAACTATTGTGGGCAAGTTTTTTTCTGGTATTTTTCTGTGGAAACTTCATGAATGATGCATTGCTGCCCTTTGAATCAGAAGTTCTTCCTTAGGATCTGGCTGGTATAAATGTTTATGGGTAACCATGTACATTTAAATCCACAACAAAGTGAAGCCATCCATCTGTGGAGAAAGGCAGCTGCCAGCATTCCTCTCCCCAAGGTAAAGGCATCCGGCACTAAACTTCCTGGAAAATGTTTCCCTTTGGCACTCGTTCCAGCTAATGGCCAACTTTCACTGCGTGAAACCTTCTTCGTTTCTCTTGGTGTTAAGAAATTATCCAGTTATTTTCCTTCAACTGCAAAGTAGCTGAAGGAGAAATGAAGTCGCCGCTAATGTTCAGCTCAAACCAAAACAGTGGAAGGCGCCTGAGTGGGACACATGGCTCAAAACAGGTTGTGTTTGCAGTGAGAGAATTAATGTTGCCCAGTAACTCATGGATGTGTTCAGCCCGCAATTGTAGTTGCTGTAGCAGCTCCCAGTTGCTTCAGGCCTGCCTGTGTGCTGTTTACATGATGCTTTCCTTCCTGGGCCCACTGCAACTTTTGATGACTTCTTTGTCTTGTCTGGCTGCACTGAATATAGTTTAACAGAAATTATTACCTGTGCGTTGAATATACAGCTTTACACAAACTATTACCTGAAAATACGTTCTCTCATGTCGTGCTGCAGCTTGGCTGCTGGAGTCTGGGTGGGTGTACCCAAGGCTGCACAGGTGGGAATGGAAAGCTGTTTTCCGCTTGGGATTTTTTTCACTACTTTTTGAAGCAAAAGTTTTTCTGTGATGTTTAGTGCTTTATTGTCTCTACATCATCTTGCTCTAGTAGAGATGAAGTAGTTTCTGGCTGCTTAATTTTGCTGGTCTAATTCCTTTACATTAAAATATATTAATATGAAAGTTTTACAAAATAAGGGCCCAACTCTGCAAACACACACACACCAGTGTTCATTCCTGAGAATGAATTTTCTGCTGACCAGTATTGTTGAAAACATTCTGATATATTCTTACAGATTTGACAGAAATTACTCTTCTGGTTGCGACCTGTTCATATTTCCTTTTTGTTTTTCTTCCCCCTGTAAATTAATCACACGCCTGCTAAAGGCCCTGCAAAATGCATATTTATCCCAGTGAAAAGGTATGTTAAACATAGTTTTTCCTCATTCCATGTCAGAATTGTGCTGCTTTTAGTGCAGTTAAATCTGTACTTTTCCTGTAATTGGATGTACATAACTCCTGCTGTAGCAGGAGGAGGAGTAACTACTTTCATCTGTGCTTGCCTGGGGCATGGGGTACTTGGGGGAGTGAGCTGCTGTGCTCACCCAGACTTTCTGTGGCCCCAACCCACAAACCCCAAAAGTCTGCTGATTCTGGGTACTGCAGAATTTGTGGAAGGAGTTACTTTGTTTTCTTTTGGTTTTCTTCTCTGTGGAGGTTATTGATGTTCAAGAATTGTAGATGACTTAATTTTCAGAGCTCCTTTGCCTTTAAATTTCAAAAGTAGATTAAATCAGGGACTTGACAGAAAAGTAACAAGTAGCCTACAAGACAAAGCACATTCTTGCACCCTCTTGTGACAGAACCCAGATGATTTCAGCACGAATATTTAAGTTATCAGCTGCTATTTCCTCATTCCAAATCTCATAACTTTTCTTAAATCATGTTTTTGTGATTTACATTTAAGTGAGTTTTTAGCTCTTGTGATTCTGAAGAGAAGGGATGAAAAAGCATAGCTCTTCAGAGTGAAAAGAGGTGCCTGAGTAGTGACAAATAAGTTTCACAAGCTGGGCCCTTTGGTAGCTGGTTTGTGAAGCCCCATGGGTTGTTTTTCTTTGTGGGCCCTGATTCTGCAGCTGGAGCTGCCAGCGTGGTTTTCTGCACTCACATGCAGCCCTGGTGTGCTTGAGGGATCTGAATAGGAAAAGGTATAATGCAATTAAAAAGCTTGTGAATGTTGCAGAGAAGTGTGTAAACTGAGTCTATATATATGTATGTGTATAGGCATATATAGGTATGTATACACAAACAATTCTATTTTTCAGATTTTTTTTTTTCAATTTTTCTATTTTGTCTTCACCAGCTTAGTCTGTTCTGTGTGGTACTTGATAGTAAGACAGCTGAGTAATTTTATTTTTTGGCAAATAATAAGATCTTTTGTAAATGTTGCTCCATTTTACAAACTGACTTGATAGATTAAAAAAAGGCATTCTGAAAAATTCAGCTTTTTCATTTTGACTTATTTTAAGTGAAATACTAGTGTTAAAATTAATTTTAAGAAACCCTGTGACTTAAAGTATTTATATAATGTATTTCCTGGTTAGGCTGCCAGATTGAAAGTCTGTGGGGTGAACCCCATCATTAGCTCACTTCAGAATTTCAGGCTACCTTTCAGACTGTGCCTTCATAACAATGAGGTCAGCTGGATTTGTTTGTTTTTATGGGCACTGAATCCCCTTTACCTTGGATTGCTCAAGCAGAAAATGCTGATGCTTCCCCTGGTCTGTCTATCTTCAATCTCTTCCTAAGTTAATTGCAGGAAGTGCAGGGGGGATCACAGCCTGGCCTGGCCCTCTCTTTCTTCTTGGTATTGCTTTGTATCTACAGTGTGGGAACTGGGGAAAGAGCACCTGGAGAAGGGAGTAGTGAAGCCTTGCTAGGAGTAGGAAGAACATTTATTTATATGAAGACAGCCTGTTTTTTTTTAAATCAACAGGTCTGAGGCAAGAAAGAAACGGCATGAGAAAAGAAAAAAAAAAATATTGAAAAGCAGTCTAGAATAGCAGGTGATGAGGCTTGGTGAAGCAAGCCAATGCTTCTGGAAATTCAGGTCTTCCAGGGAAACAAGGCATGCAATTTTTGCCAGTCCCGAACAATCAAAAATCTTAATGCAGGCTTTCCTAAAAAAAAAAAAAAAAAAAGTTGGCCCACAAAATTCATGAGACAGGATTTTTCATCTGTTTTTTACTGTCTGGTCTACGGGTTAGAGCAAGACGGAAAACCTCCAGTGAAAGTAAAGTTTCAATCAAGAAAAATGTCTCAGTTAAAAAACAAAACAAAAAACCCATGTGGGGAAGGATTTTAAAGCTGTTGGAATACTTTGGGTATTTTTAAACAATAGTGGTTTCAGAAGTGTGACAGAAATGGTCTGTTTTATTATTTTCTCAGTTATTTTTCTTAAAATTGTTTAGAATTAACACATT
>JAOXJM010000005.1:10237051-10257556 GCA_026413425.1 Tringa solitaria | reverse complement strand
ACATTTTATAAAGAAAAAGTAACTTGAAAATATTAATATAAACCCAAACCAATTTTTTTCTTTTGTGAAGGGAATCATTTTAGGTGCACATGGAATTCATGTGGAAAAGGAAGGTCTGTTTTTCCTTTGTGAAGAGTTTTCCATTTTCAGTCTAATGTGCTTTGTCCCTTGCCGATCTATCACATAACTTTTCTCATGTTCCTCTTGGTTTAATCTTTAGCCTGAGAGATTCTGTGCTGGAGCATAATGCAACTATGTACACCCACCCCCAGATGCTGTGCTACAAGCCCTGTTACTATGAGTCCTCTTACTTTTTGTGTCTGGAATAGACTGGGCAATGGTAAATCCAGACAAGTACTGCTGCTTTTATCGCGCAATTACGTCAGCGAAAGGCAGCTCTCAGGAATATAAACAGCCTTGAGGCACTCTGCCCTGCAGGTCACTTTGAAAAGGTATCTTGTCATCACGGCTGTACTGTCAGTCTTGTACATGAGCATTTATGCTAGCTCAGGTTTAACTTAATGTCTGTTCAGGCCTTTCCAGCATACATCTATCAGATATACTTGTGAATGAGCTAAGTTTCATTCTAAGAGAAAATAGCGTTGTGGTTTTCACCTGCTGACACATTTTTGAATACTTGAAATGGAGGGAACAAAGGATCTATTCTAGATGGAGAGAAAACATCATAACAGCGTGAGGAGGTGAATGTACTGAGTGAGGAAACAAAATTACTTTCCTCTGCTTTTGAAATGTGTGGAAATAGCTAAAGTCTTCAGTACGGGAGGTTCCCTATTATTATACCACCCGGAAGGTGGCTGCAAGATAGTAGCATTTTCCCTGCTTAGGAATTGCTTCTTTTGTTTGTGCAGGAGTGGAGTAAAATGAGGAGCGTAATTTTGCAAGCGGTTGGTCCTGGCAAAATTGGCTAAACTGCCATGTTTCCCAAGAATTTGAAACAGTAGAAGTCTTAATTCCTAATGAAAATTAATGAGACATACCAGGTGCTTTTGAAAATTTTACCCATGTGTAAAAAAAAAAATACAACAAATCTTGTATTTCCCAGGAATGAATGAAAGGAAAACTTTTTAGGATTGGGGTTTTTGTTTGTTTTGTTTGAATTGGAGACTGAGAAAGCCATCTTCACACTTTTTTCAGTTACCTTTTAGTAATTCACTTCTGAAACAACTTGGGGAATCAGACTTTTCTTTTTTATGATGTGTAGCACTGGAGTCATACACTTGCAAATTTCTACCTAGTACTCTGCACAATTTTGGGGGAGGAATAAAGGTGAAGGCATTTGATTAAGAAATTAAAATCAAATAAAGTGATGGAAGCAAGACAAAAATGTTACTCTTACAATTAGGCTGCAATCTCTGTCTCTACTCCTCCCCTTCCCAGCAAAGCTAAAAACAGAGGAGTTGGCTTGTACCACTCCTGCCTAGGGCTCTGTGTTGGCATATGCATATGTTTAGGAAGATCTAGTGGTTTAAGCTTGTGTTTGGCCTCTAGCCAGATACGAGTAAAAATTCTTGAGAAGATGATTGCGTGGGGTTGTTGCAGGGAGAGTAATTTCTAGATTTGCCTCTCCCTTCATGGACAAACTTTCTTTGCAATTTCTTACTCACTTAAAGTAACTTGTCTTGCCCGTTCTAGGATCCGGCAGGTTTTTCCCAACAGCAGGAGTCCTGTCTTCTGTTTCTCACCAGCTTCATTCTGCAGGGCTCCTCACTCATCAATTCCTCCACTGATGGCAGATACAGAACTCATTCTCCTTATTTTTTCTACAGCCATGCTAGCTTTTTTCTCCCCTACTGTCTTTTACTCCTGGTATGTCCTTTCTGAACTGTACTATCAACCTCCTGTTGCTAAAATACTCTCCTACAGACTGCTGTCATTGCGGGACGAGTGTTTTGCTCTTCCTTGTACTCATTCCTTCTGAAATCTTTTCATGTCTTGGCTATTAAACTTACCCTGGTACTACTTACTACCCAGGTGTCTTATTTAGTGAAAATGCCATTGAAGTGCTCTTTTGAACATTTGTTCCACTTCGTGTACTTCTATGTATGGAAGCCAGAATACTAGCTTCTCACTCCAGAAATGGATTAGAGACAAGTGAAATACACAGACTCCCAGGAACAAGTCTGCGGCCTCCACAGTGAGGATGGAAACGTCTGTGGTCCTGAGATGATGCCTTATTGTGGGGTTGCGGGGGGGAGGAAATGTTAAAAACAAGTTAGAGCAGACTGAGAGATGCTTTAGATTATACCTGAGGCACAGATGTCCAGCCTTTGGAAGGAGTCTCCTTCAGCTCTTGCTGGTGCCTTTCAGCTGTGCTGAGCAGAACTACGGTTTGGTTGCATGTGCCCACGACAGCATGGTGTTTCCTGTTTCATACTTTTAAAATATTATCCATCAAGTTCTCATTGCTATCAGTATCCAGAACACCTTGTTGACTCAGTCTGCGTGCTGGGTCCTGCTTCAGCATTGTGCTTACACCCATTTTTGAGTACTTTGCTGGGGAGAAAAGGTACTGCTCACAAGTTTGATCTTCAGCACATGTTTGAGCGTTTTGAGTTGGGATCTGGGATCACTGTCTTCAAAACATCGTTGTAAAAGATGGTGTGATTTGTAGGTTACCCCAGCATCTTGATCAAAAATTTGAAACCTTAAAATGTTTAATCTGGCATTCCTAACTCCAGAATGACTGAAAAAGATTTTTCTTTTTTTCCTTCCTAAACATTAGTAAAGAGAAAAATCTCTTGGCAGAGATTTTGTGGGCCAACTTTCAGGGCAAAATACTGGGGTTTGAGTAGGGGATTCTAATGGAAAAGCTGAGCACCAAATTCACACAAGGTTTTTCTTAATTATAGAAGCCAAAACCTCTTCCAGATGTCTGTCAGCCCAACATGCTAGATGCTGCCATCACTGGTTTTAATAAAAGCTCATATTCGGCAAACTTTATTACTGATTTACTGTATACTACTTAAGCCATAAAATGTTTTTCTCTAAAAACCAAGTGAACAAAGACCTGAGATTTTCATCAGTTGCACCCTAGCATGTCATTTGCTGTGTTAAATACCATCCCAGTTCCATTATTTTACTGAAGATTTTCTGTAGATTGCCATCATTAAAACTGGAATTTCAGAAGGTCTTGTGGATAGGTACATAAGTGAGAAATGCACATGAACAAGTTGGTAAATGGTGCGTGCAAAACAAGAAAAGCCACTAACAATGCAAACATATACATGACATGCACAACTACGCATTTCTGTGAAGAGTTACCTGTTTGTACATGCAACTAATACATACTCTAAAGAAAAATGGAAGCTGAAAAAAACACCAGGAAAATGTTATAGAACAAATACAGGGAAGCGT
This sequence comes from Tringa solitaria, assembly GCA_026413425.1. Taxonomy (NCBI): domain Eukaryota; kingdom Metazoa; phylum Chordata; class Aves; order Charadriiformes; family Scolopacidae; genus Tringa; species Tringa solitaria. Next base: position 10,254,181 of record JAOXJM010000005.1, on the reverse strand, counting down.
GATGTGACTCTGTGAGTACAAAAGTGAATGGAACAAAACCAGTAGAAAAATCATCAGTCAAGAGAGTAGCTAATGAAATCTCTGAACAATGATGTAATTAAAGTGCATTAATCATTATAAAAGATCATTTCCCTTTAAACATCTGCTCCCATTCACTTGGCAACAGTCTGGGCAGTGTCATGACTGATGGGGTTTTGGATTATGCTGAAGGGCATGTGTTATCTGAGAAACAATGTAGAGAACATCCCCAGCTTGACAGAATCTGAGTCGGCAGTGCTTTTTCTAAATTCAGGTATAGCATTAAGGAAATAAGGAGAAAAAATTCAGACATTGCATACAGTGAAAAGGAGAACCTGATATAAAACTGAATCCTGCCTTCTCAACCATGCAAACAAAATTTAATTTGGTGCCAATGGATTCTGGGAAAAGAGCCCCTGCCCAGCCTGCTGCTTTTAAGAGAGCCTTAGAGCCATAGCTGCTTGTAGGAGAGACTTTGTTCCTCCCCCCTGAGAAGTAAGCACCACAAAAGACCTTCTTGACCCCCCTCTCTGTGAGCCTGACTGTGCCAGGAAAAGACTGAGATTAGCTGTTTCAGGAGAAGAATCTCTTTTTCCTCTGGCATAAGCAAAGTGTGCAGTAGGGCCATAACCATCCCATACTGCCTGACAGTCTGTGGCTCCGAGGCATCTGCCTGCATCCCCTGTGCCTGACACTGCCTGTGAAGCAGATGCTCATGTGCTTTGGTAAAGCAGCTTTCTGCAGGTACCAGCTGGAGCGTAACTTGCTCCAGTGCTGTTAGGAGTGAGTAAAGTTTCTCATGGGCTGTGTTTCAATTAGGGTTAGGTCAGGAGTCCTGGATTGCTGTTTTGGATCTGCCATTAGGCTGAGTCACATAGGGAGGAATTTTTACAGCTAGGAACTGGTTTTTTGTATCCTTATACAAATCTGACTCCTTGTTGCGTTTCCATGCATGGGTACAATTGGTGGCCTATGTGCACCTGCATTTTCCCTTCTGTCTTGCTGTGCTTTACTGTCTATCTCTAAGGCCGGGTGGGGGGACAGAAGTTGTGTTCATCTTACAAGGACACGTCTGAAGGTAGAGCCCTTTGAGGCCTACTAGCAACAAAGATCCTCCAGCTGCAAAGCAACACTGGTTTTATGCTAGTCTTGTTTTCTCAGCAAATCTATAATACACAGCAGTTAGGGAGCATGGACCACAAAGGTATGGGATTCAGAGTACTGTATTTTTATCCCATTGGTCATTTACTGCTGACTTAAGGTCTCCTTCGTGGTACGTAATGAGGAAGCCTTTACTAACCTCTGGACTTGAGGCTACATTGGTGGTGAAAATGCATATGCCCATATGGATTTCCAAAGGCAAACAAGAGGAGCCCAAATCCTTATTTGAAGGAAGGAGGACTGGGGCTGCGGAGATTGTACATGGTTATGCCACTTCAAACCCACTTTTGGCAGTTCTGTGAATTCACAGAGGATGGGTGCTTTTTCTGCCTGGGCAGAGTGCCTTCCCAGCTGTTAGGTGGGGAAGGAGAAAATTAACTCAGCTTTGGTCTTCGCTGTTTGGTTAGAGGTAAAATACTTCATCTGGTTTTTGCCTGCTCATAACAATACTTACCCTCCCTCACAGGGACTTGCAAGCTTTGTAAAAGTATGTGGCTTATTGTTCTCTGTTTCTTAAAGCTGGTAAAATCATATAGTGGTATTTAAACAGAAGATCAAAACAAACCTCTTTGCTTCTCACAGAAGTGCGTAGATTTGTATTGCAGAAGCCCACTGTTGAGATTTCAGGTTTATGTACTGTTGTCTTTAATTTCATGTTGTTTTAGGTGTGGTATGGATTGCTACTGGAGTGTTGCTGCTATGCCATCTGCTACCTGTATAGTCCAGCTCAGATAGGTCCCAGCCCAGTGCCAGCAGGGCTGTGCAGGTAGTGTGTTCGGTGCTGAGCAGAAAGGGGAGCTCACACAGGCTGCAACCAGGTGCCTTGGATCCACTCACCACCACTTGCCCTCTCTCCCATCTGCTTTTTCCCGGGCCCTGCTCTATTCAAGATCATAGTTATGCTTTTCCTTAATAGCCCTAATTCCCCCCAGTAGCCTTCATGGACTGAAGTGAGGGCATACTCTAGGTAGCTGCAGAAAGTGAAGAATGATATAGCACCTTTGAGTCTTCCTCTTTTTGTCATTTGTCTGGACCAAAAGCTGCAAAATATATTGATGTAGTCTTAGAAAATTCACATAGCTCTCTGTGGCACTGCATATATTTTTAAAAAATAAATACAATTAATTGACTAATTTAGTTTCAGATTTTCTTTGGCCAGTGGGTTCTTTGCAGTTCCATTGCAAGCATTGGTTGCACCGGATACTAGGGCAGAACATTATGGGGGAAAAGCATCCAGGAAGCCTGCCTTGCATAGAAGCCATTGTGCAGATACCTAATGTAACACACAGTTTCCTTACTGTACTCACCTAGTTGTCTTTATGCAAACTTGCAAACAGGTACGCAAATCTCTGCACTTAATGCCATGTATTGTATCCACCCAAAACATCCAATGCTTCCAAGGCAAGCAAGCCGGCTGTATTTCAAGCAAGTATCTTTGGAGATCGTTTCTGATAAGGTGTATAGTTGGAGTTAGATGCATATATTGAAAAGGGTGGTATTTAGATGAATAGATCTATTCATGTTGTGCATAGCATCTGAAATAATGATTTAGTCATTCTCTTTTCTGAACTGTTTGTGAAATGCAGACTTTGTAAGCTTTCATTATACTGAAGGTCAGGTGCACATACAAACAGTTACAGTTTTCTTTGGAGACTCAAGTCCGTTATATTGTTCACTTGAAATTTGCAGTTAAATCAGATGAGGTTATATATGCGAAAGGGACTGTCCTTGTATCACTGCCACCTAATGGTCAGGACGTTGTAATTAGGTGCCTGGTTTACATGTCCCCTAGATCCTACCAGTACTAACCTCATTATCTTGTAAGACTAGGTGATGCTGTTAGCTGCCCTCGACTTCATTTTCAGCCCTTAACAGTCAGTTCTGGAGCCTCACTGGACACTGGTGTGTACATCCTTGCTCTGATGGCACAGGAAATAAGGAAATTTAGTTTTGTATGGTAAAATCCAGGAAGAAAGGGAAAGCATTCATCAGATGGGTGTAATCTCCAAGGGAGCAAGTACTTCATTTTAATTCAGCATTTCCCTTTGATGAAAAATTTAGTGAATGTTATTATGTGGAATTTATATGAAGCCTGGGTTTAGGTAATCAGCTTTAATATTTATACTCTTAGGGAAAAAATTGAATCATTAGTGAGCATGCATAATTAATGAATAAATTATATTTTTCCTTTGTTTTCCTTCAGGTATAAGGAAATGCTAGATCTAGTGATATCACCCAGCCTGACTGTAAATAGAGAGTGCCCTGACAGACTGAAGCTTAACCTTTCTAACATTTATGCCACGGCTCCAGATGACATAGAAGGTAGGCTGCCTCTTTTGCTTACTGTTTACTGGCTTTAACATAACATATATATATATGTATATGTAACCAAAGGGAACTGGCCACATGCAAGGCCTCTGCCTCTGACAATTAGTTCTACAGTATAGTGAGCAACTGAGATTTTTGAGTATTTTTTGTAGATGCTCCAGTTGTGGCTGAATCCTTTAGTTCAGCGATGGCTTTAATGCAAATGTAATCGAAATGTTTTATATGGAGATATATATCTGTGTATAGTAGGTGCATACATACGCACATGTGCATGTGTATGTTTGCTCCACTGGAATAATTACAGGTATAAAACACATTTTGTGTAGAGCTCATAGTTTTTGTTTGGATCCCACTAGAAGAGCCCCAGCGGTGGCATGAATGTGAGTCCAGTGCTTTGGTGGCTGTGCTGCTGCATTGTGGTGGGGAGCATGGGGGCTCTCAGGCCCAACAATGTATCATGCAGCCAGAAAACATTTTGCCGAAGCAGCCCTATAGAATCATAGAATCATTTAGGTTGGAATGCTCCAGTTTGTATCGCTCTGAGATCATGGCTCTCACCTCCAAACAGTTAGCTCTGCTGGCCTCTGGTCTGAAGTTTCACATTTGGCAGGTACCAAGGACAAATTCTTTCAGTGGTTAAGGCTCTGATGGAAATTTATCTGCTCTTCTCCTCCTCCTTCCCCCCCACCCCCATCATACTGTTCAAGTGAAGGAAACAGAAGAATGTTAAATCTGCTAAAAAAATTATTGGCAAGTGATGCAGCTGAACTAGTTCTTGCTAGTACAATCCCAGCTATTGTTTGCTGCGGTCAGGATCTGTCAGCCTTCCTGTTGGAGGGGAGTTAGCAAAAGGCACTGGCTATTATGTTTTAGAAGTATGTTTAACCCTTCATTTATAGGCTCTTAGAAGCCAAGGAGATGTTTAGCTTGCGTGTTTGCTAAGGCATTAGAAATTGCGTGATTAAATCATGTACATCATGACTGCCTATTTACAAGAGCAGTAGAAGGGATAACAATCTAAAGGAAACATCCTTTTAAATGTATGTGTTTGCAGAAAAGATTAGAGCTAGAAATGATTTTTAAATACATCATTTTGTAAACTTCTTGTTGCAGGAACTATTTGTTATTACGCATTATAAATAAGAGCCAACATAGCACTTGTACTGTTGGAAACCAGTTTGCTAGTGACAGCTCATGTTGATACATTTCTTATAGAAATATTATGATTATTTTTCTACAGAATGATCCCCTGTGCTACCAAGATTATACTCTCTCCCTTGAAAATCCTTCTTATTAATTTGAAGAACAGGAAAATACTTGTGTGTTTGTGAAGTCTCAGACTGCCTGAGCTCTTAATGCAATAAATCCACACAAATGTATGCTCTGTAATACACATACAGTTTTAATTTTAGCAAGTCTAGTCACAATACTTACTTATGTAGATGTTCACCCTGCTATTTTCTTGGGTGCTTGTCATGAGATGTTCAATTGTATCAATATAATTTCCAAATGCACATTTTGCCTGTAGTCCTGCACTTTGGGGTTGAAAAACACTGTAGGTTTAACTTGCCTTCTTTTGCCAATGACAGTAGCATATTTCATATTCACAGACAGTAAATTCCCACTTGGCATTCTTGGCAAACATATTTATTCTGTACTTACCTTTTTCAAAAATAAAAAATTTGAAGATGCAGTATTTTTCGAATAGAAAAGAAAATAAGCTTATGATCAAAGTGTCTGTTCTGCTGTTTTTCAAATAATGAAATGCATTGTGAATTAAATGAATGAAAACTAAAACAGTGTATTTCTTCAATACAAATCTGTTTGGTAATAAGGAACAGTGTAGCACAGATGGTATAGTTTGTGTTTTCACAATCTAAAAATCTAATTTTCTAAACTGTTTTCTTTCAGGTAAGTCTCAGCAATTTTTTCATAGTGAGTTTGAAGGTGAGTCAGGTAAGCCCAGATTTGGATTTAAAAACAATCTTTTGTTCTATATCTGTATCTGTAAATGAATGTGTACATTTGTATAATAATATACTTTGTCAATTTTAAATTTTTTTTTAAACTAAACCTCTTTACATGTTGATAGGGAAATAGGTTACTGTTACCCACGTTTTATAGGTAGAGGAGCTAAGGCAGAGTTGTTGTTGGGTTTTACTTTACTAGGGTGTTTCATGGTTGTAAGAGTGTGAAGAAGGAGAAGGAGTCCTTATGGTCTTGTTTCTGTCAGTGATTGGGGAGATTCTGTTAGCTATCTAGGTGCACTCAAAACAGTGGCTGTATTTGGGCAAGTTTCTTCTGTTTCTTCTTCATACCCGGAGAGTAGGGGAAGGTCCGGAATGGTGCTAGGAAAGACATTAAAGTCCAGCACATAGGCTTGTGGACACACGACTCTTGGAGTCTGTTGCTGCACAGAGAGAAGTACCCAAGCTGTATTTTTCTCATAATAATAATAAGCAGCAGTCTCAATGCAGCCTTGGCCAGCTCGTTCTGAAACCTGCTCCCCCTAGTCATCAGTGCCTTTGTTACCAGAGCCTCCTTCCGTAAAGCCATAGTGCTGCAGTAACACTTTTGTGATGCCGGGTGTGAAACAGTTGAGAGACTCTTAAAGGTATGTATGGGGCAAGAAAGCAGTCGCAGACATCTTGCAGGCACTCAGCTGGGTGAGAGGGTGCTGGGGGGAGAGCCGAGAGGCTCGGGAACATCACTGAAAAAAGACTTCCTTCAGATGCAGAAAAGAGTTCAGTACGCACCTACACAGGGACACCTTTATTTTCACATTTTTATCTATTCTGACCTAATACGTAGTTCTTATTGAACAACTACAGTTGTCTTGGAGAAGAAAGTTGTACATTGATACTAATTTTTTAAATTATTTTGAATAAAGCTATCTCTGAAGATTTCTGAGTTTGTGAAAAAAGGGCCTCCTTTTTGAAGAAAGTGTGCACTTCAGATGTTTCATTATTTTAATCAAATGTTATTGTTTTCTTGGAAATTCATCTCAGTATTATTAAACTCAGTATTATGTTTCCTAGGAACTGAGAATTTATGTATTGTTATATATAGTAAACATTATAGAAATTGAGATTAAAAAAATCTTGTAATTAGTATTTTTGGTATTATTATTACATATAGTAGCCATTATACAGATTAACATTCTAAAAAAAGAATAATTTCTAGTAATTAATATTTTTAGTAAGATCTCATGCACCTCCATTGAGGTTTTTCTACAAACAAGTGAACAAAGACCATTTTAAAAGGTATCAGGCTCTGTTTTTAAAAATAGTTTGGTGTCATCTCTATGTTATAAAGTAAAATGATAAAACCATGTAAAATGTTGTGAAAAAGAGTTGCGTAGGAAAGAGCAATTTCAAAACAGAATTTACTTGGGAAGAACAAACCCTTCATATGTGAGCATGTTGCATCTTTTTGGACATTCTCTCCAGGTTTATGGCATAAGAAGTTACTCAAACCTATAGGACTATTTGCATGTTTTTAAACTTCATATGTATTTGCATATTTCATTAAATAAAACATGCTTTAAATGTTTAATTCACCAATTTACAAATGGCTGAACAAGTGAAGTGGTGCTGTTTTGGACAACTTTGTACTGAAGAGAATCCATCTACAGGATTGTGGGCACGTGCCTGTCAGTGCATGGAACAGCACTGCAGATGTTCCCTGCCTTGGTGGTAGTGATGTGCAGGCATCGGGAGCACTGCAGGAGTCTCCCTTTCCACCCAGCATGTGCACCTGCAGTTGAGAGATCATCTTCTGCATGAGATGGGGTGATATTTCCTATCCCGTGTAACAAATTACACTATGGATGCCAGCAGCCAGTATTGAGGGTAGTGATGCTGCCATCAGCAGGCAATGTGATGCTTGATGTTCTCCCTGTGTGGAAAAGCTGTGTGCAGTTAATCTGGTGTGTTCATTAACACAGCCAGCAGATAGAGAGGCTGAATCTGTTGTGCCTTATGTCATTATTGATGATTGTGAAGGTGTTTTGGTATTTGTAGTGCTGTAATAACATCCAACAGCTTGAGCCAGGAACTGAAAAGCAAAATTTGGATGGCATTATGGAGGCAACCTGTGTTATGCTTATGGTGGCATTTAGGTATGATGTTTGCAGTACAACTTGCAGGTTTTAATTTAGGGTTGGTTTTTTTAATTTTAATTAATTAAGCCTAAATTGATGGTGGCACATTTTTTTTGATAGCGTTGCAGGACAGAGCTGTTTGGAAGGCATCCTGCACATACAACCTCTATGATACATTTTCTACTGGTTTAATATTTTCATTGCTGATAGGTCAGTAAGGTAGGTTATAGTTAACTCAAAAAATTCAAGAGTAAGGAGACTTACAATGCTGTATTTTTAATATTTATTCTGATTTTATATATTTTAATGAGTATTGAAGAAAGTGAATCATGGTCTAGGAGAGTACTGAAAAAAGCAAAGAGGCAAAAAGTGCAGTGAGCTTCAATCACTGCAATAATCACAGTAGTTGCTTTTATAGCCTTTAGCACATGGGCCATCCCACCAAAGCCCAGCTTAGTGATTGATATCAGACCCATGAGAAGAAGAAACTGGTAGCTCAATCAATCAGTATCACCCTCAGTTAAAAACTAAATTTGTATTTGTTGTTAAGTGAAGCTTTCTTGCTTACTTCAGTTTGTGAAGATTCACTAAAAACAAAGTCTTCTCATTCCTGTATATTTTTCCCAAACCAGCAATGGTAAAAACAGTGGTATCAGCTTGGCCATAGAATAGAACATAATGAAAATCTAAGATCCTTTAATTTTGTTTTCCAGGCAGCAGCAAAGCAGCACCACAGTGTCCTCTCCATCTGTACTCCACAAAGTGAGTGCTCGTGCCAAGTGCTGTAATTGAAAAACTGTGCTTTACTTTGGATATTATTTTATCAGATTGTCTAGAAATGTTGTGTGTGTGTGCTCTAGAAGATCTTTAACATTAACTATTGCCTTAGACCTTCTGTTTTCTTGTTCTGAATAGACATTATCCCCATATAGTGACAGTCCCATCTTTCCCAACAATGGCAACGTATGGACAGACTCAGTACAGCGCGGGAATCCAGCAGGCTGCTGCATACACTGCCTATCCTCCTCCGGGGCAGCCCTATGGCATACCCTCCTACAGTGAGTACTCTGCCATCACGTTACCTTTGAGGACATTTTCCTCTTGCTCCTAGAAAAATAAATTTGAAGTCTTAAGCTTTAGAATGAAAGTTTGTTTCTGTCTTGGCAATGTTCTCAGGCTTAGAGGAAAATCTGACTTTGTTAAAAATTTTAGGATTACTTTGAGCTGTCTATCAGCTTTTGATATCCGGGGTTATGATCTTACAATTAGTTAAGTTTGGAGCCAGTCAGTAGTAGGATATGAGACAGCATAAGAAATTCAGATTGAGTAAGATGTGCTGCTTAGGAGTGGTGGCTGGTGATTATTCCCATGACTCACTGCCAAGAGTGTCTTGCAGTAAATATGATATTTATCACAGAATATTCATGGTTGGAAGGGACCTTTTGAGATCATTGAGTCCAACCACAAAAAAACCAAACCAAAACAAAAACCCCAAAAAAACCCCCACAACAAACTAGCACACACATACACCACACCCACCCACAGACAGACAAAACCCAACAATCTCGGGCATTAGAGCATGCATATTTAGTTAAACTACGCTTTGCTTTCATTGATTCTTCCTGGACTTTAAACAATACAGGCTACTTTAAGAAAAACTTTTTGTATATTACTATGGAAGAACCAAGATATGGAGCAGAAAGGCATGGGTGAAATGACACAAAATACTTTGGTTTTGGAAGGTGGTTCGTATTTAAATGGACAGTTATTAGCTGTAGATGCAGTGATGGTCTCTAACCCCAGTCAGGTTTGTTTCCTGCTTTCCTGCACAACCTCTCCAGCAGCTGTGGGGAGACGGTGCTGGGCAGGAGCAGCTGGGAGGTTCAGGCAGAGGACTAATTAACCAGCACTTCTGAAAGGGGGAATGCCTGGTAAACTAAATTTTAAGGATCTCCTCAATCTCTGCATGGAAATACCGAGCTCTTGAGGAGCTGGAAAGTTCTTTCCAAAGAGATACGGCTCTTGCTTAGGTACAGCTCTTTAACAGAAAGCTTCAAGCTTCTTATTCCCTGTGTGTGCTGAGTCTTGCAGCATTAAAATGGCTTCATAGTTCTGTTTCTACTTCTGTTCTCTCTTGTGCTCTTAAACACCTTGGTTTGTTTGGCAAATACAGTATCCCTTCCCAACAAGAAGCTTTCATACAGCCATTGACAAGGCCTTTACTGAAGGGAAATTCAATGCAACAGTCGGGGAGGCCAGGGAAATGGGCTTGGCAGAGCCAAAGCTCTACCAGGATGATGAGAGGAATGTTTTGAGACCCTTTCCTGGAGCTACTTGTGTGTTTGTATCAGCTGGCTGGTTTCCAAGGCAAACTCTGAACAGTTGTCCTGTTAGAGCAGGTGAAAGTAGAGCCATTTGCTACTGCCTAGAGTCTTTAGGGCATACATGTGTCAGGCCCATATGCTGCTTATAAATCCTGTGGATGACCTCTTAGCATCCTTGAACAGTGATTTCCCTCCCCCAGCCCATATACCCTCTCTAAGATACTCAACACAGCATATGAAAAACTCCACCTGGCTGACAACCAAGAACAATGAAGCAGTATTGTTTTTAGGAACAAAAATTAAACTGGGCCAGTTTCTAGACAAAACAGAACACTGTGTGGAAATTAATTTGGTGCTAAGTTATTTCGCTGTCTGACAACAATTTTTAGACTTCCAAAAAGGCCCATTTGCTGAAGATTAATTGTAGCTGGGGTAGGTTGAATGCTTGCATGCGGAGTGCTGATGTAATTGAAAAGCATGGGATGTTATGAAAAGCAGCTTCTCTGCGCACACTCGCAAATCCCTTCACTTCCTCAGCAGTAATGGAGCTGAACGCTTGCACCAACACGTGTTCATTCACTGTCCAAATAAATGTCCTGCATTTCACAATGCAGCATTGTCATCTTGTTGCTAACTTGTACTCAAATTGCATTGCAGCTATTCTCACCTAAAGCTAAAAGTGGTGATTTTTATTAGAGAAAGCGTTATCTGTGAGAACTTACTCCCAACCTGAGCAAACTTGTTGCTTTTAAAAGTCATTAAGCTAGAAAACATCACGTTCGGGGAAAGTCACGTGAATTCAACTTGTATTTTGGCAGGTTTGCCTACAAGTGCTAAAAGATGACAACAGCTTGGGAAGTGTATAAATCCAAGGCCAGAACATCAACAGGGTCTTTGTTTAGTCCCAGTACTCAGGGTGTGTCCAATGGCCATTTTTTGTTTAGTGCAAATAGGCATGCAAAGGAGGGAAGGGTCGTGCCCAAAGGGTTCATAATAAGATGCACCTTTCAGCTGTTTATTTTAATAATACAGCTGTACAATCTCGGCAGCATCTCAGAATAAAATATCAACCCCTTTCACTACCAGCAAAGGTTTCATCTTGCAATGTTTAATTCAGCTATTGCCGTTCCCCCTGTAAGTTGTCAGTTTAATTGCCTGATTTTAGTAATGAATAGATTTCTGTGGCTTCAGGGCTTACCTATTGTTCCTGAACTGTATGTTATATCTAACTGAATAGATGAGAACTCTCCTGTATGACTTGCCAATAAATATTTTACTACCAAAGCTGAAAATATAATGCAAGTAAAAGATAATTCTGTTGAGAACAGAAGTCTTGAGGTTATTTCGCTGAAGGTCCTGTTGCTTTGTTAATCATTGCTTGCATGTGATAACTGTTCAGAAGTTCATGAGTCAATGAGTTTAATATGTTAAAATTTAGCTGTAAAATTGTTAATTCCTAAACTTGCTTTTTTACACCTTTATATGACAAACACATTCTGCTCTTGGTTCCTACTCTGTGCCCCAAAGGCATCAAAACAGAGGACAGCCTGAGCCATTCCCCAGGACAGAGTGGGTTTCTTAGCTATGGATCCAGCTTTGGTACCCCGACTGCCGGACAAGCACCGTATACATACCAGATGCATGGTGAGTACAGCTTGGTGCCTTGCAGAATGTGCTGTGAGAAGTCAGAATCCTGTGCTCTCATATTAGACCAGTTCTTCTTTTGCAATTACAATGAAAAGCTTAGATACGGGCAGGCAGAGTAAGAGGTAGGTCTTCATAGATCATCAAGGAATTAATTTCTAGCTGAGGTACTGGATTTAGCACTAGTGTACTGTAGCAAAACTTCACATATGATCATTATAACCTTTGCCTTTCTGCAGAAATGGTGTTTTCTTTTTTTAATTAATTGTGTGACTGCATATCTGGGATTGTTGTATTAGTGTGAATTCCTAGATTCCGAGTGGAAGCAAAACAAAGGTGGTTTTATGCTTCATGCAAACGGCAATGTTAGTATTATGCTTCTGCCCTATGCTGTCCTGAACAAACTGCCCTGTGGTTAAAGTGCTGCATATTCTCTCCACTAATTTTATTTTAAAAGCTGACACCCTGATACTAAAAAAGGTTTGTTTTTTTTTACTGTTAATACATAACTAATACCTGCTAAGATACATCTGCCTGTTTTTACTCCCAAAGTACCAACATCATTAATTACCTACAGACTATTCAGGTAAGGTTCAGAAAAGAAGAGCTGAAAGCAACTTTTTTTTCCTCAAGGTTACTGAGCTAAGATTTAGTAAGTTTAGAATAACTGTCTCTCAGTTTGCTTTTTGGTATTGTCAGGAGTCGGTTTTAAAACCTCTAGGCAAAATGCCCTTTTGTGTCATTACACTTAGCTGTCCCCCTGGTGAAACTGTCTCTGTCAATTCTCTCAATTCTTCTCCACCCTGAATGTGAAAGGTGGACAGACACATCCATTTCGATTTTAGGTCTGAGAGCCAATAAAATCCTAAACAGTTATGAAAACTGGGAAACAAGGTATTTTGTTCTAGAAATTATTTAGAAAGCTGAAGACTGAGAGGTGACCCTCTGCTGAGACTTCATGTGCTAGTTTTGTCAGAGCACATATCTCTAACACTAAGGTGGTTTTTTGTGGCTTGAATCCATCATGGGACATGCTGGACATACTTGGGTTGGACGTGGCACAAAAAATTATTAAAACCCTATAGCCTATGGTTGGGGATTTTTGTCACCTTGAGTCCTGCAAGCTTCATCTGTCCTACTTCTAACAGGAGTTCAGTTTTTGGCTTCTATTTTGCTCCTTGAACATATCGATCTTGTCTTGAGATTGTGTTATGCTGTCGGCAACACTTCCAACTGTGGCTTTTGCTGCCGTGGAAGATCGGTGTATTCCTGTCTAGGTTTCTGTTCTTTCGTTTCCCCAGAACACAGCTCCCACATGTGTTTTGTGTTAGCTTGGAAGAGTCCAAGCTGTTTGAGAAGGCAAACTCTTGACTCATGTGGGACTGAAGTTTTTAAGATGGTACCTTTGTTCAGTCAAGAGTTTTAGACAAGCAAATTTTGTGCATCAGTGCTTGAAAATGTTAACGCTTCCAAACAGTAGTGACACAATGATGTGTTATACCAAAACAGGCTGGGAGGAACTTTGTGCATATGTGTGTGAGCATGAATGTTCCCAAAGTGCATTCAGATAATGTTCCCTAGGGCAATGCTGTGATATTAGGTGAAATAACTTCTTTTCATACATTTATGCCAGATAGATCATTTCAACCAGCTCACTCAGCCTTTAACGCAAAAGAAAACAGAGGAAGACATTTTCTGCAAGTGGCAGGTGCTGACTCCAAGGCAAAGGGAGCAAGAGTGAATGTGTCTTCCTGCTGTAAACAAGTGTTTCCACCCTTCTCCTTGCTTGTGAGAGGAACAGTCTGAAGCTCCCTAACCGTACGGTTTATTTACCTTGCTGAGCGCTATTGAAAGGTTTGAGTGAGAAGCCAGGAGCCTTCCTGTGCTGAGTGCTACCGAGGAATGTGTGCTCAGTGCTTTCCCACGCCACAGCACTTGGGGGTGGGGAGGTGATCTCTCCATCTCCCTAATGTGAGCAAGCAATTCTCCATGCCACCCAGCTCTGGGACCACTGAGACTTTTGCCAAGCTCACATCAGTCCTTTTGGTTACCCCATTGCTGACCCAGGCAGGGACTCTGCACGATGGACTAAATCAGCTGAAAAGGGCAAATTTTTATTTACATATTTTTATAAATATCAGGGGACTTCAAGAGTCAAGCTCTTAACCCTCACTTCAAGGACAAAGTGTTAAAAGAGAGATCGACATGTAGGGGATCAGCAAGGAAAGGTATCTCCAGGAGCATGTGCTGCTCAGTTTTGTATTTTAAAATGCGAGAAAAAAAATATTTTCATAAGCTAAGCTCTGCAAGTATTGTAAAATGGTAATAGATCAAGTACAGCAGTGAAATAACTTTGCTATTGTTTGTCTCCATCGAGAACCAGCTCCAAGAGCAACATAGTGAAGATATCTGCAGTTAGGTATGAGTGGTGAGACTGTGAATCTTGAGCGACTGTGTGGCCTGTGTGAATCCTCTTCGCAGTCCCCTCACTTATGAGTTACATGGTCCAGCCAGCAAATACGCACCCATCATAGGTGTATTACACCAATCACCAAGGAATAAATGACCTCTTGGGTGACAAATACTTTGTCTCACAGACCACTAGAACAAATTTTCTCCTTCAGTAGGTGCCAATGTAGTTGGTGATGGTTTTTTTGCTCTCATGTTTCTTTGGTACCAGCACTAACTCTGGCTGGGATACATGTGTCGGGTTGCAGCCTAACCTTCCTGATGGCTGTTGTCAGTAACATGGTACTTCTGAAGCCAAATTTTGCTCTTTTAAGTCTGTTCATTGTCATTACAAACACAGATGGTGCAGGTGTAATGGGGTAGTGTTCAGCTTTTCATGTTTAACTGCAATTACCAACTGTGTCCTGGTTCTTGAGCGAGAACAGAATCCACTAAAAAGCAAGAATGACTGGAGAACATTCTTTTGGTCATAAAGTGTTAAAGAAAACAAAAATTTACAGCCTTCCAGAAGGGGAAATCTATTTTCATGCTTCCCTAGCATGAAAATAAATTAAATATGGAAAATTTTATAATCCAAATAGCTAATGCAATGTGTCACACATATATACAAATATAAAAGATGGGATTGGCAAGTTCCATAGCTCTCATAAATGACATGAAACTATACCACAAAGGTACTATAGATTGAAATAGTGATTTTAATTGCTGTGTAATGGTGGATATGATAGCATATTGTCAGATTTTAAGTAACATTCAAATAGACTGAAATCTGGTATTCACTTATTTACTCTGAAGGAGTGACATTTTTCTATTTTTTTTTTGAACCAGTGCTGTATATGTCATTATTCTAATTACAAAATTAATTTGTTTCATAATGAAGTGAAGATATTTGAAATATGCATGTGACCAATCTGGGGATGCCGCTTATTTTTAGTCATGAATCGGAAGAGGAGGTAACAGCTTGCATTAGATTTTTGTCTTCAAAGTGATACATTTGTAATGCTGGTAAATAAATGTTGCTTCAAGGTCTATGCCATTTCTCAATCAGTCCTCGTATAAGGGTACACTTACAGCCACAAATCCCCAAACAACACCCAAGACTAGATATTAGATGTGTATTATGCTTTTTAGCACAATACACATTAGTTTACATTTTCTGACAGTTTAGTAGTTCAGTGATTTTTGGTAAAATTATTATTCAATGACAGAAATTAAACATTAGACATGAAGATATATTAAACTTCTGCCCCAAAGAACTTACCATCTTAACTGGCAGTTGAGGAAACTGTTGCTGCTAAGAGTGGGGGAGAAATCTTCAGAATGTAAGAAACTTATCATTTAATGAGCTATGTAAAATACAAAGAGAAAACTGCGCCAGCACACTGGCTAACATAGAAAACCATCAGCTATGGAGAGAGAGCAATAGCAGCCAGCTTATAGAGCATTTCCTGTGGTCGCATGAGCATGTGTTACCCCTTTATTGCACATCAGGCCATCTCTTCTCAGCTTGTCATTAATTCCTAGACAATGTCTTGCTCTTCAGTTATTATTGCTAAAATGACAGCTGGTATGAAACTATGAAGTTGCACAACAGTTAAAACTGTGGCCAAGGACCACTGTGGATACTGTCGTTGGGCAGGAAAAGATTTGACCACTTTTTTTTTTTTTTTAATATCCAAATACATCTACCCACAAAATACTTTTTACATTACAAAGGAAAATTCAGTTATGTAACTGGGATAACTTTCCTTTGCCAAGGATTTGCAAAGCAGTATTGAGTTCGGTACAGACATAAATTTGGGGCCAAAGACCTACGCAGTGAAATTCTTTGCTACTGCTGAGCATTTGTTTTCTTTGTAGAGGCCATTCTGATCAGCTGTCAAATAATGAATGAATAGAAAGCAGCATTTCTTTGTACAACGCTGATTTGAAATGGACTAATTATGTATGTTGTTTATGTTTGTGGAGTGAATTGCTTATAAATTGTTCATCTGGCCTGAGACCAAGTAAAATGTGAACACTTAATCAATTGAAATGTTTTCTTATGCTGGAAATACTTTGGCTCTTCTTAATATCTGGATAATCCAGGCTTTTTTTTTTTTTTTTCCAAGAGAGGCCTTAATTTCTCGCAATTGTTTGCAAGTTTGTGTGTTACATATTTAATATGAGTCCATAAATATCTATTTGGCATGAATTGTTATCTCTGCATGCATGAATTTTGCAAAGGAAGTAGCATGTTTAATTTTAAACTTGATTCCTTAAGTTCTTAGTGATGAAATGTGCGAGAAGAGGAAATTTCAATCTACACTTGAGAAATTCGGCATACAGATACTGAGTCCATCTGAAGTCCCAGAAAATAAAGGAGAGCGAGAGCATGTTCTCAACAAACTGTCACTCAGATGCCTTGGATTCATAAAATTAAAACCTCAGTAGAAAATGAGTAGTCCCTTTCAAAAGCTTCTGCTTCACAGCTGGTTTGTATTAGTTGCAGTCTAAAACTGTGGCAGTAAAGCTGTGCTCCACTCCATGGCAAGTTCAGCAGGGAGAGGCCTCTCTTCAGGAGGGGTCTGACCTCACTTTTTACAGTGTAAATACAAGGTTCCTCAGAATAACAGCACAGTCTCCCTTTCAAAGATTTTTAAACACCAGGGGCTGATCATGCTACATTTACTTTGTTTTAAAACGACCTATCTTACCAGAGAGGGAAGTCAAAGGGAGAGGCAAAGGTGTTGACAGTGATGCACTGTAAGCTGCAACGGTCTGTGCTACTGCTACCCAAGGAAAAAACCCTGCTTTAATTTTTCCCACTTCTTTTTTTGAGATTATATTCAGAACTCGTTCTTTGGTCATTATTAAACAAGGAGGGACTTGGGAAGAGGATATGCTATTGGAAGGAGTAGGCACCAGGGTGGATGGTCCTGAAACTAGGGGACCAAGTGTGTGTTCCTAAGAGAGAAACGGTCTGACAAATCATCTGTAACTTCTGCGCTGTTTGGACTCCTCAGGAGTTTATTTTCAATGTCCTTGTCCCTGAGGAACACCAGGGTCTGTGGTACGGCGTAAAGCTTGTGTGAAGAAGCAGGT